>JARHVA010005796.1:0-617500 GCA_037957365.1 Torreya grandis
AGAGAGAGAGAGAGAGAGAGAGAGAGAGAGAGAGAGAAACTAAAAAATTGTCCATTATTATGGATCTTAGTTAGCTTGAAATAAATGGCATTAGTTTTCATATTCATGGCCCCTTATTTATGAACAATTTCTAAGAGTGGCAATAGGTCACTATGTCCTATCCATCCAAACAAGATCAATTCTTGCATATATTTCTCCACTTCTGAATTTGATGGATAAGAATTGTTTTGAGGGAATTTTTATAGGTAAAAGATATAATTTTATGTTTTTTTCATCAGCTAAGTCATCTCCATGAACTATCTTCACTTGGAGGAAAAGTGGTCTTGATGTATAAAGTGTTTCTCTCACTCTTACTGTAAGTTTTATTTGTCTAAGGTGTTGGTCACTTTCAAGGGTTTATATAACTCCATTTTTGATAAACAATATCCTCACTCTCCCATATTTCATGTGTCCTCTCTTTAGAAGCATCTATTTTTTGTTGGTCTTCAATAAATGTCATATTACTTGCTCTTAAAATGCATAGTACAATTCACAAATGATCTTACACTGATCTGAGTACCATGCTTGATTTGAATGGCGATGAAAAACTAATGTTTGATATATTTTTAGAGTTTTTAAGTTCAATTTGTGGAAATATGCAATCAAAACACACTCTCAAACAATACTATAAGGTTATATGGTCACTCACTATCAAACAAACCTATAAGTTGCCATTTATGATTCTTAGTTTTCAAGATAAAGATACTTCATTATTCATGGAGAGACCTGATACATATCTTAATTAATTCATATGGCCTTGACTTCCCTACTACCATCATCAAGTGATACAAATTGATTATATGCTACAAGTCTCAATACATAGATCCTATACATAAGATGATTATATATAGTCCATACAAACTAGTCAGATAAGGAATTTGAAAAGGATTAAATACTCAATCATAACCTATATAGTATTATATGAGTGATAAAGAAGTGTGATGTATTTGATAGGGTTGAAATATTTAAGAACTCAATAGGTGCCTCTTTATAGACCTAAATAAACAAGTAAAGACCTACAGGCCATAAGCAAGTAGGTCCTCATTTTGGATCAAATCAACACAAGATCAAGCCAAACAGGAGACTTTAATGCAAGATAAGATGAAACATGACATAAACTATTGAAGAGTACCTAGTCACTTGTAAATCAAGGGATAACTAAAGGACTAAGTTCATAACCCAAATATCAACCTACATTTGTGCATGAAATGAAATTATAAGTGTCTTGAAAATGCCATAAAAGGAGTTTGCATACCTTGTTATATGCCCCTTTGGTTTATATTCCTTGAATCGCCATGATAGTGAGGATTTTAGCTTTCAAACCTAGTACTCAAACTATACTAAAGGTCATCTATAAGTCTATACAGACTTGATGAATTATTCTAACATAAAACCTAAGGATAGCGGGGAGGAGGTGTTCTAAAACTAACTTGGACTATCAAGACAAATCCAAGAGTTATTGATAGGTTTAAAGTCTAAACATGGAGTCCTAAACATAGAATGCAGTTGAAGTACCCTAAATTGACATATAAGTTGCAATGAGGGAGGATATGTCTAAGCCTAAGTAAAGAGCCAAGTACATGAAAGGATAAGGTATAGGTAAGGTATACCTATTGAATAAATTTAATGATGATAATGTAATCTTCATATAACCCTTAGATCTAATGACAGAAGATGAAATGTTGATGAGTCTTGTTCTAGGCCAAACATGCCTAAGACACATACAGGGAGACCTAAGAGTAGTCATGTGATAATTCCTTGTTAAGAGGTAAGATGATGGTATAAATGTTTTGAGGAGTTTATGTACATAGTGTAGAGTCTCCAATATCACACATGTATAGAGAAAGTAATAAAAATTTAGTTTGGCCTCTTAAAACCTTCTCTAAGTTTCCTTCATGCAAGTCTTCTCTTCAAACATAGTCTTACCCTGATTGGTAATACCATGAACCAAATTTATGGATATAGTGTTTATTTTTTATGAATTATCAAGTTATCCACAAAAAATTATTGAGGAATCATTTTACTATTTATTTCTAACACTTGCATGAACAAATACTATGAGTCCAAACCCCTCTCAAATGGCTTGTTTGTAACCTGAGGATTAACTTATCACACTCAAAACTTTCATGAGGAATTGCATGGGAACCAATGGTTTTTTTAAGATGATGTATGGTTCCCATAATAATAATAATAATAATAATAATAATAATAATAATAATAATAATAATAATAATATGGCATTATAAGAGAGAAATAGGATCTGTTCTTTATGAATAATCCTTAAGAATGAAATGTGCCTAAAACCCTCCTAAAACCTTGATAATAATTAGTCAAGAAAAATGGACTTCTAAAGCACATTTAATGACATATTTTTATATTTAAACCTATTTTATGTATGTTTAGAACTAAAATTACAATTGTAAAGACTGCAATAAATTCCTTATTTTACATGTTTTTTGGTGTTTTGTATGGGTTTTGAGTAAATTATAACTTTAAAATAATTTAAGGGGATCATTTGGGATGTTTTACATCCATTAAATCTAAAAAATATTCATAATTTATTATTTAGGTGGTAAAAAAAGGATCATTTTCCATGGCAGTCTCAAATATTTTTAAAATGAGACTAAGTGGTAAGGTCATTTTATGGTTCTCATATTTCCACAGGATATCAAGACCTTAAAATTTACATGGATGTTGGTGATAGAATAGGTAAAATTAATAAAATAATTTTGGGTTATTTATCACATTTGGTATAATTTTAAATCAATAAAATAGGGTTATAGGCAAGGAGGCCTAATTGAGGCCTAATTGAAGAGAGAGGAAGACAAAAAAATGGACTTTCACTCAGAGTTAGAACATGAAAATTGACATAAAGTTACAAGGAAATAATAGGTACTATAATATTCCATTTTTTTTTCATTAAACTCCTTAAATTCTCATACACAAGGAGGTTTATAAATTTTTAGGGCTACAAGGGAAAATATGCCTAATGAGAGCTTGAGGAGAAAAATGGAGTATTGGGAGTTTTTCTAGGAATCAAAATGGTTTTTTTCAAGTATAATAAGATAATTTAATACCATCCATGGATAAATATTTACTTTAAGAAGATTAACTTTATTTTTTGGCCCCTTAGACCAAGATAAGCATGGGAAATGAAGAGTTTCATGACACCTATACATATAAATGATGAAATGTCAGATTAGAGGAGTTTATTAAGGCATGATAAGTGTCTAATGAGTTGGTAAGATGGTATTCATGGAAAAATTATTATTTATAAGTCCATTTTTCACTCTTATTGTTCAATGAAGGTAAGTTTTCAAGAAGCTAGTCAAGGTGTCAATCCAAGTTCTAACTCCTATGCCACATGGATGGTTGGAGCATATTTAGGGGTGAGACACATGGATTTGGAATTATGTTTATGATTTTCACATAATCCCATTTATTTTTTAACTCATATGTACACTTTTAAATCCTATTATACTATGCCCCCCTCTCTTTCTCTTCATAATTCTCTATATAAGTAGCCACTTTTAGTTTTATGAACAATCCACACCTGGTATGGTGAAGCCTTGATAGTTTAAGTAATGATTTTTCCATTGAATAAACTATCTAAAGATGGTTTTGACTTATCAAATTCTTATTAAAATGTGTGAATTATTTCATAGTTGAATGATAAGTGATAGTCATCACTCCTTGTGTTCACCTTACTCTTTCATGTTTTGTGCAAGTAGTATACTCTCTAACAGGTCACATGAAGTGTAGTTAGTGTTTTTGTATGTCCTTAAGTGTAAGGAAGATTAATAGTGTCTAAAATCAGACCTCTTATTCATCCACCTTGATAAATGCATTGCATATTACCTCCATGTTGAAATACTTATGTTAGAGAAACTTTGGATGTTGAGATCAGTTTTGTGAATCACCTTTCATAGTGTAAGTTCATGATAGTCTTGTGGAGTTAAAATTGGTGCATAAACTCATTAGTTTAGTTTTTTTTCATGTTTCTCTCTCCTTTTTCATCCCAATAAGTTAGTATCATAGTTGATGAGCTTAAATAAATATATAAATGGAGCTAGCCCTATCAATTAAAGGGTTATAGCCACTATAAACAACCCATAGGTCTAGGGGTAATCTTGTTGTTTCACTCAGTTGGAGTAGGTATGAATTACCTCTCCAAGGGTACAAGATTGAGTGATAAAAGGTATGTTATTTCCAAAATTTTCCAAATAAAATAATTTGAGAAGATGAGAAGTATTTATTCTCATTGTAATGTTCCTAATTCTAAAAATTCAAAATATATCATTTATCTTTGATATTATTCACCATATGAACAAGTCCAAGATTCAAGTTTCCCAAACTAAATATCTTGAGTAAAACCTAGAAAACCTTGATAAAATGGTTAGTTTTATTTGAGGAGATAGTCCTAGTATCTCCAAAACATCTATTTAATGGGTTATTTCTAGTCTTATTAATCTACTCCATATAATAATATAGCCACATCTACTCAAAATAGTGAAAGACTTGATTTATTCTATGTTTTATATTTATTATATGTTTTTGGTTAAATATACACATAATTAATTTATGATCCTAAGATAATTTTATGTAAACCAAGGTGACACAAGTCCTAAGATTAATATGTACTAAAAAAATTTGGCCGCTATCTATCCATGGAAATAAAAAGTGCTTCTCATTGGCTAAATCAAATATTCTCAAGTAGCTATAGTAACCTTTTTCTATAAGAGAGTTAAGATTACTATTTTAGTAGTAAGAATTCCTCGTAGCTATGGAATGTTGTCAAGTAAGCTTTTTATAAAGGGTATTAGTGAAAAAATTCAAGTACATTGGATTCATGTTATGATCCTAGTCAAGGGGGTTAAGTAAAAGTTGATACTTGAGTCAAAATGTAAGTACCTTATAATTTTTTTGAATGATCCTCATATAGATATTTATTACTTGTTATTTTTATTTTACATATGTATTAACCTATGGTACTTTTATTTACACCTCCTAATGGTTTATAGGCTTATTCTCGTCTTAGAGGGGTGAGTGGGAGACTAGATGTATTGTGGGTATCTCTACATTTTTCAAAAATCTCATCGAGTAGGAAAATATCATGCTAACTCTTTTATTACCCCTTGAAAAATATTATTATGTTAATTTTATGTGAAATAGATATGTGTTTATTTGATTCTTTAAGGTTGTTTCATAGCCCTTGGATGGTGATGTGAAGGTGAGGGAGATCTATGTTGAACTAAAAGTTATTTTTCAAGTTACTAATAGTCTTCTGAAGATTCTTACTAAGTCTTTTGAGGATAACTTCCCTTTATTTTAGGTTTATCCCAAGTTCATTCCAATTTGGTTAAAATTTGATTTATGTAGACACACCATATCAGCCATATCTATATCTAGACCAAACTTTAGACTAATTTCTATCAAACTATGAAAATTAAGCCTAGAAATAATTGAAACTCCCAAATTCATCTGAACATTAGATAAAAGTACCTATATTCATGTTGAGGATTCCTTATTTGGGATATTACCATAGATGCAATGATAAAATCCAAAGGATTCATCCCTAGTCAGGTTGCGACCAAGAAAAAAAATGTTTTTAACCAATTGACCGGGGCACTTAACCAACTTTTAGAAAAGGTCAAAAGACTAATCAAATTTATTTAATTGATTAAACCCAATTAAGTTCTTAATTAAATCATCCATGTGTAATTAATAAATATATAAAATTATAAATTCAAAAATGAAAAATATCAAGACTTTCCATCAGTAATTTTTTGAGTTATCAAGCACTCACAAAATATCTAGATTTATGAGTCATGTTTATTAATTGAAGAATATTAATTACAATTTTGACTCAAGCTCAACCACACATCTCATTTTTTATCCAAAGGCCATAATGAATTTTCCTAACTTATAAATAAGAGAGCCATCCTTCTCTTTAAAAAAATCATTAAATCTAAAGTTATACTACTAAAATGTTAAGAGATAGCTTCACATGCTAAGCCAAGCCAAGGTGGACAAGGAGAGGTGTTACCCACAAGGCAAATGAATTGACTAAAAGAATCTATTGCACACATAAGCTGGGCATAATCCAAATTTTCATGGCAATAATCCATTTGAATTGTCAAGGTAAAAGTGTCATTTTATCTTCTTATTGCCTATTTGTATTGTTTGTTACATTACTCACCCTAAGTCTTAGGCTTGGAATGCTAGTTTTCATTGAGTTTTTTTTGTTTACTTTGATAACATGAGAAAATAACATCTTCCTCTTGATCTTATGATACATAAGGCATGCTCAGTGGGACCACACACTCCAAAAGCACTAAGGGAGTAATATTGGACCTTTAGAATCCAATAAAATCTCATTTTAAACCTTGACTTTACATTTTTTATCTAACTTTTTTCATGTTTTTATTTGCTTATGTTTGACTCTACCACTGTTAATCGGTGACCTCACCAATTTTATTATGTCTAGTTGTCAACTTTATTCTTTAGGAAATGGAGAATACGCCACTCAACTATCATTTGACTAATCTCATATGCCACTTGACTACTTGATAACACTGCTTGATTTTTCATTAATTTGAAAGATATCCTTATTAAGACTGTTTGACTATACCACTCAACTACTTAACTACTCAACTATGTCACTTAATTATTTTTTAGTTTATATTGCCTAATATCCTTTACCATAATTCATAAATTTTCATCATCTGATAGCCTCTATTGTCACTTATCATTAGTACCATCATCTGATAGCTTTTACTATCAACCGATGGTTTTTTCCATTGATTGCCTACGTATCATTGACCAATAATTTTTGTCATCGACTGATAGATTCTAATATCACCCAAAAGATTCAATTTTCATTCGATAACCTCTACCATCATTTGCCAATTTCTATCACCTAATAGCCTCTACCATATCCTACTAGTGTTACCATCTCTTAACATCTTCTACCATCACTTGATAGTTTTTGATGTTTCCTAATAGCCTCTACCATCATTCATAATTTTGCATCACCTGACAACCTCTATCATCTCTTGTAAGTGTTATCATGACCTGACTACTTCTTCTATCAATTGACAACTTCTATCATTGCCCAACTATATTATTATCACCTAAAAGCTTCTATCATCAACCAATAGCTTCTACTTCATGTAGTTTTTACCATCAATCGACAACATAATCATTAATTGATAGTATCACCATTGATCAACAATATTTAAATCAATTAACAACATCACCATCAACCAACAATGTCATCATTAATCAATAACATCATCATAGACTAATAGATTCACCATTACTTAGTAGGTTTTATGCCCTATGTCAAAAAATTGAGAGCTTCAAAGGTGAAAGTTATTTTTGGACTAACCTTTTTGAATAAACACAAGTGAATCCCCTAAAACTTATTTTAGGAAATTAAGTCAAAAGAAGAATTTTTAAATCACTTTAAAAAATCATTCACATTTGTCTTTTTGGTGCTTTAAAATCACTTTCAAAACAAATTTACCTTTTGTTTTTAAAAGTTACAAGTTCAAACACTCAAAAGGGCCAACCTTCATTTCACATTCAATTAAGTGATCTTAAAAATAATAAAAACATTAGATTAGTTCTCCTAAGATATTTTTATTTATTATTTTTACAAAATTACTTAGTTTCTTTACCTATATTAGTTTATTTTTATCAAAGCTTCACGTGTATGCTCTCCCCCCATCCCCTTTAGGGAAATTGGGTGATCAAAAGGGCATAATTTTTAATATTTTGGTTGAGCCATATAAGTGAATAAAAGTCATATATGTTCTCCCCAAACTCTGAGTGAACTGGGTGACTTAGAAATGACCCTAAAATTCTTCTATTTTCATTTATTTCTTTTTATGCATTGGCTTGTAAGAGGGAGTTCATATCCTCCTCACGAGTTCTATAGGATGAATTTGACCTAAGGTTTCATCTTCTAACACTATTATATGATGGGGTATGCACATTTAGCAAACTTTCAAATGGGATATAATGAGTGGTTAGCCTGACCCATCCAATAGGTACTCAGAGCTTGCATGTACTAGACATTGGAATTCACTAATAAGTACATAGATGAATATGTTATACAAATGAATAGACCATTACATAAAAATATAGGTGGTAACGATCCAAATGATATGTTAATCTCTTATGTTAGTTACATGTGTGGAACATCTATATGTTCAAAAATTGTAGATTTAGATCAAACTCACTTGTCATGGAATATCTATCCAAATTTTGAGTTACTTCGGCACTCTAAGTTCGTGTCATGTATCAATTTTTGAGAGATAGAGGGGGGCCTAAAATATCTAACAAAATGAATTCTTACCTTTTTTGATTAAAAATTAAATCATTTTTAACATTGGTATATCTATTAAAATTTTGGTGGAGACTATGCAACCTTGTTCTTTTTAGGGTAGGACATGCACATAGGTGTTTTTCTTATTCTTTTACTTGCATTAGTTGTAGGATCTAATTTTTGTGTGTGTTAAAACCACATTTTAAAAAAGTCAAAATTCTACACAAAACACATGTTATTTTTACCACTTTGAGTCAAGAAGTGTTACACTATCAAAATTTCTCCAAACATTTACATTGGAAATTTTTAAAACCAACTTTTATGCTATTATTAAAAGAGGCATTGTTATGTTTCCCAATTTATTCCAAGACATTTACCTTTGTTAAAAATCAAGTCAAAAACCATTTGTGTGCCTTTGTTCCAAATAGTGTCGTTATACTACCCATTTGGGTCAAGGCCATTATTCATTTGAAAATTTGAGTCTTTTAGAAATCTAATTTGAAATCTATCTTTCAAAGTTTAGATCTAAAATAATTGATTTACGCTTGAGTCTCACTTATAACTTAGGCTTGAGTGGTTCACCTTTTTGTTTTTAGATTGTGAAAATTGGATTAATTTTTAGTTTTATTTTTAAAGACTGTACCTAAAGACCAAGTTTAATTTTACCACATCTTACATTGATTTTAAATTTCTATCTTGGACTAAGTGTGCCATTTATTTCAAATCAATATTTTTAGACTTGAGAATTTTTTAAATTTGCATGCCTAGCCTAAGCTATGTTTGAAGTCCTCTTTCATGTGCCTAGATTAAGTTTATTTTAAAATTTATAGCCTATGTTTATTTGTGTCATGACCTATTTCATGTGACTATAGACATCCAATTCCTAACACCATTTGTTTTTAAATTGTCAATCTTACTTGAATTGCACTCAAATGCACATTTTAGGTCAAAATCACTAAAATGTGCTAAATGGTTCAAAATTTTCATTTAAAAGTGTAAATTTAGGCCAAATTATCCATAAATAAGTAAATTAATTTTATGTGATTCCTAAATTTTAATAATTAATTTAAGTTGAAATTGTCAATCTTACTCGAATTGCACTCAAATGCACATTTTAGGTCAAAATCACTAAAACACGCTAAATGGTTCAAAATTGTCATTTACAAGTGAGAATTTAGGCCAAAGTATCTCTAAATGGGAAAATTAATTTTATGTGATTTCTAACTTTGATCAATTTATTTTGAGTCAAAATGATGATTTTGCCTTTTTGTGCTCTAGATCACTCTTTTCTTCAAATTCACTATTACATGTCATGTACCTTTGTTATTTTGTTTTGGAAACATCACAAATGGAAATATGGTTCCAACACATCTAAAATCACCATAAAATTTTTACCAAGTCAAATTATGACCCAATAATATGAATTTCTGACCATTTTGAGTAATTGAGGACCAATTTCCAAAGAACTGCAAAAATATTGATTAATCTTGTTTAAGGCTAATTAATTCAAATCAAGAGCTTAAGTGGATTTTACATGGAGGTTATTTAATATTTAATTTTGTAAATTTATTCATATTAAATACATCACCATAATGACATCATCTATGGGGTGTCATCCACAAGCCATAAATGCATAAAATATTTGAAGTATGGGCACCCATGCCTAATTAATGCCCCTTCCCCCAAATCATTATGAAGTAATTTATTTATTTTAACATCCAAAATTGGATGGATTATTATCCACACACATTCATCTTGAGATGGATGGTTCATGTTCATTTTGATCAATTACAAAAATCTATAAATAGGAGGCCTCTCACACTATTTCTTAAGCTTAAAATTGTGTAAACTTATAATGCTAAAATCTCTCCACAAGTAATTTGTGTTTTAATTATTGTGTTATTTGAATTTGGATTAACTTAAATTTATAATTAAAATATATATTTTATATCATGATCCTAGGTTTTGCATAGATTTCTTAAGGCAATGGAGGAGCAAAAATGTCATTGTTGACAAAGACTATAGCTCTAGATCAAGGGGAAAACACACTTGGAGTTGCTCTTGAATGGTGGAATCATTTGGGAAGGTAAAGGTTTATTGATTTATTTTATTTATCACTTATTATCATTTACAAAACTTGCATGAATAGGTTAGATTAGATTGTCAATTATTATGCATTCTTTTGTGAGTTTTCATGACTAATGTTTGA
The DNA here is from genome assembly GCA_037957365.1 of Torreya grandis. Classification (NCBI taxonomy): domain Eukaryota; kingdom Viridiplantae; phylum Streptophyta; class Pinopsida; order Cupressales; family Taxaceae; genus Torreya; species Torreya grandis. Next base: position 10,581 of record JARHVA010005796.1, read on the forward strand.
GTTGATCCTCTTTGTAATCCGTCCTAAATTTTGGCACACCTGGTGGGATCTCACGTATCTCTCTTATGCAAGGAAGATAACTTAGAATTTTTATAATTCTATTTTAGTCATTAACAAGTCATTTAACAACTTTTTTATTCTTGTTTCTTCATGTTTTTGTGCACCTACAAGTCACTCAGAACTATCAGAATGGAATTATAAAGATTCTAAGTTTTTTTACTTACAAAATACGGATGTGTGAGGTCCAACTAGGCATGCCAAAATGTATGATGGATTAAAAAGGTTATTATTCAAGCATTATTCAATAAATCCATGAAAATTCATAAAGAACTAAACAAACAAAGCCAACCTATTCATGTAGGGTTTGTTAATGATAATGAAGAACAAATTGAAATAAATCTATATATATATATATATATATATATATATATATATATATTACCTTCCTGAATTGATTCCACCACCTAAGAGCAGCTCCAAGTATGTTCTCCCCTTGATCTAAAGCTCTAGTCTTTGTCAACAATGGTTTCTTTGCTCCTCCATTACCTCAAGAACTCTATTTATAACGTAGGATCAATATAATAAATCTAATGTGCCTATCAAATGAATCTTACCCAAATGAAAATAACAAAATAATCAAAACACAAGTGACTTGTGGAGAGATTTTACTATTATAAGTCTGCACAAATTTAAGCTTAAGAAATGGTATTCTATGCACTTCTATTTATATATTTTACTGTTTCTATCGCTAATTTGCTTTTCAGATTTAAGAGAAAGAAGAAACTAAAGAGATAAATGGACAAGGCATGTGAAGTACCTGGATAAAGATCGCGCACCGTAATCCAGACGCTTATGAGCACCCCTCTTTGGCTGTGGAGGAATGACACCTGCAAGGAAAAAGAAACTTGGATAAGAAAATGTTAGATGGGTAGGCGGTGGGTTGCCAAGCGAAAGCTTGTTCCCGGAAGTGTGAAAACTTTCTCAAGGGAGGTCAACCCACTGATAAAAGACAGATAAAAGACCAAGGAAATAAAGAATACCAAAATATAGAAGTGACAAAGAAATTAGAAAGGAAAGAAAAGACAAAATGATTACCTGAAGGAGTTGTCGGGCTGATGACAGTCATCGAGGTCAAAAATGTCACCGGCGTTGGTTAGCTGATCTGCCGACGTCGGTTGGGGAAGTGACCGGCATCGGTCGGGGTTGTGGCCTGTAGTCGGGTCTGGGTTGGTTTCTGGACTGTGGATGGATCCGGTTTGTGAACGGGGTCGAGACAGAGTTCGAGGACGAATTTGGATGGACTGGGGAATGGTCTAGCTCTGATTAGGTGCCCTGTATAGGGTCTTTGTTGACAGGGGGATGAGGAAGTTGTCTGGGATTGTGTAGAAAGGGAGACAGGGAAGAGGAAGATGGACAGGGGACAGGGTCTGAGAAGGCTTTTCAGCCTCTCAGGGGAAGGACATAGCTAGCAGAAGACAATAGATAGGATAGATAACTGAGACTAAATGAAATAATGAAATGAAATAACAGACTGTGCTTACCTTTGGCTTGCTGACTGAAGAATAGAGGAGCTGTTGTTGGAGCCACAGAAGACTTGTCAAGAAGAAAATCCCTGATCCAGAGTCTTTGCACCTGTTGCTGCTGCTGTACGAGGTCCAGAGAGAAGAGAGTTGAATGCCAAAGTGCCAAGAGGATTCTGTTTGCGAGCTCAAGGGTCCAGGGGCTGCAATGGATGCAGAAAGGGGTAATGAAGGCTGCCGATGCCGGCAGTTTTGTCGACGTCAGCCGAAGGGTCACCGACGTCGGTGGTGGCAGAATGGGGACAGAGGCTAAAAATAGCCTTTGCCCATTCTTGCACGCCGCTGGGCGAGGGGTTGTGGGAAGAACGGTCATGAGGAAGCTTAAATGGGCGTGGGGGGAAGATAATGAAGAGATTTGGCATAATAAATGCTAGGGGGAAGGTGGAGGGATTCAAGGGAGGATCCAAGGTGGCAAGGGTGGGGTGGAAAGGGGGCCACTTTAAAATATTTAAGTTATTTTAATCAAATGGAGGCCAAGGGTTAGGATAGGGGTTTGAGGTGGACAAGGGGGAGAACCAAGGTGCAGACACGTTTACGGTGTCTACATTTGCCCCTTTTTGTCTTGTTGGTTGTTCTTGACGAACTGCAAGACAAAAACAGGAGTTGGTTGCCCCAGGAAAAGGATGAGGTGTTCCCCCCTCAAAGCGATAGTCGAGAGAAGGGAATCGAAGATCGAGTGTCGATTTGACAGAGAAATGGATAGAAGAGAGTGAGTGAAAATGCTGCCATAGTCGTGATTGCGCATAGTCCACTTCATGAGAGGGTCGGGTCAAATTGTCGCATGTCGAGGGTCAAGGAGTGCCAAAATTAAAGTAATCGGGCCCCAGCATTTAGTCGTCTGCTGATCGGGTCACTCAATCTAAGCTGAAGCTCCAAATGGTCATCGTGTTCTAGGTATCCAGGGCTCAGGAAGTGCTCCTAGAGACACGAAAAAGCCACATGTAGTAGGGATCAACTGGCTCGTGATCCTATACTTGCGAAGGGTCAAAAAAAGTCTGTGGACAATTCTGCTAACTAGCTGTGAGGTAGCATAAAGGCAAAAAACAACCAAGGCAAACGCTATGGTTCGGGGGTCGACGGATGGATGGATGAAGGAAGTGGCCAAGCTAACCCCAGAAGATCCCATGTCAATTGAGTGCTGCCTACATAGCCCCTGTCGTAGGGGCCTCAGGCCTATGTAGTTCTCCCTAAAAGGGAGGAAGGGTCAAAGAGATCGATTTGTCTTGGTCAAAGTCGCAGAAGGGAAGGTTTGTCCATCAAAGAGACGAACAAACGGGGGTGGTCGAGCTAACCTCAGAGGATGTGTTATCTAAGTGCTGCCTACATAGCCCTGGTCATAGGGCCTCAGACCAATGTAGTTCAGGCTGCGAGGGTCAAAATGGTCGATGATGAGTTTGGTCATGTGTTGAAATGACGAGGGTAAGATGATGCTACTAATGTCACAGGGGTCGAGAGGCTTTCATCTCTAGCAAGTTTCCATAGTCGTGATGGATGCATGCTAAAAATGAATGGAAGTCTATTTATGCTTCAGCAAGTATTGGTTTATGCTTAACATAAATTGGGTCTGGTCGGTAGTTTCCATGTGTATTGGTGTCCATAAAAACTATGTGAAAATGGTCGAGGATGATGACGGCTGAAAATGGTGAAAATAGCTGGGTTTGAGATGAGTCGACAATTGATGTGGTTAAATGTGACCAAAGTGTAGAGAAAAGGTGAAAGGCAAATTGCTCTTTCATTGACAAGGACCAGAAAGGAAGCATAGATAGGGGTTATTAGAACCAAAACCCCGTTCACGCATTATGTCGTCGACCAGTATGGTGTTAGGGCGGTAATCGAATCACTTTGACATTAAAGTGAGCTTGAAGTCCCTTGAGCAGGTGATAGGAGGAGGATAGGGTAACCCAGTTTAAGAGCAGGAATAACCGTGCCCCTTTTTATAGGAGACCCTGAGACAACTACAAGCCAAGTCCATGACCCATTTTTTTTTTTTTTTGGTGCAGGCTGATCGGTGCGGGAAGCCTACATAGAGATGTCTTTTGATGTATGGTCAGTTTGTGAAGCTGATCAATGTGGGAAGATTCTAAGAAAGGTGCTGTTTGTAGCAAGATTTAGTCATAGCCATTCTTCGAGGGAGTGGTCTATATTTTTGCTTAAAAAAAAGTCTGAATAGCTGTCCTTCGGGGGATCAGTCTATTAGCTACAGCAATGATAGTACAGCTGTCCTTCGAGGGATCAGTCTATCTTTTTGATTTGATTTGATTTTGTGACCTTGGATATGTTTTGACATCTTGATTTGTATTTTTTGATTTTTTATTAGAGTCACAGACAACGCTGTAGAAGCTCAAGGACTCCCCTTTTATTAGGACAAAGCATCCATACATCATAAAAGGGTCGTAGAGGACTTGTTAAAGGGGAATAGGGTTGAAAGGGATGAGGATTAAGAGGACGAGGATTACTCAGGGGATGAGCTCAAGTTATGTGTCAAGTAGACGAGTATTTGACTAACAGAAGAATGGTCGAAGATGCAACGCATTAAGAGGCTCAGGTTCTGGCCGTCCATCGAGGGAGGACAGACGATAAGTCCCTGACCCATACTTGTGCATGATGATAAAAGGTCCAAGCCAATTGGGGGTGAATTTGCCTCGTTTACTTCACTCCATATTGGTCACGTGCTGATTCTCTTTGAGGACGAGGTCTCTGATGTTGAAATCTTGTTCTCACAGATTTTTGTCGTAGGCCCGCTTTATGTGACTTTGGTAGACATGGAGATGATTGAGGGCAGCAAGACGGCGCTCGTCGAGTAACTCAAGTTGAGCTAAGTGATCTTGACAAAAGTCGTCGTTGGAGAGAATGTCATGCAGGGAGATGCGGAGAGACGGGATCTGTACTTCGAGAGGTAAGACAGCCTCTATTCCATACATGAGAGAGAAGGGAGTAGCACCCGTAGAGGTTCAGATGCTAGTGCGGTAGGCCCACAAAGCGAAGGGAATATGAATGTGCCAATCCCTTCCTGTATCATCGACCACCTTCATGAGAATTTTGGTGAGAATTTTGTTAGAAGCCTCTGCCTGCCCATTTGCTTGTGGGTAGTAAGGCGAAGAAAAGCTGAGTTTGATGCCAAATGAGTCGCATAGTTTTTGGACAGTCTTGTTTTTGAAGGACTTGCCGTTGTCGGTGATGATTTTGTGAGGGACACCGAAACGACAGATGATGTGGCTGCTGATGAAGTCGACAATCTTGTCAGCTTTTGTGGAGACAAGAGGAATGGCTTCCACCCACTTGGTGAAATACTCAATGGCAGTGATGATGGACTGATGACGAAGAGACGAGTGAGGGTTGATCTCACCGATGAGATCCAAGCCCCACTGAGAGAAAGGCCAAAAATCTTGAGCGACTTGCAAGGCGTGGCTAGGGAGATGAAGCAGGTTAGAGTGCTGCTGACACTTGATGCAACGCCGAACATAATCGCTATAGTCTTGATGAAGGGTGGGCCAATAATAACCCAGGCGAAGGATGTGCTTGGAAACTGAGTTTCCACTAAAGTGTCCACCACAAATCCCGTCGTGGACTTGCTTTATGGCATGAGAAGCTTCAGCAGAGGTTAGACAGCGAAGGAGGAGGCCGTCGAAGCCTCGCTTATAGAGAAGACCCCCTAACATGGTATAGCGAGCTGTGCGCTTGATGAAAGCTCACCGTGCATTACTAGAGAGGTTGGGAGGAGTGGCAGAAAGAGACAAATAGTCCACAAGTTGCTTATACCAGTCATCTCGTGGGCTAGAATTGACAGTGTTGATATGGTTGATGTGAGGAGAGATGTATGAAGGCAAAGGTACGTGATGCACTGTGACAAAAAGGTGAGATGACAATGATGAAGACGGGATATGTAAAGCAAGAGAAGCCATGGTGTCGGCAAACTTGTTCGTAGAGCGTGGAACAGTCTGCAAGAGGTAATGGTCGAAAGATGCCAAAAGAAGGTCAACACGATTCTTATACCTCTGTAAAACTTTATTTTTATAGAGATATGAACCGTTAACTTGATTAACAACAAGCTGCGAGTCGCCGAAGATGTTGATAGACTTGATGTGGAGGGAAAGGGCAGTCTGAAGTCCCAAAATTAAGGCCTCGTATTCGGCCATATTATTGGTACAATCAAAGTCAAGCTTGAAAGATAGAGGCATGGGCTCCCCATTGAGTGGGATGAGGATGACCCCCGTACCCCCACCGAGTTGACATTTAGAGCTGTCAAAGAACATGGTCATTTGGTAGACGGTGTCATCGGTGGAAAGGGTAGCGATAGACTCGTCAGGGAACTCACAGTGTGAAGGTTGGTTGTCGGGAAGAGGGGCATCTGCCAATTGGTCAGCGATGGTTTTCCCCTTGATAGATTTCTACTGGATGAATTCGAAGTCAAACTCAGCAAGCAGCATGAGCCACCGAGCCATACGTTGATTCTGATATGGCTTGGAGTGCATGTACTTGAGAGGGTCGGTGTGAGTGACGACAAAGGTTTTGTGGTTGAGAAGATAGTGGCGGAGCTTGGTAGCGGAAAAGACTAATGCCAAACAGAGTTTCTCAGTATGAGTATACCTAGTTTCATAGTCGACCAATGTTCGGCTGATGTAGTAAACCGCTTGCTCACGATGATGCTCGTCTTGGTGCGCGATCATGGCACCTAATGAATGGTTGGTGGCAGAGATATAAAGGTAGAAGGGTTGGTCGTCTTTAGGTGGAATGAGGACTAGTGGAGAGACCAGATAGCCTTTGAGGGCTTTAAAAGCCTCTTGACAGCCCTTATCCCATTTAAAGGAGACATCCTTCTTAAGGAGGTGATGGAAAGGTTGGCAGCGGTCTGAAAGCTGCAAGATGAAACGGTGAATGGACTGGAGCTTCCCTTGTAGACTGCGAAGCTGCTTGAGATTGGTCGGGGGTGGCATTTCGAGGATAGCACAGATCTTGGCGGGATCTATCTCGATACCACGGAAAGAAACGATGAAGCCGAGAAGTTTCCCTGAGAGGACCCCAAAGACACACTTCTTGGGGTTGAGGCGGACATTGTATTGAAGAAGGCAAGAGAAGATGATTGTGAGAATGGTCAAGTGGTCACGGCGAAGTTTGGATTTGCCGAGAAGGTCATCCACATAGTCCTCCATGATTTTGTGGAGGAGATCGTGGAAAATGTAGGTCATGGCGCGCTGATATGTGGCACCAGCATTTTTCAGGCTGAAAGGCATGACTCGATAGCAGAAAGTCCCCCATGGGGTGATGAATGTAGTCTTGTGCTGATCTTTTGGTGCGATCAGGATTTGATTGTATCCTGAAAACCCATCCATGAGAGATAGCATCTCATGGCCGGTCGTGAGATCAACAAGTTGGTCAATGTTAGGAAGAGGGAAGTCGTCTTTGGGACAGGCTAGGTTAAGTTTGCGATAGTCTGTGCAGATTCGAATCCCCCCAGTTGCTTTAGTAACTGGGACGATGTTAGAGACCCATTGTGGATAGTCGATGGGTTAGATGAAGGAGACAGAAAGAAGGCACTGAAGCTCCTCTTTGACAGGGAGCGCAATGCGAGGATGCATCTTTCGAAGCTTCTGCCTAACAGGCTTAGCCTCTGGTTTGGTGACAATGTTATGGGTAGCGATGGTGGGGTCGATGCCAGGCATGTCGCTATAAGTCCAGGCAAAGGCCTTGCTATGGTTGGAAAGGAACTGGGCATAGTCAATCTGCTCTTAAGCGTCTAAAGATTGGCCAATCTTTAAGATGTGAGGAACATCAGAAGGAGAAGGGAGGTTGATGTCAATGGTGGATTCATTTAACATAACCTGGGTCTCGGAAGGGAGGAAATGCTGGATGAAAGAGTCATCGGCACCCATGTAGGAAAGGATGGCGTCATCGTCAACGCAGTGGACAGTGTGAATGGTTACCGACTCATCCTCTACCATGCTAGGAAAGATGAGAGGGAGACCTGGGCACCCCATTGAGCTGATAGGTCAGGGGTTCCAGGCGGATGGTGTTTATGGAAAAAAAAAAACTAGGAGGGATGGAAACCACTGACTCCGTAGGTGACGAAGGAGAAATGGGTGAGTTTGGAGGAGATTGGTCAATGGTTGGCTCGAGACAAAGGTCGGAAGGAGCCTGAGTGGGGTCATGATATCCCAGGCCATACCGTTTCTTGGCATCGTGATCATTGAGCGGCTCGATGGGCTGATGGGAGCCCTGCTCATATTGTCCGAAACCAAAACCCTTCCATGCACACCTGTGAAGGTAAGTGTGTGCAAAGGCGGGGTTGCCAAGAAACGAGAAATTAGATGTGAAAGGTTGGGGCGAAGAGAGGGAATTGCCGTTGGTAGGAGCTTGATTAAGCCCCCCATAGACAAAGTTGGTTCGAAAGTGAGGAGGACCATAAGGCACGACCATCCCGATCTGATGGTCATAATTGGGACTAAGGTGAAGGCGTCCATACTCTTGCGGAGTTTGGAACATGTATAGGGTCAACAAGTGATATTCCCCAAGCGATAGTCGTTGGAAGATGTCTTCCATGGGGTCTTTGGTCGGCGCTTGAAGAGGAGGGGTGAGGGCGACCGCCGATTGCGAACTGGTCGAAGCTTTCGCAGATGGAGGCAGTGCCAGAGTTGACAGCTTGATGGGAATGAGGACATCGTTGGGATGGTAGGTTGTGTTGCAAGTCTTAAAGGGTAAAGGGTCAGTGGGAATGGTGTGGACTTGCCCGTCATGCTCAAACTTCACACAACGGTGCAGGGTGGAGGGTATACAGGCCATGGCACAGATCCAAGGTCGGCCCAGTAGAAGGTTGTATTGAAACTCTCCTTCGATGATATAGAAGAGCTCCGGGACTATGCGTGGACCAACGCGAATGTGAAGGATGGCTGTGCCAATGGTCGTGGTGGTGGTGTCGTTGAAAGAGCGTAAGATCGCATCAATTTTGGAGACACAGTTCTTGGGAAGAGCTAGCTGATCAAAGGCGTGGGTAGAGATTATGTTGATGCTAGCGCCGCCGTCGATCATAACGCGTTTAATGCGTGTCTGATCGACATAGGTAGTGATGAAGAGGGCGGCGTCCTGATCTTCCATGTTAGATGTGGGAATCTCAGAATCGCTGAATGTGATGGAGGTGATAGGAGATAAAGAATGGACGAGGGCAGCGAGTGGTTGGGGGTCCTCGGGTTGGACCTCCACTGCCTGCAAGGCTTGGATAAGGGCTTGACGGTGCTGAGGCGAGGTTTGGATAAGGTCATAAAGAGACATCTTTACAGGCATCTGGTGGAGCTGCTTCAGCATGGAGTCGTGAATTGGCCCAGAAGAGGAAGATGAAGAAGGTTGGGATGCGCCAAGGATAGAAATTTTAGGCTTGGGCGCAAGGGGTGGCTTGACGAAGGGATAGGTCCAAGGAATGGTAGCTTTTTCTTTGGCCTTGTCCTTTTGCAACCTAGTGGTTATACGGATAGCATTGATTTCAAAAATAGGAGGTGAGGAAGGGGTCATGTCTTGCTGGTGAGATGTTGACGTGTTTGAAGAGGTTGGACAGGAAGGAGTCAGGGTCTGGTCAAGAGTGTCCTCAAGGAGAAGAGTGTCTTTCTCCATGTGGTAGCGGATGATGGCCTTGAGGGCACAACAAGCCTTGGTATCGTGTCCTGGTGTATGATGATATAAACAAATTTTTGTGTCGTCGAACTAGGAGGGCTTGGACCCGAGAGGTTGGAAAGGCTTGATGGGCGAAAGGGTTATGTCAGAAGTCTATAGAAGTCAGCGCAATATCAACGAGTATGAGCCCACTAAAGGTTCCACGCTAGTTGATATGCGCAAGGTTGGTGACTTTGGCGAGGTTAGAAGAGGTTTCCGTACCGCCTTATGGGTTGATGGCGCGATGACAGACGGAGACGGCTCTTTCTTGGTGATTGATACCGCCTTTTTGGGAGAGGGACGACTGGAGGTAGGCAGAGGAAGCAAAGGAGGCAACGAGTTCTGGTTGAAGGTCGGAGTGGGAAGGATGCTAGCCAAGGTCGAAGGATGGGGGCCCAAAATGGATGGCAATGGTGACAGGGAAGGAGGCGTTCATTTCTGTGGTCTGGCAGTCTTCTTTGTCTTGGTTGGAAGACTACTGCTGGTTGAGGTCTAGCCTAGGTCCACCTTCACTTACGGGTGAGTGAGGGTGGAGACAGGACGAATGCCAAATGACTTGATGGGTTTAGACGAGATAGATGCAGGTTTCGGTTTGGACGGGTTTGGTCGAGGTTTAAGACTCTGGTCTTTGTCAAGAGTCTGACGAGATTCTGCCTTGGGAGGATTAGCGGCATGTGATGAGAGGGCATGAGTATGTTGAAGGGCTTTAAGACGCTCCCACAACACCTGAGGCGTCACTTTCCTCGGAGGGAGAAGTTCGATTTTCTCCACTAACCGGGAAAATGGCTGAGAAGAAGATGTTGATGGTTGCGAGGTTGAGGACGAGATGGGTGTAGTGGTCTTAGACGCATGGTGTGGTGAAGTCATGACAGATTTAGATGAAGACGAAGGGGAGACAGGTTCTTCCCTAGGTGGAGGAGAAACCGGGGAGCGGGGCTCCTCCAGCGGGTAACGGGTAGGGATGACGGTGCCCTCCACTTGCAGCTGAGGAGTAGGAAGGGTCGGGTCCTCCATAGGCAGCAGGAAGGAGGATGGCGAGACCGGTGGTGCTGGTAAGGCCGAGGCGTCCTCCAAGATGAGAGAGGTCGACGGAGAACTAGCCGGGGAAAGAGGTTCGTCCACATGTGACGGAATGATTGATGGACTAACCTCTTGAGGTTGATTGGGGACGAAAAGAGAGACCGTATTGACTGTTCAAATATTGTGCTCATGATTGTCATCAATTAAGGTCTGGATATTGTTCTAAGTTGGCGGATGATTGGGGAAAGGTTGTTTGAAGATGTCAATGGCCTGATTAGGGGGTGCATTTGGATTGTCTAAGATGAGATCCCCCTTTTCAAGCATGTCTTGGATTATGTTCTTAAAAGTCTTGCAGTTTTCCGTGTCATGGACCTTAACACGATGGAAGCTGCAGAAGTCTTGCTCCCTATACCACGCGGGGATGGCGCGTGAGGGATCGAATTGTGGAGGAGGTCGGGCTTGAGGGAGATTGAGGGCCCCCTATTTAACAAGCTTTTCTAGCATAGACACATATGATTCTCTGAGAGGAGTATATCGTCGTTGCACGTATCTTTACTGGAATTGGCGAGTGGCACTCTGAGATGTAGATGGCTCAGGCTGATTGGTCGAAGAAGATGAAGGTCTGACAACCACAGCATTAGCTGAAGCCTTGGATTTAGAATTGGATGATGATGGCTTAGCAGAAGAAGAGTCATTGGTCTTAGAGCTGGGATTCTTGCTCCGCAACTTGACTTTATTCTCCTCGATGGCATGCAACTCAAGTTTGCAGGCCATCGTGAAGGCCTCGTCAAAAGTGCAGAAGGTTTGAACCCTCAGGGTGGAAGAGATATGTCTGGCACAGGCTTGGGAAAAGAGTTCAATAAGCTCGGCCTGGGGTAAGGAAAAGGAGAGTTGATTGATGAGGCCTCTCCATCGAGCAACGAAGTCAGCTATGGACTCGTCCTCGAATTGCCGAATAGAATAGAGGTCCGTGATTGAGACCTTCTTGGTTATGTTGATGGAAAAGTGATCGAGGAAGAGCTGAGCCAATTGTGTGAATGAGAAGAGAGAATGGCTAGGAAGGGAGCTGTACCAATCGAGCGCAGCACCTGAGAGAGACATAGGAAACGTGCGTAAGAGTAACGCATCGTCATGGCCAATGAGGTAGCAGGCATGTCTGAATGCCCACAAGTGTTGCTATGGGTCTTCCTTGTTTTGAAAGCGAGAAAACTTCGAAAGCTCCCACTGGCTGGGATATGGTCTGATTGGGACAGAAGGATGAATGGGTTCGTTGCAGATCTGCTTGTATGAAAGAGCGTTGCGTGAGCCGGAAACAGATGTCTCTAGGCTGGTCATCTTGTCCATCAGCATTTTGATGATGTCTGCCGATGGATTGACGGGTTGCATGCCCCCTAAGTTGTAAGGCACTTGGAAGAGGCTAGAGGAGGCGTGCGACATAGTCGGTTGTACAATGTACGGATGACTAATCGCAGGGGCAGAAGTGGAGGCTAAAGGTGGTTGGGTAGAAGACATAGCTGGGCCCGTTATTGCCATGAGAGGTTAGACTGTGGTAACGGGGGCCAAGGGGTAAGAAGCCACCCTGGTGTTGATAGGGGCCAGGGTAGGTGGAATAGAGACGACAAGGTTTTGAAAAGGAGTGGATAGTGGTTGAGCAGGTTGAGGTTGATAGGGGGCCGGAACCCCGGTGGAAGTGGGCCCGATGATAGAGGGAGAGGCCACACCTGGAGGATTGGTCAAAGTCTGGTCAGTGGTCAAAGCGATGGCTTGAGTGTCCAAAGGTTGAACTACGGATGCTTTTGATACAGCCGTAGTCGTGACAAGGGAGGTTGGCATTCCGTAGATTGGATTGCCCAAGGAGTCTCGCATTCGGCTATGCGCGAGATAGTGTTGCAAGGCCTTGACATTAAGGTCCAAGAATCGCTCGAAATCTTGGTCCCCTTCTTGGACAATGGGAGTCTGCGGCGGGGTTGGATGGGTAGGAGTTCTTTCGGTCTCCGAGTTGAACTCCATTGTAGGCTTGGTCACGGACGGGGTGGATGGAAGTTGTTGACGGCTAGCGTGGTCGACAAGAGCCTTGGCTTGGCTACGAGTCAAAACCATGCAAGGCAAAGAAGGTTCAAGTTTCAGGAACTGTGTTGCTCAGTTTCAGAAAACCAGGATAGAGTCTTTGACAGAGAAGGGACAGGTTTTAGGCTGCTGGTTTTGAAAAAAAAGGACAGTGATAGAGACCGATGTCGGTTGAAAAACTGATGTCGGTAAGAAATGTTGCCGACGTCGGTCAGATAACCGATGTCGGTAATAGAGGAAAGCCGTCGTCGGTGACAGAACCAATGCCGGTAACAGGGGAAAGTTGACGTCGGTGGAAGAACCGATGCTGGTGACTGTGTTTTCTAGAGAACCAAAAGATTCTTGGAAAACAATGAAGAAAGCATCCTCACTCACTCAAACAAACAGATGAGAAGAGGAAAACAGAGAGAGACAGACAAGCCTAAGTGATAAATCCTAGGAATTAACTTTAGAATTTGTGGCTTATGCCTTAGATGAATGTTTGGGGAGATTGGCTGTCAAGAAGGTCCTAGAAGAAGCAGTCTAGAGCTGGTTTCAGGTCTTGTTTTAGGTGCTCAAAGTCTGTGTTAGGGTCTGGTACGTGGCCTGGTTCTAAGGAGCAAGCTCCCCTCACTTCACGATTCTAGTGGTTAGCTAGTCTCGCTTAGCCAAGATATACCTCGCCTAGAGTTTATCCTCCGCCAGAGAACGGAGTGGGCTTCCCCCTTGGTGATGAAATCCAAGTGGGGTTACCGGGACGGGTAAGGTATCCGCTGGGGGATGAAATCCCAGTGGGGCCTTGTCTCAAGTAAGTTTTATGTTCGTTTTAGTGCATGTGGTTCGGTAGTGTAACATCAAGTGTCTATGATTTATTCAATATGCATCTAAGTTACTAGATGTGGACTAATGCAAGCACAAGCAGAAATGAAAGTGCAATACATTTTAATGCCCAAGTCAAAATGTGATGTTTGTTATGAAGACAAGTTTGAGAAAGGGTTGAGAGTATGACGTTTAGACTAGTCTAGAAATGCAAGGAAGAAAGATTCATTTTAGTCCTACTTATAGTGTCATTGAGAAGAAAAGAAGGAGGAGAAAAGGTAAGAACCTAATGCTCCTAAATGAATGAAGAAGAAAAGGAACCCAGGAGGAACCTAGGGTCCCACCGGGCGTGCCAGGAATGTTTCTATCGCTAATTTGCTTTTCAGATTTAAGAGAAAGAAGAAACTAAAGAGATAAATGGACAAGGCATGTGAAGTACCTAGATAAAGATCGCGCACCGTAATCCAGACGCTTGTGAGCACCCCTCTTTGGCTGTGGAGGAATGACACCTGCAAGGAAAAAGAAACTTGGACAAGAAAATGTTAGATGGGTAGGCAGTGGGTTGCCAAGCGAAAGCTTGTTCTCGAAAGTGTGAAAACTTTCTCAAGGGAGGTCAACCCACTGATAACAGACAGATAAAAGACCAAGGAAATACAGAATGCCAGAATATAGAAGTGACAAAGAAATTAAAAAGGAAAGAAAAGACAAAATGATTACCTGAAGGAGTTGTCGGGCTGATGATAGTCGCCGAGGTCAGAAATGTCGCCGGCGTCGGTTAGCTGATCTGCCGACGTCAGTTATCCTGCCGACGTCGGTTGGGGAAGTGACCGGCATCGGTCGGGGTTGTGGCCTGTAGTCGGGTCTGGGTTGGTTTCTGGACTGTGGACAGATCCGGTTTGTGAACGGGGTCGAGACAGAGTTCAGGGATGAATTTGGATGGACTGGGGAATGGTCTAGCTCTGATTAGGTGCCCTGTATAGGGTCTTTGTTGACAGGGGGATGAGGAAGTTGTCTGGGATTGTGTAGAAAGGGAGACAGGGAAGAGGAAGATGGATAGGGGACAGGGTCTGAGAAGGCTTTTCAGCCTCTCAGGGGAAGGACACAGCTAGCAGAAGACAATAGATAGGATAGATAACTGAGACTAAATGAAATAATGAAATGAAATAACAGACTGTGCTTACCTTTGGCTTGCTGACTGAAGAACGGAGGAGCTATTGTTGGAGCCATGGAAGACTTGTCAAGAAGAAAATCCCTGATCCAGAGTCTTTGCACCTGTTGCTGCTGCTGTACGAGGTCCAGAGAGAAGAGAGTCGAATGCCAAAGTGCCAAGAGGATTCTGTTTGTGAGCTCAAGGGTCCAGGGGCTGCAACGGATGCAGAAAGGGGTAATGAAGGCTGCCGACACCGACAGTTTCGCTGACATCGGCCGAAGGGTCACCGACGTCGGCGGTGGCAGAATGGGGACAGAGGCTAAAAATAGCCTCTGCCCATTCTTGCACGCCGCTGGGCGAGGGGTTGTGGGAAGAACGGTCACGAGGAAGCTTAAATGGGCGTGGGGGGGAGATAATGAAGAGATTTGGCATAATAAATGCTAGGGGGAAGGTGGAGGGATTCAAGGGAGGATCCAAGGTGGCAAGGGTGGGGTGGAAAGGGGGCCACTTTAAAATATTTAAGTTATTTTAATCAAATGGAGGCCAAGGGTTAGGATAGGGGTTTGAGGTGGACAAGGGGGAGAACCAAGGTGCAGACACGTTTGCGGTGTCTACATTTACAATTGATTAGAATGAACCTGAATCGTCTATCTCAAGATAAAGAAGTGTGGCTAAGAATCCATCAATTTTGGATGTTAAAATTAATAAATTCCCTCATAATTATTTCAGGGGAAGGGTTATGAATTAGGCATGGGTGCCTATAATTCAAATATTTTATGCAATTATGGCTTATGGATGCCACCCCATAGATGATGTCATTATAATGATGTAGTTAATAGGGATCAAATTTCAAAATGAAATATTCAATAACCTCCATGTAAAATCCACTTAAGCACTTGATTTGAATTAATTATCCTTAAACAAGATTAATCAATATTTATGCAATTCTTTGGAAATTGACCCTTAATTAATCAAAATGGTTAAAAAATCATATTACTAGGTTGTAATTTGATTCAGGAAGAATTGGTAGGTGATGTTAGATGCGTTGGAACCATATTCTTATTTAGGATGTTGAAAATACAAAATAACAAAGGTACATGATGTATACTAATGAATTAAAAGAAAAGAGTGATCTAGAGCATAAAAAGGTGAAATCATCATTTTGACTTGAAATGAATTGATCAAAGTTAGGAATCACATAAAATACATTTCCACATTTAGAGATAAATTGGCCTAAATCAACACTTGTATACAACAAGCTTGAACCATTTAGCACATTTTTAGTGATTTTAACCTAAATTGGGCATTTTAGTACAATTCAAGTAAGATTGACAATTTCAACACAAATGGTGTTCAGATTTGGATGTCTATATTTTCCCCTTATTTGAGAAGGTGTAGCAAGACATTTAGATGAAATAAAATATTTTTAAATAAATAAAATTTCAATAAGAAATTATAAATGACCCATGATGCCCCCTCAAGAGGACATACTAGGATGAAAGAGAAGGATGGACTCTCGAAAAGAGAGAGAAAGTGAGAGATTAACCCATGGAGTAGATCACATCCAAATGAGCTAATGATTGCACACATGGTTACCATCAATGATAAAAATATAATGAGAGGTATAATGGGCCCTAAAGATAGGGGGAATGGGAATGATTCAATCCAAATATCTAAGAGACAAACTTTGAACACACCCAATTTGAGAGTGTAAGTTACGTGCTTACGACATTGATAAATCCTGAGACAACTTACACACTAAAAAAATGCCTTCATGGGAAGTAGTGTGGAGATATTGAAATTATAAGAATAAGAGAATGTGGTCTCCATAAAAATGATAATAAAAAGTGCCCCAATAGAGTATATTTGATTGTGACAAAACAATTTTGCCCTAGTAGGGATAATTTTTATCATTGATAAAGAATAAATAATGGTTTGCCCATATAGGGCTGATTTGATTCTTACGGTAGGCCTAGATGTGGTGCCCTAGATGGGAAAATTGGAAAGAAATTAGCTCAATAATATAACCCAAAAGATAAGTTAAAATGATTAGGAGCAAACATAGATGCAATGGTGTAATGGCTTATAAAATATTTATTGAATAGATTTATGAGGGCATTTATTGATTTTAGCATCCAAAATTGAATGGATTCTTAGCAACACATCTTCATCTTGAGATGGATAGTTCAGGTTCATTATGATCAATGGTAAAAATCTTTAAATAGGAGACCTCTCACACAATTTTTTAAGCTTAAAATTGTGTAAACTTATAATGCTAAAATCTCTCCACAAGTCATTTGTGTTTCTATTATTGTGTTATTTGAATTTGGGTTAACTTCAATTGATAGGAAAAATAGATAGTTTATATCATGATCCTAGGTTTTGAATAGAGTTTTTGAGGCAATGAAGGAGTAAAGAATCTATTGTTCATAAAGACTAGAACTTTAGATCAAAGGGAGAACACACTTGGAGCTGCTCTTGGATGGTGGAATCACTTGGGAAGGTAAAGGTTTATTGCTTTCATTCATTTGTCCTTCATTATCATTTGAAAATCCCACATGAATAGGTTGTATTATATTATTAATTATTATGCATTATTTTGTGAGTTTTCATGACTAATGTTTGAGTTGATCCTCTTTTTAATCCATCTTACATTTTGACACATTCAGTGGGATCTTACATATCCCTCTTACATAAGGAAGACAGCTTGATAGTTTTAGAATTCCATTTTAGTCATTAAAAATTCCTTTAACAATATTTTAATGCTTATTTTCTTATGTTTTTGTACACCTACAAGTTACACAATGATTGTCGATAGTTCTAAGTGACTGCCAATGATTTTGAGTGACTACCTATGGTTCTGAGTGACCACCAATGGTTCTTACGACCACTAATAATTGAGTAGTAGGGGAAATATGTTCAAAAATATTTTATTTTGAGAATTCATTCAATTTATTGCTAACAAGTTTCATGTTTCAAGTCTTTGGTCTAAACCTAAACATGATTCATAAGCTTGCTTTTGGAGTTTTTATACTATCTTAGGATTAAGTGAAGTTTTGTTGAAAATATTTTCTTACCTAAGCATTTTTTGAGCTAATTCAAGTTTTTATTGGTTAAAATTAAACTTTAAGTCTCTAATATAGTTTTATTTAGTGATTTAAAATATTTTCTCTTGAAAGATGTTTTTTCTAATAAATAAAAAGTGATTTTTTATAAGAATGGTGATGCCTTTGGGTCGATAGCTAAATGTTGATGGTTAAGTTTTGACTAAACATAGTTAAAACTCAACCACTAATGGTCTATAAGAAATGGAAATAGTTAGAGGTGACTGCTAATGGTCACTATGTTTACTAAAACACAAACCTAAGAGAAATTAAACCAAAGTGCATTGTCTCATTTACAAAATAGCTTCAAGGTTAAACAAACTCTAACAAACTTCTTGTAAGACCTACATGGAAAGCGATCAATTTGTTCTTAATTAAGTCTTTTTAACCTTTTTTTGTGTGCTTAAAAGGAAGTAGAAATATTTCCATTTAATTCTTAAGTAAAAATTGCTTGTTTATGTTGAATGTTTTGTAGTTGTTCTTTAAAAAGTTTTGCAACTTAAGGCCAAAGTTCCAAAGAACACCACCAAACATTTCAATTTAGTGCTTTAAAAATGAACTCATTTCAAATTTTTTTTTAAATAAGTCATTTATCATTATTTTCTTAGTTTAAATATATTTAATAAAAAAAGGAAGTTGTTCATATATGCTATCCCCCATCCCCTATAGAGAACTTTTGGGATCAAAAGCACCATCTTCATTCCAAATTTCCTTAGTCCAAAAGCATAAAAGAGATGTTGTGAAATCTCTCCCCAAGAACCATATGGCTTGGGTGATATAGAAACAACCTTAAATATCTTTTACTTAGTTTTTATTTCATTTCATCTTGGCTTGTGAGGGGAACTTGATTACCTCCCATAAGTTTTATAGTGAAGCTTTGACTTGGGGATTCATCTCCCAGCATCATTTTTAACCCCTCCCTATGGGGGGTATATAAATTGGGAGACCCTTATTGGGATTATGGTTTCATAGGTTAAACCATCTCCATAAGTAGAGGATAAACTTGGAATGTATGATCATTTTAGACATTGCAGTATATTGAGTAAGCAATCAATGTAGTGGTTATGAAAAGGACTAAACTTTTTACAACAAGCCATTTGATGTGGACCCAATTGATGTATTTATTCTCTTGTGTGCACAATATTAAAGTTGTCACACATGGGATCCATCTAGAAACATGTGAAACTTGTTAGCTTTAGTCAACCCCACTTTGCCACACCTTGTCAGTTTAGGGCTTAAGATGATTACTTAGTTGTATTTGTCTAAATTAGTCTTAGATTACCTTGTGTTGATTTAAGTCAAAACTTATTTGTAAGCCAAATGTCATAACCAAACACATTGTCCATAAATTTCTTGAATAAGGAGGCATTATGTCGTCTAAGTGAAAATCATCTATTTCCCTGTTCAAAATTGTCATCTTAAACATTGTGTTATATCATCCAATCTGGTGTTGTTATGCTACCCATTTGAGTCTATATCATTTTCCAAATTTTATTAAGTCCTTAATTGATAATTTAAATTTAAAATTGAACCTTTCTAACTTCTAAAGTTTGATGTGTTAAAATTGGGTTCACCATTTGCACTTGAATTATTCTAACTTAGGTTATATTTCCCATTTGAATTGGAGGCAATTTATAGAATCATTATCATATCCTAATCTTGGTGGACTCAATTTATCTCATGTATCACTCATGATTTGAGTCCTAGAATGCATTTTATACTACCATTCCTATTACCATGTGGTGATATTGTGTTGCTCATTTGGTTCTAGTTTTATACTTAGGAATTCTTGCATAGTTCCACATCATAAATTTCTTGGCTTGCATTGTCTCCTTCCTAATCCAAAGGTATTTCTTCTAGTTTTATAGTAACAACTTTTTAAAGTTGAACTATCTTTTATGATATTGATGTATCTCAAAAGTTTACATTTAAGTGTACTAGTGACACTCTAGGATTTTCAAGTTATCATACCCTCTTCCAATTCATATGATTTCAACCCTACCCAAGGTTGAGTAATTTTGTGAACACATTCTTATAATTATGTGTGGTTTCAAGCCACCCTCATTTTTATTGTCTCTTTGGTACCTTAGTAATTTATTTGGAAGAAGGATCAAAATCCACACGTTATTTAAACATTTACAAAATATTATCCAAATATTGTCAAACATGTAGAGAAACATTTATAAATATGACTCTAAGGTACACGTCTATTAGGGCATCTTATTGCCCTAGTTACGAGGTAGAGCATTTTTATGGTGGACATGAATGTTCTATCTTGTTTGAGGATGCCACTCTCTTTGAGCCTATTTATTGAAAACCATTCGGTCCATGCTGATTTTTGTGCATCATCCTCATTCTACCCCTTTGATTTGTGTGCCACACTTTAAGGTTACTATTTTAGGATACTCTCATACAATTTGCATGATGCACTCAAAGGTTACCATCTTAGGTTATCCCCCTTCAACTTGTGTGAGTAATCTAGATCTTTAATGTGTGAAGCTTATCATTTTAGGCTATTCTACTTCAGCTTGTGTGAGCCCACAAGATCTACAATGTGTGAAGGTTACTATTTTAGGACTTCTTCCTTTAGTTTGTGAAAACAACCAAACTACGTAGCATCCCATTATTACCATTTTAGGCCCATCACATATATTTATTGAGCTTATTAGTGAAGAGCACCCATTTGATGAACCAAATTATGTTGATTCCTTATTCAATAGCCTAATTTTTGGAGATCCCATTATTGAGCCAAAAACCATTGTTCCCACTAAACTAAATGTTCCCCACTTTAGAAATTTTGAGCCAAAACAAGAATCATTATCTGTTCAAAATCCATCTTTCAAGGACCAAATGTGTTCAATGTTGATTTTTTACAACCAATTATGAACCAAGATCATGATGTTATTATTGAAACACTCATTTATGATGAATCATCTATTCATGTTTTACCTATTTTTAAAGAGACTCATCTCCTTGATAAGATAGTCTCTATAGAGTTGTCTCTTTATCTTTTTGCACTCACTGAGGAGTCTCCTTTGGACAGATAATATTATGTCAAGTTGTCCCTTGAGGGGTACCCTCTCTTTGAAGGGCACCCTCTCTTTGAAGGGCTTCACTTAGATGAGCTAGTCTATGTTAAACCCTTCTTATATGAATTAATTTTTATAGATATTATTATACCATCATAGGCCATTACTTTTTCAATACCAAGCATTCAACATAAAACCATTATAGAATCATGTATATCAGATGAAGAAATAACATTAGATTCAGGCTATATTTTTGAACTAACATCATATTTATCATCGAAAATAGAATCAACATTAGTTATGACATTGGATTCAAAGTCCCTTGTATTAGAATAATATTTATAAATATAATATAGTATTGGTTTTTACAACATTGGTTACAATTACCTTATAGATCAATTTTAATATATTTTTGATCCTTTTACAGTTTTGAGGATGATTACTTCAGCATCGACATAGGTTCTCTTAGTATATTTTGTGAGGATTGTGCTACCATTCATCATCCCATTATTCCCACCCAACATAGCCATTATATTGACATTCCACCTCCCAAAAATATCAATTGGGATTGACATAATCACACTTTGTTGAGCTTCATCCATGTGACATACTATTTGCAGAATATCAAGGGTTTCAAGACCAAATTCATGTAGTAGAAGAATAATCTCCTAGTGAAACATTTTTAGAGGTGTTAGGGGATGATCAAAGAGAAAAATCAACATATTTTAGTGAAAAACTTTTCAAAGGTGCTAGAAGACAATCAAATTCAAATGTTGACATCTCTTCATGAAACCTTCTTGGAGGCACTATGGGATAATTAGGACAAACTCATCGATGAAAACCTCATTGAGGAACCAAAAATTGAGTATAAAATTTATTCATTACTTGATGAAGTCATTATCAAAGAACAAATAAAAATAACTTCCAATCTATAACATAATCAGATGGTAGTTATTCTCAAGATCAAATAATAGAAAAATCTGGTAGTCTTATCAAGAGCATCTTCAGAGGTCTTCAACCCTACCACAACTAAAATTATTTACTCTATTATCATACATTAATTATATACTCTATTATCATCCACATATTCATCACCTACTTATATCATTTATCCTAACATTATTTACCATCACTGGAAGCACTTTCCTTTATAGAGGCTACAAGGATATCTTGTCTCAATGTTTGAAGGAAATAAAACCAATGACTAATAAAAATCATGAACAGATTATTAAGATCTAGATTGGTAGCAAATTCTTGATAGAGCAACTTTTCTGAAAGGGTGTTGGATAACAACTTTATAAACGATCTTTTTTTTTGTCTCACATATTGACTAGGACATGCATCTTCCTATCAACAAGAGTAGTTGAACCATTTTTTCACTTTTCTAATTACCATTTACCATCACCATACCTCATATCTTAGGGGAAACCATATAGACCCTTTTTAGGCATATTATACCATTATGTTCCATTTATCACATTTTTTGAATTACATTGAATTGAGTTCTTTTGGGACTATGTAGCTAGTGCTCAATTTTTATTAAGGTTAGCTTAGTCACCTTCTCCATACTCCCACTATTTTATGAGTGATTGTTAAGTTTGAACACTTACCATTTTTTGAGTGATTGTTAAGTTTGAACACTTACCATTTTGTGAGTAATTATTAATTTTGAATTCTCTTATCATTTTTCAAGTATCTTATCCCACACTCTCACCATTTTATGAGTAACCTAAGCCATGCTCTTGCCATTTTTGTGAGAAATCTAAGCCAATCATTGCTTGGGGGAAACTTTGTTGCCATTATATCCAATTATATTATGATAATTTTCATTATACCATTTATTTACTATTGACCAAGGCTCATTTTTAGCTATCCTATTTATCCCATTTGGATCTAGGTTCCTTTGGTTCTTCCCACACTTTTCATGAGGGGATTTTGATCCAGTTTCAATATTTTTAGAATGTTGTGTTAAATGATAGTCTATGAAAGTAGTGTGACATTTGATCCAACAAGTTATCTTTCATTAATTATCTTATTTGGTATCACTAATTATAACTACCTATGGTAAAATTGGTAATATCCCTGATTATAGCCACCTTTGGTAAAATCAAAATTATGACGTTGTTTCCTGATTATAACTACTTTTGGGAAAATTAGTTACAATGCCTTTTTATCATGCATTGATGCATCACATAGTCATTACTATTATCATTTTCCTTGTCATTTGCCTTTATTTAAGAACTTGTTATGACCCAATTGGTATTTCATCACCTCTTATGTAGGAAAAAATACTATCACTTAAAGTCTTAATGGGATTACTTCTATTGGATCAATTCATATTGAGGTCAACTCAGCCCCTTTTTCATTATGTTCTTTCCATTTTTTGAGGATTTTAAGTTGGCGTGCTCTTGGCATTTCATGATCTGGACCATTCTATACCTCATAATTATCAATTGAGTTAAGATACCTAGAAAATTCCAAAAACATTCATAAAATTTTAAAAGTCCAAAAATATTTTGTTTATTTGATTGTTGTTAGTGTTATTTGTTCTTTTGATTTTCTATTTGGTCTTACTTGGTTCTCTTTTCCAAGTACATCTTGTTGGTCCACATAGATCTTGATTATTTGTATCTTGATCTCATGTTGTCAAGTTGTTCTTACTTTATTTTTAAATATTATTGTTCCTACTTAAATCTTGATTATTCATATATTGATTTTAAGTTAGTTTTAATTATGTTTATCTTTTTCTTTGTTTTTGCTTTTTTGTTTAAATGTAAATAGTTGTAACTATGGTTTTGGTCATTATTTTACCATTATCCTTAGTTATAGGTATTCACGTTTGAACTAGATTCATACATTTTGAATGCCATGTAATTATGAGATATTCATACTTATGATGCCTAATTTATTTTTCTATAGCAAGAACTTTGTGCTCTAAGATTCAATTTTTAAGCATCAACACAACTCTAATGAATATTTCTCAAGATCATTATGTATACATTAGGCTCAATAGATTTAGTACCTGACTCTATGCTTAGACATGCTTCTCTTAGCATACATCTTGAGTCTAATCAATCTTTGGTCACTTTTCCTCATCCCTCATTCCATTCTCTCTCATTTTTGGGTGAACTAAACTAGCTTGAGAACCATTTGGACTATGTAGGTAGTGCTTGGATACATGATGTATCTCAAGTCATCTCAGACATCTTCATTCTTATTTTCATCTCTTTCATCACTTTGTGCATCCTCGTATGCATGGTTTTTTATGTCTTTATAATACATTCCACCATTGCATCTATGTTTATACCCACTCATTTTAATCTCTGCATGATGTTATATCCTTGAGCTAAATACTTTCTAATTTGCCCATGTTGGGTTACAATATTTGAACCAAGTCACAAATCTAAATCAGCCCTAAGGGGGAAAGACTATTATTTATTCTTTATCAATGATAAAAATTATCCCTAATGGGGCAAAAATATATTATCACAATCATATCTTCTATCTTGGGGCATCTCTTATTATCATCCTTTTGGATGCCATGTTTTCCTTTCCTTATAATTCTAATCTCTCCACACTAATACCCACAATTGCAATGTTTTAGTGTGCAACTTGTCTTGGGACTAATCAATGTCATAAGCATGTAGCTTTTACTCTCATATTGGGTTCATTTAAAGTGTGTCACTTATATGTTTGGATTGAATCCTTCTCATCCCCCCCATCTTTGGGGTCCATTATACCTCTAATTATATTTTTATCATTGATGGAATTAATGCATGTAATCATTAGCTCATTTGGATATGATTTATTCCATGGGTTAATCTCTCACTTTCCCTCATTTTTTGAGAGTTTATACTTCTCTTTCATCCTACTATGTCCTTTCAAGGGGGAATCATGGGTCATTTCCATTTCTTTTTGACAACTCTTTTCTTTGAAAAGATGTTTCTTCTCTTGAATGTCTCGCTACACCTTCTCAAATAGGGGTAAAATTTATACATCTAATTCCTAACACCATTTGTGTTGAAATTGTTAATCTTACTCGAATTGCACTCAAATGTGCATTTTAGGTCAAAATCATTAATATGCACTAAATGGTTCAAAATTTTCATTTACAAGTATTGATTTAGGCCAAAGTATCCCTAAATGTGGCAATGAATTTTAATTTATTCCTAACTTTGATCAATTCATTTGTGTTTAAATTATCCATCTTACTCGAATTGCACTCAAATCCACATTTTATATCAAAATCACTAAAATGCACTAAATGGTTCAAACTTGTTGTTTAAAATTATTGATTTAGGATAAAATATTCATAAATGGGGTAATGGATTTTATGTGATTCCTAAATTTGATTAATTAATTATGAGTCAAAATGATGATTTCACCTTTTTGTACTTTATATCATTCTTTTCTTCTAATTCGTTAATACAAGTCACATACTTTTATTATTTTTTGTTAGCAACATAATAAATGGGAATATGGTTACAATTCATATAACATCACCTTAAAATCCTTACTGAGTCAAATTATGACCCAATAATATGATTTTTTGACCATTTTGATTAATAGAGGAGAAATTTCCAAAGAATTGCGTAAATATTGATTAATCTTGTTTCAGGGTAATTAATTTAAATCAAGAGCTTAAGTGAATTTTCCATGGAGGTTATTGAATAAATATTTTTGGAAATTTATTCCTATTAACTACATAATCATAATGACATCATCTATGGGGTCACATACACAAGCCATAAATGCATAAAATATTTGAATTATGGGCACCCATGCCTAATTAATGCTCCTCCCCAAATCATTATGAGGGCATTTATTGATTTTAGGCCCCAAAATTGAATGGATTATTAGCCACACATATTAATATTGAGATGGATGGTTTAGGTTCATTCTAATCAATTACAAAAATCTTTAAATAGGAGGCCTCTCACACCATTTCTTAATCTTAAAATTGTGTAAACTTATAATGCAAAAATCTCTTCAAAAGTCATTTATATTTTGATTATTGTGTTATTCACATTTGGATTAGCTTCAATTGATAGGAAAAATAGATATTTTATATCATGATCCTAGGTTTTTCCTAGAGTTCTTGAGGCAATGGAGGAGCAAATAAGTCATTTTTGACAAAGACTAGAGCTCTATATCAAGGGGAGAACATGCTTGGAGCTGATCTTGGATGGTGGAATCACTTGGGAAGGTAAAGATTTATTAATTTCTTTCATTTGTCCTTCATTATCATTTGTAAACCTCATACAAATATGTTGACATATATTGTCAATTATTATGCATTATTTTGTGAATTTTCATGACTAATGTTTGAGTTGATCCTCTTTATAATCCATCCTACAGTGCCTAGATCAAATTTGTTTCCAAAGACCTAGTTCAAGTTTGTTTTCAATTCCAATTTTACACTTGGACCTAGACCAATTCCAATTTCCATTCCAAATTGACCATGATCAAATCCAAACCTTTTCCAAATAACAAGTATTTCAATTGACTTGTGTAGTCATTCCAAATCAAGGTTTGTTTTTTAATCCACATTTTAATCTAATTAGGGCCATTTTTTATCCCACTTAGATCGTGCCAATTGAATCCATTTCATTTCCTAGAATCAAACCATGCCAATCAAAATCATGCCAATTATTGAGACCAAATTCACCTTCTTTAGGGTCATGCTAATTATCATATGCCAAGACTTCCCTTTTTGGGCCAATTAAAGTACCAAGTTCACCCTTTTGGGGATAATTTATTTGATAATAGTACTTGATCCCCTACTTATGTCAGTAATCATCCTTTGGCCTATATTATCAACCAAGATACACATCATCCCAAGGACTACCATTATAGGCCCTACTCTTTTGGTCTGCATTAGCAACTAAGATATACAAAATCCAAGGATTACCATTCTAGGCCCTCCTCCTTTGACCTAAATTAGTAGCCAAGCTCCATAATTACCATTACAGGCCCTTCTCATTTAGCTTAAATTAGCAACCAAGCACTGTAGCACCCAAGGATTACCATTTTAGGCCCTCCTCCTTTGGCTTGCATTAGTAACCAAGCTATGCAATGCTTTAAGGATTACCATTCAAAGCCCTCCTCCTTTAGCCTACATTAAAAAATAATCTCTACAACACCCAAGGATTACCATTCCAAGCCCTCCTCTTTTAGCTTGCATAATGCAACCAAGCTCCACAATGACTAAGGATTACCATTCTAAGCCTTTTCCCCCTTTCTTCCAAAGTTGGTATCTCATTATCTCAATAAGGTTTCACAATTACAACTAGACATATCACAATTACCATCCTAGACCCATAACCATTCTTTATTGAACCCTTCTTAGATGAGCCTATTTCCAAAGAGCCCATTATCAAATCATAGCTCATTACTCATCCATTTCTAAACATTACCCACTTTATAAAATTCAAGCCAAAGGTGAGCGAGATACAACAGATCCAATCATTAACCCTCTAAGATCCATAATTTAAAGACCAAAATGTGTCCAATTTGAGATTTTACAACCAAGTGTAAGCCAAGGCCAAGACAACAAACCAATCCTTGATGTTTTTATTGAAACATCTATTTGTGATGAGTTAACCTATGTTGAGTCACCCTTAGACCATTTACCTATATTTTAGGAGCCTCATTTTGATAATCTAGTCTCTATGGAGTTACCTATTAACCATTTCCATTTTATTGAGTCTTGCTTTGACAAGCCAATCTTTGTTAAGTCACCCTTTGACCATTAGCCTATATTTGAGGAGCCTTACTTTGATAATCTAGTCTTTTTAGAGTTGACTATATACCATTATTTTATCTTTGATGAACTTCACTTTGACAAGTCATTAATTATTAAACAAATTAAGATAGAGTCTCACTTTGACAAGCCAGTCTTTGATGAAACCTTCTTAGATGAGCCTATTTATAAAGATCCCATTATTAAATAATAAGTCATTACTCATTCAATACCAAACATTAAATATAACATCTTTGCTACCACACTAGAAGAAAATTATTATTGAATTAAAGTTATATTTTTGAATCAATATTATATTTAACATTAGAAGTAAAATCAATGAGAATATAAACATCATATTCTAATTCCCTTGAGTAAGACTCAGATTTAGAATCATAATACATTAGTGGATGTTACAACATTGCTTACACTCCTTATAGATCAATTTGAATATATTTGTGGTCCTTCCATGAATTTTGAGGATGTTTACTTTAGCATTGACACAAGTTATCTTAGTATCTTATAAAATATTGTGTTGTATCTTATCATTACACTTTCCATTAATACCAACTAACGTATCTATTAAATTGACATTCCACCTCCCACAAGTGTTGATTAGGACTGAGAAAATCACATATTATTGAAATTAATCCATGGAAACATATTAGTTATAGAATATTAGGTGGACCAAGACCAAATTCATGTAGAAGAAGAAAAATCTCATAGTGAAACCTTTTTAGAGGCATTAGGGGTCAATAAAAAATTTGAACTCAGTATCTTCTAGTGAAACCTTATTTGAGGCACTAGAAAATATTCAAAGTCAAAATTCAACATTCCTTAGTGAAACCTTCTTAGAGGTGCTATGGGATAATGAAGATAACTTTATTCGTCAAAAACTCTTTGAGGTGCTAATAGCTGAGCATAATAGTTATTCATTAATTTATGAAGACATTATTGAAGATAACATTATATAAATTCCAATCTACAACATAATCAGATAGCAACATCTCTTAGGCTTAAACCAAAAAAATATGGCGGTATTATTAAGAACATATTCAAAATTCTTTGGCCCCACCAAAACCAAAATTATGCCAAATCTAGAATCAACAATATTGTGTGTGCTTGAAAAATCTCGATATTAATTTGTTACCTACACATTATACATTCTATTATGATCCATTTCTCCACTAAAAACCTATATTACATTTCTAAATTAGACCTTTTATCCAATACTTATCCCTATTTACCATTCTTATCCACACTTTCCTTTGTAGAGGATATAAAGACATATTATCTAGAAGTCTAGAGGAAATAAAATCAATGACCCACACATATTACAAAAGTGCTATTGGAGTTCAAATCAGTAACATGTTCTTGACATATTAATTATTCATAGTGGGTGTGGGATAGAGATTAATATCATTAAACATTATTGTTGCATCATATGCTAATCAATATGTGCATATCCACATTTTTAAGAACAACATAATCAAACCTTACATAGTCTTCATTTCATTTGACTTTCCTTACCATTATTTCATGCATCACCATAACATTATCTCATGAAATACCTTTTACCACTTCCCTACCATTATTTCATGCCTTGCCATTTACCTTACTTTACCATTATTTCTTTCCCTATCATTTACCTTGCCTTTCCATTTACCCTGCCTTACCATTTACCTTTCCTTACCATTTGTCTTGCCTTGCACTTTGCCTTGCCTTAACATTGTTTCATGCCTTGCCAATTACCTTGCATTTCTATTTTATTTGCCGATCTATTTACCTTGCATTACCATTATATCATGCTTTGATATTTACCTTGCCTTGCCATTTACCATAACTTGCCATTTACCTTGCCTTACCATTCATCTTGTCTTTCTGTTTACCTTGCCTTGTCATTAGACATTTACCTTGCCACATCATTATGCCATACATTTCCATTTTCCTATTCTTGAACTTGTTGTTACCTAGTCATATCCTTCATTGTAAGGCAAAACTACATTAACTTAAGGTCCTTTAGGACTATGTAGGCAGTGCTCAATTTACAATGAGGTTATCTTGGTCACCTTTTTTACCATGCTCTCACAATTTTATGAGTTAGACCATTTTGTATCTTGTAATCTTCCATTGAGTTGAGATACCAAAAGCCCCAAAATCCATAAACATTTGTCTTATCATAAACCTAGTCAACAATCCTCAATCCACCCACTTTAGGGAACCTTAGTCCTTAAACCAATTATTTTAGAAATAATTGGGATGTGTCCTTCCCAAATCCACCCTACATGGGTAAATTTGTGGTTGGTTCCCATTCGTAATTTTAGGATAAGTATCTTTGGGGGTGTGACCTTCCCTTTGAATGTATCCTTGCTTAGGAGCATCTCCTAATTTGTACTTTTAAGCCAAGCTCACATCTTTTACCCTAATGGGGTAAAATCAAAGCATGCAACTTATATGAAGATATCTTTTCACCACATTTCATTTCATTACATATATCCTTATTTGGGGGAACCATTCTTTTATTCTTCCATTAAGCCTTCACACATAGATATTAACTTGGTTAATGACACGATGATTTATGTTGCTTTCATTTTCAAGCTTTATGTGTTTTTTTTGCTTAGTTGTTTATTTGTTTGTTTGCCTATTTATTTGATTTCATTATATTGCCTTATCTCAATGTATATGCATTCATTGGGTGATTATTTGAGAATTGTACTTGATTCCATCCATATTCACACATCAACATTTTCATCATGGTTTTTATCATTGATGCATTGTTTTCATTTATCTATTGGATTGGGAGTCAATCCTTATGCACATTATGTCCAGGTCATCATGGTATTTTATATCATGATGCATACCATCATGTGATATAATAAAAGTTAAGCTAATGTATTTATTAATCAATCAAGTGGGTATGACTTCTCCTTGTTCACAACTGGCATATCCCAAACATCACCCTAATATAGAGTAATTAAACCAAAAATAAATGGTAATCCTTGCTATTTAAGATGTGCATCACCATATTAGTAGGTAGCCCAAATTCATGCCTATCCTCTATAGTAGTTCACCATTAATCCATGATTATAGGTTCATTATGTGATATTATTTTTCCTCATTATGTAAAATGATAAATTATCCCCTAGTCCTTGATTAAATCAACTCATTGACCATTTTGGTTGTATGAATGATAATAAGGAAAAACATATTTACATTATAAGGTACAAATAAATCATCCACATTGATCAATTTTTATTATTCTATTATATTCCTCATTCTATTTTCTCTCACTTCTATGAGAATTACATTATCTTGAGGTCTATTTGGACTTTATAGGCAATGCTTGGATACATGACATATCTTAGGTCAGTTTAGCCACACTATTCTTCCATCCCCATTATTTTCCAATCATCTCTTTCATCACTGTGTGCATCTTCATGTGCCTGGTTGTTTGTGGATTCTTTAGTATTTGAAAATTCATTAGACCATCACACCTATATTTGCACCCACTCATCTTTAATCTATGTGACAAGTTATATCCTTGAGTTATGCTTAACAATCCACCATAATGGGTTAAAAATGATTTTATTCCATAAGTAATATTACCTACTAAGGAACATCATTGTGTCATTGATTATTATCACCTTTGGGTAAATATAATTCAACCTATCCACCATGTTGGGGAACATCATTGTGTCATTTATTATAATTATATTTGGGTAAATCGATATCTTAATCAATGAGTGAAATCATTAAATAAATTAAATTAATCTCATCCATGGGTTAATTACATTATTCTTCTTTCTTATTTTTGAGGGATTGTACATCTATCGTATGTTTCATCCACTCACTCGAGGGGGCATCATAATATTCTCAAACTTAATTTGGAGCATCATTCCTCAATCAATAGCTTCTTTTTATTTTTAATGAATTTTTCATTCTTTTAAAATACGTTATTGTGCTAATGTATTGAAATTTATTCTCAAATAGGGGGAAAATGTAGACACCCCATTTTGGCTACATATGTGTCTAAACTGGACTCTTAAATTGAATTAAAACCAAACTATGTAAATTAAGCCTAAAAATCACCAAAACACCCAAATTCATTTACATATTAGATTAAAATGCCTAGACTCATGTCAAGGATTCCTTATTTGGGGTATTACCTTGTATGCAATGATAAAATCCCATGTACTCATCCTCAATTAGGTTGTGACCAAGTAAACTAAATTTTTCAACCAATTGAGTGGGGCACTTAACCAAATTTATAAAAGGTCAAAAGACTAATCAATTTTACTTAATTTATTAATCCCAATTAAGTGCTTAGTTAAATAATCCATGTGAAATTAATGAATATGATAAATTGGAAATTCAAAAATGTAAAATATTAGGCCTCTCCATCACTACTTTTATGATTTGTCAAGCACTCAAAAAATATCTAAAAATATATGGATTTATGAGTCATGTTTATTAATTAAGAATATTATTAATTATAGTTTTGACTCAAGATCCACCACACATCTCATTTTTGATCCAAATTCTATAATAGATTTGCTTAACCTATCAATAAGAGAGCCCTCCCTCTCTTTAACAAAGCTCTCAAGCCCCAAAGTTATAATGTTAAATTGTTAATAGATAGCTTCACATGCCAAGCCAATCCAAGCCAAGTTGGACAAGGAGAGGTTATACCCACAAGGCAAATGCATCGACCAAAATAATTAGTTTCACACATAAGCTAAGAACAAGCCAAATTTTCATACCAACAAACCATTAAAACCATCAAGGAAGGTAAAAGTGTCATTTTGTCTTCTTGTTTTCTTTTTATATTACTTTTTACATTTCTCAGCCTAGGTCTTAGGCTTGGAATGCTAGTTTTCAAAGAGTTGTTTTTATTTACTTCACTAAAAATAAAAACTATCCTCTACCTTGTAATCCTATGATATAATTTATAAATGTGTGAACCCATCTTTAGTCAGAATGATGTTATTTAATTTTTATCTAAGTACCATTAGAATGGATATTATGAGAATATACATGTTGTCCTTGGGGATTTAATGGTTGGTCAATCCTTTACTCAGTTGGGTATCTTAAGGAGGTTCCATGGAAATTTAAACTATGACTGTTAGTAGATGTCCTTAGACAAATCCATGTTAATTATAGGGATATATTTCACAATCAAGATCAAAGATAAATAGTTACATGTTTGATCCATTCTTGTCACACCATTGTTAGAAGAGGCTCCTATAAAACTTTAGAATGTGTTAATTACAAGGATAACTTACAAAGTCGAGAGAAAAAATAAACAAAATATAATACTTAAAACTTATAAAAATATTGATTAAAGATGGAAGTGCACTATTACATGAAATCATATAAATAACACACAAAAACATGTGATATAACCATAATGAATTACAAATTTAAAGGCAAACAAAGTATTAACTTCACAATGAACACAGATTAACTAGTCTTAGGAAAACCATAAAAAAACTAATTCATTAATATCTAACACACATTAGAACCATATTTCATTACATCTGAGCTTTATATATAGAGCATTCTAGATTTTTGTATCTATACATTCTAGTCTTTCGATATGCCATAAAGAAAGACTCTTCATATTCTCTACTCTACTTCATATGCTTATAAGGTCACATAAATCTAGAATACTATACAAATTAAAAAATCATATACTTTTTAAATGTGTTCAACTAATTATACTTTTTGATTTTGGTGACCTCAATCCATACCGAATAGTAACCAGACTATGAAAGTTTCAACTAGTTTGCCTTATTTGATCCACTAGTTTGTTAGCCTCTTGGTTATATTTTATCCTAAGTTTCTCCTATGATGACCCTATGTCAATGTTAAGGGAGCCTTTAAAACCCTTTTCACTTAATATTTTCCCCTACTCTTTTGTTTATCTTAGAGTTGGTTTGTACTCTATTTCACCATTGATTGTTTACTATTGTCTAAAAGTTAAGGTTGGAAGAGGTTTATCCTGGTTCTATTTGGATGTACTAGTATGTTCCATTGTATAAGTTATGGGAATTTATCATAAAAAACCCCTCATTTTTTTATTGTAAATATTGTGGAATGTATTATCAAAACCCTCTTCTTGGTTATGGGACCTCATCAAAACCTACACTTTTACCCATATCTAATAAAATTTATTTTTGAGGAAATGGAAATTATTGAACTCATTTAAAGTGACATTAATTATGGAATTTAGGGTTTGATGGAATCTATTCATATGTAGGGTTAGGTGTTGGATCCATTCTAATTTCTCCTCAAAATAAATTATTTCCATTCTCATATAAACTCTTGTTTGAATGTATAAATAATATGGATGAATATAAGGCATAACTTATGTGACTTAAATTATGTGAATAAATGGTTATCATAAAACTTAGAGTCTAAGGAGATGTAGAGTTGATAGTGAAACAAGTGCAAAACTAATATCAGGTAAATAATGATCTACCAAGAGAATACACAAATAGAGTTTGGGATTGCATTAAAGTTTCCAAGTCCTTCTATATTGCTATTATGTCAAAAGAGGAGAGAATCAAATTATATGCACCATCTATGTCTAAATCCTTGTTAATTATTAATTTGATAATAGACAAAGATAAGTACACCATTGAACTAATCTATTGGGCAAGTGCACTAGATAACTCATAAAATTGGCAATTTTTCAATAGCAATGAAACTATTATTGTTTTCCTAGAAAAGGCTAATAACTTCATGAATTTGTATTTTTAAGGAAGATATAAAACACACACACACACACACACACACACACATGTATGTATGTATGTATGTATCTATATATATATATATATATATATATATATATATATATATGTATGTGTATATATATATATATATGTATGTATGTATATATATGTATATATATACACATATACATATATATATATATATACATATATATATATATACATATATATATATATATACATATATATATATATATATACATATATATATACATATATATATATATATATGTATATATATATATATACATACATATATATATATACACACACACACACACACACACACACACATATATATATGTATATGTATGTATATATATATATATGTGTGTGTGTGTGTGTGTATACCACACACACATATATATTTATTCATATTCATAGTAATTAGGGTTGACCTTCAATTTTATTTTAATAAGTACCTTCATTAGGTAGAGAATAATATTGTGTGTGTGTGTGTGTGTGTATATATACATACATACACACACACACACACACACACACACACACACACACACACACACACACACACACACACACACACACACACACACACACACACAGACACATATATATGTATATGTATATTTATATATATATGTGTGTGTGGTATAATACATACACACACACACACACACACACACACACACACACACACACACACACACACACACACAATATTATTCTCTACCTAATGAAGGTACTTATTAAAATAAAATTGAAGGTCAACCCTAATTACTATGAAGATGAATCAAAATACTATGGGGTCATATATAATTAAAGGGGAACAAAATCCCAAAAGGTTTGGTTTCACTTGAGGAATTTTTTGATAAGAATGATAGGTAAATAAATATTAATATTCAAGAACTTGAATGGTCCTTTGATTACGATAAAGTGAACATCATATTGAATACAATCCTCAATACATAAATATTAAAAAATTGATACTCTAAGGAGGCTTGTAAGAGTTTCATAACTCTTTTCAAATTATACAAATATATTATTTCCTGGTATGTAGATTTTAAGTCTTTTTGACCCAAAGATATGTAACACAATATTCATATTAAGTCTAGTGTCAATTATTTTAAACAAAAGTAAATGCACTACTATCAAAATATCACTTATACATAAATAAAGAGGTAAAAAAATGGTGGATTATATAATTATCTTCTTGATCCATAATTCCACATGGATGGAAAAAAATTTACCCGTTAGAAAAATAGTGGAGAAATGATAATTTTTGTTGACTTTCACAATTTTAACTAAGCCTCACTTATGTATAATTACCCACTACCAATAACAGCCTAGATTTTATAGGTAGATATAGGGTATAAAATTATTTCCATACTTAATGGTTTCTCTGAATACAATTAGGGGGAGGTGGCACATGAATATTAACACAATATTATGTTTACCACTCTATGGATAATGTTTGCATTTAGAATGATTTCATTTGGTCTCATCAATACTGGTGCTACTTTTCAGTGGGTAATAGATTTAGTATTCAATGATATCAAGAAAAATATTATATTGATATATCTTGATAACCTCACCATATTATCCAAAAATTTAGAGGATCATTGTGACCATTAAAATATGTTTTTTGAAAAGTTTTAAACTTATGGCATGTCATTGAATTTTAATAATTCAATATTCATGATGATAGAAGGAAAGCTTCTAGGTCATGTAGTTTCTAGGTAAAGAATTAAAACTAAACATAAAATATCCAAAGCAATCCATTATTTTTTCCTTCCTATTAGTAAACCTAGAACACACTCATTACTTCATAAGGTGAATTTATGACAAAGTTTTGTGCCTAATTTTTTTGATCTCACCAGACATATTACTTAGATGGCACATGTTGATAGTTATAAAATATTTCACAAAGTGGGTCGAATAAATGACAAGTAATATCCAATACTTATGAAGTAGTTAGTAATTTCATAAAGGAAAATATATTTTTTGGGTCCATGCTACCATTAAATATTGTCATGAATAATACATCCAATTTTTATTAGTATGATCTCATAGGATTATATTGTGGATATGTGATCTCTATGTCTCACTCCTTTGATTATTAACATTATGGGAATGTTCAAGTATAATCAAGTAATAATAATATTACATCCATAATTTGTAAATTGGTAGATGAAAGCCAAATAAGTTGGCATGAAATAGTGTATTATGTTATTTGGGATAATCACGTCACACCCAAAAGAGCGATTGGGGATTCTCCTTTCTAATTTATGTATGGAATTGATGTGGTGATTACTATTTATTTGAATTTACTATCTCTTTAAATTACCAAGAAATAGAAGATGATGGATTTAAGAACTCACTTGAAAAAAGAGCCGTGTACCTTAAAAAATAGAGGAAAAATGGGACATGATGGTTAACATGATTGCGATTCATCAAATTAAAGTGAAGGATCTATTTGACTATATATAAAGAATGATTTTTTAAATTTTAAATCTCATTATACTTTGGGATAAAATGAGAGAGAAAAGATGGATTCAAATAAATTTTAAATCCTTAAAGATGGGACATTTCAAAGTTCATCATTTCTATGGTGACAACACATATTGCTTTGCATATAGATAATGAAATCATCTCACATTTCTATATAGTGGGAAATACCTTAAACATTATATATAGTGAAGTTAGGGTGTCCCCAACTAGGCCCTTAGTGATTTAATATTTTAGTTTTGATTTTTATTTCCCTTTCATGTTTTTACTTCTATTTTCCCCTTTCCTCCCTTTTTGTGTTGCATTTTTTTTCTATTTCCTTTAATTTTGTGTCAACTTGCCCTAATGTTTTTTAAATGAATCTATATCCTAGTGGATAAATTACTAGTCTTAAAACCTAGAGATTATGGAGTTTTACATATGTATGTTTATAGTTCATGTTCCTAGATAGAGCCAACTAATGTACTTAAAGTTTTACTTAAAAAGACTATTTTAGATAATCTATACTTATGTCCCCAAATTGGACTAGAGATGATTTTGGAAAAAGAATAGTTTTAATATATTTTAAATAAATTGGACTATGAGTATGTTAATAATTTGGATCTATTACCCATTATTATATTGGAGAGGATTTATAATTATAAAAATTTGAATAATTTAGACATATTATTGATATTTATTTTGTAGTTGGAATATTAATAACTCCAAATTATTTGAAATGGTTCCTTTAATCAAAATTTACAAATTTTGGTATCAATATAAATCCATTGTTTCAAAGATCAAATTTTCCTAAATGTTCATATTTAGCCATTTTTACCTTTGATATTTCACCTTATATGATCTGATTTTCCACCTTTCAAATCTGATTTACTATTTTAGTGTGTTCCTTATTTCTTTATCATAAGCCCTATTTATTCATATGTTGTTCATGTTTACATATTATTATAATTAATAAAGTTATACCTATAAACCCCATGTGAAGTGTTAGATTGAGTGATGTTACTAGTAATTTGATTTAACTTTTTTTGAATGCTACTTGATTAAAAATAAAAATGAAGGTTGTAAATGAGATTCTTGCTTCTTCTATGCTTAGTAATAAAAAGGATGTAAATGTGAATAATGAACATGCATATTATTAACATAACTATAAAGACAATAATTTTTATGACATGAATAATTTTGGTGATATAGATGAAGAAAGAGTTAAAATACGTTTTCATTTTAGAAAAGTAATTAAGAACAATCTTTAAAACTTATAAGAATTAATGCTCAAGTTAAATAATTATAAAATAAATATTTAGCTAAAGAATACACATCCAATATTAAGTGTGTTACCAAATATCATTTAATAGTTTTTAATCCACCTATTAGAGGCTCTCCTTCTACATTATGTGGTGAGGATAGTGATCCTATTAATACTTATATTCCTCCACCTAGTGATTTTCCTTAGATTTATTTGACAGTTCTTGCATAACCTATTAATTATCTTGTGCCTCATAATGTTACAAGATCATCTCATCCCAGTGATAATAATATATCTATGGGTATTGGTCTTGGTCTTATTAAAAATATTATATAATCTATTCTTACAAATACAAATAATAATTTGACTCATACACATGTTATTCATGTTTTGTCTCATTCACATGCTAACAAGTCTAAGGATGAATTTATTCAACAAGTCCTCTAAGATACAAAAATAAAAATAAAATAAATATCCTAATGATCTCAAATACTTATCCATGTGGTTTATTCTCATGAAATATTACACCACCCATTAGCTAATGAGTAACTAAACTACCCCTTGCCTCCTAGTTTTATAGTGATTAAATTTGAACTATATAACAATAAGGGTGCTCCTTTGCATCACTTTTTCATTTTATTCTTTATTTTTTTTGGTTCTTAAAATTATGATATATTTATGAAAAAGGTATTACCTATAAATATAAATCACTATTAATTGGATTGGTTATATTCAATATCATCAAGATTCATGCATTACTTCAATGGTTTATTTTATATCTATTATAGCCCTTTTTTGTGAACTTTAACCCAAAAGTCATATGTTCATAACTTGACAAACTTAAATAAGGACCCGATAAGAATCTTAGTGAGTATGTACTTAAATTAAATATTACGATTATGAAAATATTTCAAAAAATACCTAACAGTGAGTTAAAAATATTTTTCTCTAATAGTTTGCTTCAACCTCTCAAGGAAAAATTAATGACTATCATGTACCAATATTTCAATGAGATTTCACATATGGTTCATAACTATGAGATTAAAATTTTATATGCCAATATGCTTAAATAGTGGTCTAATGCCCCTACATCTACCATCTTTTTTACAAATGTAAATCAATACACAAATCTAAGGATAACGATACACATAATGTTAATGCTAAGAATGAGGAAAAAAATATAATAAACATGGTATTTTAACCACTTGTAATGATAGTTATTTAGTATATAACACCTATATAATTTACAAGGTTATCTGAACTTCCTCTCTAAGTGCTTAAATGGTTTATTGATTGAAATATGATTTATTTACCTCCACAACATGATTTGGATACATCTCAACCTTTACCCAAGAGCTATGATGTGAATGCCTATTGTAAATACAATATATTTTTACGACATACTACTAATAATTACTTTATATTGAGAGATAATATACAATATCTAATTGATAATAATTTTATTCAAGTGGAAAGACATAATATCAAACAAAATGAATTAGTTTCTCTACCAAGACAACACTTCTAAATGATGAGGATCCAAAGAAAGACAATGTTCATATGACAATACCTATTCATCAACCAACAATTTATAATTTTCATATCCTAGATAATATTATAATTATGGTTACATGTTCAAATTTTCCTCTTATTAAATTATATAACTATGATATTCCAATGGATAATAATTATAGAAATTATCTACAATTTATACATTCTTTTAATGACTCACATCCTATTATTAATCTTAGATAGTGATTCAAGTCATAAATTATGTACAATTCCATTCCTTACTAGTAGAGAGTATGCTAAAAAATAATTAAGTGACATAGCCATGGTTATTAAGATTTATGATATTATTACATAGAAACCTCTCAAGGGTATCAAATTCCCTATCATTAGGTCATAATACTAGGTTTTAGTATGGTTATATTTATTTCTATATTATGATACATATTATCTATTACTTGTATGCCCATAGATAAATGAAATGAGATCTATCACATCCAAATTACAATAATGTTTATAGTGTGTGCATGATAAAAAAAAATATTTACCATTGGTGCACACCTTATGATTTACCCATACAATAAAAAAAAAACATGAGATATTAACCAAAGTGCTTCAAAACATAAAATATAAAACCTCATTTAAAATATTATAGAGTTACACCTCCTATATTTATGGTCCCTAAATTTATCACATTTATAAATATGGTTTATAAAATTACAACTCTCAAATTTATAATTCCTATAAATACAATTCTTATAATTACAACTCCTATAGCTACACCACCTAGAGTTACAATACCTACTTGCCTATGCCAAAAAGGTAAATTTATTTAAATGAAAATAAAATAGCCTTTTGATATCAAAACCCATGATTGAGATCTTGAGTTGAGTATGGGTTTTGATCAATGAAAGATAAAAAGGAAAATGAAAAATATATATGGGATGGATCTAACTATTTTTAATTTTGATTAGGGGTTAGTAAGCTAGACCCAAATTGTAATTTGTTTCATGACATAAATAAAAATGTACACTTAAGAATATTTTTTTACAACCTCTTACATATATTCATGCTCAAAAACCTATAAATAGTTATAATATATAATGAAACATTCAAATATGTTTCTTTTCAAGAGGTTAAGATGACATGTCTAGCCTGTGTTCATAATGGCTATCATAGTGATGGTGATTCTCATTACTAGATATATCATAATCATATTTTTATATTTATAGTGATACATTTGACTCACTAAATTTATAGTCCTCTATTTGTAGACATATTTACAATATTCTTAGTTTGCCCAGTGAGCCTATCTAATTCACTTTAACAATATGACCTACTCTACATATCTTTTTTTTACTCCTTTCTATGTTTTGTGCCTTTCATTTGAATTTATCCCTTTATATTTTACTTGCCTCATGATTATTTTATGTTTAAAATTTGTTCCTTTGCCTTGGTTTGCTTGACTTTCATAAAGCCCCTTTGTTTATATTTCTTGTTATGTTTCCATAGCCCTTTTCCCTTTACTGTTGACATTGTTGTCACTTAAAATGTTACCCTTTGAGGAAATTAAAAGCCCATACTCATTAAAGTGGCATAATGGAACCACCTTAGGGCTGTGGGTGACCCAAATTTGGGGTGGATCTCTAGATTAGGGCTAGTTCCCTTGATGTACCACTATATATCAAACTACTACTAAGTTTTGTTAGGTGAAAAGGGAGAGGGATAATTGAAAATAAATATAATATAGGTGAGGTGATACAAAAAATATATTTTCTACTCACACCACTTACAATGCAATTGAAACTAAAGAGAATCCCACACATACACTTCATTCAATTAAACACTCCTCTTCTACATCAATGTTTCAAACATGGGGTCTTGAATAGGGCTTAGGCTAGGAGGACTTAGATAATAGGTATTATATAAACACTAATGAATGGGATAATAAATATACCTACTACACATTAGACATCTCTTTTTGACCTACAAAAGAGAGATTTCAATCCACAAAAGGCACTAGGAAGAGTAACATGTGAAGGTAAGCAAAATAAACTTACACAAGACCAAAAACCATAACATTCACTTAGTGAAATATTTAACGAGGTAAAATAAAATTATATATTAGTTCAAGTAAAAAAAATTTCATGGATTTACCATACCCGGGAGGAGAGATCACATACAATGCCAAAAAGGCTAGTATTTATAGCAATTGTCAAAGGAGAGAGAGAAAGGGAAGATCAAAAGTCACTAAGACACTTTTCAATAAAATATAATGAGTTAAAACATAAATTTAATATGTCATGAGATAGGTATTGAAATTAAATTAAAGACAAATGTCTCTTAAACTTGTCTAACTCCTCCATATGTGGCATAGTTGCTTGTATGCTTGCATAAGAAACTATTTTCATGATTTACCTTGAAAAAAATCCCTCACCACTAAGTAGGGTTAGGTATAATGATTTATATGAAGGGGATGGGTTATAAATTTTTTTTCACATGTCTTGTATTGGTCCTTAATCATTCATATTCCTTTGACCATGAGAAATCATTCATGACAGCCACAAATAACTCCTTCCTATGCACCTCTCACACTAGGCATTCAAAACCTTTCCAATTCTACAATATGATCCATGCACAAGGAGGGGTGACACATGTCAATATTTTCCATGTCATTATGTTCATGAATCAAGCCTAAAAAGGCTTCCCAATTATATCTTTCACCCTTTTCACTAAGTGTTCACTATCTGCCCACTAGACTAGCTAAGATAAAAGAGATGGTAAACACACTTAGGAGATTATAATCCTCAATAAATGATCATAGGGACCTATAAAAAATCACATACTCTCTCCCAAATGGGGTTTAATATTTTTAAAGTCCTCCACACCTACAAATCACACAAATCTATCAAATAAATCTTTGTTGTACCCCATCCATATAGGTAGGGTACACCTCAGTTACATGTGTTAGGTCCTAGGAGAGTACTCTACATCTTCAAATCACTTCCCTATACTTTACTCTCCATTTGGATGATTAAATTTCCTTTCCCCAATTAGGTCCTTAATGAGGGGTTTTAAGGGTTTTGGAGTGGTTTCATGTCTTAACCTTTGTTCATGAAAGTTTGGCACCCAACCCATTTCAAAATCTTTCTAAGAAAATCCCAGGAACCCTCTCTAACATATCTAATCACCTAAAATTTACATTAAAATTTTCAAGAGAGATACAATAATCTTAAGATGCCATTCATGTCCTTTTCCATGTATTCTATGAGGTCTAAGTGCATTTTAAGCCAATAAATTGATTCTTGGTGGAATCCCCTATGTAATGAAGGCTTAAAAACTTTAAAAAAAATCCAAAAAACATGTTTTAATAATAATAATAATAATAATAATAATAATAATAATAATAATAATAATAATAATATTAGTAGTAGTAAATTAAGAGCTATAAATGAAAATGACCACCCTTTTGAAGTTAGGCCTGCACCTTGTTCAATAGGTATGTCTGCAAATTGGTGGTTCAAACCTCTTTTTTGTATTTCCATACCTCTAATATATAATGTAAACATTAGTGTTACCTCCATAAACATTAATCAAAGCATAATAATTCTTTCCAAAGTTTGAAATAGGGAATGACCTCTCATTTGGAGTTAGGCTTATACCTTGTCTAACTAGGTCTACCTACAAACCTTCTTGTCTAGACCACCTTGTCTGGTTTCAAAGATTCCTACATAGTTACTCATGTTTTTTTCATATGTGTTTCAACTTCTAAAAACCTTTTTGACAAATTATTATGCCTTTTGGTTCATGTTTTTATCCTTTACTTCAAAATTTTAAGTTTTGTACAAAGGAAAAAGTGCCCCCTATCTGAGATAAAATAGGGAAAACTATTTTTTAGGATTATAAAATTGACCATGGTGACTTCCTCAAAATATTGTCCCTTGATTCAATTAGTTGACCCTCCAAATATCTCAAATTCCAAAACTAGCTTTGAAGGCAGACTATCAGGAGCTTTTAGCAAATTGATTGAGTTTTCATCATTTAGGCCCATTCCCTTAATTTTTTCTCCATTTATTTCATGATAAAAAGGGTAAAAAAAACTTCCATGGTATTTATATAGGGGCTCCATCTTCTATCCCTCAAACAAGTTCACCTCTTACTTTGAACTTCAACCATGCCCAACACTACACAAGGACTATTATAGGTGTATTTCAAGGTTTAAGTGGTATTTATTAGTTGTTTCACACTAATTATGACTTATGGATGTATTTTTTGACCATATATCAGGTATCATAAGCTTATTCCATCATTATAACCCCTCAAGTCTTCCAAAGACCCTTTATGTTCTTGAAAACACAAGAATGGTTTCAACATGACTATGTTTCCTATTAAAGGCTGCTACTTGTAGGTTTGTTTATCATGAATCAAGACTAGAATAGTGTTTTAAATTTTTTAAATAGTCCCCTTAGGTTAATTTAAAATTTTTCCATTCTAAAATCCACCAATATAGTCTCTTTTGGCACCAAGAAAACCCTACTCTTAACTCAC
Source organism: Torreya grandis (assembly GCA_037957365.1). Taxonomy (NCBI): domain Eukaryota; kingdom Viridiplantae; phylum Streptophyta; class Pinopsida; order Cupressales; family Taxaceae; genus Torreya; species Torreya grandis. The sequence continues at coordinate 54,272 of JARHVA010005796.1, forward strand.
TACATGTATCTCCATATATAGGGTTGTAAATAGTGTTAGGCTTTAATAAGATATATAATATTGGAATGAATTGATAAGGGTATATATAATACTTTGATATCTACTATCATTAGTTTGAAACTCACTACCTCATCCTTAACACTTACCATCACCCCACCATCTTTCAACTGATTCACTAGTCTACCTAGTTGTAGATGAGCATTTTGCCCTATGTACGGACAAGGTATGAGTATGGGAAGTCACCATAATAATTTATATCCTCCTTTATGATTTCACAATCCATTAGTAACACATGAACCATTTAGAAGAACTCATATATGTAAAATAAGCCTAATTTGCAGTTTTGGGTGGAGGAAGCCCTCTTTTTGTCTCAAACCTATAGATGTTAATGATCAAATTTAATGGCTTTAGGAGTACTTTTGGACCTCTCAAACACCACTTTCCATTGGTCTTCCTTTATTTAAGATTTTCATAGTGTTATTCCTATCATAGGACTACAATATGAGCATACTTAGGTGTTCCAATTCTCTTAGAAAACAAAGTATAGGGCATCTATAAAACCTCCTTAACCTCTATTTGTTTATTTTAAGGACAAAGGCCCTAAAAACTCAAAATTTTCTATGGGATGATTCCTCAACCCTTATTAGGATACCAAGGGTCATAAACATGATCCCAAAGGTATCAAATTATTTAATATACCTTAGGGAAATTTAACTTTGTCAATCATCCATCCATACACCTCTAAAAATCTACAAATGGCACCTATAGGTGTATACTTCTAAGTGTAAGGTGGTGAGGGTAATATAAGACCAAAACAAGCCTAATAAAGTCTCACTTAGGCATTCTAATGCATATTTAGAAATATTGCAAAATTGGAGTACTTTTCCACCTCCTCATATATCACCATGACGTCATCAAGGGCCTATAGGTGACTACTTTGATTGCATTATGCAAGCAGAGGAATAGAAGGAACAATAATATGCAAGGTCAAGGCTTTAAAACCACTTAAAATCCATTATCAATACTCAAAAAAATTTAGACAACCTTCCATTCCTTCATCTTAACATGGAAAACTTACTTCAAGGCACTTATAGATGCATATTTTGAGCAAAAGGTGGCAAAGATGATCTATGACCAAGAACAAGCTTAGAAGAGGCTTATGGGTTATTGAAACCTACAAAATCAATAATATGGTGTGAAAAACTATATAGAGGTCCTGAGAAACATATGAAACCATTAACACCATAAAAAAAAGCAAATAATTCTAAAACTATCTCAAATAGTGACCCCTCTTGGATGAAGAAGCATAAAAAGCTACCTAGCTTCTTAATGACGATTCATAAAGGAAAAGCTATCAAAATAAAATTTCTTACCATGGATTGGAATTTGATTCAGACCTATTTCAACCCCCAAGAGCATTCTTCCCAACATCATCTGTATGACTTGCACCAATCATTCCAAATTGACCTTTCTTGACTTGTAAAGTCAAAAAGGAAGAAATAGAAGTTGAAATTAATCTTTTTGACCTTTATTATACAAACCAATCATGGTAAGAACTTTACAGAGGTGAAGAGGCACAGTACCATGTTTTTAGCTAAAGATGGACTTGCCAAGCTTGTACAAGTGCCATTAAGGGGTAGTTTTGAGGATTTTCTTCTATTTTTAAGCATGAAAATATTTATTGAACTGACATCTGACTGATCTTGACATGCTATGACCTCCTCCACATTAAAATCCAACCTTATGACAAATATGTTTCCTTTGAAAGTCCATACAAGTCATTAAATGAGCAAAAAATGTGAGCAAAAGGCCCTTTTTGCATATAAAACATGGTGAAGGAAAAATTTATAACATAGGAACAATTTAAAACACCTAAATGACCACATTAGGACATTTATAAAATAATTTGAACCTTTGACCAAGGTTGATTAGAGTTGAATTTAGTTGACTAGGAAAGAACAAGAGAGTTAAGCTTAGACCAAGGTTAGATCAGAGATAGGTAAGGTATTTAGACACACATGAGACCCTATTAGACATATGGGAACTTTTGAAAAAGTTTAAATATGTAGGGGTTGACCTAATTTGGCTAAAATTCAAATTTGGTCAACACTTTTGGCAATTCCTAGGGGTAACATTTTTGCCTATGTTAAGGACCAGTAGCCTTATCCCATCCATTGGGCAAAGGGAGTCAAATTCAATTCTAAAATAGAAGGATAAAACCTTGACTTGACTAACAAGATAGATTATTTACCTCAAAACACAAAAATGAAAGACAACACATAACAAGACCAAGCAAAGACATACTTGTGATACTAGGCACTTAGGTAAAATAAGACATAACAAAAATCAAACTAATTATGTACATATAACCAAACATACCTCCCTTATTGGATCAAAAGGAAAGTACTTTGAATATCCTTCCTCACTAGATGAATGAGGGTGCCAAGTATTCTTCATTTTGGATGTAGTACTAGATGACCCATGCTTCTTTTTTGCTCCTTGGCTTGACATGTCATTTGATGGAATCATTTTAAACAAGTCTCCAAAATATATTAATTATTCTTGACTTTGGAAACATGCCTCATATTGCTATCCCTTTGTCTCATCATGGCAAATTTGCATCTTTAGGCATGGAACAACTTGTTGAGAATCTATGTCTTCTTTAAAGACCTCATTGTCCTTCTCATTTGTTACCATCTCTTTAAATCCTTCAAAAAGTGTTGTATCATGGCCTTCAAGGGGTGTTTCTTGTTAAAAATCCCTTTTTGTGTTTGTAGGAGAATATTCACATGTGATTTTATAACCAAACTTCAAGTCATCTTCAAAAGACTCATAGTCATCATAAATTGCTCTATCATGGTTTAGAATCTCTTGGCAGTGATGCCTCTCAACACATACCTACTCTTCAACATCTTGGGCTTATCTTCTAAGCAGTTTTGTCTTCTCACAATCCTCATATTACTTGAACATCTGCATATAGGTCTACCCCATGTCTTCTTCTTGATGTAATGGTAGATTTGCCTCTTCAAGTTTTATTTCTTCAACCATAGGAGTCATAAATACTTCGTTAGAAACCTCCTCTTGATCATATCCATAGTTATCATAAATAGGAGACTCAAAAAAATAGAATACTTCCTCTTTAGCACTTGAGATCTCTTGAAGGACTTCAATTTGTATCTCCCTTATTTCAACCTCTTTACTCTTTATTTCTTTGGGTTTCAAAATAAAATCTTCCAAGACATCCTCTTCAACACAAGAAAGGTATTCATATTCATCATCTTAATCTGATGTTTCTTCATAATAAGTCATCTCTTCTTCATCTTCAACCTAATCTAAATTTTCCATCTCATTCTCCCTTTTAATGATACCAATACTAGGCATCTCAAAACTAGGAACTTCAGCCCAAGAAGGCTTCCAAGGGGTAATGTGTTCCTCTCCATTAGAATCTAATCTCTCTTCATTTAGCTAATCCACATTAAATCCCCATGATATAGGCTCTTTGGGATAGAATGTGGTAGAAGAATGGGGAAATGGGTCAATTGGAGGAGGTGAAAGGATGGGTTTAATGGCTTCATTGACTTCAAAATTCTTTAGGATAGATGAGATCTTCTAATTTTTGAGTTCTAATTCCTTAATTTGTTTGGTAAGGCTCTATAGAAATATCCTTTCTTGAGGGGAACTATGATCTTCATTAGGAAAGGGAGTAAAATAAATTTGGGATGAAGGGTATAAGGCTTCTTGAGGAAGGGTGGGAGGGAGTTGAATAGGTTTAGTCTTCTCTTCACTTCCAACTTCTCCACTTAGACATCCTTTTTATTTCTTTCCACAAGTTTCCACTACTTCCTTCCATCTTGGGAAAATAGACTTAGAAGATTCTTCATGAGGATGAGATGCAAATGAATGAATGTCACACTTAGGAACCTAAATTTTAGCTACCATGATGGATTGATTTAGATATTGGTTTTCTAACGCAATTTCCTTGTCAATATGAGCCTCTCATATCAACCTTCTTCTCTCAAAATTTTCTCCAATAGTGGTATCTCTCTTCCTTTGGCTGCTCTCTTGGATGGACCTCCAAAAAGGAAAACCTTAGGGAATGCATTAAGGACTTGGGGAATTTTGAAAAATTATTGTATTGGCATTTTGAATAGGTATATTTGACACACTTTAAGGATATTTTGGAGTGTATTGGAGCTACCAAGACTAATTTGGTTCATGAGCTTTCAACGTCTCTTCTAGGTGTAAAATTAGACCACAAACATTAAGCATTTCACCCGTAAGGCCTTGACAATTAGATTTATTGATGGGAATACATTATTCCTTGACTAAATATAAAGCATACCTCACACTCTTGATATAATCACTAGGGATGACTTGACCACAACCATTTCTAGTAACAAGGTCTAACATATAGTCTTTGTAGCCAATGAGAGTCTTCTTGAAACTTGAAATGGATTGACTTAGAGAGGAACTAGGTAGACTAAGTGAAGCATAATATTGATAGGGATGATTATAGGAAACATAGGATTGATAGGGATCATGACAATATTGGCTAAGGACTTGTTCATATTGAGAGGGAATAAGCAAATATGGGTATGCCTCCCCAACTTGTGTTAGGACAAACTCAACATCAAAATAATCCATGAATTACTCATGAGAAGTTTATAGAATAAGAAAAAAACTTCAATTAGAGTACCTAGACTAATTAATTAGTCAAATTATGCTTGGAGTCACCATTGGTGCGTAATGAATTTACCTCTAAAGGCTGATATCTTGAAGAGAATACCAAAACTCCTCAAGGAATGGACTTTTTAGTCCCATCAAGCATGCCAAAAACTATTGTCACTTGACTTTTCAACCTATGAGGAGATGAAAAGTCTCTCCTCATTCAAGTGGCATAATGGAACCACCTTAAGATTGTGGGTGACCCAAATTTGGGGTGGATCTCTACATTAGGGCCAATTCCCTTGATGTACCACTATTGATCAAACTAATACTAATTTTTGGGGGGTGAAAATGGAGAAGGATAAATAAAAAAATATAATCTAGGGGAGATGATACACCAAATATATGGTCTACTCACACCACTTATAATTCACTTGAAACCAAAGAGAATCCAACACATACACTTCATTCAATTAAACACTCCTCTTCTACATCAATGTTTCAAGCATGGGGTATTAAAGAGGACTTAGGATAGGAGGAATTAGACTATAGGTCTTATATAAATAATAATTAATGAGATAATCATATACCTATAATCCATGTTAGACACTTCTTGTTGACTTCCAAAAGAGAGCTTTCAATTCACACAAGGCACTAGGAAGAGTAACATGTAAAGGTAAGAAAAATACACTTGCACAATACTAACAAACATAAAATGTACTTAGTGAAATATTAGATGAGGTAAAATAACATTATTTATTAGTTAAAGGAAAAAATTTGGTAGCGCTTCACCATACCCAGGTGGAGATATCCCATACAATGTCAAAAAGGCTAGTATTTATAGCAATTGTGAGAGGAAAGAGAGAAAGGGAAGCTCAAGTATCACTAACACACTTGTCAAGAAAATAGAATGAGTTAAAAAATCAATTTAATTTTTCATGAGATAGGTCTTGAAAGTAAAGTAAGGATAAATGTCTCTTAAACTTGTCTAACTCTTGCATATGTGGTGTAAATGCTCTTGTTCTTGCATAAAAAAATATTTTCATGATTTTCCTTAACAAAACTCCCACACCACTAATTAGGGTCAGGTATGATGATTTATCTGAAGGGGAGGGGTTACCAAAATCCTTCACATGCATTGGATTGGTCCTTAGTCATTTATATTGCTATAACTATGAGCAATCATTCATGATAGTCACATATAACTCCTTCCCATACACCTCTCACACTTGGCATTAAAAACCTTTATAATTTAGCAATTTTATCTATGCACAATGAGATTTGACACATTCCAAGTGTTTCCATGTCATTATGTTCATAAATCAAGCCTCAAAAGGCTTCCTAATTAGAGCTTTCACTAAATGTTCACTATCTGCCCACTAGACTTGTTGAGATGAAAGAGATGGTAAACACAAATAGGAGAATATAAGACTTAATAAATGATCATGGGGACATATAACAAGTCCCATACTCTCTCTAAAAGGTTATTGAATCTTTTAAAGTCCTCCACACCTACAAAACACACAAATTTTTAAATAAATCTCTAGTGTACCCCATCTATATAGGTAGAGTATACCTTAGTTACATGTGTTAAGTCCTTAGAGAGTTCTATGCATATTAAAATCACTTACCTAGCCTTTACTCTCCATTTGGATGCTTCAATTACATCCTTTCCCCAATCGGGTCCTTCATGAGGGTTTTGGAGTGGTTTCAGGTCTTAACCTTTATTCATGAAAATTTGACATCCAAACCCTTTACAAATCTTTCTGAGAGAATCCTAGGAACCCTGTCTAACATATATTATCACCTCAACTTGCCATGCAAAGTGTCATGAGAGATACAAGCATCTTAAGTTGTCATTCATGTCCTTTTCCATGCATTCTGTGAGGTTTGATGCATTTTAAGCCAATAAATGGCTTCATGGTGGATTCCCATATGTAATTAAGTATTAAAAACTTCTATACACATGCAAAAAACATGTTTCAATCATCATAATATCTCATCAAGAGCTGGAAATGAAAATGACCCCCTATTTAAAGTTAGTCTTGTACCTTGTTCAATATGTCTTTCTACAACTTGGTGGTTCATGTAGAGAGGATTACATTACATGATTAGTCAAACATTAGTTAAATAAATAAAAGGAAAATTCATAAGAGTAAACCAAATTAAGCCTATCTATTCATGCTATAATTACAAAGGATAGAAGGAAACATATGAAAGAAAACAATACCATATTACCATCCCAAATAGATTCACCATACCAATGAGGCTCAAAATCATGTTATACCTTGATCAAAAGATTTTGTCTTTAACAAAAATGGTGGTTAACTCCTCTAATGTCTTAGTAACTCCTTGTAAAAACTAGGCTCATGATTTTGAATCACTAAACTATCTTATCAATGAATCTTGCATATAAAATCAATGATCAAATGTGAAAGATTATGGAGACAATTTAGCATAATAACTTTGCACAAATCAAGCTTAAAAATGATGTTCATTGCCTCTCTATTTATAGTTTTTTGAAATGGTTTTAGGATCAACCATGACCATCCATCTCACTATTAAGATGTGTGGCCATAAATTAATCCAATTATATAATTAAATCCATAAATATCCCTCATAAATATTTGGGATAGATGGGAATTTAAGAGGTATAAAGGGTCTTAATGAGGAATGGGAGACCCATAATCCTTATATTTTGTACATTCATGGCTTATAGATGCCACCCCATATGATGATGTCATTAAGTGATTTAGTTAATATAAATCAATTTCCAAAAATAAATATTCAAAAACTCTCATGGAAAATACACTTAAGCTCTTGATTTGGATCAATTAGCCTAAAATAAGGTTAACAACATTTGTGCAATTATTTGGAAATTTACCCTCAATTGATCAAAATGATCAAAAAAATCATATTATTAGGTCATAATTTGACTCGAGAAGAATTAGAAGGTGATGTTAGATGTGTTAGAACTATATTCCCATTTAAGATGCTACTAATACAAAATAACAAAGGTATGTGATGTGTGTTGTCCCCCAAAAAATATCACTCATTTTTGGGACAACATTTGAACTATTTTGGTCTTATAGACCAAAATTGTCTCTTCCCTTTTCAAAATTTGTCTTGAGCATTCAAATTCCTCATTTTTTGGGCTTCACGGCTTCTGTAGGTGGGTTCAATCAAAGGAATTGGTTTCTAACAATTGGTTCATCACCTTGTTTCAAAAAAAAACTCCATCAACAAGCATCAGTAGTAGGTTCAACATTTGGTTCGTCCTTTGGTTCAACATCAAATGGTTCAAAGGTAGGTTCAATCAAGCAGTTCAATGCTTTGATTCATCCTTTGGTTCAAACAAACAATTCATCAATTGGTTCAAGGCTTTGTTTGAACTGTTGAACCAAAACTTGGTTCAATAGTTGGTTTAAACACATGGTTCAAAGGCAAATTCAACATTTGGTTCAATGCTTAGTTTGTCAACTTGGTTCATTCAATTGAACCATCAGCTTGAATCATCAGCTTGAACCATTTTGGTTTAATCGATTGGTTCAATGAAGTGGTTCAACAAGAGTTTCAAAGCTATCGCCTGAAAGGGCAAGTCCAATCTAGAAAAGTGCCAAGCAGAAAGCCAAAAGAAGACCAAGGGGTGATGTGCCTAAAGATGTCAAATTCAACACAGCGAATTAGCCATTGAAAACATAGTGACGGGTGCGTGAACGTCAAAATTTAAGAAAAAAAAATAACTATTGATCCTTTGAACCTACAAACCAGAATGCATTCACAAACTTCAAGGCAAATACTAGCAAAAAGTGAGAAAGGAACAGAACAACAAATTGAATTTAGGACCTGATTCAATTAACTAGAAAAGGAGGAATGATGAAGGTAAGATCAAATTACCAGGTGGACATTGAAAGTCGCAAACTTTTAATAAGCACAAATTATTTCCATACATTGATAAAATCAAATGGGTAAAATGCCCCTAAAGTTCTAGCCTATCTTCTTAACAGATTCCAATGCAACATGATGTATTACTATTCCTGAGTCCTTCTTGAAATGGCTATATAAGGAACTCTCTTCTATTGTAAAAGGATCTCTTTTTTGACAATTAGAACAAACCTCTACCCAAATTGAAAGGCACTTCTGAGACTTTGAGCTCAGTTTGTTTATCATATTTTGTTATTGGAATAAGAAATCAAATAGTTTTTTAGACTTTGTGTTGTGATATCTTTGTTGTTAAGGAAACTGTTCTTATGTCTTTTTCCTTGATGTATTTTCTATTCCTTTAATTCAACAAGCATAATTAGTGACAACAGTTAGGAAGGTGTCCTGAAGAGTCAAGTGTGGAGAGACTTTATGCCCCCATAATTGCCTTTAATGTGTTTTCTTTTCATTTCTATGTAAAGGACTTTGGGATGACTTTGTGCCCTCATTGTGCTTCGTATCTTACTCTTGAGAAATTTAGGTGAAGACTTTGTGTTGCATCTCGATTTTCTGGTTATTACATCCTTTGTTACATTTTTTTGTTACTACCTGGAGTATTCTTATGGATTTTTGAATAGTAATTTTGAAAGAAGAGGAGTAATTTTTGTCATTTTCCTTGAGTTTGTCCTTTGATCCGCATGCATCATCTCTAAAAAAAGAGAGATGGATGGTTTGTCCTACCCCTGAGTATTATTTTCTATATATATATATAGCTTATCTATAGGGAACCTCCCCTTGATGAGAGGAGAGATCAGTCCCCTTATAATGTGGTAAACCTACACATTTGGATGAATAATCTTCCTACTTTGGCTGATCAGACCTATTTTGTTTATCAGTATGTTGATTGACAAAATATTCAACCAATAGTTTTTGGCGACTCTGTTGGGGAATATAAACCATTATCATTATAACCCTTATCCATTACAGACTCTAGCAAATCTATTTCATGTCTTACCCATTATTATTTATAGCCTTACCATTTTCATCCATCTCTATTTTTCATCCATCTCCATTATATTTTCTGGTCTGCAAAACCAGAACTGCTGGGAAAGAAAGCACAATTTGAAGCCTCAAGATTTAAGCTGAAGTAAGGCCAATTTCTTTTTTATTTTTATCCTATAATATAGAAACTCCACTTAGATGTGTTATCCCTATTGTTCATAATCTGATCATGGTAGTTTGAGGCCCCTGGGGTAACTCATTTGGCCCACTTAATCTAACTCCACCCCTGCATGAGCTACCACTCAGTTCAAGGAAGAATTTACCCAAATTCTTTGGTGATGGAAGAGTCCACCCTGATGAGCACATTACAACCTTCACCATATCTTGTGGTGTGATAGGGGTGGAATTTGAAGATGTGGCAGTTAGGTTTTTTGTGGAGACACTACAAGGTGCTATTGTAGACTAGTTTTACCATCTGCAAGTTAGATCAGTGATTGACTAGGATACACTTAAAGCCAAGTTCAAAGAAAGATTCAAGACCATAGAAGATGCACATGCCTTGCTAGCCTAGCTGACATAGATGAAGAAGGAGACCCATGAACCTATGAGGGATTTCATTGCTAGGTTCAACAAGCTGAGGCACAGTATTCCCATGATCGCCCAGCTGACACTTCAGAATCTCATGTGTTTCTTCATCAACTCACAGCTACCTAAAGTGAGTTTTTTGTTGAGATGGGCTAGACACATAGACCTTGAGGCTACTCAAGACTTGGCTATTGAGCTAGAAGATGACCTTATCTTGGCAAAAAAGATAAGGATAGATCCTAACTGAGCTAAACCCTCTTCATCTTTTGAATACTCACCCACAGTCACCACTGACCCAATGGTACAAAAGCTGGAAAATGAATTGCTAGCCTTGAAAAGGCAAATGGCACAAGGTATGTCTTCTACTCTTTTGTATATAAATGTACCAAGGAGGACATTCCCTAATCAGCCATATCAAGGAAATGCTGCCAAAAGTCAAGGGCAACCAAATCATCTTCCCCCCATAGAGGAATCTTGCCCTTGAAGCACCTCCAACCAACTTAGTAGTTGGATATTTGGAAACAAAACTTGTTTCCTATTTCCAACCTGAGTCTAAGAAATAAAATGGTGTTGATATCTTTAGGGAGGATCAAGAAGAATCAGCTGGTGACTCCCACATTAGTTTCCTAAATTACCAAGATGAACCCAGGAGTGAAGGTGAAGTAGTCAAAGGATCAAACACAGTATTCACTCAATCTAAGAATTAGTCAGACCAATAGGCTGATAAAGAAAAGAAAGAGGAGTGACCCCAACTAGTGATTTTAATTTTTGAGTAGAGAACCACTTTTCCTTTTCAATCAAAGGACCTGATGATTACCAAAGAAGTAAGTAAATTAAACAACTCTACACCATGTACTTCAACTTCACAGATCAGTCCTCCCCCCTCTCAAAAATTAAAAAGGATAAACTCCCATCCTCTCTTCCAAATCCATCTCAATCATTTGCCATGATTAATCATGTCGAGGAATCCAAAATTCAAATGACTAAGTTTGAATCCCTGCAAGTCAATCCTTAGCAATTGGACATTGATGGAGAACCAAGTGTGGACCTATCTGAAGCAAAAATTGTGGTCACCCAAATGTTAGCCCCTTCAGGTAGGGGTAATTACTTCTTGACCATAGATTATGCTTTTTTCTCAGCTGATTAAAGTCCTGTAGCTGGCAATCTAGGATTTAATTCAAACAAGGCATTAGAAGAATTAGTAGGGTGTAGTACAAATCAAGAAATATATACCATCTCTAATGAAGAGAAATCTGATAGGAGATCAACTTTTGATGATGATAGCAATTACTCCACCAATGATGAAGTTGGGACTATGTTCATATCTCCTCAAAGAGATATTCTTTCTTCATGCAATTTACAAGTCAGCATTTCTTCCATAGCTGGATATAGATCTCTGTTGCTCAAATTGAACACTGCTCAGGGTGAAGAAGTCAAACTCTTTCACATCAAAAGAGATGCTAAGTTGATGGTTTGTCAGGAGTTTGATATGGACAATACAATCATGTGTTAGACTAGACCAATAGAACAACAAGTTATGATGGTGGACCATGCTGCTACAAATCAAAATTAAGAAAATGAATCCTTCACTAAGAGAGCAAGGAGTTATGGTTTCTGGTTTGAAAACCACATCCTACCTTGGAACAAGAAGAAAAAAAATCCAAGGGGAAGACACAAAAAATTGGTTTCCTGGTAGAGAGCTCCATTTGCCCATCACCATTTCTGGGGGCAAAATGTCTTCTTGCTGGTTTATTAGAATAGAGCACTATTTTCACTATCTTCTAAGAAGTAACATCTAAAACACTTCAACTCTTGAAGTGTCAGAATATTGCATTTGTATATATGTATATTTGTATAGTTTTAATTTTATTTTGTTTTTTTGTTTCCATTTTTGATGCCTTTCATTTTTAGGTAGCATGACTCTGTAACCCAATGGCATACTTGAAGACACTGGAGATTCTAGATTCTACTCCTTTCAATTCTTTTTGCAATTGATAGAAGTTCCCCAACTGGAGCCAACTATTGTCCCCCAAAAAATATCACTCATTTTTGGGACAACATTTAAACTATTTTGGTCTTACAGACCAAAATTATGTCTTCCCTTTTCAAAATTTGTCTTGGGCATTCAAATTCCTCATTTTTCAAGCTTCACAGCTTCTACAGGTGGGTTCACTCAAAAGAATCAGTTTCTAACAATTGGTCATTTTTGGAATTGGTTCATCGCCTTGTTTCAAATAGAAATGTCCATCAGCAAGCATCAGTAGTAGGTTCAATGTTTGGTTCATCCTTTGGTTCAATGTCAAATGGTTCAAAGGTGGGTTCAATCAAGTGGTTCAATGCTTTGATTCATCCTTTGGTTCAAACAAACAATTCATTAATCAGTTCAAGGATTTGTTTGAACCATTAAACCAAAACTTGGTTCAATGGTTGGTTCAAACACATGGTTCAAAATCAAATTCAATGTTTGGTTCAATGTTTAGTTCATTGACTTGGTTCATTTAATTGAACCATCGACTTGAACCATTTTGGTCCAAAGCTTGTTTCAATCGATTGGTTCAATGAAGTGGTTCAACAAGTGTTTCAAAGCCATGGCCCAAAAGGGCAAGTCTAATCTAAAAAAGTGCCAAGTAGAAAGACAAAAGAAGACCAAGGGGTGATGCACCTAAAGACATCAAATTCAACACAGTGAATTAGCTATTGAAAACATAATGACGGGCATGTGAATGTCAAAATTCAAGACAACAAAATAACTATTGATCCTTTGAACCTACAGGCCAAAATGCATTCACAAACTTCAAGGCCAAGACCAACAAAAATCAAGAAAGTAACATAACAACAAATTAAATTTAGGACCCGATTCAATTAACCAAAAAAGGAGGAATGATGAAGGTAAGATCAGATTTCTAGGTGGACATTGAAAGTTACAAACTTTCAATAAGCGCGACTTGTTTCCCTACATTGACAAAATCAAATGGGTAAAATGCCCCTAAAGTTCTAGCCTATCTTCTTAATAGATTCCAATGCAACATGATGTATTACTGTTCTTGAGTCCTTCCTAAAATGGCTATATAAGGAACTCTCTTCTATTGTAAAAGGATCTCTTTTTTGACAATCAAAATGAACCTCTACCCAAATTGAAAGGCACTTCTAAGACTTTGAGCTCAGTTTGTTTATCATATTTTGTTATTGAAATAAGAAAGCAAAAGATTTTTCAGACTTTGTGTTGTGATATCTTTATTGTTAAGGAAACTATTCTTATGTCTTTTTCCTTTATGTATTTTTTGTTCCTTAAATTCAACAAGCAAAATTAGTGACAATAGTTAGGAAAGTGTCCTAAAGATTCAAGTGTGGAGAGACTTTGTACCCCCATAATTGCCTTTAGTGTGTTTTCTTTTCATTTCTGTGTAAAGGACTTTGGGATGACTTTGTGCCCTCATTGTCCTTTGTATCTTACTCTTGAGCAATTCAAGTGGAGACTTTGTGCTGCATCTCGATTTGCTGGTTATTACATCCTTTGTTACATTTTGTTATTACTACCTAGAGTATTCTTGTGGCTTGCTGAATAGTACTTCTGAAAGAAGAGGAGTGATTTCTATCATTTTCCATGAGTTTCTCCTTTGATCCACATGCATCATCTCTAAAAAAAGAGAGATGGATGGTTTGTCCTACCCCTGAGTATTATTTTATATATATATATATATATATATATATATATATATATATATATATATATATATATATATATAGCTTATCTATAGGGAACCTCCCCTTGATGAGAGGAGAGATCAATCCCCTTCTGATGTGGTAAACCTACACATTTGGATGACTAATCTTCCTACTTTGGTTGATCAGACCTATTTTATTTATTAGTACATTGATCAATAAAATATTCAACCAATAATGTGTACTAATGAATTAGAAGAAAAGAGAAATCTAGAACACCCAAGTGTAAAATCAGCATTTTGACTCAAATTGATTTGATCAAATTTAACTAGCCCATAAAATACATTTCCCCATTTAGGGATACTTTAACGTAAATTGGCACTTTTAAATGACAAGTTTGAACTATTTACGGTGGTTTAGTGTTTTTATGTTAGATTGTGCATTTGAGTGCAATTAGAGTAAGATTGACAATTTCAACACAAATGGTGTTAAGAATTGGATGCCTATATTTTACCCCTATTTGAGAAGACATAGTGAGACATTCAGATGAAGCAACATATTTTTAAAGAAAAGAGTTATCATGAAGAAATTAGAAATGACCCAGGATGCCCCCTTGAGAGGACATACTAAGATGAAAGAGAAGGATGGACTCTCAAAAAGAGAGAGAAAATGAGAGATGAACCCATGTAATAGATCACATATAAATGATCTAATACTTACATGTGTGATTACCATCAATGATTAAAATATAATTAGAGGTATAATAGGCCCTAATAGATGGGGGGAATGTGAGAGATACAATCCATACATGTAAGGGACACACTTTAAACGTACCCAATTTGAGAGTACAAGTTGTGTGCTTACAACATTGATCAATCTTGAGACAAGTTACACACTAAATATTTCCATCATGGACACTAGTGTGAAGATCTTAGAATTAGAGGAAAAGAAAAAACATTTTTCTTCAGGAAGGGAATCATCACTAGAATGAGGTCTCTAAAGAGAAGATAATAAGAGGTACCATAGCAGAGAAAATTATGATCATGATAAAATAGTTTTGCCCCAATAGGGTGACTTTTGATCATTAATAAAGAATAAATAATGGTTTATCCCTATAAAGCTAATTTGATTATGATGTTATTCATATGGTGTGCCTCAACATGGGCAATTAACAAGAAAAAATATCTCAAGGATATAATCTAGCAAATAGGTTAAAGCAAGAGGATGTAAATATACATGTGATGGTGTAATGGATTATAAATCCACATAAACCCAGCATATGAGAATGGACAAAGTGATGAGAGAGATGAAAATAAGAATGGAGATGCCTGAGTTGACTCCAGATGTATAAGATAAGTGGATGTTGCCTACATAGTTCCATGGACTCATATTCCAACATGAACTTCAGATTAATGTAGTGCACCCAAATTTGGGAGAGAATGGAATGAGGAATGATGAAAAATGACCAAGAATTGATTAGAATCACAATGTATGTAAAGAGATGCATATCTAATCATAGATTCAAGTGCTAAAATGCATGATATCTAGATGCCTATTTTCATATTATGAGCCTAAATTATGTAAAGTGTTCTTGAGAATCATTCATCAGAGTTGATGTTGACACTAAGACTTTGAAACCTAAACACAAAGTGCTTGTTATAGTAAAATAAATTAGGCATCATAAGTATGAATAACTTAGAGTGACATAATATTCCTATTGCACTAACTAGTTTAAATGTGAATACCTATAGCTAGGTATAATGGTAAAACAATGACCGAAACCATAGTTATAGCTATTTACATTTAAAAAAAATCAAAGACAAAGAAAAAGAAAACAAGACATGTTAATAACATGAGATCAAGATAAAAATAATCAAGATATATGTGGACCATCAAGATGTACTTATAAAATAAAATAAAGAAGCAAGACCAAACAAGGAAACAAAGACTAGCATGATAAACAATAATCAAATAAACACACACAAAGTGTTTTTGAGTTTTTGAATGTTTTATGAATATTTCTAGAATTTTCCAAGTATCTCAACTCGATTGAGGATTAAGAGATATGAAATGGTCCAGATTATGAAACAACAAGAACATGCTAACTTAAAATGTTCAAAATATGATGAGAGTGTATGATAAGAGGGACTGAGTTGACCTTGACCTGAATCAAGCACAACCTATATAAACCCAAAATAATCCCAAGTCACATTAATTCTACCCACACAAAAGGTGATTAAAAATTGACTAGGTCACAACAAGTTCACAAACAAGGGTGAGAAATAAGATAAATGATAATATTAATGACTAGATGATATGGCAATGTATGATAAAAAGGTGTTATACCTAATTTTCCCATAGGTGGTTATAATTATGAAACAATGTCATAATACTAATTTACCCAAAGGTATTTATAATCAAGGGTACCAAAACAATACTGATTTTCCCATAAGTGGTTATCATTAATGATACCGAATAATATAATTAAAGAAAGATAACCTACTAAATCAAATGTCACACTATGTTCATAGACTATCATTCAACACTGAATTCAAAAAAATGTTAAAATTAGATTAGAACCCTCCTAAAAAAAGTGTAGGGTGAACCAAAAGAACCAAGTTCAAAATAGGACCGATAAGATGATTAAAATCAAGCCTTGGTTAATAGTAAAGAAATGGTATAATGAAATGATCATAAGATAATTAGCTATAATATCAACAAAGTTTACCCCAAGTGATGATTAGCTTAGATTTCTCACAAAATGGTGAGACCACTGCTTAGGTTTCTCACAAAATGGTGAGAGCATTAAAACTTATCAATTTCTCACAAAATGGTGAGAGTATGGAAAAAGGGTGATCGAGCTAACCTCAATAGAAATTGAGTGTTGCCTACATAGTCCCAAAGGACCTCAAGTAAATGTAGTTAAAGAAACATGTAAAATGGAACACAATGGTGTAATAATTCCTAAAAAGGGTCTATAAGGTTTCCCCCAAGAAATGAGGCATGGTAATTGGAAAATTAAAAAATGGTTTTGTTGTTCTTGCTGACATGGAGATGCACTTCCTAGTCAATATATTAGACAACAAAAAATGATTAGTTATAAAGTTTTTATCCAACACCCTTTCAAAAAAAATTCTCCATCAATAACTTTTTATATATCTAGACTTGAATAATGTTGTTGCAATCCCTGTTAGCAATTGATTATGCTTCCTTCAAACATCAAGACAAGATATCCTTAATGCCTTGACAAAGGAAAGTGTTGCCAGTGATAAATGATATAAGTGGGTAATAAATAGGTGGGTGATAATGGAATGTATAATGAATGGGAAACAAATGAATATCAATACTTTTAGTCACATGTAATGTTACTAATGTTGGATTCAACATAATTTTGGTTTTAGTAGGGCTAAAGACCTTTGAAGATGCTCTCGATATGACCACTAGATTAGTTTGTTGCTTGAACTTGAGAGTAGCTACCATCTGATTATGCTATAGATTGGAAGCTATTTGGATTTGATCTTGAATAATATATTCAATAATTAGTGAATACGTTTTGTGCTCATCTATTAGTACCTCGATGAGGTTTTCACCAATGAATTTGTTTTGATCATCCCATAACACCTCTGAGAAAGTTTCACAAAGAGATGCTAACATTTGCTTTGATTGTCTTCTAGTGCCTATGAAAAGGTTTCACTAAAAGATGTTGAGTTTGATCTTTTCTCATCCCCTAGTGCTTTTAAAAAGGTTTTAATATAATATTATTCTTCTAAATGAATGTGGTATAACCCCCCTTAAGATTTTTCAAATGGTATGTCACCATGGATGCAGTTTAATAAAGTGTGATTCTATTGGTCCATATCAATGTTTGTGGAAGCTATTTTGATTTTATCTTGAATAATATCTTCAATCAATAGTGAATAACTTTTATGCTCAATTATTGGTACCTCGATGAGGTTTTCACCAATGAATTTATTTTGATCATCCCGTAACACCTTTGAGAAGGTTTCAAAAAGAGATGCTTACATTTGCTTTGATTGTCTTCTAGTGCCTTTGAAAAGGTTTCACTAAAAGATGTTGAGTTTGATCTTTGTTCATCCCCTAGTGCTTTAAAAAACATTTTACTAGAATATTATTCTTTTGAATGAATGAGGTCTTGGCCCCCACTAAGCTTTTTCAAATGGTATGTCACCATGGATATAGTTCAACAAAGTGTGATTCTATTGGTCCCAATCAATGTTTGTGGGAGGTAAAATGTCATTATAATATCTATGTTTGGTGGTAATAATGGTTGGATGATGAAAGGCAACACAATCCTTGTAGAAAATATTTGGATAAATTGTGTCGATGTTGACGTAATCATCCTTAAAAACTATATAAGGATCACAAATATATTCAAATTGATCTACAAGGCAATTGTAACCAATGTTTTAACAACCATGAATATAATCTATTTCTGAATCTGATTTTGATGCAAAGGACTCTGAATCCAATGTTACAACTCATGTTATTATATTTTTGATGTTAAATCTAATGTCAATTAAAAAATTAAACTTGAATCTAATATTGATTCTTCATCTAATGTGGTTATTTATTCAATGTTCTATTGAATGCTAAATGTTTGATAAGTAATGGCTTGTGATGGCATAATGGGTTTAATAATAATTGATTCATCTTGGAAAGGTTCAACATAGACTAGATCATCAAAGTGAAGCCCCTCAAAGAGAGGGTGCCACTCAAGGGATGTCTTGACAAAATCATGTCTATCAAAGTGAGACTCCTCAGTAAGTGGAAAAAGATCAAGATACAACTCTACAGAGATTAGCTTATCAAGGAGATGAGGATCTTTAAAAATAGGTAAAATATGAATAGGTAACTTATCATAGGTTGAATTGTCATAAATAGGTGTTTAAATAATAACATCATGGTTTTGGTTCACAATTGGTTGCAAAAAAGCAATCTTAAACACATTTTGGTCCTATAAGATGGCTCTTGAAGAGGTAATGGTTCTTTTTCTAGCTTGAAGATCAACATAAAATTTCTAAAGTGGGGAACATTTGGTTTAGTGAGAACAATGGTTTGCAATTTAATAATGGAATATCCAAAAAATAGACTATTGAAGAAAAGATCAAACACAACTGGTTCATCAAATGGAGGTTCTTCAACAATAGGTTCATCAAAAAATAGTGATGGGCCAAGAATGGTGATAACTGGACACTTCTTAGTTTGGTTGCTTGTGCAAACCAAAGGAAGAAGACCTAAAATGGTAATGACTATATGCTTCTTAGTTTGGTTACTTCTGCAAACTAAAGGAGGAGGTCCTAAAATGGTAATTACTAGATGCTTCTTAGTTTGGTTTCTTCTACAAACCAAAGGAGGAGGTTCTAAAATGGAACCTTCATGCATTGTGGAGCTTGCTTGCTCATACAAGCTGAAGGAGAATAAAGATACCCTAAAATAGTAACCTTTGAGCATGGAGCATAAATTAAATGGGAAGGATGATGATGACATATGATATATGGCATGGATGTGATTGGTTTTCAATAGATAGGCCCAGAAAGGGCAACATCCTCAAATAAGGTAGAACACTCATACCTGCTATAAAAATGCTCTACCTCATAATTAAGGCTACAAGAAACCCTATTAAAATTATACCTTTGAGTCATTATTTAAAAGAGTGTTCTCAATGTTTGACAATATTTGGATAATGCTTTGTAAATGTTTAAACAAGATATGAATTTTGATCCTTTTTCCAAACAAATGACTAAGGCACCAAAGAGACTATAAACGGAGGGTGGCTTAGAACCACACACAATTTAGAAGATTTAGTTCATGAATTTACTCAAATTTTGGTAAAGATGAAATCATATAGATTGGAAAAGGGTAAGGTAACTCAAAGATCAAAGGTGAAAACTAGTACACCAAATCCTAGATATTTTTGATACACCTATACCATAAAATTTAGTTTCAACTTCAACAAGTTAACCCTAGAAAATTAAAGGAAAGCTCTCCAGATTATGAATAAGATAATATGAAATAAGCAAATTAAGATGTAAAAACATACACAAATCACTAAGTACAAAGCTAAGACTAAATAGGTAACACAATATCACCACATGGTTCTAGTAAGATAAAACATGTTCTAAGACTCAAAGCATGAGTGATAGGAAAGTTGAATTGAGTCCACCAAGATGATAATATAATTTTGAGTATAATAAATACCCCTCAATCCAAATGGAAAATTTAACCCAAGTTAGAAGAAGTTTAGTGTGCAAATGGTGAACCCAATTTAACACACCAACCCTTAAAACATAAAAATGTTCAATTTCAAATGTGAATAATAATTGAAGGACTTAAAAAAATTGGATAAAATGTCTAGACTCCATTGGGAAACATGACTACACCAACATGGATGATATGACACAAAGCTTTTAATAACAACTTGAACAAGGAAAAGATAAATTTTCTAATTAAATAGTGTAATACCTCCGTTGCTCAAAATTTTTGAGGACAATGTGTTTAGTTAAGTTAATTTAGTTAAAAAGTAGTTTTAGACACAAATCAAGACCAAGTAAGCTAATGACAAAAAATAATTGTCTTAATTATAAAATGACAAGGTATGGTAAAGTGGGGTTAACTAAACTAGTAAGTTTTGAATGTTTTTAGGGGTATTAATTACATAATGAATTTCACATCATGATACAAAATAAAAAGCACATAAATGGGTGTCCATGGTACTTGGATTGTTGTAAAAATGTCTTGCCATTTTTGCAACCACTACATTCATCACTTACTCAGTGTAGTGTGATGTCCAAAGTAGAGATATGTCCTATGTGCAACTCCAACACTAAAAGGTGGTTTAACCACTCAAACCTCTGATCCTAATGTGTGTGGTTGAATTTAGTGCCAAGAGATGAAACCTTGGGTCAAATCTTCCCTAAAGAACTTGTGGGAGGTGATGAAGTCCCCCTTGCAAGCCAAGTTTGCATAAAAATAAATGACTGATAGAAATACTTTAGGGTCAATTTCAAAATCACCCAAAATATTGTGAGTTTTTGGGGTGTACTTTAGATGACATTATTTCTAAGCCTTGGACTAGGCATATTTGCAATAAGGATGGCACTTTTAATTCTAAAATTTACTTAAAAAGGAAGGATGGAAGAGCATACATGCAATGCCCCTCTTTTTACTAATAAATTTATAATTAATAACTATTGAGTACAAATTTGAAAAGTGAATTCAATTTAAAGCACCAAATCAAATATTAGGTGGTGTTCTTTTGACCCCTTGGTTTTAGGTGCTAAAAAGGAAAATATTGCACAAAATGACCACATGAAACAAATAAAAAATCTAATTTTGTTTTAATCCCAAATATTGAACTGTTTAATACTTATCTTAGATTCAATTTTAATACACCAATTTTGAAAATGTTCAAGACTTAAGATTGGGTTTAAGCACTAAACTTAAAAATTTTCTAATATTTAACATGATATGTTAATTTTAGGTAGAAAATATCAAATATGTTCAAACATAGCATGCTTGTTTTAAGCCCAAATAAAAGTGTGTTTGGCTAGTCAAAAGCAATCAAAAAACTTCTAAACTAGTTCCTCAACCTAAAAAAACATTATTATATGGGCCTTCTTTGAAGTACTTAAGAGTTTGAGTAAACAACATTAAAAATTTCAAATCTCTATTGTAATCCCACTGGTACATAGTCAACCCTATTTTTTACCTACAAAATTATAATTACTAGATAACAATATCATTGTTATAGATTAGTTTAGATAGAAAACACAATATCGATGTTTGCATGACAAAATTGCTAGCCAAAACAATGATATCATTATACAGTGCAAAAATATCCTTGTCAATATGAGCCTCGGACATCAACCCTCTTCTTTCAAAATTTTCTCCAATAGTGGTATCCCTCTTCCTTTGGTTCCCCTCTTGGATGGAACTCCAATAAGGAAAACCTTAGGGAATGCATGAAGGACTTGGGGAATTTTAAAACATGATTGGATTGGCATTTTGAATAGGTATATTTGACACACTTGAAGGCTATTATGGAGTGTATTGGATCTACCAAGATTGAGCTATTTCATGAGATTGCAACCTCTCTTCTAGGTGGAAAATTAGACCACAAACATCAAACATTTCACCCATAAGGCCTTGTCATTTATCTCTATTAATGGGCATCCATCCTCTCTTGACTAACTCTAAATCATCCCTCACACTCTTGACACAATCACTAGGGATGACTTGACCACAACCATTTTTAGTATCAAGGTCTAACATATAGTCTTTATAGCCAATGAGAATCTTCTTGAAACTTATAATGGACTAACTTGGAGAAGAACTAGGTGGAATAGCTGAAGCACAAGCTTGATAGGTCTGATTATAGGCAACATAGGATTGATAGGGATCACAATAATATTGGCTAAGGACTTGTTCATATTGAGAGGGAATAGGTAAAGATGGATATGTCTCCCCAACTTATGTTAGGACAAACTCAACATCAAAATAATCCATGAATAACTCATGAGGATTGTATAGAATAATAAAAAAAATTCAATTAGAGTATCTAGACTATTTAAACAATAGATTTATATTTGGTGTGACCATTGGTGCTTAGTGAAATTACCTCTAAACACTGATATCTTAAGGAGAATACCAAAACTCCTTAGAGAATGGACTTTTTAGTCCCACCAAGTGTGCCAAAAACTATTATCACTTGAACTTTCACCCTTTGAGGAGATGACAAGTCTCTCATTCAATTAGCACAATGGAACCACCTTAAGGATGTGGGTGACCCAAATTTGGGGTGGATCTCTAGATTAGGGCTAGTTCCTTTGAGGTACCACTATAGATCAAACTAATACAAACTTTTGGGGGTGAAAAGGGATAAGGATAAATAAAAACAAATCTAATCTAGGGGAGATGATACACCAAATACATGGTCTACTCACACCACTTACAATGCCCTTGAAACCATAGAGAATCTAACACATACAGTTCATTCAATTAAACATTCTTCTTCTACATCAATGTTTCAAGCATGGGGTCTTGAAGAGGGCTTAGGTTAGGAGGACTTAAAAAATAGGTATTCTAAAAACTCTAATGAATGAGCTACTCACTACACCTATAATCCACATTAGACACTTCTTGCTGACCTACAAAAGACAACTTTCAATCTAGATAAGGCATTAGGAAGAGTAACATGTGAAGGTAAGCAAAATAAACTTGCATAAGAACCAAAACCATAAAATTCACTTAATGAAATATTGGATGAGGTAAAACAACATTATTTATTAGTTTAAGGGAAAAATTTGGTAGGGATTCACCATACCTAGGTGGAGAGATCCCATTAAATGCCAGAAAGGTGAGTATTTATTGTAATTATGAGAGGAGAGAGAGAAAGGGAATCTCAAGAGTCACTAAGAAACTTGTCAATAAAATAACATGAGTTAAAAAATCAATGGAATCTAGAATGAGATAGGTCTTGAAAGGAACATAAGGACAAATGTCTCTTAAACTTGTCTAACTCCTCCATATGTGGCATAGATGCTCTTATGCTTTCATAAGAAACTATTTTCATGATTTGGCTTCACAAAACTCCCTCACCAATAAGTAGGGTTAGGTATAATTATTTATTTTAATGGGAGGGGTTACCAACAAGCCTTCACATGCATTGTATTGGGCCTCAATCATTCATATTCCTTTGACTATGAGCAATCAGTCATGATAGTCACAAATAATTCCTTCCCATGCACCTCTCACACTTGGCATTCAAAACCTTTCCAATTCTAAAATTTGATCCATGCATAAGGAGGGGTTAGACATTTCAATAGTTTCCATGTCATTAAGTTCATGAATCAAGCCTCAAAAGTCATCCCAATTAGAGCTTTCACCATTTTCACTAAGTGTTCACTATTTACCCACTAGACTAGTTGAAATGAAAGAGATGGTAAACACACTTAAGAGATTATAAGCCTCAATAAATTATCATAGGTACTTTTAAAAATTCCCATACTCTCTCCCAAAGTTGGTTTCATATTTTGAAAGTCTTTTACACCTAAAAAACACATAAAAATGTGTAATAAAGCTCTTTTATACCCCATTTTTATAAGTAGGGTACACCTCATTTACATGTGTTAGGTCCCTAGAGAGTCCTCTACATATTAAAATCACTTCTTTGGCCTGTACTCTCCATTTGGATTCTTCAACTACCTCCTTTTCCTAATCAGGTCCTTAATGAGGGTTTTGGAGTGGTTTCAAGTCTTAACTCGTGTTCATGAAATTTTGAAATCCAAACCCTTTCCAAATATTTATGAGAGCATCCTAGTAACCTTGTATAACATATAGAATCACCTTATCTTTCCATGCAAATTTTAGTGAGAGATACAAGCGTCTTAAGTTTCCATTCATGTCCTTTTCCATGCATTCTATGAGGTCTAAGTGCATTTTAAGCCAATAAATGGATTCTTGGTGGACTCCCTTATGTACTGAAGGCATAAACACTTCCAAAAACATCACAAAAACATGTTTCAATCATCATATTATCTCATCAAGAGCTGTAAATGAAAATGACCCCCCATTTGAAGTTAGGCCTGCACCTTGTTTAATAGGTTTGTTTACAACTTGGTGGTTCATGTTGAGAGTATTACATAACATTATTAGTCAAACATTAGTCCTATAAATAAAAGGAAAAATTCATAAGAGTAAACTAAATTAAGGCTATCTATTCATGATACAATTACAAAGGATAAAAGGAAACATATTAAAGAAAGCAACACCATATTACCTTCTCAAATGGATTCACCATACCAATGAGGTTCAAAATCATGTTCTACCTTGATCAAGAGATTTTGTCTTAAACAAAAATGGTAGAAAATTCCTCCAATGTCTCAATAACTCCTTGTAAAACCTAGGATCATGATTTGGAATGACTAAACTAGCCTATTAATGAAGCTTGCATACAAAATCAATGATTAAATGTAAAAGATTATGGAGACAATTCAGCATAATAACTTTACACAAATCAAGATTAAAAATGGCGTTCATGGCCTTTCTATATATAGGTTTTTGGAATGCTTTTAGGATCAACCATGATTGTCCATCTCAAGATTAAGATGTGTGGCCATGAATTAATCCAATTATATAATTAAATCCATAAATATTCCTCATAAATATTTGGGATAGAGGGGCATTTAAAAGGCATGTAAGCTCTTAATGAGGCATGGGAGACCCATAATCTTGATATTTTATGCATTTATGGCTTATAGATGCCACCCCATATTATGATGTCATTAGGTGATGTAGTTAATATAAATCAATTTAAAAAATTAAATATTTAACAAATCTCATGAAAAATCCACTTAAACTCTTGATTTGGATCAATTAGCCTTAAACAAGGTTAATCAACATTTGTGTAATTATTTGGAAATTGGTCCTCAATTAATCAAAATGATCAGAAAGTCATATTACTAGGTCATAATTTTACTCAATAAGAACTAGAAGGTGATATTAGATGCATTGTAACTATATTCTAATTTAGGATACTTCCAACACAAAATAATAAAGGTACGTGATGTGTACCAATAAATTAGAAGAAAAGAGCAATTCATAACACCCAAGTGCAAAATTGGCATTTTGACTTGAAATGATCTGATCAAAGTTAGCTAGCCCATAAAATTAATTTCTCAATTTAGGGATACTTTGACTTAAATAGGAACTTGTAAATTACAAGTTCACACCATTTAGGGTGTTTTAGTGTTTTTAGGCCAAATTGTACAATTGAGTGCAATCTGAGTAAGATTGACAATTTTAACACAAATTGTGTTAGGAATTGGATGTTTACAGTTCAAATCTCTTTGTTGGATTTTGATACCTCTAAGACATCTTAGACACATCAGTTTTACCTCCATAGACATGATTTAAAGCATTATAATGCTTTCCAAAGGTTGAAATAGGGAATGTCCTCTCATTTGGAGTTAGGCTTGTACCTTGCCGAACTAGGTCTATCTACAAACCTTCTTATCCAGACCACCCTGTATAGTTTCAAAACTTCCTACCTAGGTCCTCATGTTGTTTCATATTTGTTTCAATTTCTCAAACCTTTTTTACAAGTTACCAGTTCTTTTGGTTTAGGTTTTTAGCCTTTACTCCAAAATTACAAGCTTTGTGCAAAGGGAAAAGTGCCCCCTGTCTAAGACAAAATAGGGGGAACTTACTTTATTTGAATCACAAAACAAAATATTGTGTAGGATGATACAATTTACCATGTTTATTTCAATAAAATATTAGCCCCTCATTCAATTAGTTGACCCTCCAACTCTCTAAAAGTCCAAAACTAGCTTTTAAAGGTAGATTGTGGGGAGTTTTTAGCAAATTGACTGAGTTTTCATCATTTAGGCCCCTTCCTTTGATTTTTTATCCATTTATTTAATTATAAAAATGGTCAAAAAAACTTCCATGGTATTTTTATAGTTGGCTCCATATTTTATCCCTCAAATAAGTTCACCTCTTACTTTGACCTTCAACCATGCTCAACACTACACAAGGACTGTTGTAGGTGTATTTAATGGTTTAATATGTATGTATAAGTTGTTAAATACTTATTATGAATTTTTGAGGTATTATTTTACCATATTTAATGTCTCATAATATTATTCCATCATTCTAATCTCCCAAGTCTTCCAAACACCCTTTATGTTCTTGAAATCACAAGACTGGGTTCAACATGAATGTATTTTCTATTGAAGGATCCTACCTATAGGTTTGTTTTTTAGACACATAAAACTAGAAATCAATAACCTCAAACCAATATTTTTACCAATTTCCACCAAAATGCACAATTTGGATTTAAAACACTAAAACATATTAAATAAGTTGAAATTGATATATTCAAGTGTTGATTTTGGCCAGGATATCACTAAATGGGATAATACAATTTATGGGCCAGCTAACTTTGATAAAATAATTTTGAATCAAAATTATAATTTTTTTTGGGATATATATCAATACCCTCTTTACAATAATCATTACATGGAACATAGTCAAGAACCCACTTATGAGCCAACTCACGACTGGGATGATATAGTTTATGAGGAAGACTTGGATGCTTTGGCTTATGTGATTAATCAAGATCCACCAAATCATACCATTTATATTCTAGGATAAAAACATTACATAATTAACATACCAATACCTCATCCTTTATCTTGTGCGAGCAACCTTGCTCTACCACACCCCAAACTTGTCCTTCCACTGATAACCTCCAACCAGGGTTTTAACCAATTTCCACCAAAACACATAATTTGTCTTAAAAACACTAAAACACATTAAATAATTTGAAATTGATATATTCAAGTGCTGATTATGTCTATTATATCACTAAATGGGATAATTCAATTTATGGGCCAACTAACATTTGTCAAATCATTTCGAGTCAAAATGCTAATTTTGTACCTAGGTGCTCTAGATTGCTCTTTTATATCAAATTTATTGTATGGGGCACATGCCTTTTTTATTATTTTTTAAAAACATCCTAAATGGGTTAACAGATCCAATGTATTTTACATTGACTTGTAATTCTAATCTAGTCAAAATTTAGACCAATAACAAGGCATTCTGATCAATTTGAGTAATTTGTGCACAAAGTGCTTAATCATGCGTAAGAGCTAATTAAACCAAATTAGAGCCTTATTAAGAATTATATGGAAATTTTTTGAATGCTTATTTTTATAAATGAATAATTAATATCTACATCATCAGGGGACCTCATTTCTTAGGAAGACATCCCTAGGCCATAAATGCCATAAATATTAGGATTCATGCCTCCCATGCCTTATCAAAGCCCTTTCATGCCTATTAAATGCCCATATATACCAAATATTAATGGGGATATTTATATAATTAATTTACTATTTATATTTATCCTTAGACACACATCTCAATCTTGAGATGGATGATTCAGGTTGATTTTAGCCATTTTCCAAAATCTATAAATAGAGAGGCCATGAACATCATTTCTAAGATATTTTTGGTGCAAAGTTATTATGCTCAAATATCTTCAAGAATATTGGATAATAAAAATTTATAATGCATACATAATTATAAAATCCATTGCAATTAGTGTTATAATTTCCAAATATTGAGCCAAGCCAAAGCCACAAGGTGCCAAGGAGAAGAGGAGATAGCCAAGCCTCCTTTGATGAAGACTTCATGAGCACAAGCTAAGCAATCCACTAAAAATGGAATTTGGAGCATCCAGGGAAGGTGAATGATTCTTTTTTTTATTTACTTTTTAGTTGTGATTTTCATCTATTTTTTTTATTAAGATCACCTTAGTAACTAGGCCTAGAGATGCATGCTAGTTAGTGTGTTTTTATCAATTTATTTTTATTTTGGGACTAACACAATACTAACACCTCTCTTGAGTCAAATTCCTAGTTCACATAATGGCATTCGCCATGGGACTATAGGCATCCCAAATTTGAAGGAGATCACAAGGAAACTTTAAAATTTCAATTTGGATGCTTAAAACTCTTTCTAAGTGATTATCTAACTTTGTTTGCCCATATTTTCACCTTCATGGGTTTACATTGAGAACCGTCAATAGTTAAGTAAATATTAAATGGTTGATTAAATCATTTATGTTCATATAACCATCACCAATTGGGTAAAATATCTCTAGTTAGGTAAACTATCATTGGTCACTATGTTTTTTTAAAACACAAACCTAAGAGCTACCATTTTAAAATGCTTTGTTTGGGGTCATCTAGACTCTATTTTTGGTGATTTATTTTTTAAAACCATGTATTTTATCCTAAATTTTCATAATATAACATTATTTTAACTTAAATTTTCATATATTTTAAAAAAAAATTAAAAATCTATTTGGATGTTTCTAATCTAACACATTTGCTTTTGGGGTGATGCCTTAAGGGTAGACAGGTAACCAACGAACTTGGAATTTGTTAAAACATGATATTAAGACATATTTGGCATGATTTTAAAATGAATTAGGAACCTTGTTTTGGTGGTTAATGAAACATTTATGTTCTTAAGTGAATGTTTTTATAAGTTAGGATTTTAAAGTTACAATTTAAGACTGAGGGGTCAAAAGAATATCACTCAACCTTTCGATTTGGTGCTTAAAAATGAACTCATCTTTCAAAGCTTTTGTATTCACTACTTGTTTCAATTATCCTTTTTTTTCATAAAATACAAGGGTGTTTCATGTATGCTCTTCCATTTTCCCCCTTTAGGTAACCATTGGAATCAAAAGTGCTTTCCTTATTTGCAAATTGCCTAGTCTAAGGCATAGAAAAAATGTCATCTAAAGCACTCCCCAAAAACTTGTAAAAGTATTGGGTGACCTTGACAATGACCCTAAAGTCTTTCTATTTTATGCTTTTTTATTTCATGCAAACTTAACTTGTGAGGGGGACTTCATTACCTCCCATAAGTTCTATAGGGAAGCTTTGACTTGGGGTTTCATCTCCCAGTATTGACTTCATCCACTCCTAAGTTACACATGGGACATATCTACACTTTGGATATCACACTACACTGAGTGAATAGTAGGATATAGTGGTTGCAAAAAGGACTGGACCTTTTTAAAACAATCCAAGTGCCATAAACATCTAATTTTTGTGCTTTTATTTTGCATCATTTGACATGAAAGTCATTGTGCAATTGATTCCCCTAAAAATGTTTAAAATACTTGCTAGTTTAGTCAACCCCACAT
This sequence comes from Torreya grandis, assembly GCA_037957365.1. Classification (NCBI taxonomy): domain Eukaryota; kingdom Viridiplantae; phylum Streptophyta; class Pinopsida; order Cupressales; family Taxaceae; genus Torreya; species Torreya grandis. Next base: position 83,856 of record JARHVA010005796.1, read on the forward strand.
TGTCATACCCTGGCTAGGATTTGGTTGATTATACATAAGAGTATTTTGGTATTTTTTTCTTGCTTGGTATGTTTTAAGAATAAAACTTGATTGTTTGTTAATAAATAAGTCAAACCCACTTTGTCTATACATCACTCTTTTGTCTAAAGAGGTGTTATGCTGGCCATTTTACACCACACTTGTGCCTTGATTTTTTTTCTAAAACTTGTTTATGTGTGTGTGTCATTTGAGTTATAGAGGATAGAATTATGCTGCCCAAAACATGTCAAAACCATTTTGCCTTTGAGTCTTTTGAAACATAACATTGACCACATCATTCAAGCATGCTTACACTATTAGGCTGCTCACTTTGTTTCAAGCCTTGTTTATCATTGTATCAAAAACTATTTGTTTCAAACAATGCCATGTATGCAATTTGGACCTTTGTCTTATGTTGTCATGATGTCCAATTTTTTCTAGCTTGTTTGGTAAAATCCTAATTTTTAACATTGATTTTTCAATTAACCTTGATAATTTTGAATCCAAACATTGATTGATTTCTATTTAAGCCTCAATTCATGGGGATGATACATAGATCTTAATATTTTGGGTTGCATAACTTCAGTTAATCGATTATCCAAATTTGAAAACTATTGATGGTTTGTTTTTTCAATACCTATCCTCATCATTGTTTGTGCCTTTATTTAGGAAAACACAATCTTTTTTCAAATGTCTTTTACCTCATGCCTTATGCCAACTGATCATGTTTTATATTTGATTCCATGTGTCGGGTCTATGTCAAAGTTATTTCCAAACTTGTTAGATTAAATCAAATCACATCATACCTTTATTTTAAGTATAGCTTTTGACATTGTTGGCCAAAAGTCATAACATATGCTTATTTTTTTAGCCTAATTTTTGACTCTATGTTTGGACAAAATACTCAAACAATAAACTTTTCCTTTTCCTAGTTTAGACCTTGTTTGGAACACTCTGACATAGACCTTTGACATGCCATTTTTTATTTAGATGCTTGACCTTTTATGTGTATGACATTTGAAGTTAGGCATTTGATGTTAGACTATTTTATGCCAAATTTTAGCAAAAACTATTTTGGAGATACATATCCATTTTTAAACCACATTGGAGATGCATCTCCACCTTTTGACCAAGTTAGACCAATTTTGAACCTTTTTTTCTATGGACATAGTTTTTTTAAGTTTATAGAACTCTAAGCCTTTTTATTTTTGGAGCTTTCATCATTTATGTAGATATGTCTAGCTACATTTATGCTGGAGTCACATATAATCCAACTTATTATAGAATGGCCACACAAAATGACCTTTATGGATTTAGTCAAGACACTAATGATGCTAATATGGTTTTTGAGATAGATTTATATCCACCTCATAATAATCGTTCATGGGAACAAAGTCATGAACCAACTTACAATCCAACTCGAGACCTTTATTGGTATAAAGAGGCTTGTGAGGAGGAATTTGAAGACCCAACTAAATATAATGTTTTTTGGGATATGGATCCATACCCTCTTTACATAATTAGTACATGGAACATAGTCAATAACTAGCTTATGAGCCAACTCATGACTGGGATGATATGGTTTATGAGGAAGGCTTGGATGCTTTGGCTTATGTGAGTAATGAAGCTCTAGTACATCATACCATTTCTATTCTAGGATAAAAACATCACACCATTACCATACCAAGACCTCATCCTTTGGCTTTTGCAAGAAACTTTGCTCTACCACACCCCAAACTTGTCCTTCCACCAATAACCTCCAACCAGGCTTTTGACCAATTTCCACCAAAATTCATAATTTGGCTTAAAAATATTAAAAAACATTAAATAAGTTGAAATTGATATATTCAAGTGTTGATTATGGCCAGGATATCACTAAATGGGATAATGTAATTTATGGGCCAACTAACTTTGATCAAATCATTCTAAATCAAAATGCTAATTTTGTACCTAAGTGCTCTAGATTGCTCTTTTCTATCAAATTTATTATATGGGATGCACGATTTTTTTAATTATTTGTTAACAACATCCTAAATGGGATAATGGATCTAACACATCTGACATTGACTTCTAATTCTAATCTAGTCAAATTTTGGATGAATAACAAGGCATTCTGATCAATTTGAGTAATTTGTGCACAAAGTGCTTAATCATGCATAAGAGATAATTAAACTAAATTAGAGCCTTATTAAGAATTCCATGAAAACTTGTTGAATAATTATTTTTGTAAATTAATATTTAATATCTACATTATCAACTGACCTCATTTCTTGGGAAGACATCCCTAGGCCATAAATGCCACAAATATTAGGATTCATGCCTATTCAATGCCCCTCTATCCCAAATATTAATGGGGATACTTTTAGAATCAATTTAATATTTAGATTTATCCTTAGACACACATTTCAATCTTGAGATGAACTATTCAAGTTGATTCTAGCCATTTTTCAAAATCTATAAATAGAGAGGCCATGAACATCATTTCTAAGATATTTTTGGTGCAAAGTTATTATGCTCAAATATCTTCAATAAGCTTGGATAATTAAAAGTTATAATTCACAAATAATTCTAAAATCAATTGTAATTAGTGTTATAATGTCCAAATATTGAGCCAAGCCAAAGCCACAAGGTGCCAAGGATAAGAGGAGATAGCCAAGCCTCCTTTGATGAAGACTTCATGAGCATAAGCTGAGCAAGCCACTACAACAAGAATTTAGAGCATCCAAGGAAGGTGAAGGATTATTTTTTAATTTAATTTTTAGTTTTAATTTTCATTTGTTTTTATTATTAAAATAACCCTAGTAACTAGGCCTAGAGATGTATGCTAGTTAGTGTGTTTTTATCAAATTGTTTTCATTTTGGGACTAACACAATACTAACACCTCTCTTGAGTCAAATTCCTAGTTCACATGTCTGTCATGAAGAAAGACTAAAATAGTGATTGAAAATCTATAAAGAGTCCCTTTAGGTCACTTTACACTTTGTCCATGTTGAATTCCATTGATACAGTCTCTTTTGGCACCAAGAAAACCTTACTCTTAACTCACTACCTATATCTCCATATACAATGTTGTAGATGGTGTTAGTATTTAGTAAGATATATAAGCTTGGAATGAATTTATAATAGTGTATATAATACTTTGATATCCACTATCATTGGTTTGAAACTCACTACCTCATCCTTATCATTTACCATCACTCCACCATCTTCAATCTGACTCACTGGTTTGCTTGGATGTAGATGAACATTTTTCCCTATGTATGAACAAGGTATGAGTATGAGAAGTCACCACACCAAGTGATATCCTCATTTATGATTTACAAATCCATGAGTAATAATTAAACCATTTATAATCACCCATAAATGGAAAATAATCCTAATTTACAATTCTTGTTGGAGGAAACCCTCTTTTGGTCTCAAACCTATATATGTTAATGATCAAATTCAATGGTTTCAAGAGTACTTTTGGACCTATCAAACACCACTTTCCATTGGTACTCATTTATCTAAGATTTTCATAGTGTTAGTATTATCATAGGAATAAAAGATGAGCATACCTAGGTGTTCCAACTCTCTTAGAAAACAAAGTATAGGGAATATATAAAACCTCCTTGACCTCTGTTTGATTTTTATAGGGACAAAGGCCCTAAAAACTAAAAATTTACTATGGGATGATTCCTCAACCCTTAGTATGATACCAAGGGACATAAACATGATCCCTAAGGTATCAACTTATTTAATAGACCTCAAGGAAATTTAACCTTATCAATCATCCATCTATACAACACCTCTAAAACTATGCAAATGGAACTTATAGGTTTATACTTCTGAGTGTAAGGTAGTGAGGGTGATATAAGACCAAAATAAGCCTAGAAAAGGATCACTTAGGCATGTTAATTCATATTTGGACATGTTGATCAATTGGAGTACCTTTCCACCTCCCCATATGTCACCATGACAACATCAAGGGCTTATAAGTGACTTCTTTGACTATGTTATGCAGGTAGAGGCATAGAAGGAGAAAGAATATGCAAGGGAAATATTTTAAAACCACTTAAAATGAATTGTGAATAATCAAAACATATGATACAACCTTCCATTCCTTCATCTTAACATGGAAAACTTGCTTCAAGGTACCTGTAGATGCATATTTTGAGCAAAAGGCAACAAGGATGATCTATGACCAAGAATAAGCCTAGAAGATTCTTATGAGTTCTTGAAACATAAAAAATCAAGAAGATGATGGGAAAAATTATGGAGAGTCTTTAGAAACATATGAATCCATCAACACCATCAAACTAAAGCAAAGAATTCTGAAACTATCTCAAATAGTGACCCCTCTTGGATGAAGAGGCATAAAAAGTTGCTTAACTTCTTAGTGATGATTAATAAAAGATAATCCATGAAAATGAAATATATTTTGATTAATTTGAATCTAAATCAGACCTCTTTCAACCCACAAGAGAATTCCTCCCAACTTCACATGTATGGCTTGCACCAAGCATTTCAAATTGACCTTTCTTGGCTTACAAAGGCAAAAAGAAAGAAAGAAAAGTTGAAACTAATATTTTTGACTTTTATTCCAAAAACCAAGCATGGAAATAAATATATGGAGGTGAAGAGGCACATTCCCATGTTTTTAGCTGAAGATGGACTTCCCAAGTTCATACAAGTGCCATTAAGGGGCAGTTTTAAGGAGTTTCTCTTATTTTAAAGAATGATACTATTTATTGAATTGAGATATAACTAATAATAACATGTTATAACATTATCCACATTTAATCCAACCTTTTAACAAATATGATTCCTTTGAAAGTTCATAAAAGTAATTAAATGAGCTAAAAATGTGACCAAAAGGCCCTTTTTGCATATGAAACATGGTGAAGGACAAATTTATGACATAGGAACAATTTGAAACACCTAAATAGCCAAATTATGACATTTATAAAATAATTTGAAAATTTTACCATGTTTGACCAAGGTTTACCAAAGTTGACTTTAGTTGACTAGGTAAGAACAATGAAGCTAAGCTTAAACCAAGGCTAAAATAGAGATAGGTAAGGTATTTAGACACACATGAAACCCTATTGGACATATGGGAACTATGAAAAAAAATCAATATGTAGGTTTTGACCCAATTTGTCTAAAATTCAAATTTGGTCAACAAATACCTTTCCAAAATCTTGCATGGAATTCATAATGATGAAAACACACACACACACACACACACACACACACACACACACACACACACACACACACACACACACACACACACACACACACACACACACACACACACATATATCAAGACCTTCCACCCTAGAATGCACTAAGTTTTGTAAGAATTGTTAGGTTATTAGTAATCCTCCTCTCTTTGTTTCTTCTCCTTTTTCCCCTTGATTTATTTCTTATTTAATTGATCTCACCATGCTTTTCTTGCTTTTTTCTATTGTATTCTTCCTTCATTGGTACCTTCTTCTACAAAATTTAAAATTTAAATATATATATATATATATATATATATATATATATATATATATTTTTTTTTTTTTTTTTTTCTTTTATCATGTTTGATGGATATATGTCATACTTATGTACCTATACTATATTCTTACATATACTTTTTGTTCCCATGATTCTCATGGTATATTATAAGATAGATGTAGAATATACAAATTACATATGATCTTTGATTTACATATGTTATGTAACTACCTTATACCCACATTGATGACACTCTCACATTGAGGGCATACTTATAATAGGGACATATTTGTAATGGGACTTAGGTTCTATCTTTATTACTTTATATTTATCATAAATATATTTAAATTATTTCTTATACATAGCTTGATCTATCTTACATCTTGTGTATTGTATTACATGGGTCTATTGTGCTAGTTAAAATGATAATTTATTTTTTATCTTTTGTGCCCTATGATTGGTTTATTGCTTAAATCTACATCTTTTAATTATGTGTACTTGTGTATTGTTGTTGTTGATGTCTTATCTAGTTTTAGAATATCCTCTATTCATCATTTCACATCATTTATTACTCATGGGGCATATTTACTACTTTATGGTTACATATACTATATGTGTAGTTATATGAATTTGTGATTGTATTTAATATATATGTGAAATTTTATGCTTGGTTCCATTATCAATATCATGCAGATTACTAATTATTATATAATATTATAGTTACTTACATTAACATGGTTTATACCATGCATCTATTGGGACTTAGTACTCCTATTGTATGCATGCTTCATTGTTATATCTATCCCTCCTAGGGGTACATTATTACATTAGGGCATATCATTTTTCCATCTATGTGGTTACATTGTGGCATATAATTTTTCCCTCTCATTATCAATATTATTAACTATACATTGTAAATTAGGTCATCATATCCACACATTCTTAGACCTTTCTATCTATACATTATCATTAGGAGAAACATACCCACACATCCTTAGACCTTATTATCTATAAATTTACAATAGTGACATCATATTGGTACTCCTCATGAGCCTCATTGATCCTATATTACTTACACAAAGTTTACTATACCTAGGTGCCTATCGATCTTGAATTTCTTATATCAAAACATTGTATTCTACTCCATACACCTGGTCATATTATAGTCACTTTATTAACTACTATATTTCTATATCTTGACCATATTGGGTAATATCATTTATACCTATTTACTAAATATTATTAGGGCATATAATTTCACTCCCACCTGCTCTTAGTACCTTATCCTCACTTGGGTCACATATTTATATTTCCACCCTTACAAGGGTCACATATTCCTATTAAGATTTACATGATATTTTCATATAGCTACATACATGAATTAAAAATTAAATTGTAATGATTTTTAAAAATGTTTTATTTTTTCAAAATAATTTACAGTTAATCCTTTATTTTTGAGATGAGTGATTTTTATGACCATTCATAGCCTTAAAAGGGTGTATCTAGCCATATATTCTATTACTAGCTACAAATAATATACATGTTCCTAATCCCATTTAGTTATTATATATATGTTCTTATATTTGAGTAGTGAGACATGATGTGTCTTATTTAGACAAGAAGTGAAGTTATTTCTACCCCATTGTAGTGAAACTAGTGGATTTAAATTATTGTGACTACTTATTTGATCAAGAAGTATATTTTCTCCCATAAACACAAGAGTTTTAGTTTTAAATTTTGTAACTAAAGTTCCAAGAGTGGTATCATGGTTTACATTCCATTAGGTATATTTATTTCTATGCTCATTTTTTAAATTATGTTTTAATTTAATTAAATTTACTCCAATTTACTAGGACATTGATCTAGTTGCATGCATTATTTTTTATTTTCACATACACCAGAGTTATTGACATATAAATCACAAGTGAACCAAACTATAATCCAAAACATTTATCCTTCCATCCTTATTATGTAATATTTATGTATTCACTAAATTTTTTGTTTTAATTTAATACACATGCATGAATTCTCATGTATAAAAGTGGGGCATTATGTTGACACATAATTTTGGTACAAGACCCTTTTCCATTGTGTATTTTGAATGCTTTATAAACTTAGACTATTTATGTACATTTGGATATTTTTATACACCTTCCATCCACATAGGGCCATTCATAGACTTATGTCATACAAATTTCCTCATAAAGAACTCAGAGCTCTCAATTTTCTACATTAGGATCCATCTAGACATGAATTTTATCTATGATTTGAACGTTGTTTTAAACCTAAAAATAATCATGTTCCTAAAATTATTGTTGACTATAATCAAGATTCTCATGATTTTGGTCCATTTCCTTTTTTGGTTCCTTTCATTCAAGGTTTATTTCTTATACATTGATTATCAATTATCACTATTTTATATGGTTGATATATTTGTGAATTTATACTTATGGTTATTATATATAAAAATGTACCCTAATCCATTCCATATGAAGTACATGTGATATCCTATCAATCAATTCCACATAATAGTTTTCTTATTGAACTACACATTATGTATATCCATTAAAAATTAATCAAAGAGATTGAACTTTGAGCTTGTTGTCACTTGGATTTTCACCCTTTGAGGAGAAGTATCAACTCTCATCATCCAAGTGGCATAATTGAAACACCTCTAGGCTATGGGTGAGCCTAAGAGTGAGGTGAATCTCTAGATAAGGCTAGCTCCCTTGATTCACTACTTGTATAACACTAATATACTTATTATAGTGAGGGAAAAAGGAGAGAGAAAATTTAAAGCAAAATATACTAAAGGAGGTGATACACCAAAATAGTTGATGACTACCAACCAACTATATGCTACACATGAGAACAAGGGACTAACCAAACATACACTTCTCCAATCTACATCTTTTCACATCAATATTTAATTATGAGGTTATGATGAATGTTCAATATATAAGGACTAAACCATATGCCTAAGAAGGAACTATTTGAATATACTAACTCACTCAACCTTGACACATAAATAGAACACTTCACATGACCTACAAGAGGAATCTTTCCAATTATAAATAGGTGAGAGAATGAGACAACATGCTAAGGAAACAAGAGTTATCACTAATAAATATCAATCATCCATGTAAAAAACACTATAAAAAGTGATGAAATAGGTAAAAATCAGTTTTTTTATTGATAAAATGGTATGAAAATGAGCAAGGATTCACCATACTCATGTGGATCATAATTTACAAAGGCCAAAATGGCTAGTTCTTATAGAACCTAAGAGAGAGACAAGAAGAGAGAAGTAAAAAGGTAGAAATGACACCTATAAATATAATAAAAAGAGTTAAATATTAATGAAAACATGTTACATAAACCATATAAGGTTAGCAAGCACAACTATCACCCCAAGTCATTAAATTATTGAAATGTGGCATAGAAGTTCTCATTTTAGCTAAAAAAAAATACCTTCATGATCTAGCCCTATTTTAATGTCCCATAACTAACTAGTGATATGTATTATGATTTTAATAATATGGAAGTATTTCATGCATGCCTCTCCATGTATTGGTTGTAGTCTTGGTCATTTAGATTCATCTAGAATGAGTTATCACTACCTACAATCAAAATAACTCTTCTTTCACACACCTTACACACTTGGCCTCAAATTTGGCTTTAGTTTATCATGAAAATACATAAAATGGGGTTAATTACATGTTTAAATACCATCCATAGTCTTATATGTATCAGACACACCTTAAAAGTAACCCACTTGAAGCTTCCCACCCTTTTCACTACCATGTTCACTATGCCAGTTTTGACCTTATCATAAGAATGAGGGAAATGGAGGAAAACATGTTAACATAGATTGTTGTGTAAATTACATCTATAAAAAGAATAAAAATCTAAAGATGAGAACAAATATCAAGAACTTGTAACGATTGTAAAACACATTCTAAATAAAGGAATGATAAAGATGGTGATTTTATGAGGAAGGCTAGGTCATATCCTTTGTCTTACACTACAAATCATAAAATATACACCCATGAGGGTGCCAAAAGGTGTATATATAAGTAAATAAAGTATGAAAACAAATAATACTATAGTACATCATGAATAATATTGGGTCCTATCCACAGTTTTACTATAAAACTCATGAGAAAAAGAGGAAACCCAAAAGACCAAAAGGGAAGGATTAAGGTTCATGAAAAGAGAGATCTATTGTAGAGGGTGAGACATTTTTAAGTAACCTAAAAAACGTTCTAGATAGATAGCATACAGGGATTATGAAAATAAAGGAAGAAATCTACATTAATTTTTATGTCAAGAATGAGCATGTGAGAGACAAGCTTATGTCTTGAAAGGTTTATTGAAGTTGAATTAGTTTGGTATCATCCCATGTAGAATAAGAGTGGGCATTGAAATATGCCTCAGAGCTTGAAATGATATGTGGGTGGGCATCAAAATATTACCTAAAGGCTTGAGTAATGTGTGGATGGGCATCACAAGATGCCCCAAAAGCTGAAAAGAGGAAGAAAAGAAAATAAAAGATAAGAAGAAAAGAGCACCCCATATAGTGTCTAAATGGATTTAGTTTGTCCAAAAAGATTATAATAGAGGATTTCATAATTTTTGATAAAGGAAAATAATGCTAAGGAAAGAGACATAGAGAATTGAGTCAAATAAATAGGATAGGCAGTAAGAGTACATAGTCAACTAGATCAACCTAATACTACAAATTAGGGAAAATAGAGTATGATAAGAGTATAAAGTTGACTAGGTCAACCTAGTACTATTATTTGACTAGTAAAAGAGATATATGGTTGATTGGATTGACCTAGTACTGTAAGCAGGAGGAAAAATAGTCTAGAAGAGAGTATGTCAAATAGAATAATTATGTACTAAAAATATGGAAAAGTATTGAAATGTACTTTGAAATTAAGGAAGGAAATAAACACACAATAAATTGGTTCAATGAGGATGATCCAATTGAAGCACACAACACAAAACCTTGCACCAACACTATCCAATGCAATTTTTTTCAATACAACATATAATGAGGAAAGAACAAGTAGGCAACTTGGAAAGTAAATGCTAACTAAGTGGTCATCTTGAATTTTTTTAGATTATTAGAGTATGATTTTAAGATTGATAGGAAGTTGGATAAAAGTAGGGAAATTGAAATCAATCTATGGATAGTTTTAGGATGTTTAGACTAATAAAGATCTATGTTAGCAATGATACTAGCATGGTATTAGGGCCTACCCCCTCAAATCACACATTGTAGTGATAAGGGTGTTAAGTTCTTTGCCAATATATATCATTAACCACATTTTTATACTTGGCCATAAAACCAAGTTAGCTTCCCCCTTGGTGCTGAAATCCAAGTAGGTAGGCCTTGGATAGACAATTTTTTAAATGTATTTCAATATTATGTGATTTGTTAGTGCGTGAAAGAAAGATAAAAATAATTCAACTAAATGGTATATTGAAAAACCACCTAATTAGACTATGTGATCTATTCTAAGCATGAACATAACTGAAAGTTAAAGCTTTAAGTAATTACTAGCATATATATGTTAATTATAACTTTGAAACATAGTACAATGTCAATTTAGATGATAATGTATGAAAATATTATAGTACAGAGTCCACAATGTCACTATTATACTATTGAAGTAAGGGTCTATTAAGAACTGTGTCGATAATGTTGACCTAGTCTTTCAGACATAAGATAAAATATAGAACTAGGTTGACAAGATCAACCTAGTTTGCTATATAAGGGTAGTTTTAAAGACTAAAAACTATGAAAAACATAATTTTAATGAATAAAAAAATGATAGAGAAAGAGAGAAAGGAACCTTAGTGGGTTAGAAGATGTAGAGGAAAGTTAAATTTTTGTTGAAGTGCCTTGTTTTTTACTTGCAAATTCTACCAACTATGTCAACAGGGTCAACCTAATTCTACATTTATTTGTTTGTTGAATCCTATTAAGAATACTATACCAATAGTGTCAACCTAATATGTTTTTTGTAAGTCTGAAAGTGTACGGTGTTGATAGGGTCAACCTATTAGCTTGTTCGAAAGTGAAAACTTGTATTGTATTGACCTATTCGACCTAATAGCCTATATCTAATGAAGCCCTATACAAATAGAATAGATTCATTTTGATGTGACTGTGTGTTAAACTTACACACAAAATTTAGAAACTATATTGACACTATCGATCTAGTATCAAAAATATATAAAAATTAAAAAAAAATGATAGAATAATGAAAAACATGAAATAAAACTTGCAAGGGTTAGATTCATGTTGGGTTCACTAGAATGTATGTAATAAAAAATAAATCATGTCTATAAATCAATCCTAACTCGAAGAAGATATATCATACTTACACTTTCGATTTGGGATACATTAGATAATTTGGACATGACCAAATATAGGGATCTCTTATCACAATAAAACATACTAGGGAGGGTTCCAAAGCCTCCAATCAAGCACAATCATGTAATAACCCTAACTAGGTCCTATGCTTTCATATTCACTAAACTAATAGCAAGTAAATTAAATTCTAATCTAGTGCTCACCAAAGCTTATAGCACAATATGAGGGTTAGTAAAAAAACAAACATGCATAAGAGAATCTCAATTTAAGAGATGTATGAGTAAGACCCTAATATATGGATAAAAAGATTAATATTATTTGAAGCCAATACTTATTCTACTTCTATCTACTAAAGAGAGGAGTAAATTTAGAGAATACTTACTTGAAATATTATCCCATCGAGACTCAATCTCTCCCTTAACCAAAGAATATTTTCAAGAGGTTGTTGTGCTTTGTAAGGATCACTAAGAAAGGCCAAATCATCTAAGACTTATCTACAAGATTAGATTTTATAAGTAGAAACCCTAAGTTAAGACTCCTCAAGTAGAATGGTGAAAAATCAAATTTTAAAGAAGCACAAGCAAATACTAACTCTTTATCATTGGTAAATAATGATGAAATGAGCTTGTATATATAGGTGGATTTAACTCTAAGCCCTTCCTAAAGTTTCAATCGATAGGGTTGACCTGATCAACCTAGTACTATTATGGACAAATATTAAGTAGGTCATGGGCTAGGTAGACCAAGAGATGACCTAGACCCTATATGATTTTTATCTACAACAATATAGGGTTGACCTAGTTGACCTAGTATTATAGACTATCAAAAGGGGATTAAGGTGAGGAAAAGAGGGATAAAAGGTGGGAAATGACTTAAGGAGTGTGAAAAATAGGATTAGTAGCTTAGGGAATGGTTTTTAGGATTTGGTTGGATTGGTAATAAGTGGAAATAAGGAATAACAATCCTGAGAAGCCCTAATGGTCTTCTTGCCCCTTTCCTGGTGCACCCCTTAGGGTGTGTATTTAGAGAAATTAAGTCTCGATAGGTTATTACAAGATGGAAATCATCATTATTAAATAAAAATTTAAAAATATTATGTGTATACAGATAGGACCAATCCCTCCTCATAAATTAACTCATTGAAAACATATTTTAAATCATTCCCATAATGATTTCCACCTCATTGGTGATCTTTTTGTGATTTATAGTGTAATACCATGGATAAGACAAGGCCTTCCTCACAAAAAATTCCAATACCCAGTTCCTACTATAACCAAGTCATAATGAAATTACATGCATCAAATTTGAGATAAGTAGTGTTTAATTATGAGTTACATGTCATTAACATACTTACCATATTGATTTAATATGTTTTATGATTACTTACATATCTTGGATGCTCATAATCAATGCTCAATGTAGTTCTAGTGTTATATGAGTGATCCCAACCCAAATGAGAGAAAAATGTCACATCCAATATTAGATAATCAATTAAAACTATATGATTTACTATTACCTCCTTTTGGTACAAAATATGTTGGAATAAGACTTTAATTATTAATAAGTTTAATGTAGGCTCTGTTGACCAAATTTGACCCTACAAGTCAAATTGGGGGCCCTATATGTGAAAAATTGAGTTTTAAGTGTTTTTATAGGTCTAATAATTTGTCATAGGGTATATTAAATTCCATTTTATGTCACTTAATTCCATATTAGCCTTAGTCTTGGTCTAATTAGTCAATATGTCATTTTGAGTCATTTAATAGGCATTTAGGGGTCATAAATGTAGGTGGCATGTTTTTCAAGGTGTCCAAGTGTCCTATTTTCCATAAAAACATATAATAGGTTATATTACCTATCAGGAATGTCATTTCATCTAAAACTTATAGGTTATCTAACTAAAATCCAAGAAACCAACTAAAAAAGTGGGAGTTTAGAACTTGTAAAACCCATGAGGGAAGATGAAACATAGGATAATGACATGTAATGCATATTAATATTATTTTAGTTCATTTCCATGCTTTAAATTCACTATAAATTCCATTTTTGAGCTAAAACAGTTCTACTCATTCTTTGCCTTTTTAGACACATAGAAGTGGTCAACAGGTTTGTGATTGGTATGGACAGTTGAAGAGGTTTCAAGTCAAAGGATTTTGTGAGGTGGTATTAAAATAATAAATATTAATATTAGTCAACCATAATTTATGAACCATCCTTTACAAGATGACTATGTTTTTTTGCTCACTATTTCCTACACCCTATAGGTTTTGCTCCAATTCGGACAAGTCCATAAAAAAAATTGGTGATGTTGGCTCTATAGGATGTTGTATCTAGTTTTATATTCCCTCCATGATTTTTTTATGTTTCATGGTGTTCTGGTGAGTAAATCATCTTAAGTTGGTAGATTAGTCTCATTTGGGATGACAAGTAGTTTTTTACCATTTTTATAATCTTCATGCTTTTATGGTGACTTCACTTAGTTTTTATAGGCTCATCATCATTTTTATAATTATTTATCAACCACCCTTCACCTTTAAATCTCATTCTCCAACCAATGTTCCATGGGTATAGTTAATACACTATGCATATGTAGGTAACTCCTTGAATATACAAGTATCTCAAAATAAATGATGCCATGATATAAGAGGATATCTGATAGGCATTTCAAATGTTTTGAAGTGAAAATAGTGTAATTTTTCACTTTTTTAAGGTTTATCATGAATCTTAAGCATACATCTCTTATACACTACCCTTATTACTACTCACTACCTAAACTCACTGTCTTATGCTATTAAAATGCATGTACAAGTGCCCTCATGAAGAATATCATGTTAAAAGGGATTACTTGAGATAATCAATGTTTTTATGGTAAAAATAGTCTACTTATAACCTTTTTAAGAATACCAAACTTAATTTAAACTCATAAACCATGCACATTGCTCTCATTCCATTCACTATCTGTACACATGACATTGTTCACCTACAGGAGCTTGCAAGACAAAATCAAGTTGGAATAAATTTTTTGAAATGGTTTTCAAATAATTAATAATGATAATCACCCATTTGGATAATTGGATAATATTATAGTTATGTTCATGAGTTATAAAACATACACACTTTCCAAGTTTCCTTATTGCTTGTACCTTGAAAATGGCCACCTATAGGTGGTACCACAAAGGGCTAATACGTATATAGAAGGTCTGAAACAAGTGGTGTAATCATACTTAAGGTATTAATACATTTAAAAGACCATGGTATACCATTTTAAAATTTCAAGTTTGTGAGTAAACTATGAATAAACTTCAAAAATCACTAACTATAAATTCAAGGGCATTATCTCTAAAACAAGAAAAATAAATTCCTCTATCATTTTGATGATATCTTATAACAAGGCTATCAATAGTTTTTAAGGATATTAATGGTCAAACCTTATAGTATCCATTAAGGATAAGAGATTTGAAAAATATGGATTCAATAGGATTAGTGGAAGATGGTTGTTGGGGGACTCAAAGTTACCTATTTAAGCACTGAATTTCTCCATTATCATCTACAGGTTCTAAACCTTTGAGTGATCATTGATATCATAAGGAGAAAACAAAGCATTTTATCATGTTTAAATGAACTTATCAAGTGAAAATTCATATAAAGTAACTAAAATATAATTATAAAGAGATAATATACTATGTTTTTCCTCCCATTACCACCTATAGGTTCTCTTTTTCATCACAAATGCAGCCTATAGGCTGGCTATAGGGTTATCATGAGGACTGAGCTTGATAACATTGATAATAGACATCACTCCAAGAATAAAAGGAATTAGTGAATTTATAGTATATTTTTGAGATATTTAAGAAGGATTTCAAGCCATAAATCAAAGCCTAAATCATATATTTGCATTTACAGGACCCCACATAGTCAACTATAGTTGACTGTGAGGGGTAGAGAGTAAGAGAGACAAGATTCTTGATGTTGACTTATTACAAATATTAATGAACATGTATAATAGGTGATAAGTGATATTTAATATTAAATAATGGTATTTAAACATTGTGACGAAAGTCAATTAGGAAAAATTACACCTACATGAGTCATTTTGCCAGGGTAACATAGCCAGGAGGTAAAACTTAGTTTGGTGAGCTCAAAGTGCATGTAAAGGTTAAGGGAGAGTTAAAATTATGAAATAAACATATGATAACCTATATTATGAAATTTATGGTTTATAAAATATCTTAAAAATTGGAAATTACGAAAAATGGGAGATCCAAACAAGCAAGGCATAGTTCACATGAAAATCCTACACACAACCTTTACCTAGCAGTCTGTTTTGGTTTTTATGCTTTTAGAGGGTAATATGAGATGATAAAGGGATAAATTTTTATGGGGAATGTATTTACCACTCAAATAATCTTCTCAAATTGTTAATTTTTTTTAAAAAATAGGATAAGCACCCTCTATTTTGTCTTAGACAGAGGGTACTTCCCTTAAATGCAAATTGAGAGGCTTTAGAGAGTAAGGTGAAGAGAGTGGGCCAAAGGTTGATATGACCATGAAAAGAGGAATGTTTAGTTTAAAAATAACTTTAAAAACATATGAGACCAATAAAAAATGTAATAATCCTTACAAGGAGGTCTAAACACTTAAAAGTGCAGATAAGCTTATGAGGTATAGTTATGATTGGAGTCCAACTGAAAGGGTAACTTCAACTCTAGCATGGGATGAACTTTATAATCCATTTTTGAATGTTTTTATGGTCATTATATACATGTATAATCTATTTATATGAATTATAAATCATGAAAAAGTCAATTTTGGACTTTAGGACAACTTAGGCCTGTTAGGTAAGGTTTAGGCCTAATGTCGAAATGGGGAGTCATTCACACTTATAGCCTTAGATGATAACTAAAAAGTATTGTATAATGTTTATATGATCACTTCAGATGTATAAAATCCTCAAAATTATAGATAAGGCACAAAGGAAGCCATTTCTGGGCTCAAGACCAATATTAGGCTTGCATGAATGGAAGAAAGGGCTCGAATGAGCAATTTTGAGTACTCACATCTCCTTTGAAGCTTTGCATGGAGATCCAAGACATTTGTATGTGTTATATAGGGTCATAAAAAACTATATTTTGGAATTTAATTGGATTTTTAATGTGAAGTTTTTATGAACAAATCCTAAGAGGGTAAAATGGGCCTAAACCCTGTTAAACCCTTAGTCTAGACCCAATGAAGGAAATGGAGATGTAAAAATACTATAATGTCATATTTTACCCAAGATGATGATTTGATATTGTATAATACTTATTCATGCTCCTTACCATCAAGATGAGTTGTAAGGAATCTATATGGATAGGGTACAAAACTACTTTTTTTTACTATCTTTTGTATTGTGTAGGTTTTAAGGAATTTAAAATGATGAAACCAACTTTGGGAGGAATATATATACTTAGGATAACTCAAAATTTAAATTTTATGAATTTTAAAAACTCATAAATGTGTTTACTAACTAATTCATCTCAGCCAGTCAAAACTAGCATAGTGAACATGGAAGTGAAAAGGGTGAGAAGCTTCAAGTGGGTTACTTTTATGGTGTTATTGATGAATTTAAGTATATATATGGTATTAAAACATGAAATTAACCCAATTTTATGTATTTTCATGATAAAATAAATCCAAATTTGAGTCCAAGTGTGTAGGTTGTGTGAAAGAAGAGTTATTTTGAGTGCAGGTAGTGATAGCTCATTTCTCGATAATTCTAGATGACCAAGACTACAACCAATGCATAAAGAGGAATGTATGAAATAATTCCATATATTTAAAATAATTATACCTATACCTATTCATTTTTTATATGTTCAAATAGGGTTAAATCATGAAGATAGGTTTTTGAGCCAGAAGGAGAACTTCTACACCATATTTGAAGAGTTTAATGACTTGGGGTGACACTTGTGCTTACTGACCTTTCATGGTTCATTTCAATTCTTATTATCACACATATTTAACTCCTTTTATTATCTTGATAAGTTTCCTTATGAACTTTGGACTTATCTCTTCTCCTCTCTCTCTCAATTTCTATAAGAACTAGCCATTTTGACCTTTGTAAATTATGCTCCACTAGAGTATGGTACATCTCTTCTCATTTGCATACCATTTTATCAATAAGAATAATAATTTTTACCTCTTCCATGAATGTTAATATTGTGTGTTACTTGTATTATTGATCTTGCTTAGTGATAACTCTTTTTTCCTTAACATGTCTCATTTTCTCACCTATTTATAGTTGGAAAGCTTTTTATTATAGGTCATGTGAAGTGTTATATTAATGTGTCAAGGTTGAGTGAGTTATTATATTTCCATCCTATGCCTCATTTTTAGTCCTCCTAGCCTAAACATTCATCATAACCTCATAATGAAATATTGATGTGAGAAGATGTAGATTGGAGAAGTGTATCTTTTGCTAGTCCCTTTTTCTCATGTGTAACATGCAACTAGTTGGTAGTCATCAACTATTTTGTGTATAAAATCCCTTATGATAGTTTTATTTCAATTTTATCTCTCCCTTTTATCTCACAAGTATAGGTATAGTAGTGTTCTACAAGTGTTACATCAAGGGAGCTAGCCCTATCTAGAGATACACCTCACTCTTAGGCTCACCCATTACCTAGAGGTGTTTCAATTATGCCACTTAGATGAGGAGAGATAATACATCTCCTAAAAGGGTGAAAATTCAAGTGACAATAGTTTTTGTCATGCCAAATGGGACCCCTGGTCCAAGAAGTTGAAAGACTTTTGGTGTTATCTTTTAACACATCAGCCTCTGGAGGCATCTACCTAAGCATTAATGGCAACTCCAAAGTTACATAAATTAGTCAAGTAGATAAAGTATTCCTTTTGAATATTATTTATATTCATTCCTTGTGTTTCTATTTATAATTAAGTTCCATGGCTAAATTTGGTATTGAGTATTGTTTTACATAAGTTGGTGAGACATCCCAATGCTATGGCATTCCATATCAACCTTGTTATGATCCATACCAATTCCAATATGATTATTATCAACTTAAATATGACCATTATCAAACTTTTCATGAATTTTATTAGCCCTATAACCAGACTTATTAATACCTTGCTCTTCCTAGACAACCTAGTCACTTCTCAAGTCAGTTCATTTCCACTTTTAAGCAAACTCTTTTGGGCTATGATAAATATATGTTAGATATTGAAACACTAAGGGGACATGGTCAAAAAGTCCCTAGTCATTTAATCCATAAGGTGAGAGATGAATTAGAGATGATCAAAAGAGAGTGGGCACCTATTGAGAGATCTAATTAGCAAAGGCTCACAAGTGAGATGCTAGATGTGAGTGGCTTAGTTTCATCCTTAGAAGATAGGATAAAAATTCATGAGAATCAACCTCACCGAACCTATTAGAATTAAAATAAACTTCCAAAAGATTTATATAATTCCTAATTGATCCCTACTCATGAGACCAATCAAGCTTATCAAAGTCATCTTTTCCCCAATCAGTTAGAAGAGAGAGTTGGACAGACACACTTGGTTTTTGAAGCAAACCTTGATAGGCAAATTGAGTTGGCCAATAGATAGATGAAATAGTCCATATCATCAAAAAATTAAGTGTAATTTGATCCCTCATTTCCCTCTCCCATTACACCCTCACTCAAGAAAATACTTATACATATGAAATCCCAAGTTGGAGACAAGGTGGAGAATCCAAGCCTAAGGAGATTCCAAGATTCTTAAACACTTCATCCACTCCTCATGTTGCATCAATACCTAAAGAAAAGACTCATAATCCTAATATCCTAAGATGGAGTAAGGTATTGTAATCATGGGTAAATAAATAATATAAAAACCTAGATAAGGAGTGTGAAGGTGAGAAAGAGTTTGATCCTATGCAAGTCCATCCCACCCTTCTTCATGAGACCTCTTGTTCTCCATGTCATCCCTATTGTAATCCTCATCCTCATGAATATTCTTATGAAATTAAAGAAATTATTTTTCAAGATAAATTATCCAAGAAAATTGAAGAGTTAGATTAAAGGATGAAATTGCTAAGTGAAGGTGTGATGGAAGGTTTAGACCCAAAATAAGATCCTATCCTTCCTAAAGAGAATGATCAAACCTAATCAGATTTAAATAAATTGATTTTAAAATTTAATTAATAAAACCAATATATTTTATCCTAAGGTCTACCTCCCCTTGTTTCTCTATGTTTTTGCTAATTATATTCATAAGAAAGAAGATACTAAAGTTAAGGTTAGGGGTTTGTACGTTACCCGGATTAAGTTGCGCACCCCATCCAGGCATTGTAGGAGCTCCTCTTTAGCTATGGAAGAAGACACCTATAGATAAGAATAAGACTTAAACAAAGAAAATGTTAGAATAAGATAAGGTGGACTGCCAAGCTACGTGCTTGGTCCCAGAAGCGTAAAGCTCCATGAGGGATGATAGTCCACTATTTAAGACAAAGAGATTTGTATAAAATGAAATGATAAAAGACTTAAAGAAATGGAAAGGAAAAATATTGTGTACCTATTCCCTGTAGTCTATGAGTCTCAGTAGGCTAGTCAAAGGTTATGTCTGGTCTTTGGGCTATTTAGATTGGTTTTTTGGTTTACACAGTCACTGACGTCAGTTATTCTATCGATGTCGATATGTAAATAGTGCTGACATCAGTTATAATGCTGATGTCGGTAGGGGAAATAAGTATTTGGATGGGTTTTAGGGTATTTCTATGATAGATAGAGGACTCTGGGAGTTGGGATGTTTGTGCAAAGTTACGAAAAGGAGAATAGGGTCTGAGGAAGGGCAAAAGGTGGAGGGTAGGTGTGAGAGGAAGGTAAGAATAAGAGGAAGGATTTTCAGCCCTTCCAAAGAGGGAGTCAGATCTCTTTTACAGTATTTAGAAATAGTAAATAGAAACTAATTACCAAGTTATTCTAAAATGTTGAAATGGAGACCAGAAGAATACTTAGCTTTTTGGTGAAGATCAAAGGGTGTTAGGATGCTTATTCCTGTTGTGGCTGATGTTGAAGATCTCATATAATATTTTCAATCTAATGTTTGGAGTGAATTTTGTAGAGTTTCTATAGCCTAGAGAGCGATAATTGGATTTTGATACTTAGTCTCAGAATGTGCGTGTCGATATGCAAAGAGGTAGAGAGGGAACTCAAGGTTAGAACCTAGTTTATGTAATCAACGTCAGCGATCCCACCGATGTTGATCAGTAGTTGACTGACATTGGTAGTTAGAGAATGGGTAAAAGGGCTATTTTTAGCTCTTTGCCCATTTCTCCATCTGTCAAGTGCATTTACCATTGGAGAATGATCAAAAGATGTGTTTATTAGGCATGAGAGTTAGCTAGAGAGTTGGAATAGGTCTTAGATAGTTAGGATATGAAGGACTTAGTCATAAGGTGACTCGTAGGGTAAGAAATGGTCTTAGGGTGAGGTGTCTGGGTGAGGTGTCTAGGTGAGGTGTCAAGGTGAGGGGATGATTAATTTAAAATAAATAATTTATTTTAAATTAACAAAGTGTGGGTTAGGAGTGTTAGAGTTAGAAGGGGACCAAGGGGGGTTGACACAATATTGGTGTCTACATTTGCCCCTTTTTGTCTTGTGGTTTGTCCTGATGAACTGCAAGACAAAAATAGATGTTGTTTTCCCCAAGTATGGGATGAGGTATTCCCCCTCAAAATGGGAGTTGAGGGAAGGTAAGCTGATATCGGGTGCTAGTTTGATAGGTAGTAGATGGGTAAGGTGAGGTTTGAGTGTGAACACTGTAATAGTTGAGATTATGCATATACCACTTCATGTAATAGGTAGGCCAAATTGTCACAGGCAAGGTCTAAGAATGCTAAAATCAAAGTAACCAGTCCTTAGCTTATTAGTCATAGCTGATTGGGTTAAATGATTAAAGCTGTAGCTCCAATGGTCATTGTGTTTCAAGTATCCTGGGCTAGGAAGTGCTCCTAGAAAACATGAAAATGTCACAAATATTGGGGATCAACTGGCGCATGATATGATAATTTGTGTGTGGGTCGTGGACAATTTGCTAACTATTTATGATGTAGCATATGCAATCAAAACAACCAAGGCATAGTTGTCTCAAAAGTGGTCAGGGTTTGAGGAGATAGTCATGATCTCCAAGGTCATTTGTCAGGTTAGTCAGAGAGATAAGTGATCTCAAGTGTATTTTGTTGCAGGTCAGGAGATATATGTGATCTCTAATGCACCCCATGAGGAGTCTAAGATGACTTCTACTATTAGAGCTAGTTGTTTGGGCATGATTTTAGGCATTTGTAAAGAAGACTCATGTTTTGAGGTTACTGACGTTAGTTATGAAACTGATGTTGGTCAGGTAGAGAGTACTTAACTACCAATGTTAGTCGTAATCAGCTGACGTCAATGGCCTAGGGCATGGTATTGCTGACATCGGTGGCCTACCAAACCTAACAAAACCAGATTGGTGGCCCACCAAAAGTCATTTGTGACTTTTGAAGAAGTGAAAAAGTGAGCTCTAAAGTGTGTAGTGTGATAAAGACTTTTAGTTGACCATGGCAGCAGTGTGAGGTATTAGATTGTGATTGGTTAGGAAAGTGAGTGAGGTGGGAGTATTGTAGAGAGGTTATGGAGGCATTTATGGGCCAGTAAGATTTGATTGAGGATACGAGGTAGAAAGAGATGGTGGAGGTCAAAGGAGGCCCTATGGGAGGACCACCACCACTGGTACCTATTATACCACCTCAGTGGTGATGACGAGATGAGGTAGGGTTGTTTTTTATGAATTTTGATTATTTGTGAAGTGAATTTTATTTTTGTTATTATTTTTAGTTTTTAGCTGTAGATCGAGGGGGAGGGGTAATTAAAAGGGTGGGTAGGTTAGGTAGGTTATTTTAAGAAGGTTTGGAAGGGTTTGGGGGGGTATTTGAGTGCAAAATGGGGAAGCCCTAATTTTTAGGGCTCACCCCATTTAGCCTTAGGGCCGAACCAATCACCGACGCTGGCAGTTCTGTCGACATCGGCTAACCAGTGACTGATGTCGGTCAATTAGTTGCCAACATCAGTTAGGTAAGTGCCATTGTCAGCACACTAACCGATGTCAGTTTGCTTAAAATTTTGTTTAAGCCTTTAAAAAGTTTGAAAATGATAATTCAGAGGGCCTAAGTCATGCTGAGGCACTCCCGAGTTTAGTGATGGGCATATAGGTTTAGTTAGTTGGTCCATTAGATAGATGAAATGGGCTAATGGTTGAGCTAACCTCAGAAGACCTCATGTCAACTGAGTGCTGCCTACATAGCCCTTATTTTAAGGGCCTCAAGCCAATGTAGTTCTCCCAAAAGGGAAGAAGCGTCATAGAGGTTTTTAGTCATTTATGAACGTTATTGTGTGTGTGTTGGTTGGATGCAGGTGAGGTAGACATTGATGCTGCATGATCATCTCTTGACATTGCTGACATGGATGCATCGAGACATTACTGGAGAGGAGTGGTCACACATGGCCATAGCAGGACTAGGCAGGTTGTGGCGATACTACTAAGTGGCTAGGGATGTCAGCCTAATGGTGGCCTTCAATGAGTAGTGGGATCATACCACCAACACCTTTCACTTACCCACTAGAGAGTTGATAGTGATTGTAGAGGATGTGTACCAGATTTTGTGGCTATCGATACATAGGGTAGATTTATATGCATGCTTGAAAGAGGTACACGACATTCATATGGTGATATTTTTTGGGGAGCATGCTACTGAGGTGACTTATCACTCAGTGAGTTTTGCTTATGAACTAGTTTATGTGGCAGATGAGGATGAGCATCGATTAGCCATCTTGATGATGATTAATATCACCATTTATGCACTTCTTAATGCAAAAGGAGGGAGATTCTTGATCGTGATGACTGGGGTTTTGGTAGATATGATTGAGGAGTGGATAATGTTTACATGGGCTCTAGTATTTTTAGCCTAGTTATATAGAGAGCTCTAGGGGATCAGTCGACGGTGATGGTATAATTTATGTGTGGGCCACCTCCTACACTGTTGGGCTTATGAGCACATAGTGGTCACACAACCTCTCATCCTCCTCATAGCTATTCAGGCTAGTTTCAGAGTTGGGTTCAGGTGATGGTGAGAGGTCATGGCATAGACTCATGTGAATGGCATAGTCTGAGACATTGATTATTACAGGAGGTACTAGATGCCCTGATCTCTTTCTACCTCGTATTAGAGGCCATACCTTATATATCTCACATTCAGAGACTAGGTAGAGTAGTTGGTGGGGGTACAGAGTTTGAGATGGGTTAGGGGCAGGTGAGCCGGTGTGCTCAAGAGAGTTCTTACAGAGAGAGTATGGAGCCAATATGGGCTATTACAAGATGTGCCACCTACCTTCCCACTATATAGGTGAGATGATATTGAGGCACCGCTCCCACTGCCAGAGGAGACAGAGTAGCCCAATTTTGAGGAGATACCTGTAGGTCCTAGTGTAGTAGATCCAGGGTGTATAGTGGCCTACTCAGTATGGTGGGTAGGGTAGTATGCAAGGGTTCAGAGGGGACCACCTCCTAATCTACAAGTGATCAACAGGGAGAGAGAGAGGTTGCCATTCAGGAGAGAGATGCAGCGCAAGCATAGGTGACAGTACTTTAGGGATAGGTGGTAGGGTTTCAGGGGTAAGTGATAGTTTTTATGGCATAGGTGGCTGCCTTGACAGGGCAGGTTACTATGTTGCAGGGCTAGTTGGTCGTAGCCTAGGCATAGTTATTAGCAGGGCATGGTTTTGGAGGGTAGGGCCCTATTCAGCCACCACCACAGTAGCCAGTATAGGAGCCAACTCAGTCAACACCATAGCAACCACCTTAGCCATAGCCACAAATTTTGTTATAGGGCATGGCATCAGGGTCGATGGGTCCACTGTAGACTATACCTGTCTCTAGGTACAACACTACATTGGATGAGATTGCATATTATGAGGGTGCAATCAGGAAGTATCCTCAGATATAGTGATACTCTAAGATGTTGGCTGAGTAGAGGTCTATGTCACATGCTACTGGCTCGAGTTCTTAGAGATGGCAATGATCAGAGAGTGGAGATGATTCAGCATCTTCATGACCATGACCACCACCACCACCTCCATAGCCTTGAGGCTTTTATAGTTAGGCAAGATGTATATACCGGCCTACGTGCCATTGACATGAGATGTATATGTATTTTGAGAGAGAGAGAAATATATTGTACTATTTTAGATATTGATATATATATATATATATATGAGATTTTGAGATTTTGATGTGTTATGGATGTTTTAGTTATGTTAGTGTTTTTAGCATTTAACATATGTTTAATGATACATGCTTAATGTGATGAATATATGATGATGTTATGATGATGTTACAACCTTTTCCATATTGTGTGATGGCGTATGCTACAACATAGGTTTGTAGTTTTTTCATTCCTAACAATTTTCCATATTGGTGATGGATGTATGCTAAAAATGAAATGACTTTATTTATGCTTCAACACTTTTCATATTGGTGATGATATATGCTTGACATAAATTGTGTTTGGTTGTTAGTTTCCATGTGTATTGTTTTCCATAGAAACTAATGTGAATGTGTTATAATAATTCATATAACACAAATTGGTATTTGCATTAAATAAATCATGATGTTATGTTAGTGGTTTGAAAAATATGTTTTGGTTATCATGTTATTGACATGTGACAAAGTTATGTAAGAAGATGAAAGGTGTGTTGCCCTTTCATTGACAAGGACTATAAAGATAGCATAGATAGGGGGTTTTGGAAACAAAAGCCCCATTCATGCATTATGTCATTGAACATTAGTTTATGTTAGAGAAGTACTCGAATCACTTAACATTTAAGTGAGCTCATAATCCCTTGAGTATGTTGGGGTAATAGGTGTGAATAGGTGATATGTTAAGATAGGGTAACCCTTTTTAGTAAGGATAACTTTGCCCCTTTTTATAGGTGACCCTAAGAATGACTATAGGCAAGTCCATGACTTAATAGTTTATAGACTGATCAATGCGGGGAGTCTATTTGGGGATGTTGTTTTGTTTTGGTGCTTATGTGAAGTTGATTTATGTAGGAAGCTTCTAAGAGGGTGCTTTTTGTAGAAAAATTTGGGCATAGCCATCCTTCGAGGGAATGGTCTATAATTTACTTTGTATGCTTGGAGTTCATTGAATAGCTGTCCTTCAAGGGAGCAGTCTATTAATTATAGCAATGATGCAGCTATCCTTTGAGGGAGTAGTCTACATTTATAGTTTATGACCTTTGTATGTTTTGTTAAGCATCCCAATTTTATGTTTTGTTTGTTTTTTACTAAACTTTTAGTCATAGACAAGACTATATAGGTTTAGGGGTTTCCCTTTTTATTAGGACAAAGCATTAATGCAAAAAGGGTTAACTAATTTTTGTAGAAAAAAAGGGTTGAAAGGAATAAGAATGAGGATGACAGGGGTTGCTCAATGGATGAGCTCAAGTTAAACGTCAAGTGAATGATTACTTGATTAACAGTAGAATGGTCACAGATGTAAGGCATTAAGGGGCTCAGGTTCTGGCCGGCCTTTGAGAGAAGATAGATGATAAGTCCTTGATCCATACTTGTGCGTTATTATATAAGGTCTAAACCAATTAGGATAAAACTTGCCTTATTTACTTCTCTCCATATTGGTCATGTGTTGGTTTTCTTTGAGGATGAGATCTCTGATTTTGAAATCTCATTCTCTCAGATTTTTGTTATAGGCACGTTTGATGTGATTTGGTAGATATGGAGATGGTTAAGAGTGGTAAGATGACGTTCATCGAGTAACTCGAGTTGAGATAATCAATTTTGATGAAAGTCATCATTAGAAAGTATGTCGTGCAAAGAGATGCGTAAAGAAGGTATTTGTACTTCAAGAGGCAAGAATGCCTCTATTCCATATGCTAAAGAGAAAGTTGTAGCACCTGTAAGGGTTCGGATGCTAGTGTGGTAGGCCCACAAAGTGAAGGGAATGTGAATGTGTCAATCCCTTCCAGTGTCATTGACCACCTTCATTAGGATTTTGGTTAAGATTTTGTTAGAAGCCTCTACCTGTCCATTGGCTTTTGGGTAATAAAGTGAAGAGAAGCTGAGTTTGATGCCAAAAGAGTCGCAAAGTTTTTGGATGGTTTTGTTTTTGAAAGATTTGCCATTATTGGTGATGATCTTGTGAGGTACACCGAAATGACAGATGATGTGGTTATTGATGAAGTTGATGATTTTGCCAGCTTTAGTGGAGATGAGGGGAATAACTTCCACCCATTTAGTGAAATATTTGATCATGGTGATAATAGACTGATGTCAAAGAGATGAATGAGGGTTAATCTCATCGATTAGATCTAAGCCCCATTGTGAAAAGGGCCAATAATCCTTAGCAACTTGTAAAGCATGGCTAGGGACGTGAAGTAAGTTAGCATGTTGTTGGCATTTGATACAATGCTAAACATAGTCACTGCAGTCTTGTTGGAGAGTGGGCCAATAATAGCCCAAGTGAAGGATGCACTTTGCAACTGAGTTACCACTGAAATGTCCTCCACAAATCCCATCATGGACTTGTTTGATGGTATGAGATGTTTTAGTGGAGGTTAGACATCGAAGGAGGCCATCGAAACCTCTTTTGTAGAGAAGACCCTCTAGCATGGTGTATCGAGCAATACTCTTGATAAAAGCCCATCATGTATTGCTAGAGAGATCACGAGGAATAATAGAATAAGTTAAGTAGTCCACAAGTTGTTTATACCAAACATCGTGTGGACTAGAGTTGATAGTGCTGACAAAGTTGATGTTAGTGGAGATATATGAAGGCAATGCCAAATGGTGTACCATAACACAGATTCTCAAGGAAGCAGATGAAGATGGTATGTGTGAGGCAAGAGAGGCCATAGTGTCGCAAACTTATTCGTAGAGCGAGGAATAGTTTACAAGAGATAATGGTCGAAAGACTCTAACAATGTGTCAACACAGTTTTTATATCATTGCAAAACTTCATTTTTACAATGATATGAACCGTTAATCTGATTAACGACTAGTTGTGAGTTGCCAAAGATATTGATTGTCTTGATGCCTAAGAAAAGGGTAGTTTGAAGCCTCAAAATTAAGGCTTCATATTCAGCCTTGTTATTGGTGCATTTGAAGTCAAGTTTAAAAGATAGAGGCATGGGCTCACCCTCATGAGGGATGAGAATGACCCCCACACCCCCACCATGTTGACATTTAGATCCATTAAAGAACATTGTCATTTGATAGAAGATGTCATTGGTGGATAGCGTGGTGATAGATTCATCAGGGAATTCACAATGAGAGGGTTGGTTGTTAGGTAGAGGGGCATCAGCTAGTTGGTCAGTGATTATTTACCCCTTTATAGACTTTTGTTGAATAAATTCCAAATCAAACTCAGTGAGAAGCATGAGCCAATGAGCCATACATTGGTTTTAGTATGGTTTGGAATGCATGTATTTGAGAGGGACAGTGTGGGTGATGATGTAAGTTTTGTGATTGAGGAGATAATGACGGAGTTTGGACGTGGCAAAGACTAATGCCAAGCAAAGTTTTTTGGTATGAGTATACCAAGTTTCGTAGTCAATGAGTGTTCGGCTTATGTAATAAACCACCTGCTCATGATGTTGTTCATCTCGATGCACGATCATAGCACCTAAGGAATGATTTGTTGCCAAAATGTAAAGATAGAAGGGTTGGTCATCTTTAGGTGGAATAAGGACTGGTGGAGAGACAAGATAGCATTTAAGAGCTTCAAAAGCCTCTTGGCAATCCTTATCCCAATTAAAGGAGACGTCCTTCTTGAGGAGGTGATGGAAGAGTTGGCATCGGTCAGATAACTGCAAGATAAAGTGACAAATAGATTGAAGCTTCCCTTGTAGGCTTTGAAGTTGTTTTAAGTTAGTTGGTGGGGGCATCTCGAGTATAGCTCAAATCTTAGTAGGATCTACCTCAATGCCATGAAGAGAAATGATGAAACCCAAAAGCTTCCCTGAGAGAACCCCAAAGATGCATTTTTTGGGGTTGAGTCAAACATTATATTACAGGAGGTAAGTGAATATTATTTTAAGAATGGTTAAGTGGTCATGGCGAAGTTTGGATTTCCCTAACAGGTCATCCACATAGTCTTCCATGATTTTTTGGAGAAGATCATGAAAGATATAAGTCATGGCATGTTGTTATATGGTGCCTGTGTTTTTGAGGCCAAAAGGCATGACCCTATAGCAAAATGTCCCCCATAGAGTAATGAAGGTGGTTTTATATTGATCTTCTGGTGTAATCAAGATTTGATTATATCCTGAAAACCCATCCATGAGTGATAGCATCTCATGACTGGCCATAAGATCAACAAGTTGGTTGATGTTTGGCAAAGGAAAGTCATCTTTTGGGCAAGCTAGGTTGAGGTCACGATAGTCAGTACAAATTTGAATTCCCCCAGTTGCTTTTGTGACAGGGACAATGTTTGACACCCATTGCAGATAATCAATGGGCTAGATAAATGATACGAAGAGAAGACATTGAAGCTCCTCTTTGACAAGGAGTACGATGCGAGGATGCATCTTGTGAAGCTTTTGCCTGACAAGCTTAGCTTCACAGTTTGTGATGATGTTGTGAATGACAATGTCGGGGTCAATACTAGGCATATCGCTATAGGACCAAGCAAAGGCTTTTCTATGATTTGTAAGGAATTTGGTATAGTCGATTTGTTCTTGGGTATCTAAAGATTGACCAATCTTTAAAATGTGAGGAACGTCAGAAGATGGGAGATTAATGTAAATAGTTGATTCATTTAACATAACCTGTGTTTTCGAAGGAAGTGATCATTGAATGAAGGAGTCATCCGCACCCATGTAGGTGAGTATGGCATCATCATCCACACTTTGGAAAGTGTTGATGGTAGAAGATTCATCATCTATCATGTCTGGATAAATGAGAGGAAGAGACTTTGATACCCCACCTAGTTGATAGGTCAGGGGTTCCAAGTGAATGACATTTATGAAAAAAAACTAGGAGGGATGGAGACCACCAACTCTGTAGGTGAGGATGGGGGAATAGGTGAGGTTGGAGGAGATTGTTCTATGATAGTTTCGTGGCGAGGGTTTTTAGATATTTTTGTAGGTTCTTCAAAACCCAGGTCATGTTGTTTCTTGGCATTTTTTATTGCCTATCATTTGGAGGCTCAACGAGCTGGTGGGAGCCTTGTTCATAGTGCCCAAAGCCAAAACCCTTCCATGCACACCTATAAAGATAGGTGTAAGCAAAGCTAGGGTTACCAAGAAAAGAGAAATTGGATGTGAATAGTTGGGGTGATGAGAGAGGATTCCCATCAGTAGGAGCTTGATCTAGCCCTCCATAGATGAGATTTGTTTGAAGATTGGGAGGTCCATATGGGACAACCATTTCAATGTAATGGTCATAGTTAGGGTGATGATGAAGTTGTCCATATTCTTGAGGAGTTTGGAACATGTCCAGGGTAAGCAAATGATACTCCCCAAGTGAAAGGCGTTGGAAGGTATCTTCCATAAGATCTTTTGTGGTCACTTGAGGAATAGGTGTGGGTGTGACCGGTGTCTGCAAACTTGTTGAGGCTTCTACAGGTGGAGGTGGTGTTTGGGTGGATGTTTTCAAAGGGATGAGAACATCATTGGGTCGGTCAGTTGTGTTTCATGTTTTAAAGGGGGAAGGGTTAGTAGGAATGACATGAACTTGACCCTCATGTTCAAATTTGACACAATGATGCAACATAGAAGGGACACAAGTCATGGCACATATCCAAGGTCATCCCAATAGCATGTTATATTAGAACTCCCCCTCAATGATATAGAAGAGTTCTGAGATTGCTCGTGGGCCAACATGAATATGCAAGATGATAGTGCCAATGGTAGTGGCAGTGGAATCATTGAAAGAATGAAGAATTGCGTCAGTTTTAGACATGAAATTCTTTGGGAGGGCTAGTTGGTCATATGCATGGGTGGAAATGATATTGATGCTAACACCCCCATTAATCATAACCCGCTTAACATGAGTTTGATCAACATTAGTTGTGATAAAAAGGGCAGCATCCTGATCTTCCAAGTTGGAGGTAGGAATTTCAGAATCACTAAGGTAATGGAGGTGATGGTGGTTAATGATTTGACTAAAGCAACAAGTGGTTGGGGGTCTTCAGGTTGGACCTCCACTGCTTGTAAAGCTTTGATTAAAGCTTGGTAATGTTGTGGAGATCTTTGAATGAGGTCATACAAAGACATCTTCATAGGGGTTTGGTGAAGTTATTTCACCATGGAGTCACGGATTACCTCTGAAGAAGTTGGATGGGATGTGCTCAAGATTGAAATCTTGGGTTTTGGTGGTTGAGAAGGCTTGACAAATGGGTATGTCCAAGGGATAGAAACCTTCTCTTTTCCTTTATCCTTTAAAGTTTGTGACCTGGTGGCCACATTCATGGTGTTAATTTTGAATAAAGGGGTGGAAGGAGGTAAAGGGACCATAGTCTGATGATGGGCTTTTGATGAAGGTGAAGAGGTTTGAGAGACATGGGATGGTGTTGGAGATTTATTGAAAAAATCCTCAACAAGAAGGGTGTCTTTTTCTAAGTATTGACAAATGACAACCTTAAGAGCACAACAATTCTCAGTATCATGCCTAGGTGTGTGATGATATAGGCAGATTTGAGTGTCATCAAACCATGATGGTTTTGATCTAAGAGGTTGGAATGGTTTAATGGGCAGGAGTGTGATGCTAGAAGATTGCAAAAATAGTTGTAGTAATAGAACATAGGAACCTGCTAATGGGTCTGTGCTTGTTGTTGCAGTAGATGTTGACAACTTCTATTTAGGAGTTGTAGAGGGAGTTTTCTGTATGACCTTTTTGATTGGTGGTGTGGCCACACGTGCAGATGGCACTTTCTTGATGAGAGGTGCCAAATTTTTCAAAGGAAGTATGTTTTTGATGGGTAAAGGTAGTAAGGGAGGCAATTTGTTCTTGTTAGATGTTGGAGTAGGAAGCACTCATATTAAGTTAGAAGGGTGTGGACCCAAAATAGAGGGTAATGGTGATGGTGGAGGAGGATTTCTCCAACGTGGTTTAGTAGCCTTATTTAATACGGTGTGAGGACCACTAGTATGTGGGGCAAGGTTAAAATCTACCTTTACTTGTGGGTGAGTGAGGTTTGATATGGGGAAAACATCAAGAGATTTAACCTATTTTGGTATGGTGGATGGCTGCAAGGATTTGGGTTCAGGTGTGGACAGTTGAGCTTCTAAGGATTTAGAAGTAGAAGCCTGATCTTCATTGGAGACTTTATGATAATTTGTTGTAGAAGGGTCGATAGTATGAGATGAAGTGGGATGTGTAAGATAAGGAGCTTTAAGTCACTCCCATAATGCCTCATGTTCTAAGTTCTTTGAATGGAGAAATCCCAAGTTTTTAGCCAATCGAGAGAAGGGTTTAGAAGACATTGCACGAGGCTTTATAATTGGTCTTTTAGAAGATTTGGGTGGTTGTGAGAGTGGAAACATGTTAGATGTAGTGATCTCAGGCCAAAGGCAAGAGAGAGCCATGACTAGGTCCTCTTCAGCTGAAGTGGGTGAAGAGACAAGTTCTTCTCTCGATGGAGAAAGAATGGGAGAGTGTGGCTCTTCAAGAAGATAGAGTGCAGGGATGGTCATGCCTTCCACTTGTGGTCTAGGGGCATGGAAAGTATGATCTTCCATTGGTAATAGGAAGGATGAGGGCGGGGCTAGTGGCGTTGGTATCGTCAAAGCATCCTCTAATATAAGAGAGGTCAAAGTAGACTCTCCTATGTGTGAAATGGGTGTGGATGGAGGACTAATAGGAGAAGAAGGTTCTTCTACCCATGGAGGAGAAATATGTTGACTAACCTCTTTAGACTATGGGAGAGGTTGGTTAGGAATGAAAGGAGAAACCATGTCGATTGTGCATATATTGCGCTCTTGTGGGTCATCAGCCATGGTCTGAACATTATTTTGACTATGGGGATGGTTAGGGAATGGTTGCCTAAAGATGTCTAAGTTTTGGTTAGCCGGTGCATTTGGGCTATCCAAAATGAGATCCCCTTTGTCTAACATGTCTTGAATAACATTCTTGAGGGTTTTACAATTGTCTGTGTCATGACCCTTGACTCGATGATAATTACAAAAGTCATTTTCCTTATACCATGCAGGGATGGTTTGTGAGGGATCAAATTGGGGTGGTGGTCAAATTTGAGGGAGGTTGAGGACTCCCTGCTTCACTAGTTTATCCAACACGGAAGCGTATGATTCTCTTATTGGAGTGTATTGATGCTGTACATATCATTGTTGGAATTGTCTTGTGATGCTTTATGATGGGGAAGGCTTAGATTGGTTAGTTGTGGTAGAAGATGATAATCTAAGTACCGCAAAATTTGCCAATCCCTTGGACTTGGAATGGGAAGAAGATTTGGAAGAAGGATCATTGGATTTTGTGTTGGTATTTTTACTACGTAATTTAACTTTATCTTCTTTGACCACACAGAGTTCAAGCTTTCAGGCCATGGTGAAAGCTTTGTCAAACGTGAAAAATGTTTGAACCCACAAAGTGGATGAGATGTGCTTGGCACATGCTCTTGAAAAGAGCTCAATGAGCTCAGGTTGAGGTAATGAAAAGGAGAGTTGGTTGATTAAACCTCTCCAACGGGCAACGAAGTTAGCTATTGATTCATCATCAAATTGTCTAATAAAATATAGGTCTGTAATGGAGACTTTTTTAGTGATGTTGATTAAAAAGTGATCGAGAAATAGCTGAGCTAGTTGAGTGAAGGTAAAAAGAGAATGACTGGTAATAGAACTATACCAATCAAGGGCGGCACCAGCAAGTGACATGGGAAATGTGCAAAGTAATAACGCATCATCATGTGCTATAAGGTAGCAAGCGTGTCTAAACGCTCATAGATGTTGTTGTGGGTCTTATTTACTCTAAAAGCAAGTAAATTTTGGGAGTTCCCACTGGCTAGGATATGGTCGAATAGGGACCGAAGGGTGATAGGTTCATTACAGATTTGTTCATATGAAAGAACACTTAAACCCAAAATAGATGTCTCAAGGTTGGACATCTTATCCATCAACATCTTGATTAGATCAGTTGATGGATTGGAAGGAGGGGCACCCATTAGGTTGTAAGGTACCTGGAAGGTGTTAGGAGGGGTATATGATGTACTTGGTTGCATTTTAATAGGTGCAACATATTGGTATTTCATCATAGGGATTGATGTTGAGGCCAAGGGGGCTTGTGCCATGAAGCTAGAGGGCACAACTTGACTAGATGCTGCCAAAGGTGGTTGGATGGTGGTGACACTAGCTAAAGGATAGGTAGTCACTCTTGTGTTTATGGGTACAAGAGTGGGTGGGATAGAGACAATCGAGTTCTGAAAGGGTGTCGAACTTGTTTGGATTGTTTGTGATTGAGGGGGTACAGAAACCCTAATAGAGGTAGGTCCAAAAATAGAAGGGGAGGCCAAATCTTGAACATTGGCCATGGTTGGGTTATTAGCCGAGGTAATGGCCTGAGTGACCATAGGTTGGGTAATAGAGGTTGTTGATATTATTGCCGTTTCAACCAAGGAAGTTGGCATCCCATAAATAGGGTTACCTAAAGGATCTCACGTTTGGCTTCTTGTGAGATAGTGTTGGAGAGCCTTGACATTGAGGTCAAGGAATCTCTCAAAGTCTTGATCCCCTTCGAAAACAATAGGATGTTGATTTGGGGTTGGTTGGATAGGAGTACGCTCAGTGTCTGAAGTATACTCCATTTGGTGACTTGATATAGAAGGTGAAGGTGGGAGTAGTTGTTGCCTTGCATGGTCAACAAGAGATTTGGCTTGACTGCATATCAAAACCGTTTAAGACAAAAAAGGTTTAGGTTTTAAAAACTGTGTTTCAATTTTAGAAACCTAGAATTTGTGTTTAACAGCAAAAAAAGTTGGGTTTTAAGCTTGCTGTTTGGAAAGAAAATTTGTTGACAATGACTGACATCGGTTTACTAACCAATGTTGGTTATGAAATGTTGCTAAGGTCTGTGGAATAACTAATGTTGGTGAAGCTGGGTTGCCGACACCAGTATAAAAATTGATGTCAATTTTTGTGTATTTCCAAAAACACAGAAAACTGATATTTTTTTGAAAGAACGGGAAATTCTAAGTTTTTAGCCTCAGAATGATGCAACCTTACCAGCTCAAAAAATTAGATAAAAATAGAAAAATAAATGATGGAAAGCAACCCCTAAACATTAAATTCCTAAGAATAAATTTTAGAGTCGTGGTGGCTTATGCCTTAGAAGAATATGTTTGGGAATTGGGCTTTTAGAACGGGTCCTAAAGAGGAAGTCTATGGTTGGTTTTGGGTTATGTTTTGGTGCTCAATAATATGTGTTAGGCTTAGTATGTGGCCTGGTTCTGGGGTTTTCTCCCTTCACTTCATGAACCCAGAGCCAAGCTGGGCCCCTTAGCCAATATATACTTTGCCTATAGTTTATACTCTGTCAGAGAACAGAGTGGGTTCTCCCCTTAGTAGTGAAGTCCAAGTAAGATCACCAGGAAGGGTAAGGTATCTTCTAGGTGATGAAATCCTAGATGGGCCTTGTCTCAAGTATGTTTAAATGTTTAATTTGATGTGCTTGTGGTCTGGTTGTGTAACATTTGTGCACTACGATTTATTCATAATGTGTTTTTTATTACTAAGTGAGTAGGCTAAGTATGCATTCAAGCAAGTATGAAATACAATAGTTTTTTTAAAAACCAAATTGACATGTTTTATTCAGATGCAAACAATTGGGGAAGAGGTTAAGAGTATGAATTTTCACTACTCTAAGATGCAGGCAAGAAATGACAAGAAGAAAAAGAAAGATGTTCTTTTTAACTTGTGATAATGGTTTCTTTTTGAAAATAAAGAGATAGAAGAAGGATGAAAGAAGAGAATTTTTTCTTAATGCAACTATATGAAAATAGACTTTTTTTTTTTAGAAAAAATGAACCCAAGGAAAACTCCAGGGTCCCACCGGGCGTGCCAGAATGTTTCTCTACATTTTTGCTAATTATATTCAGAAGAAAGAAGAAACTAAAGTTAAGGTTAAGGGTTTTTACATTACCCAAATTAAGTTGTGCACCGCATCCAAGCATTATAGGAGCTCCTCTTTGGTTTTGGAGGAAGACACCTATAGATAAGAATAAGACTTAAATAAAGAAAATGTTAGAATAAGATAAGGTGGACTGCCAAGCTATGCGCTTGGTCCTGGAAGCGTAAAGCTCCATGAGGGATGACAGTCCACTATTTAAGACAAAGAGATTTGTATAAAATGAAATGATAAAAGACTTAAAGAAATGGAAAGGCAAAATATTGTGTACCTATTCCCTATAGTCTGTGAGTCTTAGCAGGATGGTCAGAGGTTGTGTCTAGTCTTTGGGCTATTTAGATTGGTTTTCTGGTTTGCACAGTCACCGACGTCAATTATGCTATCGATGTCAATATGTAAATAGTGATAACATCGGTTATAATGCTGATGTCGGTAGGGGCAATAAGTCTTTGGATGGGTTTCAGGGTATTTCTATGATAGATAGAGGACTCTGGGAGTTGGGATGTTTATGCAGAGTTATGAAAAAGAGAATAAGGTCTGAGGAAGGGCAAAAGGTGGAGGGTAGGTGTGAGAGGAAGGTAAGAATAAGAGGAAGGCTTTTCAGCCCTTCCATAGAGGGAGTCAGATCTCTTTTACAATATTCAGAAATAGTAAATAGAAACTAATTACCAAGTTATTATAAAAATTTGAAATGGAGACTAGAAGAATACTTAGCTTTTTGATGAAGACCCAAGGGTGTCAGGATGCTTATTCCTATTGCAACTGATGTCGAAGATCTCGTACAATATTTTTAATCCAATATCTGGAGTGAATTTTGCAAAGTTTCTATAGCCTAGAGAGCAATAATTGAATTCTAATGCTTAGTCTCAGAGTGTGCACATCAATATGCGAAGAGACAGAGAGGGAACTCAAGGTTAGAACCTAGTTTATGTAACCGACGTCGGCGATCCCACCGGCATCAGTTGACAATTGACCGACATCGGTGGCTATAAAATGGGTAAAAGGGTTATTTTTAGCTCTTTGCCCATTTCTCCATTTGCCAAGTGCATTTTCCATTGGAGAACGGTCAAAAGACATGTTTATTAGGCACGAGAGTTAGTTAGAGAGTTGGAATAGGTCTTAGATAGTTAGGATATGAAGGACTTAGTCATAGGGTGACTCGTAGGGTAAGAAATGGTCTTAGGGTGAGGTGTCTGGGCGAGGTGTCTAGGTGAGGTGTTGAGGTGAGGGGATGATTAATTTAAAATAAATAATTTATTTTAAATTAACAAAGTGTGGGTTAAGAGTGTTAGAGTTAGAAGGAGACCAAGGGGGGTTGACACAATATTGGTGTCTACACCCCTTCCTCAAGAGCTCCCAAAAGAATCCACTGCAATTCATTCTCAATTTGATTTATAGTTCTATATTCCATCTCCACCAACTAATTCATCTTGTCCTCACCCCATCACCCTTCTAATTGATGGACATGTGGTATGGGAACCTAAATAAGATCATTTGGTTGATAATAATTCAAAACTTTCTCTTGAATAAAACATACCTCCTTGGTAGCCTCATTGGGCTTAGTCACATGATTTCAAGATGCCTAGTCTTGGCATTACCAAGAAGAAGGAGATGGAAGATCTTACAGACCTTGAGAAGAAAAGTCACATTATGATAGTTGAGATGAAACTTTAGATCCCTCAAGATGTCCTAAATTTTAAATAACACCATCTTGATGACCTCATACATCAAGAAGAGAAGATTGAAGTGGTTGTAGTCGTAGAGAAATATCTTGAGACCAAGGTGGAGTTTATTGTTCTTAAAGATGCCCCAATACCTCAGCCTAATTTTGAATCACCTTTAGATGCATTGGATCTTGAATAATACCATCTTGATGACCTCATACATCAAGAAGAGAAGATTGAAGAGGTTGTATTCATAGAAAACTATCTTGAGACCAAGGTTGAATTTATTGTTCTTGAAGATGCCCCAATACCTTAGCTAGATTTTGAA
Organism: Torreya grandis; assembly: GCA_037957365.1. Taxonomy (NCBI): domain Eukaryota; kingdom Viridiplantae; phylum Streptophyta; class Pinopsida; order Cupressales; family Taxaceae; genus Torreya; species Torreya grandis. The sequence continues at coordinate 121,907 of JARHVA010005796.1, forward strand.
TCACCCTTAGATGCATTGGATCTTGAAGAATACCAACTTGATGACCTCATACATCAAGTAGGGAAGATTGAAGAGGTAATGGTTCTAGATGATAAAGAAGACAAAGATGATTGGCAAATATAAATGAAGCTAATTCAAGAGCTTGAAGAGATTTTCCAAGTTAAATGTCAAGTACATGAAAAGGTGAAGAAAGAGTCTTCCATGGAGGAAAATGATAAATATTGGGTAGAGTATGCAAATATCCTTCATGATCTAGAATAACTTTCAGCTAAGAAGAAACCCAATATTATTGAGAGCACTATGGAAATCAAGAAGGTGTGCCTTGTTGAACCACCATTGGAGGCTATAATTGAGGATCCATATGAGAAAGTTGAGTATGTTTGGATGAAATAAGATTTAATTTCCATATATAACCTATTTGGAACTTCTTGGTTCTCATTGAGAATCATGCTAATGAAGTTGGCTAACATCATGAAAAATTTAGAGGCATCAATGTCAAGGATCAAAAGACTATATGTCTCATTAATTCCTTCTTGTCATGAGGAAATAAGGATATTAGGCTTCCCATTTGATTTATGAATTATTTTTCATCTAATGTTAGTTAGTGTTTGAGTTCGTTTGTTAATTTTGGTGTGTGTGTTCCATAAGTGCTCATGAAGCACATGTGTGTTTGCTTTTGATTTGCATGTGTCTTTTGTTTTATGAGGTAGTAATTGGTATTATCTTGATAAAATTTTGTTGTAAAAGTGATCTTGTTGTGTCTTATACTTTATATTATTCCCTAATCCCAATGGACTAATAAGGCTACTAGTCTAGTTAGTATAACAGGCATATTACCCTTATGAGTCACCAATTTATTAACCAAATTTGACCCTATAAGTCAAATTAGGGCCCCTATAGGTAAAAAATTGAGATTTAGGTGTTTTTATGGGTATAATAATTTTCATAGGGTATGTTAAATTCCATTTTATATCATTTAATTCTATATTAGCCTTGGTCTTGGTGTAATTAGTCAATATGTCATTTTGAGTCATTTAATAGGCATTTAGGGGTCATAAATATAGGTGGAATGGTTTTCAAGGTATAAAATAATGCTATTTTACTTCCAAACATCAAATAGGTCATATTCCTTGTTATTAATGTTAGTTCATCTAAAATTTGCAGGTTATCTAACTAAAATCCAAGAAACTAATTGAAAAAAGGGAGTTTGGCACTTTTACAACCCATGAGGGAAGATGAAACATGGGAGAATGACATGAAACATCTATTAATATTAATAATTTTCATTTAAATTATTTTCATTCTCTATAATTTCCATTTTTGAGCTAAAACCATTCTACTCCTTCTTTGTCTTTCTAGACACACAAAAGTGGTCAATAGGTTTGTGATTGGTATGGATTGTTGAAGAGGTTTTAATTCAAAAAATTTTGGGAGGTGTTATTATAATAATATATATCAATTTAAATAACAATATTTTTAAATATTGGTCAACCATGCTTTATGAACTATCCTTTACAAGCTGACTATGTTTTTTTACTCACTATTTCCTACACCCCATAGGTTTTGCTCCAATTTTGACAAGTCCATATAAACCAATTGGTGATATTGAATCCATAGGATTTTGGATCTATTATTATATTAAATGAATTTTTTTTTTTTATGTTTCATGGTGTTTTGGTGATAAAATCATCTCAGGTTGGCAGATTAGTCTCATTTGGAATGATAAGCAATTTTTCACCATTTTTAGAATCTTCATGATTTGATGGTGACTTCACCAAGTTTTTATAGGTTCATATTCATGTTTATAATTATCTATTAACCTAATTAACCTTTTATTCTCATTCTCTAATAAATGTTCCATGGGTATAGTCAATGCATTATGCATATACAGGTAGCTCCTTGAATATACAAGTATCTCAAAAGGATGAAATGATAGAAGAGGGGATTTGATAGGTGTTTCAAATATTTTGGAGTGGGGAGAGTGTAATTTTTCACTTTTTTAATTTTTAGAGTGAATCCTAAGCATATATCTCTTATACACTACCCATATTACTACTCACTATCTAAACTCATAGTCTTCTACCATTAAAATGCATCTAAGGGCACCGTCATGAAGAATATCATGTTGAAAGGGATTACCTAAGATAATAAATCTTTTTATGGTAAAAAGAGTCTACTTGGAACCTTTTTAAAATTAAAAAACTTCATTTAAACTCATAAACCATGCACATTTCTCTCATTCCATTCACTACCTGTACACATGACAATGTTCACCTACAGGTGCTTGAAAGATAGAATCAATTGAGAATAAAGGTTTTATAATGGTTTTCAAGGTATTAATAATTATAATCACCCATTTGGAGAATTTGAGAGGATTCTAGGTCTGTTCATGAGATTTAAAACATACATAGTGTCCAAGTTTCCTTACTGCCTGTACCTTTAAAATGGCCACCTATAGGTGGTAACACAGAGAGTTAATACTTGTATAGAAGGGTTGAAACAAGTAATGTAATCCTAAATAATATATTATTACATTAAAAAAACCATGATATACCTTTTTAAAATGTTAATTTTGTGAGAAAACTATGAATAACCTTCAAAAAACACTGATTGTAGATTCAGGGACATTATCCCTAAAACAAGCAAAACAAAACCCTCTATCATTTTGATGATATATTATAATATATATATATATATATATATATATATATATATATATCAATAGTTTTAAAGGATATTAATGGTAAAACCTTGTATTATCCATGAAGGATAATATATTTAAAAAATAAAGAGTCAAGAGGATTAGTGGAAGATGGTTGTTGGCGGCCTCAAAGTTGCCTATTTAAGCACTGGATTTCTCCATTATCATCTACAGGGTTTAAACCTTTGAGTGATCATTGATATCATAAGGAAAAAATAAAGAATATTATCATGCTTTAAGGACATCATAAATTGAAAATTAATATCCAATAACTTAAATATCATCATAAATAGGTCATATACTATGTTTTGCCTCCCATTAACATGTATAAGTTCCATTTTTCATCACAAATGTAAGCTACAAACTAGTTGTAGGGTTATCATGAGGACTGAGCTTGATAACCTTAGTAATATACCTCACTCCAAAAATATAAGGAATGATTGAAGTTATATCATAGTTTGGAGATATTTAATAGGGATTTCAAGCCATAAATCAAAGTCTAAATCATATATTTTCACCTAGAGGACCCCACACAGTCAACTGTAGTTGATAGTGAGGGGTAGAGAGTAAGAGAGACAAGATTATTGATGTGGACTTAGTCTAAACATTAATGAATAGGTATAATATATGATATGTGATATTAAATATTATATAATTGTCTTTACACATTGTGACCAAAGTCCAATTAGGAAAAAGTACATCTACAAGAGTCATTTTAGTAGGGTAACACAATCAAGAGGTAAAACTCAGTTTGGTGAGCTCAAAGTGCATGTATAGGTTAAGGGAGAGTTTAAATGATGAAATAAACCTATGATAAAATTATATATGACATTATGGTCTATATAATCTCTTTAAAATGGTAAATTATTCAAAATTGGAGCTCTAAACATGTAAGGCATATTTCACATGAAAATCTTGCACACAGTCTTTGCCTAACAATCTATTTTGGTTTTTATGATTTTTGAGGGCAATATGGGATGACAAATTTGATGGGAAGGTATTTATAACTTAAATAATCTTATCCAATGGTTATTTGTTTTGAATAAATAGGTGAAGTACCCTCTATTTTGTCTTAGATAGAGGGTACTTCCCTTAAATGCAAATTGATAGGCTTTAAGAGTAAGGTGAAAAGAGTGGGCAAAAGATTGATATTTCCATGAAAATATGAATATAGAGTTGAAAAATACTTAAAATAAAATATAGGATACCAATCATAGAGGTTATAAGCCTTACATAGAGGTCTAAACCCTTAAAAGTGGAAACATACTTATGAGGATAGTTATGATTAAAGTCCAAATGAAAGGGTAAATTCAACTCTAGAATGGGATGAAATTTATAATAAATTTGGTAATGCTTTTAAGGTAATAATAGACATGTATAATCTATTTATATGTATTTTAAATCATGATAAATTCAATTTTGGACTTTAGGACAACTTAGGTCTATGAGGCAAGGTTTATGCCTAGTGTCCAAATGGGGAGTCATTCACACTTATAGCCTTAAATTATCACTAAAATGGATTGGATAATGTTTATAGGGTCAACTAATATGTTTAAAATCCTCAAAATTTAATATAAGGCACAATGGAATCCATTTTTTGACTCAAGACCAACATTAGGCCTATGTGAATGGAAGAAAGGGCTCAAGTGAGCAATTTTGAGTACTCACATCTCCTTTGAATCTTTGAATGGAGATAAAATAAATTTGGAGGTGTTATATAGGGTCATAAATAACCTTTTTCTATCTTTTAATTAGAATTTTAATGTGAATGTTTTATGAACAAATCCTAAGAGGGTAAAATAAGCCTAAACCCTCTTAAACCCTTAGTCTAGACCCAATGAAGGAAATGAAGATAGAAAGATACTATAATGGCATATTTTTCCCAAGTTTATGATTGGAGGTTCTATAATACTAATTTAAGATCCATACATCAATATGATTTGTATAGTATTTATACAGATAGGCTGCATAATTACTTCTTTTAACTATTTTATGTATTATGTAGGTTTTATGGACTTTAAAGGGATGAAACAAACTTTAGGTGAAATATATAGAATTGGGATAACTCCCTATGTCAATTTCATACCTTTTAAATACTCTTAAGTGTGTTTAATAGTTGCTTCATTTTAGTAGGAATCATACTTCACTGTCATTGTATCCTTTTTTCCCTTTATCACATTTTTTTATTTGAAGTAATTCAAATTATTTCATGTTTCATTACTCTTAATTTTATTTTATTTCATTCCATATTGGATAAAATAAGGTCAAAGTCAAGATAACACTTTTATTTCACCTAACTTTATGAGAATTTTAGACACTATGCTCTCTAGAGTTCTCTCTTAGCAACCAAGTCCCAAGTATTCAAATGAAAGTCATCTTTTAGCACCCATGTTTGGTTCTCTGAATCCATATAGAGGAGGAATATAAAAGACCATCAATAAAGTTAAAATATAAATCATTTAAAACAAAAGGCAATGATATATAAAAGGCAACATACAAATCTCAAAATTCAAAATCACACTAAAAGATATGATTAAAAGCATATCTCCTATCTCCAATCGAAGCTCAAACTCCATAGTTGGCCTCAAAATAGAGAAAAAGTCCCTTGGGGTGTGGTAGGCTAGTAGATTGGAATATGAGAATTAAACAAACTCTGTGGTGCTACTTACTTTCTCATACAAGTACCTACTCTTTGTAGTAGATCGATGGCTCTGTAAAGGGTCCTAAAGAATGGGGAACATGTTTTAGAAAGGTAGTTACAATTTAATTTTTATGCATATAGCCTTCATGGGATGATATACATACTTCATTTTTTGAACTAATACTTGTGTGGATATGAGAAGTTCTTTATAATCTTTAAGGTTAAAAGTCTTCTTGTTTTGACAAACCTAATTTGAGTGTCTTGACTTTGATAAAAAGTTCTTCTACCTTTATTTTTCCTTCATTTTCCCCTCCACCCATTTTGTTTCCCCCTTGACAAGCAAATTATGATTATAAATCTATTTTCCCTATTATATACTTCCTTTTTCTTCACATCTTAAAAACATGATAACACTATTTTATTTTAGTTTTATTTATCCTTAGAGAAAAACAATATATTTGAACAACTATGGATTACTTTCTTTTACTCCAAAATCCCTACATTTCTAAATGTGTTTTATTTTATTTTACCATTTGTCATTATTGTACCACCCTTTTTGCAAACACCTGAGTCTATTTTTATTTTCATGTACTTTTTCCATTGTTGAGTGAAGTTGGCTTATTACTTCTCACTCACCAATGTTGTTTTCCCTTTTTATGCACCTTTTTTGATTGATAATTGAATAAGGATTGTTACTACTCATTCATCAATGTTGTTTTACCATTTTTGCTTTCCCATCTCTGTTTAAGTAAGGATTGTTACTAATTTCACATTGATGTTTGATTACCATCATTTTTTACATGTATCCCTCGTTTGAGTTAATTTTTGTCTTTCTTACTTAAGGTTTACTTGTTTAAGTTTTTTGGTCTTTAGTAGCCTTGGATTTTTGGTTAACCAATTTACTCTAAGTTTTGACTTGGTCATTGGTCTAACATAACACTTGTCACTTCATTTTTTGAAATTTCTAAGTACGTCCCATCTAAATAGCACCATTTATCTTGGATTTCCTATGTTTATCTATTTTTCTTTGTAGTTTTGTATTCTTGGGTTTGTTAAAAATAGTCTCTGCACCATACAAAATCAAAAATACAAACATAATAGACAATTATCCAATGATAAAGGTACGTCAAGGTATGCATTACATTTATTTTCAGTCATTTATTTTTTAGTTATTTTCCTTTTCATCATTTACTTTCAGTTATTTTTGCTTTAAAATACTACAACTTTTTTGTATCCTTAACATTGTGTGTTACTATGTTATTTCTCGAAGCACTATCCCCTATTGCACCTGAGTGACATGTGATGAGCTTCAAGTGGTGTGTATGTATACACATAATATTTTCAAACTTTTATCAAATACTGATGCCTTTTATCTTGCAAGAACCCATTAAGACTTAATCTCTCTAAGTGCACACCTTAAAAGGTACACTTGGAAAGGGTGGCCAGACCATTAGTGCTTCATAAGACTATTGTCCCTGATTTATACTTATTACCAATCCAATCAGTTCCTAAAAACAATTCCCTAAGCTACTACTCCCCTTTTACACACTTTTTAAGTCATTTCCCACCTTTTGTCCCTCTTTTCCTTACCTTAAGCCCCTCTCGATGGTTTACAGTACTAGGTCAAATGGGTCGACCCTATACTATTATGGTTAAAATTCATTTAGGTTCTAGTTTATCTCTTGGCTAACCTAGCCTGTAACCTAGTGATTTTTTGTCCATAACATTACTAGGTCGATGTAATCAACCCTATCAATCAAAAGTTTTGTAAGGACTTAGGGTTAAATCCACCTATATACACAAGTTCATTTGTCATTATTTACCAATGATCAAGAGTTATTATTAATTTATGCTTAGTTACAATATGATCTTCTATCATTCTACTTGAAGATTCTTAGCTTAGGGTTTCTACTTGGAGAATCTAGTCTTGTGGAGAAATCTTGGATGATTTGGCCTTTCTTAGTGATCCTTAAAAACTACAACAACCTCTTGAGAATCCCCTTTGGCCAACAGATAGATTGAGTCTCGATGGGTATACCTTTCAAGTAAGGATTCTTTAAATTTATTCCTCTCTTTAGTAGATATAAGTAGCATAAGTTTTGGCTTTGAATATTAGTACTCTTCTTCTCTATGTATTAGGGTCTTACTCATACATTGCTTAATTGAGATTGTCTTATGCATTTTTGTTCATTTACTAACCCTTATATTATGCCACAAATTTTGGTGAGTACTAGATTAGACTTTACTTTACTTGTTATTATTTTAGTGAATATGAAAACATAGGACCTAGTTAGGGTTATTGCATGATTGTGCTTGATTAGAGGCTTTGGAACCCTCCTTAATGTGGTTTATTATGATAAGATATCCATTAATTGGGTTTATAATATCCCTATATTAGTTATGTTATTGATTATCTAATGTAATTCCAATCGAAAGTGTAAGTATGATTTATCTTATTCGATTCAAGATTGATTTATAGACATGATGCATTTTTGATTGCATGCACTATCCATGGTCTTACACTACAACTCATAAAAGGAAACCATAAGGGGAATGATTATCTAAAAAATAATATTTCTCAAGGAGAAATATTAGGAATGTTTTAATAAAAGAGGTATTGTAAAAACCATGACATGAGAATCTATGAGAATACCTTAGGAAACATAAGGAATGCTAGGTACATAAGAGAGATACTAAGAGTCTAGTGACTATCAAAATATAAAAGATGCATACTCATAATAAGCATAAAGATGTATAGGAAAATATGTGAGATACTAAGATAAAATCATGCTATTTAGATGAATAATAAAATTAAAATGGACCTACCTTCCCATAACACGTTCCCTATTCCTCAGGACCTCTTATAGAGTCATCGGTCTACTATGAAAATTACGTACTTGTGTGAGAAAGTAGGCAGCACTAAAAGATTTTTTTATTCTCCTTCCAAATATATTGGCCTAATACACCCCAATGGACATATCATGAGTCCAACTATGGAGTTTTATCTTTGATTATAAAAAGGAGATGTGCTATGATTCACATCTTTTCATGTCATTTATATTTTGAATTTATGTGTTGCATTTTATATCATTACCTTTTGTTTAATGATTTGACCTTTAAATTTTATGGATTTTATTATTCCTCCTCCATATGTATTTGTAATAACCAATCATGAGTGATAGAAGTGATACACATGAATGAGATTTAAACTTTGGCCAAAAGAAACTAAGTATATAAAGATATGACTAATTAAACATTTAGGCTTACCTATGAACCAGTATGTAATTTCATTTCAATGTTATGTATTCTTAGTATGTGAAATGAATTTAAGGGAATAAAAAGAGATCCAAATTAGATTAAAAAAATATTAGTATAATGAGACATCTTGTTTGCTAATTGATCAAATGGTGAAGAAAGATTACTAAGGGGATCAAGGTTTATATAACCAAGTCACAATAATAATTATCTACATTTTTGATATAAGGTAGAAAATAATTATTGGAAAATAAAAATAAATACATGAAATAAGTGAACTCATAAAAATAAGTGTGAAATCATGGAAATAATAAAAAGAATCCATAAGAAAAAGAAAAAGAAAATTAATGAAACCATATACAACACATAACACATAATATAGCTATACATTTGAAATAGATAGGTGAAACCAAATTTGACACATAGTAAAATGATATAAGATGTATAAAAGTGGATTAAAATTAAAATATAAAACCCTAATGAATAACAAAGTGAAATAACACCATGTCATGTTCACAAATATTGATAAATTTGCCCACAAATATTATCCATTTTTTTTCAAACAACTCTATGAAGTGGGATCATAACAACATATAGAGATTCATAAATCCTCAAGGAAAGCTATGTAAATACCTCTCTCTAAATATTCTCAATAAAAAATGTAGGTTTAGTTAAATTATCATTCTCATGAGGTCTCTTATGTGTAGAATACTCAAGGAGAGGAATAATTTCCTAAATAGGATTGGTATCTATGGGATGAGAAGGAGGCACCAATGGTGGAGAAGGATCCATAGGCGGGGAAGGAACTATAGGTGGGAAAGTAGGAACCATAGGTAAATAATAAGGAGCCTTATTTCATGGGCAACATATAGAATGAGGAATAACTAGTGTAGGTATCGATAGAAGGTGGTCATGAAGGTGTTGCTGGAGAATATGATAATGATCAATCAATATGATGGGTATTACACTAGTGCCAAAGATAATATACCTACTCATATTTAAGGATGTACTTAGGTAATAACTTAAGGGGAGAGGGAGGAGGGATATCCTTTTTTTGGGCTCTACAAGAGTGGGACACAATGTGTCAATAAATTGCCAAAGCTTTTGGTAATGGGTGGAAGAGTGATTATCTATCTCATGGAAGTAATAGATATTATTGTTAGTGGACTTTAGGGGCCTAATAATGGAAGATGTAAAAGGATAAGCTAGAGGTGAATGATATAATTGGTAGTCTCTAATCCAATGACCAAAAAATTCATGGCTATCATAATAAGGTTGATTTATCCATTGGATGAGTATGAAATCAAGTTGTGGCAATGGAAGAATGCCATCACCAAGGGGAGGTGGGGTTGAAATAAAAATTAGAATAGGCTCATCTAAAGGTAAAGTAGGATTGGAATTAGGATGAGGCTTAGCTAAAGGTAGATTGGGAGTAGGAATTGAATTAGGCTCAACTAAAGGTGAGGTTAGACATGAAAAAGGCTTAAGAGTAGTAGCTAACATCTCTAGGGGAATCAAACTATAAGGATCCTAGTATCTATAAAAATGTTAAGGACTATTAATGGCATGATCCATGAGCATGATTATAAGAGGATCTACTAAAATGGGAGGTACATCATGTGATCACTCCATCTCTACCAAAAAAATAGGAAGAATACTATAATTAGGCACTATGAAGGAATGTATACTATAAGACAAACAAAAATACTTAAATAAATAAATGTGATATTAGATAATCTTGGAATTTATAGCTTGAACAAGTCTTCCTAAAAATGGTCATCTAAATCATAACCATCGTCATAGTTTGATGTATGTAGGTCGATGGTACATTTGGGTATGATCTTATCATCAAAAATCACATAATGAATAGAATGAATTAAGACCACATGTATATAATTGATAGGAGGGTGATGGGACTGAGACTAAAAAGAGGGAAGAAGTTGGGTGATGATATGAGGAGATATATCAGAAGTTTTGATATTGAGTTTTAATTAATCTAGCTCATCATCATTATAACCTATGATGTTAGGTGGTATGTTCCTAATGAGTTTGAGGTGACCATTATAACCTTAGGTAGAATTGATAAGATAATTGAATCATTGAGATTATCCAAATGGGATACTAGGCAAAGGCTCAAGGGTAAGAATTTTAAAGATTCCATGTTCTTGTAATTATTTAAAATTACAAGGGTTTGTGTCTCCTTGAATATTATAAATAACACCATTATAGAGGAATTTTATGCATTGCCTTATGGATGAAGTGATAGCCATGATACGATGAGTCCAAGGTCTACCAAGCAAGATGTTACAAGAGAGGGCAAAGTTGAAGATCATAAATTTTTGTTGTGGATGGGGATAGGAGGGATGGCAATAGGAAGCCACATGCAACCTAAAGGAGGCATTTTCCTTTTATCATAACCTTGACATGTGCTAAATGTATAATTGATATTGAATTAATAATAACTAAAAGTTTTAATTAAATCAAGGGAGTCAATTCAAGTACCTAAACCCTTGTCAATCAAGGCATGCTTGACTTGGATATCACTAATTTGGACACTATTGAATAGAGGAGGATCATCCACATGAAGTAGAATCTCATCTGGAATCATGAAAGTGATAGGAAACTTAGGGGAAAGAGAAGTGTACATTTTTTAATCCACATGTATGGACATCTCTTTGTATTGATAAAGGATACTATCTTCAGACTTGGATAAAGTAGCTTTGCATCTTATGAGAGGAAGATGAGGAATGTTCATTTCAAATAATAATTTCATTAGATAGTTTTAGTGATGTGGGAAGCTCACATTAATTCAAGGAAAGGTATTTGAGATGAGAGATGGTAAAATTATTCAATGGGTTCCCATTAATCATTACCCTTGGGGGGATTGCTATATATAGGTGTATAATGTTGTAAGAGCACTTGTGAAGGAGGGTTAGAAGTGTAATTAAACTTGTGTTGGTAAGATGTAGTTGGTTTAGTTTGAGGAAAAATAGGTTGATTATTTAGAGGTGTTGGGATGGTTTATTGAGGTATTTATTGTGATTGAATTGAAGAAATACTATTGGAAGGTTGGGAAACATTGTCTATATGTGTAGATTTTTAGGGAAGAGTAGAGATATTGTGAGAGGTATGATCCATTTGAGTTGTTGAAAGTGGTTATTGGAATGTTATAAATTCCTCTTGCCCCAACTCCATGAGATGATATGGGGAAGTATCTTGAATGACATAGAATATTTGAGAGATTTGGTGTATGGGTATGTGATTATAGTTAGTAAAAGAAACTATTATTTAGATGTTATTCATATTTACCACTTTTTATTCATGATTATTGAGGTCTATAAGAATTTAAACATTATTTGTATAAGGAGTAGGCTTATCATTGTTATCTTGATGATTGGGAAGAGGATCTTTGTATATAGCAAGATGAGCATTACCTTGATTTAAAGCTTGATTTTTGTTTTGAATTTAATGGTCTTTAAAAGCTATGTCATATTATTTTTGATGATTTAGAATGAGTGAGTCATGATTAAAATTTGGTCCAAGAAGGAAATTAATAACTATATTATGCAATTGTCTATAAGTTTCTTGAGAGTGACCCTAACTTGCATGAAACCAAAAAAAATATTTGGATAATACCATGATTTAATTGGATGAGTGGGGTCAGGATCTCATTGTAGAGGCCTTGTAAGACACTTTTAAAGCTCATCCAAGGATAATGGTTTGTGGACATTGATGTTATTTTTTTTTATTATATGTAGGAATATGAGTGTTGTTTGGAGGGGGGACATGGTCCATAGTGTTATTGGGAGTGATTACTTGAATATTATGAATAGTGTCATAATTATCAGTAACACCATCATTGGTAGCATGAAGATCTTTGTTCTTAATGATCATGTGAGTGCCCATGATATTTTGAGATGGTTCAAATTATTTCATGCAGAAATCTTGTTTCTTAGCTTGGTCAACGGCTTTTCCAAAGTTCTTAGGGAGAAGGTCCTAACCTGATATTACAACTTAGGGTAGAGACCATTATTGAATAGGTGAAAAATGTTATCATCCACCATATTATGATCACATTTGTTGGAAAATTTCTTCCGTCATTTGATGAAATATTATGTCATTCCAATTTTAGGTTGTTTACAATTTATGAAGTGAGCTAAGTTATTCTCAGGGAGATCACTAGTTTTATCACATCCCAATTTATCTATAGACTTAATAACCTACTTTTTAGTGGATTTTATGGTTAGTGATTAGTTAATTACTAATTTGGTTAAACTATATTTTTATATACTAATGTATGGACATCTATATATTACTTATTTACATGATCATTAACTTGTTGAGTTAGTTATACTTGTATGATTATGTGCATGATGATCATGTTTATTTAGTTCATTATAATAGTAAATTATGGATTTTATATTGATTTAGGCTAACTATATTTACTATTTTGAGGTAAATTCAAGATATATCTATCCCTTAGACTATGATAGAGGGAGGATATAATTGGAGAAGGTGGAATAGATGGAGGCATTTGGGGATGACATAATGAAAACTAAAAACTTGCACACACCACTAATAGTATAATATGCTATGATAATTGTTTGATTAGATGGATTATAATTGTTTTTAGTTATGATCTTGATTTCTGATTTTGAAATGATTAAATCACATATTGACCTGGTTGTGTGTTTGCAATTATTTTGTCTTACTTAGCTTATGGCATATGATTATGTTGCTTAAAATTGTGCTTTGAAATATGTGGGTATACTTGCCATTACCTTTGGATGTATGTGAATGTGTTATAATATCATCTTATTTATTAAAGAATTGTTATATAAAATAAAGGGAACTTTTTTGCTTTGAGTATTAGTTGATTACTAATTAGACTAGTTAGCAAAGAGTTTTTAAATTTAAATTTAACACTAATATAATGCTAAGTCCACACCATTATAATTTGGTGTAATATAGTATTAATTCAATGTTATAATACTTAAATCATTATTATTTTTAAATAATCATAACACTTAGATGGTTATTGGGAAGTCAATATATTTTGGAATCATAATGTTTCGATAAGATTATCATTATGGAAAAGCTGCAAATTAGGGTTTGTTTGGAATTGACATTGTGTTAATCAGGTATTATGGAAAATATACACTTTTTTTGGTTTTGCATGGTATAATGTTTAGTCTTTGCTAGTTATACTGCTAATTAGTTTCCATGCAAGACTCCTTCACCAAGCTTATTATGAACACAACAAGTTATGGTAGATATAGTGGAAGGTTTAGTTAGCATGACGTTAATATGTAGGTAGATAAAAGGGAAATAAATGAATGTCTAGGGTTCATGATAGAAGGATAAAAAGGGGTTCATACTAGATTGAGAAGGATAATATAAATTTTGATAGAGTTTGACTTCACTTACCATGTATATTTTGTTGTTTTAAATCATAAATGTAATATATGAATTAATACAATGAGCCTGGTAATATTTTATGGATAAGGTTTTTATTTTCCATTATTTATAAAAATATAGGAAGTCTAGGGTTATATACCTGGCATTAGGGATGACTCGACCATCCATAGAGCCAGGTATATGACTCTAAACCATATTAATGTAGAATTTATATGTATTTTGGATGAGCTATGTAATGTTTTATGGACATTTAAAGAATGGAAAAACCTAGATATGAAACCCTAGGTTAATTTTGAGGTTAGAATTTAATTATTTGTTGAGTTGTATATAGATCCTATTTTGGGTTATGTTCAGTTATTTTGATATAATATTGAAAATTTTTATTTAGTATACAAAATATTGGCTTATTTCAAATTAGATAAGTTATTAAATCTAAATCTAGGTCATGACTAGGCATATTGAGTTAAATTCATTCCTTTGAACTAGCATTAAGATATACCTTTCTCTATGTAATGTATTAGCTTGTACATACATTTTAACCAGGTCAAGTTTTTAAACCCTCATAGGGCATGACTGTGTGTATATGGTTATAATGAATAATTTTACGAGGAATTCAATTAGATTTAACATAAGTTTGTTTTGATTGTTTTATGAAACATACAATTAGGGATGACCAAAATCATATAAATATATATATGTGTGTGTGTGTGTGTGTGTGTCTATATATATATATATATATATATATATATATATATATATATATATATATATATATATATATATATATACATACATACATACATACATACATATACATATATACATATATATACATACATATATATACATACATATATGTATATATACATATACATATATACATATATACATATATACATATATATATATATGTATATATATATGTATATATATATATATATATATGTATATGTATATATATATATATATATATATGTATATATGTATATATATATATATATGTATGTATATATGTATATATATATATATATATGTATATATATGTATGTATATATATGTATATATATGTATGTATATATATGTATATATGTATGTATGTATATATATATATATATATATATGTATATGTATATATATAACCATGTTTATATTATAGTTATATATTTACATATATAATTATGAATATATTATGTTAAACCAAAAATGGGATTATATGTTGATTAGTTATTAATGTGGTTATAATGGCAGAGTTTCATTTTGGTATGAATGATAAAATATATATAACCAATATTAAAGTTACTATTGTATAAACCTGATGTTTGTGGTTGCATTTATGCTAAGAGAACATGGGTAGAGCTTTGTAAAAACTACAGAGGTATATATATTTATATTCACCTTATATTCAACCATATTTATCTATAGTTGGTTGAGTCCATATATAGGATTGTGTGCCTTTGAAAAATGTCTTTCTATATAAATTAAGCTATTCATGTATAGACATGGTTGATTTTGTATATAGGACTGTGTACATTTTGATATGCAAGCTATAGACTGTTGGGTGTAATGATATAAAACATAGTCAAAATACCATAGTTTAGTGTTTTCATATAATTTCAAGGAATTTGTTATAATGCTAAGTATGACTATATATTTATATGTGATACTCCTAGATAATGCATAGATATTTGTCTATATAGAGTATACCATATATAAAGTCTATATATACTAGTAATTGATTAAATAAATTAAATGATTTAATTGAGGAATTGAATGTGTAAATAAATATATGGGATTTTTTTGACTGGTTGAATTGAATAAAATTATAATCATGTATAGCATATATAGATTTACATATTTCATTCAATGATTAAAAACATTACTTGTTTTAACAAAAAAAATTGAGTGCATTTGTTATCTAGGCTAAATGTAAATGTGTATAATGGTTTGAAGGAACATCTAATTATGTGGTAATTGAGATTAAATATAAACCATATAGATGTTGTTGGTATTTTGAAATATTATTGATATAATTTGACATATGGAAATAAATTAATAGGTTGGTAAATGATGTTATGTGGATGAATAATGTAATGTTTGAGTTGCAAGTTAATAGTTTGGTAACTTGATGTCTTGATAAATAAACCTAACCAGATGGTTTGATTTTATTGATGATTATTTGAAATATGGTTATATATATGATTTTATTGTGATACAAATAAATTAGATGTTTGGATTTATTACATTACATTTGATGGATTAAATGACTGTATTTTAGATTTCCTTATTTAACACATATTATATCTGCTAGTAGGGAAAATTCATTATGAAATATGTTAGTTTTAATATTATTAAATATATAAAACCAATCTGATATTAATGACCCTAAATAAGTGAGTGAGATGAATTCCACTTGTGATCAAGAAATCAAAGAAGAGTGGTTATATCATATGTTAGTTTTCACAATGAAAATCAAAATGAAAGGAAACACACTAACATGCATAACACTTTCTTGCCCAGATCAAAGGGGGGAGCATGGTGAAGAAAACCAATTGATAAAGTAAAAATAAAATTCAAGAAAATATTATTTTATTACCTTCCTTGAATGCTCCAAGAGATTTATTCATTTGACTTTCTTGGATTGTGCAAAAGAGATATTTGGCAAATGGAGTTGTGTGGTTCCTTCTCCCCTTAGCAACATGGTTTGGCTCATGTTTGCTTGATGTAGCTTGATGGCTCAAAGTGGCTTGGATTATGATTCATAATTTTGGCATTATAACCCTATATATTTCACTCTTGTCATAAAATAAACATTATAACATTACTATGTTCCAATCCCTCCAAATGAAGAGGTCTAGGCTTGTATTTATAGGTTTAACAACTAACCCCAACCCAAGGTGACTTAGAGGGTAGTTATAGCTTGGAATGGGTTCAAACTTAACCTTTATGAGTTAAATAACCCCAGTGGAGTAAAAAGGTGACAAATGGTCATGATTAGCAATAAATAGGCATGGGTGGGATATTTTCCAGAAATGACAACTCATAAAAGGTAATTATGACTTATTAAGATATTCTTTGATTTTTGAATTTCCTTTTTGATAATTTATTTAATTTCTCATGGATAATTCAACTGAGGCATTTTATTTGTTTTTGCACTTTAATTAATTCTATTTAAGCTTTTTGACATTTTGAATGATTTGAATTAATTGATGTGTGTATTTATCCTATTTAATTGATTTGTAAGCCAATATTTCATGTTATGAAGCCAAATTTGAGACGTTTAGAGATTCTTAGGATTGATTGTTAAAGGTTGGTAAGAATTAGTCTAAAGTTTGGTATGAATCCATTAGTGGCCAACTTTAGTTGTCTATAGTTTACCCCTATTTGAGAAGGCATTATAAGCTATAAGCATAGTAATGTATTCTCAAATATTGAAAAAGCCATGTGTGCTTATGACTTCAATGACATATGGATGAACTATAGGGTGCCCCCTCATGGGAGTAGTTACCAAAGGGGTTGACCAATGGTGCCTCAAAAGAAGGAAATGAGTGGACCAAATAGATGAAAATGATGGGGTGGAATGGGCTGATTTTCCTAAAGGTGGTTATAATTAGTGGCATATGGAGTTGCCCTAGTTAGGATAAACAAACAGGATGATGTGCCCATAGTAAATTATAATGATCAACATAGGTAGGATAAAAGCATGCCCTAAAATTGGTGGAAACATAATAATTTTCCCAAAGGCAGTTAGAATAATTGAGAATTCAAATGGGATAGTGTGCAATGATTTTACCAAAGGAAGTTATAATCATTGGACCTTGATAGTGAAAATGAGATATGAAATGATGATGGCAAATATGATGGTGGAAAACATGATGTGGATTCAATACATATGATAAATATGAATTAGACAACCTGCTAGTAGGTAAATGATCATCTAAAACTAACAAGGAAGAAAATTCCTTTATTGTTTAATTACTCTATTTGGGATATGATTTGGCTTAGGTCAGGACTATTGCTAAAGCTGGTGCCAAGGAGATGTGATTATTGCATTTATTATGTAAACTTATTTAAGTTTATTTTTGCTATAACACGTGATAGTAGGCATCATGATAGAACACTATGAGTGCTTGGCCAAAATATGCATAAAGACTGACTCTCGATCTAATACTCAGTGAAAAATAATGTATTAATAATAAAAACCATGAGGATAATTTTGACATATGAATATGGATTGATTTAAGAATAATGCACAAGGAATCACCCAATGAATGCACATAGACTGAATTGAGGTAACAATACTTTAAATAAAATAAATAGGCACATAAACAAATTAAAAAAATAGAAAGAAAGAAAGAAACAATGGTTAGTCAAAACATTAGTACAACACAACACAACACAACACACATTTCCCATAGAAAATAGGAAACAACTTAACAAACAAATAGGATGGGTGAATAGAAAAAAAGGAAAGGGGTGACCTAGATGTCTCCATATGTACTGGGCAAGTGGATGTTACCTACATAGTAATATGGAGATAATATCCAACAAGACTTAAGGCCAAATGTAGTTCTCCTAGGAAATGGGATTTAAGAAAATGATGATAAAGAAAACATGATTGATGTGATAGAAGAATATATGAATGATCTTGTAAAATGGTGCATGGGATAAAAGGACAAAAATTATGGGGAAACTAAATGACAAGTGTTTTATTCTGACTTAGTGAGGGTTCCCATAATCCTTAAGGAAAATAAGTGGTCAATAGTTTTGGTTTTTTCTAAACAAATTTTAAATGTTTTTGGAGTTTTAAAGCATATCGGCTCAATCAAGAATGATGAGATACTAAATAGTCTAATCTATCAAAATGGTGAGATAGTGGTTTAGGTTGCTCTCAAAATGATGAGTATGTTCAAACTTAGAATGCTCATAAAATGATGAGAGTGTTCAAATTTAGAATGCTCTCAAAATGGTGAGAGTGTATATAAGGGGGACTAAGCTGACCTCAATAAGTATCGAGTGTTACCCATATAGCCCCAAAATGGCCTTAAATCATAGTTTTTATACCTTACAGTGGAGGAATTTGACTAGTGTAATAGCTAATTCAAACAAAATAGGCATAGTTGGCATAATGGCACAATATGACATAGGAATGGTAAGTTGGTATGTCAAGGAATAATAAATAAATGTTTCTCCTAATTTTCCCATAGGTGGTTATAAATATGAAATAAGGGCATCAATCAATGATACTAATTTGCCCATAGGTGGTTATAATTAGTAACAAGACCGGTGAGACACTGATTCTCCCAAAAGTGGTTATAATTAGGCCCAAAAAAACAAGGCATGGTATATAATGAAAAAATAAATGAAGGATGAAACTACTAAAACTTATGTCATAGTGATCTAAAATATAGCCTCTATCTATAATTCTTAAAACAACTATTGAAACTGATCTGAATTTTCATGCTAAAAATAGAACCAATGAATGAACCAAGGTCAAATGAGCTAGGTAAGGAAGGTCAAAACAACTTGGTATATAGAAAAGGTTTTGTTAGATTGGAAAAGTGATAGCATGGTAGAACGGTATGGTACAAAGAATAAATTTTGTAATATAATACAATTTAAAATGGTCCTCATAGACAATACACCAAGTTACTCAAGTGAAGTAATGCTTGAGGTGTATAATGTTCATTAGTTCATCAAGTTCATTCTTTTTTGGTATAGTGAGCCTATATGCTCTAGTGCCATAGTCTGCAATAATGATAAAAGGACCAACCTAGTTAGGTTTGAACTTTCCTTTATGCTTCTTCTTGGCTGTGGTATTCTTTTAGTTCTCTTTGAGGACAAGATCATTAAGCTCAAATTATCTACATTTCATGCATCGATTGTATTGGCCAGAGAGTTAGTTTTGATATGCTTGAAAATGGTTAACTATATCCTAGCATTTTTAATAAAGGAACTCTAGCTCTTGTAGGGGAGCTACTCAATAGTCTTCATCATCTAGGACATGTTTAAAAGATATACACAAAGAAGGTAACTCAACCTAAATAGGAAGAATGGCTTTAGTGCCATAAATGAGTATAGAGTGGCACTTGTGGGAGTGTGGTGATTGGTATGATATGCCCAAAGGGTGAAAATATTTGAAGGTGATAATCATATTCGACATCATTGACAATATTTTTAAGAATGTTGACAATGGTTTTGTTTGATGATTCAGACTGGCCATCACCTTGAGGGTAATATGTTGTGTAAAAATGTTGGGTGATCTTATACTCAACACATAGAAATTAAACATATTCATTAATGAATGATCTATCATCATCAGATATAATGTTAGAGGGGATACCACAGTGGTAGATGAGATGGTTGAAGATGAACTTGGAAATTTACTTTCTAATCATGCAAGTGAGGGATATAACTTCAACCCACTTAGTGAAGTATTTAGTGGTGGTAAGGATATGTTTATGGCTATTAGATGAGTTGGGGTTTATCTTCCTAATGATATCAAGGCCCCATGTAGCAAATAGCCATGGTGTCAACATTGGTTTCAAAGTCTTGGCTAGGGCATATATCAAATTGGCATGTTGTTGACATTTATCACATCTTTTCACATATACAACTACGTATGCATCCATTATTGTCCAATAGTACCTAACATGTAAGATATTTTTGGATAGGATGTTCTCATTAGTGTGGGATCCACATACCCCATTGTGAACTTCTTGTAACACTAGTGTAGATTCTATCGAAGGTAAATAATGAGATAGAGTTCCATCAAAACTATGGTGATATAGGGTTGGTCTAAGTAAGGTATAATGTCGAGCATGATGGATGAAGGATTTGGATTGTTTGTAGGATAATTATAGTTAAATAATTTGGTCATGGATGTAAGTGTATAGGTTTGAATATCAAGTGGAGTTGAGACCAAAAATATCATAGATTATTACGATGGTTGAAGGTTCATGAACTAGCACTAGAAAATTTTCAATGAGAAACTGGTATTCTTTAGTTGTATATATTTGTCAAATGAGTGGCCCAATAGTATCCATAACATCTACCATTCTATTACTAGCCCTTAGTATATGTTCAAACTATATGTTGATAATCTTATGATTGAGAGTGTTGACCATGGCCTTATATGGAACCAACTTGTCATCTTTGGTCTAAAAATGGTCTATAACCTAATTGATGCTTAACTAAGAATCACCATAAACATTTAGATGTGCTATGTTCCATTGTACTACCTATCAAAGACCTATAATGAGTGCTTCATATTCAACCATGTTGTTGGTACAAGGAAAGCTAATTTTGAATGACTTAGGGATTAGATCCCCATATGGATTGATAAACAAAAGGCCTGCCCTCGATCCATGTGTTGTGAATGAACCATCAAAATATAGAATCTAGTGTTTCTCCACAAGATGTGTTCCATTAATGGTCATAATAAATTCATTAGTAAATTAGAATGTTAGTGGCTCTATATCTATAAGGGGTGCTTCAACAAGTTGGTCTATAATAACTTACCCTTTGATGGCTTTCTAGTTCACATACTCTATCTTGAACTCACTGAGAAGCATTATTAATTTGTTTATACAACCTTGTAAATTTTTTTAAGATAGTAGATACTTAAGCGGATATACTTTTGAAATGACCATGGTATTGTTATTCAACATGTAATGGTGCAATTTTTAAGCTAAGAAGACCATAGCTAAACAAGCCTTTTTAATAGGTGTATAATTGTGCTCATACATAACTAGTGTATGACTTAGATAATAGATGGCATGCTCCTTTACATTATTATCATGTTGAGATAGAATTACCCCCAAGGCATTTTTTTTCATTGATAGATATAGAAGGAATGCCTTTCCTGGTATTGGAGGCAATAAAACTAGTGGATTTTCTAGATAGTTCTTTAGATATTGAAAATCTTTCTAACAATCATCATCCTAAATAAATGTGACACCCTTCTTAAAAATATGTGTAAAAGGATGACACTTGTTGGATAATTGAGATATGAAGTTTCTAATAAACTATATTTTTCCCTAAAAACTATGGACCTACTTTAAATTGGTTGGTGGTGACATTTTTTATATGACTTGTACTTTAGTTTGATTAACTTTAATGCCTCAGTGAGACACAATAAAGTAAATTAATTTTCTTGAGGTAACTACAAACACATAATTCTTATGGTTGAGCTTAATTTTCTAATCACGTAGTTTCTCAAATATCCTCCTTAATACTACTAGATGATCAGCCCTCGCCTTTGATTTACCTAGTATGTCATCATCATAGTCTTCAATAATGTCATGAATCATATCATGAAATATGATGGGTATGGATCTTTGATAGGTGGCCCATGAATTCTTGAGACCAAATGGTATAACCTCATAATATAATGTTACCCACAAAGTGGTGAACACTATTTTGTGTTGGCCTTCTAGTACTATTCAAATCTGATTAGAGCCTAATAATCTATCCATTAGTAAAAGCATCTCATAACCCACTATGGATTAAACTATCATGTCAATGTTTGTAAATGGAAATTCATCCTTTGGAAAAGCTTTGTTAATGTCCCTAAAATTAATATAGATTCTAATTTCTTCTATATTTTTACTTACTGGCACTACATTAGAAATCCATTCAAAATAGTCAATTGTATAAATACATATTACTTCTAAGATATTTTCCAACTCTTTCTTGAATAATATAGTAATTCAATAATGCATTTTACGTAACTTTTATTTCATTGGTTTGAAATCACGATGTACCACTGGGTGGTAAACAACCAAGGTAGGGTCCAAGCTAGGCATGTCAAAATAGGCCCATACAAATATATCTACAAATTCCATCAAAGTGACTATAAGGACTTCATGCTCCTCCTCAGTGAGGGATGCACCTAATTTAATCCATTTTAGATCATCTGGAGTCCTGATATTTACCTCTATTATGTCTTTCACTAGAAAGGTTGAACCATCTTCAAGAATAGTGGGCAAAGATTTGAACTATTTTGCAATGTCAAAGTCCTCTATTAGGATTGGTTATTCAAGTTCTCCTAGGCATGTTGCAATAAAAATCCCCTAATGGGAGGGATGGCCATGTAATAAATGCTATTGTGAATTCTTGAATGATGTGATCAAAAGCTTGTTATTCTTCAAGATTGAACTTAAACCCATAGACAAGTTTGTCATCATTAGTATCCTAAATGATTTGATCAAAATCCTATTCTTATTCAAGACTAAACTCAGACCCATAGACAAGTTTGTCATTGGTTTTCTCCTGGTCTATATTTGAAGAAGGTTGAACATCCCCATCTAGTGGCACCTAAAACAGGTTTTCACCATTAGACTTGCTTTTATCTTTACTTTTTTTATGGTTTAAAAGTGCTTCCAATAGGTTTTCACTTTGGGACATTGATGATTTATTTATTTTTGGATAAGCATGTTCACTTGCTCTCCAAAATAGGCTTCAAGATCTAACTTGATTGAGAACCCTTTTTTGTGATCCCCCAATGGAATATTGTCCCTAAGGCCTAAAAAATGCAAAAAGCCTCATTCTTTTAAAACTCATCAACTAGTACATTGGATTCTTGTTGGCCCTAGTCGATCAGTTGGGGGTAATATAATGGTAGTGTATTATGACAAATGACTAGTCACAGGGTAAAAATGGAATTATTATCAAGCAAATTATTATGGCATAGATCATCAAATGGGCTATGATTAGACTCTTCTTCATTGTCGACATCATTATCACTAGTCATTATTAATGGAACTCAAATAAGATATGTGGGGTCACCCCCAGGCAGTTAAATCCAAGTCTATAGGTTCTTTTGTACTTAGTCATAGAAATTGGCTCAAGTGTTCCTTGTTGATTTGGCCTAAGTCCTCCTCTTTTATAGTCTTGGTTCTCCATAATCCAATTAGGAATGAGATATTTGGATCTTTTGTAATAATTGGCTAATTTGTCATTATATAACCATGATTCATCACCTTCAATAGGGTCCTTTTCTTGTCCAGAGGTTGGTATGAAAGTGATAGGTGTTGGATTATAAATTTGGCCTTTACCCTTTCTTTGCCATTGCATGAGAGGTTTAGATTTTGGTATTCTAAAGGACTTGGGGTTATGTGGAAGATTTGTAATGTGAAAGGTGTCATGGGTTAAGTATTCTCCTAGGACATTATCTGATATGGTGTAATGATTGGACATTTCAAGAGGTAGCAAGTGGGAAAGTGAATCAAGTGTATCAGGGTCAATGCAACTAGCCTCTAGTAAATACACAAGTATTGTTTTTTCTTTATCCTTTATATCAACTAGAGTCATGGTAAAATGGTAGTTATAGTTCTTGAACTCAGCCTCTAAATTTTTACAATTTTCATATGGATACGAATCTCCTAGAATAGTCACCTTCATTCTTGAATGGGATAACTTAATAAATTGGTGCAATGTAAATGGGATTGCATGAATCTTGTGTATCTAAGTTATTACCAAAATCATGTTATATGATAAATCAAGATCTAACACATGGAAAAGTTTATCATGGATCAATGTCCTAATGATAACTGGTAACCTAATGTTGCCTTGTGATTTTTGTTCTTCATTATCATAAGATTTTATTGTAGTTGTTTGTAGTTGAAGATCTATTGCTATGTACTCAAGAAGCTTGATGAGCTTTAGAGACACAATATTTAGGCCTGATCCATTGTCTATGAGGACACATTTCACTTTGTGTCTCATTATGTACACCTCAATGTACAATGGGTTGTTCTAAAGAGGGCCAAGGGATGACATATTGCTTTGATTAAAGGTTAATTGTTGGCCTAGAGCTAGGTGTCCAACAAAAGCTTGAAATTTGTCAGGAGATATGTCATTTGGAACTTTAGATTGGATAAATACTTCAGTCAAGATGTTTTTATGGATAGTAGATGTACATAATAAATCCAAAAATGAAATTTGTGCTGACATCTTTTGTAATTGTTCCACAATGTCAAATGTCTTTTTTTAGATAGTTGTAAATGGCTTGTTTTGAGGTAGAATGGGTGGTTGGGTGATGGGTGAAGTGGTAGATGGTTATGGGACTAGTATGGTAATCCTCGACTAATAAATTATGATTACATAATTAGGATTAGGTACATGTCTAGTTTTGCTAACAAATGATGGTGGAGGGGGACCAGATAGGATAAGTATTGGTTTCTAGTGTACTTATGCATGGTCATGGGCTAATGACCAGTTATTAGTATAAGGTCCAAACATGGGAATCTATGCTTGTTGGTTCACCTGTGTGTGGTCTGAGGTTAAGGAAGGATTATATACATAGATCAGTTGATTAGGAATGATTAGTAATGGTCTTATCTGATTGGTACTTAGTCTCAGATTAATGGAAATGGTGTTAAAATGGCCTCCTATAATATGCCCTATAATTCAGTTATAGTCAAGTGCAACTACATGGTAAGTCTACTAGTTGTTTGACTCATTCTAGCTTTGGTTCTATCTAATTTTTTGACATTTTTGGTTCTATTGTTGGTTCTTTTGATTCTATTAGTTTGGCCTTGGTTATTGATACTATTTTTATTATTATTGCACTAGATGATATTATTGTTTCTATTGTTGGTTTTTATGTTGGGGAAAAGGATTTTAATAGATTTCAAGGTTATGATTGGATGTGAAAGCTCCATGATCCAATAAGATCTCTCTATTTTCAATCATATTCTTGATCACATGTTTAATTTGCACACATCACTATAAATTATGGCCATTGACCTAATGATATTCACAAAATTCATTTGGACTATACCAGTATAGAAAGTTGACACCCTCAAGAATTGGCCCTTTTAAAATAAGCCATATAATCAAATTAGCTATGGTAATTTTGTGAAACACTATCTTAATAAGCTCTCCAAGGTTATTAAAAATGTGACATGTAGGAACAATTCTTCTTGGAGGAGGGTTTTACAAAGGTATAGGTTGTTATATTTGTTACATTTATTACATTAGTCTTGGTTTTTATACTTGGTGAAAAGGATTTTGTTTAGAATTTATGCACATATCTAGCATAGGTTGTGCAAAGGGTGATTACACCATTTGGACATGTTGAGACTCTATTGCTCCATTACCAAAAACATTCTTGTTGCGATTAAATTGCTTTGGTATATTAAAATTATTGATCTAGGTTTGATACGATGTTTGCGCTTGGACTATAATTTGATTCTAGTTATTATTCTAGTTATGGTTCTATCTTTGATTTGATGAGGCTAGTTTAGTGATCCCTTTATTAATAAGGTATTTCTCGATCATCAAACCTTTGTTGATGATCTCTTTGAACATGTGCACACACTAAAAATCTAAATTATAAGATATATCATTATATATATTTTTGGTAAACATAGTGGCTAGTTATTTATCTAATAGACTATGGGTAAATCAACTTGAAAGGGATCTCCATCACTGCAAATAGCTTGAAAATATTTCACCAAATTTTTGTTTGTCCTATGTTAAGTTTACCAGTGAAATATATTGCTCAAGATAGTAAGAGAAATGTTGTACAAATTGGTCCAAACTATCATTAAAATTAGATACTAAATTCTCAGGCAAATTTAGGAACCATTCCATTACTTGACTAGCTAAGATTCTTGGGAATAACAATAATAGGTAAATGTCACTATAGGCCACTAGTTGGCATACAATAAATAATTTCATAAAATGGGACTTGGGGTCACCTTTATCCTTATATTTGTCAAACTTTTGTGGCTCATACCATGGAGTAAATGGTATTTGTAAGTACTTTGTGTTGAAAGGGTAAGAACACACATCATCTAACAAAGTTTTTGGTCTATTTCCTCACTTAAATGAGGGTAATTGCATCCTTCATTTATTGTATCTCTTGTTCAAGGAAGGTAGTGGGATCATTGGCCTATAATGGTGGAGTTTTTAGGGTCATAAGTAGATTACTTTGACTTAGGTATGATGGAGGCATTTGTTTGGGAATGTTAGATTGGTTAGGGAATGGACCAGGAATATGCATACATGGATTAGGGTGTAACTATTGAAATTGCATGTGTGGTTGATTAATGTTTTATTTAGGGTTGGGCATGTAGGCCTAATGTTGGGAATACTATGATTGGGATGGAATTATATAGTTTTACTATGTCTGATGAGGTTAAATAGGAACATGTTACCAACTAGTCATACCTTGCTAATTAAGGGGAACTTATGAAGTTAGACCTTATATTTGAACTTGTGGAACATTATTCATGAAAGGTAACTATTACCTGATAGGTACTTGAGGAACATTAAAACCTCTTAGTTGCATGAATACTTGTTGGGAAGTGAATGCATGTTGTAGATTCAACATATATTAATGACTAATATTTACACATTGCTAGTTAGACATCATTTGGTTTTGGATCAACAAGTTACTCATAATTGAAGAGGTATGTGATGTGGAACATTAGTTTTCCCATATTGACATGAAAATATGTTTGGTATCTTCTACATGGGTATTTTGGATGGTGCCTATTGTTATGGAATGTTACTCATAACTTGTTAGGGTGGACTAAGATTCATCAAATTCTATTGTGGCATGGTACTAGTCATTAGCTAACTACTTAATCCTTGTTGTTGGGTACTTGAAGAAGTAGTTGGTTAAGGATTAAAGGTAGTTGGTTGAGGTTGAGAAGTCAAAAATCCTACTCCATATGTTTATGGACTACTCACAATGTTACTTAAAGGCACATTTTATTGTTGACTATGCATTTTTGCACTAACACCGCTTTGGTTTAAATTGGACATTATTGGCATATTATCCACTATATTTTGCTTATTATTCTATGTTGAAATAGAAGACACTTCCTCAATGATTGGAGTATTAAACATGTATTATCCCTAATTTTTTGTGTAATTAGGTCAAAACCCTAATTTTCTTGGCTTGCCAACTCAAGTAAGACTCCCATTAAATGTAATGACCAAATAAGAGGTACATTTGACACGGCCATATTATTAAAGTTACATGCTAGGTTTTAATAGGTCTAGTATGTTATCTACATTTGAATGATTTGGTCCTCCAAAGGACTCTTTATGTGATAAGAATACATGGATCTTGATATGACATTAATATAATGACATTAGGATTGTTAGAAGAGGCTTGTTCATTATAAGACATGTTGTAATGACCTCTTACTAGACTTGGAAAATTTTCATGCCCTACCTCTATGGCTTTGTTAGGATCATAGGATAATAATATTGTAACATAATATGGTTATTATTGAACATTTTCTGCAACTAAAGGTATACTAGCCAATTATTGGGTCATCTAGTCTTAGTCTTGGTCCATGTATGAAGGAGTGCTAACCAAATAATTATCCAAAAGATCTTGAATCTATTCCCATATTTGATTATTGTATGGTGGATAATAATTCATCTCCCAAACAACATCATCTCCATAAGAGTCCTAAATAAAGTCCTCTTGTGTGATAAGATTTCCATTTCTTGGATTATACATGGCTCCACTATGTGTATAGTGAGACATGGTCAAATAATTTGGCAAATATTTCATGAAAAGAGAGGATTAGAGATCTAAAAACTTTTAAAAGATATATTTGAAAAGACAAAAGGATCAAAATAGGTCTAACTTATTCTAGATGTGGAGCTATATCTCAAAAAGGTTAATGCTAAGATTTTGTAAAAATAGTATAACATCAAATGTATAACATTAAAAGTTTCATGAAAACAAGGTTAAGTAAAATGAACTAAAAATAAGATGCCAAACTTTAGGTTCAAAGATGTTCCAAATAGGTATAAACTAGGAAAGGGAAAATTTGCTATGTCTTTTGGCCAAATGCAACATCAAAAGCTAGGATCAAAACAAGGCATATGCCAAGAATTTTGGCCAATTGTAGTATCAAAATCTAGACTTGAAATAAAGGAGATGATTTTAATTTAACAAAGTTGGAAAACTTTGGCATAAACAAGGCACTTGATTCTAGACATAAATGTGATCAAATCAGTATAAGCAATAAATAAAAGGCATTTGAAGGTAGATTGATTTTGATAAATGAAAGCACAAAAAATCTAGTTTTCAAAATTTGGGTAAAAAATTAACCTAAATTATGAAACCCAAAAGATAAATGTATGTGTATTAGCCCCTAAAAATGATGCCTAAATAAAAATCAATCAATATTTGGATCCAAACTTGGAAAAGTTAATTGGAGAGTCAACTTAAGAAAACTTAGGATTTAATAACCAAAAAAATAGGCAAATTTGAATAACATGACTATGCTAAACAAAGATCCAATGAGGAACAAATGATTGGTTCAAATAATGAAAATTTAAACACAAGATAAGACAAGTCAATTGAAATAATTTTAGTAGCCTAACGGTGTTAGTTCTCTCAAAATTTGTAACAATGTTTTGTTTCAAAGACTTCTAAGGTTTAAAACTTAAATTGATTTGGGCAACACAACATTACCCATTTCAATCAAGTGACATACATAATGTTTTTGACATGAAATATTTCTAAGTTAAATCAAGGTGTCAAATGGATGGCATAAAAACTCCTCAAATAATGAAGTAGTGTACACAAACAAACTCATTCATGATGTGGTATAAATAAAAATGGTTTAGATCTATGACACCAAGCAATAAAAGAATAAATGAAAAAATATATCTAAGTATATTATCCTAGATCCTATCAAGGTATGTAAAGTGGGGTTAATTAAAACTTACAAGTTATGACCTTCTAGATTGATCCCAAGTGTGGCTAACACAAGAGAAACATCACATAAATTAAGTTCCTACCAATCAAATTATTATGCAATGGTCTATTCCTTTGCATGATGATAAAATCCATAGACTCTTTATTGGTATCCCTTGCTTGACTAGACCTAACTCAAGCCTTTTTTTACTAAAGGATAGGTTAGCCCTCAACCCCCTAGCTCTAACAGTATGCATTCTCATCTTTATATACCCCATTATGAAACATGGTTAAAATACTATCAAAAGATGAAGCCTTGGGCCAATGCTTCCCTATAGAACCCATGAGAGGTAATGACATCCCTTTTACAAGACAAAATGTATGAAACTAAAGACTAAGTAAAAGGACTTTAGGGTTGAGTTTAGATCACCTAATACCATACAAGTTTTAGAGAGAGCCTAGGAAACTTTCTTTTTACACCTTGGAATAAGCACTAAATGTAATTAAAATGTGCTTTTGATCCCATGAGTTATGTATAGGGGATGTGGGAGAGAATACACATGTTATTATTTTTGTGAAAATAAACAATCAATAAATAATTTGTAAACAATTACAAGTGAAGTTTGATTTTAGGTACTAAATTGAAATGTGATGATGTTGTTTACTTGGTCCTTTGGCTTAAGTGCATAATATTGAAATAATTACCAAAAAAAACCAACTAAATCAAAATCATCTATGTTCATTTTAAGCTCAAAAGTCCAAATTTTTAATATTTAGCCTAAGTTCATTTTTAAACACCAAAAGTAAGTGTTCAAAACTTAAGCATTCATTTTAAGCACCAAGAATGAAGTGTTTGCAAAAATTAGAAATTTATAATTCTTTTTAAACACCAACATCTAAATGTGTGACATATAACATGTTAATTTTAGTACCCAAATTGAATGTGCAAGATTTAACTAGATTCCTTTTAAAATGCCAAATTGAAGTGTAAAACCATTCAAATCTTGTAAATTTGTGTTCCAATAAAGCCCTTGACCTACAATTGTCAGAGAGTAACATTTTTATTTGAAGTAATTTTAGTTATGAGAAAATGATCTTTAAAAAAGGAGATCTAATTTTTTTAATTAGAACACACAATGACCAGGGCTGATCAGAAATGATTAATACCAATTCAAGGAAACCAATGCAGTTCATTCATAGAGAACCAATTTCAATCAGGAATAATTTGATGTCAGTCAATTAAGACCATCATCAATCACTTGTGAAATTGAAAGTAAAACCACAAAAGATAAACATGTTAGGATAGGCAATTGTTAATAAAAATCTCAATTAAACCTGTAAGGCAAAGTTTATAAAGAGAATTTAAATGCTACTAAAAATAAAAAGCAACTATTAAGAATGCTAAAAAAATTCAAAATGTAATCTTGGTAAACTATGTTCTACCCTAATTACCGATAGGTGATGGTTATACATAATCAATCTCAATTGGGTGAATTTTACAATGGTCACATAAAATCAACACCGGTTAGTCCTAACTAGTACTAATCTCTATGTAGATCTGAGACAATTCTAGAATTAGAAATCTAGCAAAATTAAATCTAAAATTATAAATTTTAAGGAATTTAAGCATTCAAATGTAAATTTTTGAGTTGCATATTCATATCCCTACTATGTGGGGTGTATATGGTCCCACCAGGCATGCCATTTATGATCAAGGAATCTAAGAAGGGTGGTTAGATCATATGTTATTTTTCATAATGAAAATCAAAATGAAAGGAAACACACTATCTTGCCCAGATCAAAGGGGAGATAATGGTGAAGAAAACCAATTGATAAAACACATCTAAAATTAAAGAAAACATAACTTTATTACCTTCCTTGAATAGTCAAAGATATTTCTTTCTTTATCTTTCTCAGCTTGTGTTCAAGAGATATTTGTCTAATGGAGTTGTGTGGCTCCTTCTCCCCTTGGCACCATGGTTTAGCTCATGCTTTTAGCTTGATGGCTCAAAGTGTCTTGTCTTGTGATTCAAATTTTTTGGCATTATAACCATATAGATTTCAATCTTGTCATAAAACCAACATAATAACACTATTATGTTCTAAACCCTCCAAATGAAGAGGTCTAGACATGTATTTATAGGTTTAGCAACTAACTCCAACCCAAGGTGAGATCGAGGTTAGTTAGAGATTGAAATGGATTTAAACTTAACCTTTGTGAGTTAACTAACCCTAGTGGAGTCAAAAGTTATAAAATGGTCATGATTAGCAATAAATAGGTATGGGTGGGATATTTTCCAAAAATAACAACTCATAAAAGGTAATTATGAGTTCCTAGGATATTATTTGATTTTTGAATTTCCTTTTGATAATTCATTTAATTTATCATGGATAATTCAACTTAGGCATTTGATTTATTTTTACACTTTAATTAAATTAATTTAGGCTTTTTGACATTTTGAATGATTTGAATTAATTGATGTGTGCATTTGTCCCATTTAATTGATTTATAAGTCAATATTGCATGTTATGAAACCAAAAATGAGATGTTTATATATTCTTAGGATTGATTGACAAAGGTTGGTAAGAATTGGTCTAAAGTTTGGTATGAAGCCATTGGTGGTGAATTTTAGATGTCTACACCACTTAATTAGTGTCACTAATATACAGATAAGGTGTAATCCAATTACATGGTGTGTATGAAATTGACTGATCCTTAAGATCAAATAACTATATGAAAATTATGGCCAAAGTAGTATTTATGGTTAAACATTATTATTTCATGTGTTTGATTTAGTTTACATGTTTAGTATCATAACATGTTAGAATGGATTTCTTTATGATATATTGCATGTAATAGTTATCTTATAGCACACGGGTTCTCATTATCACTCTTGATTTTTGCACTATCATTATCTACCTATCTATGAAGGAGGGCCATTCCTTTGTTGAGAGATTGTGTGGGGGATAAATGGTCCATAGTTAGTGTGTAAAAGCACTTAGATGATGATCTCACTCCCTATAGTATTACTTCACTAGTGATGACACTCATGATTACTTACTAATGATTTGAGTTCGATAAGACTCACATGCTCCATGGAAAATTGTATCATTATACATTATTATTAATCCTTGTATTACACTAAAACTAAAATATTTTGTATATTTTATAATTATAATAGTTAGTTTTAACATTGTATCAGTTGTAGCTAAATTTTCAAGTATACTTTTATGAAAAAAAATCAATATTCATTTTATATCAGCATTGTACTTGATCTTGATCTAGTGATCATTAGCTAAATATATTAGCTCTTGACATTGTTTTTTAGTTGTATTAAAAACTAATTTATTTAGTTAAAGATCACTATATTGTTGGTTTCATCATGATGGAATATTTATTTTGAATTTTATTAATTTTTTTTTAAATACCTTATTCTGGTAGAACCCAATGAGGTTGTTACATTATAGTATCAGAGCTAAGGTTTAAATTTTAGGACTTAATGAGTCCACTAATGTAAACATATTCTCATATTAATTAAGAATAATGGTGTGAAATAAACCTAAAGGTGAGGGTACTTCAAAAACTAATATTTTAATAGATCCAAAATAATTAAACACTAAGCAAACTATGAATTTATATTATATCATCGCAACCATGCACAAAACTAGGGACCAAATCATAGCCTTAGAGAAGGAAGTGCATGGGCATGTTTATGAGAGTGTTTAGAAATAACCTGAAGAGAATCCTACTGAGCATAAAAATCCTCAAGAGTAAAGGCATGAGGAAGTTACATAAGATATGAGAGCTCGAACAACAATA
Organism: Torreya grandis; assembly: GCA_037957365.1. Taxonomy (NCBI): domain Eukaryota; kingdom Viridiplantae; phylum Streptophyta; class Pinopsida; order Cupressales; family Taxaceae; genus Torreya; species Torreya grandis. Next base: position 155,418 of record JARHVA010005796.1, read on the forward strand.
TAGTTGACATGGGATATGAAAAAGGTGAATCCACCCAAGTTTAACGGAAATAGTTTGGGAGATGGAGTTGAAGCATGGCTAAAAAATATGGAAAATTATTTCAAGATTCATAATTACTCTAAATTCACCAAATTTGTTTGGGGATATTATCAAATTTCTAGAGAAACAATAATATGGTGCGATAATAAGAAGTTTGAAATGAACCTAGAATTTACCACCACCACCACTTGGGAGTAGTTTGTGACATTGTTTAGGTTATGGTGGATTCCTTAGTTATATTTTAATTAGAATTTTATGTTATTTTAGAACCTTGAGCAAGGAGACATTTATGTGAAAGAATATTGGGAAGAAGTTCATTATGGTATTAAAACCCTAAATTGGTTGTGAGGTGGATGTACATGAGCCATCTACCATGGATTAGATCTTTGAGAAGGAAATCAAGTAGGAGCAAAAGCTCAAATCTCTTTCTTAAGTTAGAGATAAATTAAAGAATTTTTTTATAGGTCCTAAAATGACTTTTAAAAATAAGAATTAGAAGATGAATGGGGACTCTAAGAGTCATTTTAAGAGACAAAATCCTAAGTTCAACATTAGATCAAAAAAAACTTGGTAATGGTTTCAAGGGAGGTTTTAAGGGGAAACGACACTCAGATAAGAGAGGACCACATGGATTTTGCCTCATTTATGGAGGTAACCATTATGATAAAGAGTATACTCAAGGAAAATCAAACGTTAAGAATAAGGTTTATGCTTTGTAATGTGTAACTTTTTAACAAATGATTCATGCAGCTATTGACAATCATCAAGCTGAATTCCAAGCTTCTCCTATTGAACTGATAGGTATTTTTTTATCATCCAATTTTAATTTTGATTGAGACTATAGATAATAAATATTTTATTACTCCTAGGATGCCAACTACCATAACTCAAAGATAATTAAGAAGCATTTCAATAATCTCTCACATGTAAACCAATGAATATGAACCTATCTCACCAATCCCAATGAGCCCAACCATAAGTGAAAATAGATTTTGGCATGCCCAGTAGGACTCTTAGTCTAAGAGGTTAAAATATTTTTGGTGTTGTATTTTAATAATAAGCCTTTGAAGGCATCTATCCAAGCATCAATGGTGACTTCAAAGTTACATCAGCTAGTCAAGCAACCCAAGTTTCCTTTTGAAGATTGTTGGTAATATTTTTCTTTGTGTTCTTGATTTAAATGAGGTTCCATGGCTAATTTGGGTGTTGAGTACTATTTTACACAAGTTGGTGAGACATTTCAAACTTATGGCATTCCCTATCAGCCCTGGTGTGATTATGACCAATTTTTTCATGATCCTTACTAACCCCAACATGACTCTTATTAGCCTTGCCATGAGTTATATTAGTCTTATAGCTAGCCTTATCAATTTATTACTCCTCCTAATCAACCTAGTAACTTTTCTAATTATTCCATTTCCCTCTTCAAGAAAACATGTTTAAGATATGAAAAGTACATGTTGGATCTCAACACATAAATGGGATATAGTCAAGATGTTCCTAGACGTCATATTCATAAAGTGAAAGATATATTAGAGCTAGTCAAAAGAGAGTGGGCACCTGTTGAGAGATCCAATTGGCAAAGGCTCACAAGTGAGATGATATATGTGAGTGGCCTAATTTCATCTTTAGAAGATAGGATAAGAAATTATGAATAACAATCTCACCAAGTCTATTAGACCTCATATCCACCTTCCCAATATTTTTATCAATTCTATATGATCCCTACTCATGAACCTAATCAATCTTAGCAAAGTCATCCTTTTCCCAATCAGTTGGAAAAGAGAGTTGAAGAGACAAGATTTGTGTTTGAAGCAAATATTGATAGGTAGATTGAGTTATACAACATGAAGATGAATGAGTCCATCTCATTAGAAAAATAAGTGGAATCTAAGCTCTCATTGCCCTCTCCCATTACATCCCCACTTCAAGAAAAGACATCTAGATATGAGATTCCAAGTTGGAAACAAGGTGGAAAATCCAAGCCTAAGGAGATCCCAAGTTTTTTGAATACTTCATACACTCAGAAAAGTGAATCACTACCTCAATAATACACTCTTAATCCTAACATACTAAGATAGAATAAGGTAGTGGAATCATGGGGAAATAAAGATAAAATCCTAGATAAAGAGTGTGAAGTTGAAGAAAAACTTGATCCTATGCAAGCCCCTTCCACCCTTCCTCAAGAGAATCCTTGTCTTCCATGTCAGCCCTTTTATACTCTTTATGCTCATGATGATGCGTATAAATTTAAAGAGAGAATTTTATAAGAGAACCTAGCCAATCAAATTGAAGAACTTGTAACTAAGAAGAAACCCAATCTTATTGAGAGCACTATGGAAATCAAGAAGGTATGCCTTGTTGAACCACCATTAGAGGTTGTAATTGAGAACCCATATGATAAGGTTGAGTTGTTTTTGATGAAATAAGATTTAATTTACATATAAAAACTATTTTAAACTTCTTGTTTCTTATTGAAAATCATGCTAAGCCACTTGTCTCTTCTAAAATTACATGTTCTACTCTAAACTCTCTTTCTATGCACAATTGACTCATTTTCTCAGCTTGACAAGTGTCTTTATGACCTTTAGACTTCTCTCTTCTCCTCTCTATCTCAAGTTCTTAAGAATTAGCCATTTTAACTTTGTAAACTATTCTTCACCTAAGTATGGCAAATCTCTTCTCATTTTCATACCATTTGATCAATAAGATTACTAATTTTTACCCCTTACATGACTATTAATAGTGTGTTTTACTTAGATGATTGATTTTTCTTAGTGATGATGTGTTGTTTCATTTTCTCACTTATTTGTAATTGGAAAGCTTCTTCTTGTAGGTCATGTGAATTTTTTTATGATGTGTCAAGGTCAAGTGAGTTAGTCTATTCAAATAGTGCCATTCTAGGGATCTTATCTAGTCTTCTTAGACTAAACATTCATCACAACCTCATAATGTAACATTGATGTGAGAAGATGCATATTAGAGAAGTGTATGTTTGGTTACTCCTTTGTTCTCATGTGTAACATGAAGCTAGTTGAAATTCATCAACTTATTTTATATATCACCTCCCTTAGGATAGGTTAATTTCAATTTTCTCTCTCCCTTTTACATCACAAAGTTTATGTGTAATAGTGGTCTACAAGTGGTACATCAAGAGAGCTAGCCCTATCTAGAGATTCACCTCATTATTAGGCTCACATATAGAATAAAGGTGTTTCAATTATGCCAATTGGATGAGGATAGCTAAGACATCACCTCAAAGGGTGCAAATCCAATTGACAACAAAAGTTATGGGTCAAATTTTTGACTAGAATAAACTTTACCAGATATAGAAAAAGATTAAAAAAACTATAATGATATAAACATAATCATAACAATAAAAATAATAAAATGGTCATAATTTTCAAACATAAGTCAACTAGTAATAATCTAAATAAATTCCAACATCATTACCATAATCATATAAATAATCCCAATAGGATTTTATAAACCTAAATCAACTAATAATGACCAAATCATAAAATAGAAATATGTCAAACATAATCATATAGATGAAATAATAATAAAATATTGTTTTTTTAAAAAACCCTAGTGTTTATTTCAAAGAAATAGAGGCTCAAAAATGTCATTGCCCCCACATCATGGCTATGGGTTCATCTTACACAATAGGTTTAAAATAATGAAAAAACATTTCTTAATAACCCTGAAGGACCTAACTAGGGTTTTAAAAATATAAATAATGAATTTATAAAATCAACACAATAAATAATAATACACATCCATAACCTAATATAATGGCATGAAAATAACAATAAACCTAGCAATAATAAACAAAATATATATATCAAATTTATATCCACATGTTATATATCCACCACAACAATGGCCAAGCCATATAATGGCCTTCATAAAATAATATAAGAAATAAAAGACATTGAAAAAATTAGGGTTTGTAACTATAAACACCATTATGAAGACAAAAATATAGATGCCTATGTTTATGGATATAAACAATAACTAGTTCACCATTTGAAACCACTAAAGAATGCAAACTCAAAATTTTAAAACAACACTTGGAGTCCTAAAATCGACCATAGAAGAAGGTAAAATCCACATGCTTATAACAAAACTAATCGATTCAAATAGCCAAAATGAGCTTAATAAAAAATCTACTAAACTCCTACATGGATAAAAAGTTTCATGACTTAACTAAAGTTCAATCCCAATGAATACTCATGGACTAACTACATGTTTATCTACCTTGGCCACCATGCCCAAGGTTTCTTTAGAGTCTTACCAAAGTGTAGGGCTTCTCCACTAAGCCAAAAAAATGACCAAATGAAAACCTAAAACCATTTTGGACGTGTCTCTACCAAATGATTTCATGGGATGAGCCAATGCCATGGCCCTAAGGTCAAATGGAAAAAATAATAATAAACACTAATGCAAACTCTAAAGTTATTCGTGGTCACAAGATTACCTAATCCCAAATCCAAGTCATATCTTGCTTATAACAAACAATGAATTCCACAACAAAAATATGACAAAGTCCTTCATTAAGACTCAAACTAGATGAAGCACATTTAAAATACCTTCAACTATATAAATAGTTCATAAAGTTCATAACAAAAAACAAGACCAAGACAATCATGCAAAAAATTATAAAGTCAACCATGGAACAAATTAGACTATGAAAACAAGAAAAATATAATGTTGAATTTGAAAAGTTATGAAATTTGAAAAAAACATAATTGACAAAAATGACTTAAAATGATGATATCAAATAACTAATAACTATCATAAGACCAACACAACTCGATAAAGCTAACAAGTAAATAATTCAAAAACATCTAGAAAAGTAGTGATTGTACAAAGTTCAAAATTGACTATAAATCCATCAATAAATAAATCAAACTTAAAATGATAAACACTCAGCACTTTGATCAAGTAAATATAATGACTCAATCAACAATAATATCAAGCTCAGTTTGATAATATAATTTACTATGTTGGTTTATTCATGTTATTTCTCCACATTTATTTGTTGCTCAAATTTGAACACAACCTAGGTCAAGTACTTGTCCTTACAGTCAACAAATAGACCATTAGTAGTATTTAGACATTTAAATAATATTAATGAAATAAAATAATTTAAATAAAACATATGAATTTAATAGTAAATTAGTAATTATTAAGCATAAATATCCAATGCTATAATGAAAATTAGATCAATAATTGTTTCAAAAATAAATATAATAGATCATAGAACTGTAACACCATAGTAAAACAAACACGTATGTCTTGAATATTTCATAATTAACTATATCAAAAAATAAATAAAATTAATTTAAACATGATCATTAAATCCTCCCTCACTTGGAAAAGAGACATCCTAGTGATCAAAATAGCCAAGGATAATGTTGCTTGAAAAGATTCTCACCTTTCCAAGTGACACTTATTTCTGATAAAGGATCTTATTAAACAAATATTTGGAAAATCTCTTGATTTTTCAATTTAATGTTTTGATGGTCCAAGATCTTCAATTGATCCAACTACATCTTTTTATTTTTTAAAACCTGAATATGAGTTCAATCCAAAACATGAGATGAATCAAGAATATATTTTTTCAATAAAGCAATACAAAATATAGTGTGAATTTGAGACAAGGAGGAAGGGCTAGATGATAGGAAATAGGACTAATTTTTTATTAAATTTTAAAGGGTCATATAATTTGAAGAGTTAATTTATAATACTTTCCAAATTTAATTAAATTTTTTTGTAGTATAACATATAGATAAACCTTATTCCCACTTAGAATTCACATGGTGTCCTTTTTAAATTAGCATAATTATTTTGCCTATTAGAGGTAGCCTTTAAATTTTTCCTTATAGTTTCCATTTACCTATCATACTCCTACAAAACATCAAGATCAACAATAGTCCTATTTTCTAAAAATTTCTAGCCAAGTGGAGTTCTACACTTGCATCCATTACAAAGCTTCGAAAGGAGCCATTTTAATCACCGAATGGTATGTGTTATTATAAACAAATTTAAAAAAGTGTAAATAATTTTCCCATTTACCTTGTTCATTTATCACATACATTATTAACATGTCTTTCACAACTTGATTTAATATGTTTGTCTAGTCATATTTTTCTAGGTGATATGATGAACTAAAATTCAGCCTTGTATCAAAAGTGTCAATCAAAGTTTTCTAAAACTTCAAAGTAAAAAGTTTATCCCTATCTAAAATAATAAATTCAAGCATGAAATAAAACCATATAATTTCTTTCAAAAAATGTGAAGTAAACATAAATGCATCATCTATCAACTTATGGCAATGAAATGACCAACTTTAGTAAATTTATCTATCACAACTAGAATAGTATCATGTTTACCTTTCGATTTTGGAAAACCAGCTATGAAATCCAAAGAAATCATAGCCTACTTTCCTCATGGTACATCATGGGGGTAAAACAATACTCATAATGACCATATCTATCTATCCACAATCTATATTTGCATTTAGATAGATAGGGGAAAAGTGTAAGTGTGTGTGTGTGTGTGTGTGTGTGTGTGTGATTTTAGAGTTAGTTATAGTTTATATAGAGGGACCCTCAACTAACTCTATGTAATATATATATATATATATATATATATATATATATATATATATATATATATATATATATATATATATATATATATATATATATATATATATAGAGGGGGGGGGACAAAAAAATCTAGATAGATATATAGGGCTTGGGGGGGATTAGAAGGGTATTCACTATGCTCACCCCATATATAGATCCATATAGATAGATAGGGGACCTATCTAAATAGAGGTCACCTAATCCTATAGCCATAGTTACTCCTTAGCACACTTGACTATCCCTATGCTAGATAGATAAGATAAGATATATAGGGGGTGTCCACCCTCAACCTCCCAACCATATAGAGTTGAGTTTAATGGGCTCTATATATAATATAATATATATAAGGAGGGCCAAATAAACTCTATCTCAGACCAAAAAACTCTATATATTAGGGGGAGGGCCACCCTCAACCATATAAAATTATGTACTTAATGTACATTTTTTGGAGAAGGCCACTCTTGAATAACTTTAAACTTTGTTGGATCAATATAAATACTAGCCTTAGTGTTTCTTTTAATTTCTACTCATTTCTTACTTTTGAAATAAGATAAGAAACTAATAATAAGGGTACGGTAGAAGAAACTGGTTGTTATGTGCATAATCTAGATGAGTATGGAGAGATCCTCTTTGTATTGGAAGGAATAACCTGTAGATAAGAAATTAATAACAAAAGGGGTTGTTAGAAAGATATTTAGGTGGACTACCTAGCATCAGATAGATCTAAGAAGTGTGAGCTTACTAAGAGGCTATCAATCCACTCTTTGATATAAGTTAAATTGAAGGAGATAAAAGTAAGATACTTTCATCAGATATTAGAAAGGAAATAAAATTAAATACAAGAAGTAGATAAATTTTGAATAGGTAAAATGACTAAGTATAGCAAAATTGGGTCAATACTAGTGCTAAAATAGATCAGATCAGGTTACAAAAATTAGGTAGGGGTATATGAATAGGTAGGGACAAAAAAAGTTAAATTTGGTTGGGGGTAAGGGGTTAGAAATAACTTGTTATTTCTTACCATAGTGACCATCACTGGTTGGGTTGACCATTGGTAGTTGGGTAACCGTTAGTGGTTAAAGGTGACTATCAGTGGTTGTGCTAACTATCAATGGTTGCTTATGAAATTTTGGAGCTATTCAAAAAAGAGTTGTAGACTAGATCAATGATTAGGTAAGGGTCTATTTAAGGGTCTGGTAAAAAATGGGAGGTTAGAAGATAGGTAAAGAAAGGTTTGATGGGGAAGAAAAGTAAAAAAAATAACAAAAAAGTACAAATATATGCATTTCTTACTAAATGGTTGATGGTTGATGGCTAGAAAATTTTTGGTAGAGTAATAGTACTTTTTATCAAGATCAATTTTTGGGGAGGTTTGGATCTCTGTTATTATTATTAAATTTCTATAAGAAGACTAGCTGGCTAGAAGATTGAATACTTATATGCAAAAATACTTGTGATAATTGATTACCTCTTACTCCCCTTCTTTTATAGCCAAATAGAGATGGAGGATATAAGGTTACATAAGAGGTTGGCTTGATAATTTCAAATATTAGGAGTTCATTAGCACTGCATAAGGTGAACATATTTAATTATACCATGTTATCTTACACATAGCTAGTATTAAGTAAGAATGAGGAAGATCTAATCCTCGATGGTCAGCCTAACTGTTGGTGGTCAAGCTGACCTTTGGTGATCAAGTGTCTGAAGGAGAAGGGGTCAAGGTGGGTTAAAAAAAATGGGTGAAGGGTTAGGTTATTAAGTTAATGAGTTTATTTATCTAAGTATCCAACTTGACTTAGGGTCTGATGGGTTAGTTAGTGGGTTGAGAAGGGTTAGGTGGTCTCTAAAGTATCTTGAGGTATTTTGACATCTTGTATAGTTTTCTAGTGTCTACATTTTAACCATTTTTGTAATGTGGATTTGAATTAAAAATATGCAAAATAAAAATATATCTATTGGTTGAAGGTCTATTTACCTTGAGTATAGGAGGAGGTGTTCCCCCTCAAAATGGGAGTTGATGAGGTGAAATTAAAATTGAGTCAAGGTTTGATAAGTGGTTTATTGTGAATCATGAGGTTGGTGATAAAAGGGTAGTTTGGAATTTTAAATGAAAATATGGACACAAAATGAGACTAAGTACAATATCTAATATCATTCATAGATTAAAGTTTCTAATGTTGGTAAAAATAAGGTCAATTCTAGAAGGATTGGTGATAGAGTAGTCAAGCTATAACATTAGGCATAGCTAATAATTTTATTCCTATCAAGTCTTCTAGATAGGGTTGATGTTTTTATAGGTATCCAAGGTAATAAATTCTCCCTTTAAAAACATAAATGGTCTAGTTGTGTAAGAGGTGGTGAAAATTCAAATGTTCAATATGGAAAAGTTGGTTGGTATGGTCAAAAAGACCAAGTAAGGTCATCATAAAATATGTGATTGTTTGGGTCAATAAATGGCCAATGTAAAGGTGTACATGGTCTAATGGTTGATTAGTCAAAGAGGGTATTCTCTAAAATTTTACATGGGAGAAAGGTAATCTCTAAAAAAGGTGGCATGAAGTTATAGGTGCCTAAAAAATTTAAATGTGATACCTTGACCATTAATGATTAGGGGTTCCAAGGTTGACCATCAATGGTCACCTTAACTATCAATAACTAGGGGGAAACCCTAAAAGGTTGAGTATAAAAAGCAAAAAACAAAATTTATTTTCAATTTTGACTTGTTAATGCCTATGCTTTCCATGTATTTTGCGATTTTGTGATTTGGCCTTTCACTGTGAGAGGTTTAACTGAGTGGTTGTTGATGTGGTGATAGTCAATTGGGTAGAGGTGTGTGTTTGAGGTGATTTAGCTAGGATAGATATGTAGGGTGGATGAGGAAGTGATCAAGTGATTAGATGTGGGATCTATCCTCGATAGTGGTTGATGAATGAGGTTGGGGGTGCTTTAAAATTGTTAATTTTGTTGCTTTGAGGTTGAATATGGGTAGTGTGTGATTATGTTGGTAGGGTTTGGCTTCCACTATTATAGGTGAGAGAGATCAGGTTAGGACTCCCTAGGTTTGGTGACCTAGAAGAGGGACACCTTGAGATAGAGGGTAAGAGTAGTGTCAGCACTAGTAGGACCATTATGTATCATTCCTATAGTGTAATACTTAGCCATATTAGAAGAGTTGAGGTATTATGAGTCCCTAGTGTTAGTATAGTGTCTTGAAAAACCCCAATGGGGTGAGTGCAAAACATGTTTAGCAGGTGGGGAAGTTGTGGAGACTCCAACTTAGTAGGCCATGTTAGTGAGTGGATAGGTAGGCATCCCAAGAGGACCAGAAGTAGATGGTAGTGGTAGTGCAAGTGCAGGAGGGGCCAGTGCAAGTGGTTCCCTAGGGGCATTATATGATATGTTATGATGTATTTTTACATGATTTTGATACTAGCCTATGTGTCGATGTAATGAGGTGTACATGTTTTGATATATATATATATATACACACACACACACATTTTTACATGTTTTATTTATTTTGATGACATGATTTTATAAGATGATGTTTATGATGTTTAGGATGATATATGGATGAAATTTTATGGCTCATGGTTAAATGTTTTCTGCTTATGAGATGTTGATGATTATGGATGGTTTGATTATGGATATTGATGTGGTTTATGATATGATGTTATATGATGTGACGTATTTCATTGATTATGGATGTGATGTGTTAAATATGGTTAGCACATAAAGTAAGTTAGATAACCAACTAGAAGTGAGAAAAGAGATGAGAATCATGAGACATATGTCTATATGATCATACTAATGATAAGAAGGTAAGGGAAAATCATTATGTCATTCCATTGTTAAGGACAAAATAAAAACTAAAGTTAGATTGGTTTAGGGAACATAAGCTTTTCAAATGCTTCACATTAGCATGCTTTGGTTGATAAAAAGGCATCTTGATCACATCGTGTGAAGTAAGATCATAATCCCTTAATTTCTAAATGGTATAAAGGTGAGGTAGGTGATAGGTGGAGGGTAAATGGGTTGATAGATAAGCTAATCTTATGTGGGTTAGTTTTTCACTTCTATAGGTGACCTAAAAACCATATTATACAATTCCATGTCTTCATGTAAGTTGTAGACTGATTGATGTAAGAAGTCTACTAATGATAGATATGAAAGCTAATTATAGATTTTTGGGGATAATTTTTTTTATTTTGATATAAGGTCTTTTATTTTGATAATTTTATGAAACTGATTGATCCAAGAAGATTCATATGATTTATTTTGACCCATTTGACTTATCCATCCTTTAAAAGAGTGATCTAAGTTTGGGTTTGTTTATTTGGTAGTTTTCCTTCAAGGGAGTAATCTTTTTTTTAAGTAATTTAGTTTTAGGTAGATATCCTTCAAGGGAGCAATCTGTTATGCTAGAGAAATGTGACCCAAGTGATATTTTGGTATCCTAAATTATTTTGATGCTAGGTTTAGACATGGACTTGTCTATATAGGTTTAGATTTTTACCTTTCTGAGGGAAAAAATTTAGCACAAAAAGTTAATAATAGGTGAAAAGGTTAGTTTTGAGAGATAATGACCATAGGATTCCATCTTGATTAGAGACAAAAAGTATCCATGAGAACCATGCTATGGGTAGAGCCATGGTGCCCATATTTAGGATTAGGCTATGATTGTGATAGTTTAATCACATGGTTCTATGTTGTAATTGATTGTCCTCAAAGGAACAAGGATAGGTAAGTGAATGTGAAAATCTTGTAAATCAATGGATGAGCTTAATTTACACAAAAAGATGAGTTTTATTATTTTTTTAAAACAAATGCAGATACAAAGCATTGAGAGGCTCAAGTTCTAGTTTTCCTTTGAGAGAGGACAAATAGGAAGCTCCTAATCCATACTTATGGGTTATGATGTAGGGTCCAATCCAATTAAAATCAAATTTACCTCTTTTGATTTTCTATATATTGGTTACATGTTGGTTTTCATTTAAGATGAGGTCTATGATATTGAATTCTCATTCTTTCAAGTATTTTTTATAGGTACACTTGATTCATTGTTGGTAGACATGAAGACTGTTAAGCACTATGAGGTGGTTCTTGTCAAGTAGCTCAAGTTGAGCTAGATGTTCTTGAGGATAAGTAATCTCAAAAATGATGTCTTGTAAGGATATCTGAAGAGAGGGTATCTAGACTTTGAGAGTTAAGACTACCTCTGCTCTAAAGACTAGAGAGAAAAGGGTGGTACCCATAAAAGTTCAAATGCTAGTGTGATAGGCCCATAAAGTGAAATGGATGTGTAAGTGCTAATCCCTACCTAAAGCACAAACTACTTTGGTTAACATTTTTTTAAGGTTTTTATTATAGGCTTCTACCTATCCATTTAATTATGGATGGTAAGGTGAGAAAAAGCTTAACTTGATGTTGAATACATTGTAAAGACCTTGGACTTGTTTTTTTTTAAATATTTGCCATTATCGATGATGATCTTATGGGGGAAACTGAAATGATAGATGATATGATGATTGATGAATTTGACTATCTTATTAAATTTGGTTAAGATGATAGGAATATCTTCCACCCATTTGGTGAAATACTCAGTGGTAATGATGATGGATTGGTGTCATTGTGAATAATGAGGATTGATTTCCCTAATGAGATAGAGTCCCCATTATGAGAAAGGCTTATAGTATTTGGATACTTGAAGGCCATGGGCAGGTATGTGACATAAATTGACATGTTGTTGATATTTAACACACTTGTTTACATAATCATAATAGTCTTGGTTGAGGGTGGGCCAATAGTAGCCAAGGCGAAGGATACATTTAGCAATAGCTAAACCACTAAAGTGTCCCCCATAGATTTTGTCATGCATTTCCTTAATATCATGGGAAGATTCATGATTATGTAGAAAATGGAGAAGGAGGCTATCAAATCTAAACTTGTAAATGATTCCACCTAGTATGTTATAATGAGAGATACTATTAATAAAGGCTCTTCAGGCATTCCTAGAGAGGTTGGGAGAAACAATGCTGAGGTTGAGTTATTTAAAGGTTTGATCATACCATATGTCTGATGGAGATGATTCCAAACTAAAAATAGTAGGAATGTTAGAATGGATATAAGAGGCTGTGATAAATCAATGAATAGTAAAAAGAGTTTAGAATTAGAAGGTGTAGATGGGATTTGTGAAGCAAGGGAAGATATTGTATCTACAAACTTATTGATAGATCATAGAACAAACTAGATAAGGTAATGATCAAATGATGTTAAGAGTACATCTAATAGTTGTTTTAAATTTTGTAAGACATCATTATTATATTGATAGGATCCATTGACATGGTTAACCACAAGTTGGGAATCATCAAAGACATTGATGGTCTTAATTCCCAAGGTTAGAGTGGTTTGGAGACCTATCACTAGGGATTCATACTCAACTACATTATTGGTGCACCCAAAATAAATTTTAAAGGAAAGGGGAAGAGGTTTTACATCAAGGGGAATGAGAATAACTCTAATACCCCCACCACATTATAATTTTGAACCATCAAAGAACATGGTCATTTGGTAGGTGGGGTCGTCCTAAAAAAGAGTCATAATAAACTCATCTAGAAATACAAGAGGAAGCAATTGGTTGTTTGGTAGAGGAGCTTCAGAGAATTAGTCAATAATAAATTTCCCTTTAATTGACTTATATTAGAGGAGCTCAAGGTCAAACTCAGCTAGGAGCATGAGCCACTTAGCCATGTGTTAGTTTTGGTATGGTTTAGAGTGCATGTAATTGAGTGGGTTGGTGTTAGTGATGATGAAAGTTTTTTGATTAATAAGGTAATGATGAAGTTTAGAAGCCATAAATATTAAGGTGAGGTAAAGTTTCTCAAAATGAGTGTATCAAGTCTCATATTCTATAAGTGTTTAACTTATGTAGTAGACAACTTGCTCTTTGTATTGTTTATCATTATGAGCGAGATTACCCCTAAGGAATGGTCAGTAGTGAAAATATAAAGGTAAAAGGGTTGGTCATATTTAGGAGGGGTAAGAATAGGTGGAAAAAGGGAGTATTATTTGAGTGAATCAAAGGCTTGTTGGTAGTCTTTGGTCTAATTAAAAGAGGTATCTTTATTAAGAAGATGGTGAAAGGGTTGACATCTATCTGATAACTAAGAGATGAAGTGACAGATGGATTGAAGCTTCCCATGGAGGCTATGAAGTTGATTAAGGTGGGTTAGAGGTGGCATCTCTAAAATTTCACTAATTTTGGTATGGTTTACTTTTATTCCTCAAAGAGAGATGATAAAGCCAAGGAACTTTCCTAATAAGACCCCAAAATACATTTCTTAAGGTTGAGTCAGACATGGAAATGGATTAGGCATTAAAAAATGACTATGAGAATGGCTAGATGATCCTTGATATGTTTGGATTTCCTAAGGAGATCATTTACATAGTCCTCTATGATTATATGGATGAGATCATCGAAAATGTAGTTCATCACATGTTGATAGGTTGATCCATTTTCCTTTAGACCAAATGGCATGATCCTTTATCAAAATGTTCCCCAAGGGGTGATGAAAGAAGTTTTATGTTGATCCTTGGTGGAAATCAAGATTTGATTATATCTTGAGAAACCATCCATGAGAGATAAAATCTCATGGTCAACTATAAGATCAACAAGTTTGTCAATGCTAGGTAAAGGGAAGTCATCCTTTAGGAAAGTAAGGTTGAGGTTATAAAATTCAATACAAAGGCAAAGTACCCTATGGGCTTGGTAATGGGAATGATGTTAGAAACCCATTAAGGATAATCAATGGTTTGGATGAAGTTGACAAACAAGATATGTTGAAGCTCTTCTTTGACTAGAAGGGTGATGCAAGGGTGCATCCTGTGAATATTTTATCAAATAGGCTTAGCATCAACATGGATGACAATGTTGTGGAGGGAAATGGAAGGGTCAATTTTGGGCATATCTTGATAGGACCAGGAAAATGCTATACTTTGGTCATAAAAGAAAAAAGGGTAATCTTGTTGTTTAATGGAATCTAAGGATTGACCAATCTTAACAATGAAAGGGTTATCCTGAGTACCTAAGTTGGCATCAATAGTAGATTTGTTCAACATAGTTTGACTCTCAAGAGGAAGGGATTTGTGGATAAAATAACCCCCCACACTGAGGTAGGTGAGAATGGAATAATCATCTTGATGTTGGATGGTGCTGATGGAAGGATAATCATTTTCTACCATTTTAGGATGAATGAGAGGAAGGGTTTTAGTTCAACCACCTTTTTGATAGGTTAGGGGGCCTAAAATAATAGTATTGATAAAAAAAATAGGAGGAATGATGTCAAAATTCTTAGACTTCAAATCAAATTGCATTGGTGAGAATGAGATGTTTTCCTCAATGGTAGCGATGGGTTCTTCTAGTGGTATGGACCCAAGGATAAATAACTCACAAGGTTTTTGGGTCTTGATGGAAGGTAACTCATGAGGTCCATGTTCATAATGACTGATGATAAAACCCTTCTAGGTACACTTGTAAAGGTATAATTTATCAAATGTTAGTTTTTCAAGCTAGGTGAAGTCAAAGGTAAATGGCCAGATGGTAGAGGTAGTGGTGGAAGCAAGAAGTGGATGATCAAGTCCCCCATGGATTAATATGGTTTGATGGTTGGGAGGCATACATGGGAGGATGTTTTGATGTTATGGTCATAACTAGGATCATGGTTGATATTCCCATACTCTTGAGGAGTAGGGAAAACATCCAAGGCTAGAAGACAATACTCCCCCAATGAAATACATTAGAATGTGGGACCCAAGGGGTCCTCTATAGGGATCTAAGAAGAAGGAATAGAGGAGGTAGTTAAAGTTTCATTGATGATAGTGGTGGAGTTGTTATTTTTTGGTGTTGAGGTAGATGAGGGAGGAAGAATAACATCATTAGGTTGATATGTCATGTTGCAAGATGTAAAGGGACTAGGGTCAACTTTTATGGTAACAACTTGACCTTCATATTTGAACTTGACACATTAGTGCAAGGTATAGGGGACACAATTAATGGTATAGATCTAATGGCATCTATAGTCATATAAAATGTCAAAACTGGTAGCTTGAGTGTGGCTTATGACACCCAACCCATAGGTCCCTTTTACATGCTCTCATGACCCTTCTAAACACCCTTTTGCTTATTCTTAGTCATTTGTAGACTTATGAGACTTGATTCTAGCTCAGCCAAGATACTTTTCCCATGTTAATTACATCCCCCTAGGTCTCGAACCTATAAGATAGGATCACTGGGGTTGAACTATAGTGATGGACCCTAGGGTGTCCTATTTTTAATGCTCTTATCTAATCACATTTGGAGCCAAAATGATTGATTCCTCATCTTCATTATGTCATCCTAGTGTAAATACATTTAACCCATGACTAATATATCTATATAAAATATCATTCAAAGTTCATTTATAAGAGGTTAAAAAATATTACAAAAGCAAGCAAGAATATAAGACAAACCACTAAGGCAAATTTCCCTATTTTTTGCATACAACCATCTAATATAGATACCAGCATATTCAAACCTTCACACAAATCCCTAACCACCTCAAGCACTCTTAGTTTAGTATTTTTTCATCTGCATGACACTATTTCATAAAGCACATTAAGTGGGAGAAATACATATGGCTTGATCCCTATTTGAAGTATTGGTATGTAGGCAGTGTGCCTACACTAGGGGTGTGGATACATGTTCGGTGCATTTTACACACACTAACCCTCCCTCTTTCTCAAATTTTTACTGAAACAAAATGAAGGTATAGGTTTAGATATAAAATTAGATATATAAGAAGCTTCATCAACATTCAGGATTTGAAATTTCATAGGTAGGCTCATATAAAGATAATGGATAAAACCCAAAAAACTCAAATCTTTATGACCAGCTTGGACAATAACGATAGGACCTAGATGATAGTGTCAAACCTTGAAGTGTCCTATTTTTGGCACTCTTATCCTTTCACTAAATGAAAACTAGATCTAGGTTCATGACACTATCCTAGTTTTGCACAATCATTTTCAACCTCTGTCTCAGTGATCTCAATCTATTTTTAAGATAATTTGCATTGTTCCTCTTTCATTACTATTTTTAGAAAGCTATAAAAGTCAAATAAATTATACAAAATAGTACTATAATTATTGAAATATTATTTACTAATTTATTTTTCTAGACCCTTTACTAAATTAGGAATAAAAATCCAATATTCCCAAAAAAATGTTAAATCATTTGGTGAACCCGACTTACTTAGAAAACAAACAAAAAAACTACGCAAATCATGAAAAATCTTAGTAAAACAATTCCCCGATCTTTAAAATAACATAAAATTTAGTATTTTGATAAATAACAATTTTAATTATATTTTTAATTTTTATTATATTTTTTACTTCATATATATTTAAGTTATCTCAAAATAACTTCTATAAATAATTATTAATATGGTAACATTTACTTTTTTATATATTAATAGTAATCAAACATTTAACATAAAACATTCATTTGCACATAAAACCCTAGAATCTCTAGGGTAAATTCATTGCTGATTTTTACAATATTTTTTTGATTTTTAATATAAATTTTAAATAAAAAATTCATATTTAATTTTTAAATTTACCTTAATAATTTTTAAAAATCATTTATTCCAAACCCTAGTTGAATTTACTAGGTCCTTTAGTGCACAAAAATCTTAGAGACCCTAGGGTAAATTATTTCCTAATTTTTCAATTTTTTTTTGATTTTTTACTTACATATTTAAATCAAAAATTCATATTAAATTTTAAAATTCCTTAGTAATTTTAAAAATATAATTTTTCAAAACCCTAGTTTCACATACTAGGTCCCTTTGTTTGCTTGAGGTATCACGTTACATATAAAATCAAATTCCACATAAATGGATCTCACTTATTTACACATATTTTTGGTATTTCTTGAAAATAATAAGGAGACCATACTCAATCCTAACATGTACATTAATGATGAAGTTTACCATATGTTAATAAAAAGTTTCATTCTTTATATTTCTTGATTAATTTTTATAATATTAGATGATATTAAAAAATTCAATGCTAAACATGTTAAGATACCTCTTACCTCAGCTCCCTTGGAGCCTCTATCTCATGTTGAGTTATGTTGCATGGTCCATTTTACTTTTCCCCAAGTAGCTACCCATTTCTAGAGAGCCCAATTGACATCCTTTATCCTTCTACCACCTCAACCTATTGATTATCTATTCTCTCATCCTATAACTACTACTAATCCTATATGACGAGTATATATTGTGGTTAGAGATATTAGTCGATGTGCAACCATGCCTCCCTCACCTACTTAGGATATACACCACCCTCTTATTCCTTCTCATCCTAGGTTGAACCCACTCACATAGGCAAATCTACATAAGGAATATGATATTTTTGATCAATTGAGAAACACACTAGCTAAGATTTCCATGTTATAAATGCTTCAGAAAGATAATGTGTTTAAGGACATTATTTATCAAGCACTCACTTAGACTTCTATGACAATTGATTCAGAGCCTTCTTTTTTTGAATCAGTGGTTAACACATTGAAAACTATATAAGATGATATTTCTTTTGATCATGAGGACATTCCATCTTAGACAATTATTGATCAAAGTTTACCATTGTTCATATAAGCTCAAGTCAAAACCAACATAGTTGAGAAAGTTCTAGTTGATAGTGTTTCTAGAATTAATATATGTAATATTACATTCTTATAGATCATGGGTATAGATATGGCATCTATGAAAAAATCTTATAAAAAATATTAGAGGGTTTGATGATATACCATGATAGAAATTGGACACCATTACTCTGGATATCATGGTAGGACCAAAAACCCTCTTTACACAGTTCCAGGTCATGCCAAGTCCTCTTCATTATAATATTTTACTTAGATGACCTTGGATACATGTTATGGGGGTAGTTCCTTCTACTCTTCATCAATGTGTTAAGTTTCTCCATAAAGGATACCTATACACATGCCCAGTAGATAACCATCCATTCCAATATTATCAAATTATATAGTCATTTTTGACTATTTCACTAGATGACACACCTCATATTACAATTCAGTCACCACCTCATCACACTTATCTTGATCAAATAAATACATATGAGGTAGGAAAGACTAGCACATCTTGCACTCCTCCACTTATAGTTGTGTCCTCAACTCTATATACTCAACTAGTCATAGTAGCTTTAGCCACTTTAGCTACTCCATCAGTCATGGTTCCTACACCTATTACAATTATATAATCACTAATAACAATTCCAATAGTACTAGTTAATTCTATAAATATAGTTCCTCTGATAGTTATAGTTACTTTTATAGTTATAGATACTCTCATAGTACTACCATCTTCTACTACTACAGTTGATGAGACTCTCATATCATAATTACCCCTTGCTGTAAATTTTGAGTTACCATATGTACATGATGTTAATATAGATTCCCAAGCTATTTTAGATAAAGATACGACACCCATACTCATAGATGACTATTTGTGTGGGTTGAGCTTTACACTAGTTAGCCCAAGAGAGTACCGAGTTGACTCTAGAGCTCTCATTACACATCCTACGTCACTCTTAGCATCTCACACTAAACTCTCAAGATACACTCCATATTTATAGCTATAGATAGATCAATTGGCACATACAGTTCACATGGTTACCTCTACAGATATAGATCTAGTCATTCAAATTCAAGTAGGCAACATACAACATAAACCATAGATTACACTACATATGTTACTTGATCATGGATTAATCACACTACCTACAGTATGACACAAATCTATTAGCAGGTTATCATGAAAAGATGGTCACCCATTTTATCTTTTTCATAGGATCATAGGCCATGATACAAAATCATGTATAGATTTATAATAGAGATTAGATAAACTATAGATTTAGGGTACTATTCAGATTACATCACCATTAGCATTGGTTATGCCACTTCCATTGAAAACATGTACTACTAGAGCTAAAAATCTTAGAGGAGAATCAACATCTTCATCACTAGAGAAACCTTTAGTTCCTCATCAACAAGATGACACCATTATGAGTGATAGATCTCTAACTACACAAAGATCATAGATCTTACTGACTCCTGAAAAGATAGCCATCATACATACATAATATGTGGCATATGATGATACTTATGATGATGATCTTGAGGAATTTGATGATGGTCATGATCCCTTCCTCCATATTCATCCCTAGTGAGCTCCATCCTTGACCCATTTATCCCTTCTAGCCTAGTCTTTTACATATTTTATATACATATTTCTTTATTCATATGCTTTGTACATAGTTTTTTTAGCTTACTTGTATATAGATTCCTTTCAATTACTTGTACATAGTTTATTTTTGTGTAATTATACATAGTTTCTTGATATTTTTTGTATATAATATCCTTATGATTTGTTGTACATAGCATACTATCAAAATCCAAAAACATTCAATTATGTCAAAATACTATAAGCTATACAAAATTCCAAAACATACAAAAACATCCAAATAATTGAAAAACACAAAAACATTTCAATTGTATGCATCATCCATGCTTTACATTTCTACTACTATGCTAGACTTATATTTGTTATTCTATGATATTGTTTTCCAATTTATCTACATTATCATGCTTCACTTGATCTTATTTGAGTGTGTACAGTGACATCTAGATCCTTGATTGCCTTACTCTACCCATTATGGGGGAGTCCTACTTCTAAATTTGAGACATATATTGATATATTTACCCACTAGGGGAATATTATACATGACTACACCATCCAGGTTATGTCATTCTTACACCACACACTCTAGTTATCATGTTGATGTACATTACTTACTAGCTTACATAGATTACTCTATCAACATTCACTAGTATATAACACTTGTGTATTTCTTAGCATCTACCTAGTTTTGTAATCCATGTCTTGCATACTTTCACTTCTTTCTTTGATTATTTAGATGCGATTATACTTTTAGTATATTACATGATTTTATTTTCTCACTTTGTGTAGATAGACATGATTGTATTTTGTAGTTCTTATTTTGTCTCTTATGTGTGTCTTAGGACATTTTATAATGTCTTTTGCTTCTATTCTTGTGTGTACCGTAGGACATTTGCCAATGTCATTTTCTTGTAATCTTATATGTTCTTATGGCCCTCATGCTAACCTTGATTATTATCAATTATATGTGTATGTGGTATTTAAACATACCATGTATGTTTGTTTTCTAATTTGAGTAACATGTGCCCAAGTCCCTTGTTTGTTTGGCCCCTTGACCACTCTTATATGCTTCTTAATTCTTGCCTTGTGTGATTGTGTTATTGTTGCTTCTCCATTATTTTCAATGACATGATCCACATCATGCATTATCTTTCATTTTTGGATGCCATAATCGACATCATGCTCTATCCCACCTTGAAAACTAATAAATAACTAGACTTTTCAATTTTAGTTCTATACATTACACATATTATTACATTATTAATCTATCTAGGCATACCCTTATTTATCTAACAATCTCCAAAATAGACTATGTTATATTTTGAGACATATTTTCAATTATCATTACCATATCATGTATTTTGTAGCATAACACACTTATAGGGATATTTCTTCTAAGGTCAGTCATTACAAGGTATTCATTCTTACCCTAAGAAGAGGGGGAAAAATAGGGGTTTTTTCATAGAGATCAGAGCTCCTACCAATCAAAAAATTAGGTTTCAAAACACCTAAAATAGTATCTAAAACACAAACTAGATAGAATAGACCAAAAAAATAGTGAAAATTATAGAACAATCATCAGACTCAACACAAGACAATATCACTAGACATGGATAATAGTATTGAATAATAGGGTGTCTTATTTTTGACACTCCTATCCAAACAAAAAAACCTAGATTTTGTAGAAACAAGTAAAAAGGTAAGCTCAGCTACAATTTTTCAAATATAGATCAATTTAGATTTAGTAGTTTTAGTAAAAATTTTCTTAGAGAATTTAGATATAGGGGGCATCATGCATGACATGATGGACCTCACTTCTAGTTTCAGATTGGGAAGTTGGTATAACTTCTAGATCAAAATCCATGTTATAGACACTAGTGATTAGGGGTAATGTGCATAGCACATTAGTCTTATCTTATTTTTGAGTTTAATATATTACCCAGGCATTCTCAGTTGTTGTGTGGCTTATTCCATCTATAGGTGGTTGGCATCATTTTAGAGTGGCTTTCATACAAGCCTAACCTCCACATTCCAGAGTGGCTTCCACATAATCTTAGTTTCAGAGTGGCTTTCATACAATCCTAATCTCCTCCTTTTATATTGGCCAAGATTAGCTTAGTTTCTAGTACACATGAAGATATTCATGCCACATTATCAAATTATAGAGAATTCATGGGCTTAAAGAGCCATCTCATAAAACACACATTCATACTGGTATCAGTTCATAGCTTCATTTGGTGGGAAATGATGGATCTAAAGGACTAACTAGCCTTTATATTCTTGAGTAACCTATTCAAAGGGATTAGACACACAATTCAAACATTGATTAACACATACATGATCACATAGCTTCACTTAGTGGGTGATGATGGAGATAAATGTCCAACCTTTGCATTATTAATCCACTCTTATAGAGTTGAGCACTCAGCTTTGTTTATGTTATTACTCTTAGTACAACACATACCCAACATCATGCAACATCACAATAGGTTTTGTATTGATTCATGTACCTAGTGAGGTATATTCATTCCTTTTTTTCTCTCTCTCTTACACAACTTTATACATTATTATTTTAGATATAGTGTATCTAGTAATAATTTATCTACTCCTAATTTTATTTTGTAGATGTACACTTCACAATGTGCTCTCTATATGCACAGTCAACATCACACAACTCCATGGGCTTTACCCTTGTAGGTAAATTTAAGTATTCTTTCTACTTTTTATTTATCATAGTATTATTCTTTGTTGTATCATTAGAATAAAAGGGGGTAAATGTAGTCATATAACATGTCAAAATTGGTAAATTGAGTGTGGCTTATGACACCCAACCCATACGTTCCTCTTGCATGCTCTCATGACCCTTCTAGACACCTTTTTGCTTATTCCTAATCATCCGTAGACTTTTGAGACCTAATTCTAGCTCAACCAAGTTGCTTTTTCCATGTTAATTCTATCCCCTAGGTCCTGGACCTATAGGATATGAGCATTTGGGTTAGACTATAGCACTAGACCCTAGGGTGTCTCATTTCCAATGCTCATATCTAATCACATTTTGAGCCAAAATGAGTATTTCCTTTTGATTCCTCCTCTTCATTATGTCATCCTAGTGTGAATATATTTAACCCATGACCAATAGGTCTCTATAAAACCCCATTAAAATTTAATTTAGAAGAGGTTGGTAAATATTACAAAATCAAACAAGATCACTAAGGCAAATTTCACTATTCTTTGCATATAACCATCTAATATAACTACCATCATATTAAAACTTTCACACTAATCCCTATCCACCTTAATTACTCTTAGTTTGGCATTTTTACATCTGTATAACACTATTTCATAAAGCACATCAAGTGGGAGAACTACATATGGCTTGATCCCTCTTTATAATATTGGTATGTAGGTAATGTGCCCACACAAAAAGTGTGGATAAAATTTTAGTGTATCTTACACACACTAACCCCCCTCTTTCTCAAATTCTTATTCAAGCATAATGAAGGTAGGGTTATATATTAATTTAGATCTAAAATGAGATTCATCAACATTCAAGATTCAAAATTTAATAGGTAGGCTCATATAGGGATAGTGGATAAAACCTAGAAAACTCAGATCTTTGTGACTAGTTTGGATAATAGTGGTAGGACCTAGATTATAGTTTCAGACCTTGAAGTGTCTTATTTTTGGTGTTCCTATCCTTTCATCAAATGAAATCTATATATAGGTTCATAATACTATCCCTGTCTTGCATAGTCAATGTTAGCCTCTATCTCAGTCATCTTAGTCCAGTTTTAAGCTAAGTTACATTTATCCTCTTTCATTACTATTTTTATAAAGCTACAAAAGTCAAATAAATTATATAAATTAGTACTATAATTATTGAAATATTATTTACTAATTTATTGTTCTATACCCTTAACTAAATTAAGAATAAAACTCCAATATTCCTAAAAAATTACTAAATTAGTGTCCAAGTAAGATGTATTTGAACTCGCCTTCTACAATGTAAAAAAGTTATGGAATTATGTGAGGTCCTAAGAAAATGTGGAGGATGAATATCCCCAAGGTAATGGCCATAGTATCATTGAAGGAACAAAGTATCATTGTATTTTCTAACATGATATTCTTAGGCAATTAAAGTTGGTCATAAGTCTGAGAGGAGATAATGTTAATGCTAGCTCCTCCATCAATCATCACCCTTTTGATGTGGGTTTTATTGATTTGTGTAGTGATGAAGAGGGGAGGGTTAGGATCTTTAGAATGAACATAAGGTATTTATGAATCCTATAATGTTACAAAGGTATAAAGTTGAAGAGTTCTGATAAAGGATGTAAGAGGTTGAGGGTTTTTTGGTTGAACCTCTATTGATTGTATGACTTTTATCAATACTTGGAAATGATGGGGTGAGGTGTTAATTAGTTCATAAAATCTCATCTTCATTAGTGTCTGGTGATGTTTATTTAACACTATTCACTAGATAGATTCAAAAGGATTAGAGGGAGACGCACCCAAAATGAATATTTTGGGTTTTTTTGAAGGTGAAGGTAAAGGTAAAGGTGAATGTGCTTGGGTTTGGTTGTAAGGTTGAGGGGTGGAGGGATATGTCCATGGTGTGGACACTTTAGCTTTTTACTTATCCTTTTGTTGGGACCTAGGTTAGGTAACCATATGGATTATGTGGATTAAGGGAGATGTTGGGCTAGATGGTTGTTTAAATTCCTTCTCACATTCAAATGAGAGTGGAGTAGGTAAATGTTGGATGGATTGAGTTAGTGGTTGGGTTGTTAATGGGATTAATGGAGGTTCATCTGATAATAGATCATCCTCATCCCATAAGTTATGAATAAGTGCTTAGAGAGTTTTGTAATTCTTTGTGTCATGTCCAGGTATCCTATGGTATGAGTAGATCAAATTTTCATTAAACCATTATGGTTTAAAATGTGAAGGGTTGAAAGGTTTTTATAGGTGGTGTTAGGTGAATATTTTGTTAGCCAACTAACTGGTGACCAAAATAGTTCCTTTCACCATAGGAAGATTGGTTGCCCAGGTGTGCAACTTTACTACATCACAAGGGGACAAATCTCTCCTCTCATCAAGGGGAGGTTCCCTATTAAATATGCAGAGATGTAGGAGGCTATACATACATACATATATATATATGTATATGTATATATATATATGTATATATATATGTATATATATATATATATATGTATGTATGTATATATATATGTATATGTATATATATACATATATATATATATATACATATATATATATACATATATATATATACATATACATATATATATATATATATTTATACATATACATATACATATACATATACATACATATATATATATATATATATATATATATATATATATATATATATATATATATATATATATATATATATGAAAAAAATAAGACACATGGGGTAGGACAAACCATCCATCTCTCTTCTTTCAGAGATGATGCTGATAAATAGAGGAGAAATAATGGGTGATGGGAAAGGTGCTTCTCTTCTTTCAGAAGTAACTTTCAACCAAAAGCTAGATTCCTTCCTAAATAGTAGAAATCCTGGTGAGGCAACAGAAGGCACTTATCTTCTTTCAGAAGTGCTTGTTCTTGCAAATAGCAGGACTCTTTCTGGTAGCAAGTAACTAGTAACAGGGGTGCTGAGTGTCCAACAACTCAAGAGTGAAAGACACGAAGAACAATGGGGGCACAAAGTCATCCCAAGGCTCTTTACACATGAAAGGAAAATGCAAACACACTGAAGGTACTTATGGGGGCACAAAGTCTCTCCATAGTGGGTCTTTAGGACACCTTCCAACTCACCTCCACTAGTTCTGCTTGTTAAATTAAATAAAAAAGAATGCTTTCAGAAGATAGACATAAGAACAATCTCCTAAAGTAGAACAAGCTATAATAACAAAGTCTGTGAGTAACTTGCTTTCTCATTTCATCAAAGAAATATGAATTAGAATCTGAGCTCAAGTCTCAATAATGCCTTTCAATTTGGGTAGAGTTTCACTTCTTGGTAAGGGGAAGATCTCCCTTCTAATGATACAAGGGATTAAATTATATAGGGGAAGGAAGGAGGCCTTTTGGCACCCCTTTCACAAATGGCCCATGTGCATTCCCATCATTAGGAAGATCACACTGCTCAAACATAATTTGAGAGATCATGGGTTATGTCACTTGTCTTTTTCACCTCTTAATGATCAATTTGTAGATATTGGAGATCATGGGCTGCACTGCTGCAATGGGTCGGGATCACTATGAAGCCTTATTTGAGACTATGTCTTAGCTCGTGACACTTGGCAGCTTCCATAGACCTCTGAGGTTCAAACCTTTCTTGAAGGGAACTTGCCTCTATAGGTGCCTTTGCATTGTGAGTTCCCCCTTCTCCTGACACGTGGCACCTTTCACAAGAATAATCAAGGATACGCGGAGGCATCATCTAATTTAGAGGGGCTCTTAGAAACCTTTGATATTTTGGTAGGGGAAGACACGTGGAGTCATTCTTCAAACTCTAAAAACACTTACAAAAATAGCCAGGACCCACTTTAGTAATTATGTGGATGATGACACTTGTCAGCCTCCACTGATCTCTACAAGGGGCACATGGCATGGTCTGAATACACTCGTTAGTCATGTGGATGCAAAAACTTGGCACTTCCCACTTCATTTAGTCACTCATCCTTGGGCCCACCATGATCTTTATAAGAACAAGAATTATGAGGAAGAGACTATGGGTATTGACACTTGGAGGCTTCTGAAAAGCTTCAATAGGGACACATGGCGATATCTGCCAATTCATGAAAACAAAATTTAGTGAGGTTTGGCTGTCGCCACTTGGTAGCATCCACAAGATTCTATAAGGAATGCATGGTGGTTTTTGGTGCTCTCTGAGATTAAGTGAATGATGACACATGGCACGTTCTAGTGAACTCCTTCTATTGCACTCATTTCTCTTCATAATTGAGGTAGCCTTTGAACCTTTGAACCCATTGCATTGAAATAATCAGACATTGAACCATTGGCACCGATATTGAACTTTGAACCCGTTGAACCTACTAGTCCCTTTACTAAAAAAGCTACAATAATGAATAATTCGAAAGCTTAGAGCAAAATTTGAAAAGGGGGAAGACAATTTTGGTTATGCAGGACCAAAATAGTTCAAATGTTGTCCCAAAAATGAGTGATATTTTTAGGGGACAATACCTGGCTCCAGTTGGGGAACTTATTTCTATCGTAAAAAGAGATTAAAGGGAGTAGAATCCAAAATCTCCAGTGCCTTGAAGTGTGCCATTGGGCTATGGAGTCATGTTACCCAAGAAGAAAGGCGATAAAAATGAATGAAAAATGAAATGAACAAAACAAAGCAAAAGACTATATAAATATACCTATGTACAGGGGGGCTTATCCGATACTTTAAGAGTTGAAGTGCTTTAGATGTTGCCCATTGTAAGGCAGAGAGAGGAGAGTGCCATCTTGATATTTCAATAGGAAACTATTTTTACCATTGAGCTGATGAATAGTAAAAGGGCCCCTCCATAGGGAATCAAACTTTCCATGCATCCCCTTCGGTTCTCTTCTCTTGTCCCACAGCAGGACTTGATCTCCAATCTAGAAATCATGATTCTTTGCTTTTTGGTCGAAGAGATTCTTCACCAGACTTTGATGGGCAGCAATCCTATCCACCACTATAGTTCTCTACTCATTTAACTTAGCAAGGTACATGATTCTCTTCTCAAGTGAGCTCTCATACATTTGATCTTCAATTGCCTTAGCCATTTTCAATGCTAGTAATTCCAAGGTGATTGGTATCTCAGCATTGAAACCATACAGAAGTTAGAAGGGAAACATACCAATTGCTCTTTTTGGTGTAATCTTGTTTGCCCATAGAGCATCAACCAATGCCTTATGCCAAGTTCTTTGGTTGTCATCCATTAGCTTCTTGATGATAGTTACCAAATTTTTATTGCTCAACTCAGCCTGTCCATTCCCTTGTGGAAAGTAATTAGAGGAGTGGGAGAGTGTAATTCCATAGCAAAAGCAGAATTGAGTAATCTCTTGAGAAGTGAAACATGCCATGTTGTCAGTGATAATTTTGACTAGGACCCCAAACCTAGACATGATGTTCTCTTTGAGGAAATTGCATACTACTTCAAAAGTAGCAAGTTTAGTTAGAATCACTTTTACCCATTTAGTGAAGTAGTCTATTGCTGTAAGGACATAATCATGTCTAGCACTTGACAGTGGGTTTACAGCACCGATAAAGTCAATTCCCCATTGCTGGAAAGGTTCCTCAATGACCACTGGTTCAAGAGGTAGAGCAACTAGCTTGGGCCTCCCAATGAATTGTTGGCATAGTTCACATCCCCTGACCCACTTATATGCATCTTGAAAGAGAGTTGGCCAATAATACCTGGCTTGTAGGATCTTATGGATAGTCACAGGGGGAAAAAAATGTCCTCCATACACTGAATTATGGAAGGAATTTAGAAGGTGGCTTTGTTACTCCTTGTCCACACAGTGAAGGAATGTTCCATCAAGGCTCCTCTTGTACAGGACGTTGTCCCAAAAGACAAAATTAACAACTTTTAGCTTGATGGTTCTCCTTTCTTTATAAGATAGGTTCACAGGACATTCACCATAAGTGAGGAAATGAGCAATACCTAAGTACCACTCATTTGTGGTGGAGACAAAGAGGACTATTGGTGTGTCATCCTCACCCACTTTTGGTTCTTCATGCTCTGTTCCTCTTGTCTTTTTATCAACAATTAGTTGCCATAGCCCTTTTCCCCATACCAACTTTGTTGGTTTGATGATCAGATTGAACTCTTAGATCTTTACAACCCAATTGCCTCTTTTCATCCCAAACTCTTGCTGAGTCAGTATAGATTTCACTGTGGTGTCAGGGACCAAGGTAATAACTCAAGAATTGAGGATGTAAAAATGAAAATGCTTCATAGCCTTCACCACTGCATAAGCGTGCTTCTCCATATTTGAGTACTTCATCTCATGAGCTTTGAGAGGGCAGCTCATGAAGGAAATGGGAGATTCCATGCCTTCTTTATCCTATTAAACTAGAATTGTTGAAAGCATATGTTCTAAAGCATAGCTATAAATGGTGAATTCTTTGCTATAGTTTGGAGAAACTAGAATCGGGGCATGGGCAATGGCAGCATTTATATCTTCAAAAGCTAAATTTCCTTCATCAGTCCAACTGAAGGTGGCCTTTCCTTTCATCATGTTTACATTGTGCTTGGTCTTCTCATCAAATTTGGGGATGAATCTCTGTAAGAAATTCACCTTTCCAAAGAAAGAGTGAACAGTAGTCTTGCTTGTGGGTAAAGAAAGTTCTGGGATAGACTTGACTCCATCTAGGTTAATCTTTATGACTCTTTTGGACACAACATGTCTGAGAAGTTTCCCCTCTGTTACTCCAAAAAATGACTTCTTAAGGTTTAAGGAAATGCCATTCTGATGGCAGCATTCCAACACTTGCTGCAAATGGTTCACATGATCTGGGCGATGCTTAGAGAAGACGGTCAAGTCATCAAGATAAACTATAATAAACTTACTCATATCATCCTTGAAGGCAAGGTCCATTGCTCTTTGGAAGGTGGCACCAGCATTTATCAAACCAAAAGGCATCCTTTTATATGCAAATGTGCCCTAAGGTGTGGTGAAAGTAGTCTTATGCTAGTCTACTTCACCAACTTTGACTTGATTATATCTTGAGAAGCCATCTAACATTGATAACATCTCTAATCCTATCACTATCTGCAACACTTGATCCATGATTGGCAAAGGATAATTATCCTTCAAGGATGCCTGATTCAAATTCCTAAAATCCACACAAAGTCAAATTTCACCATTTTTCTTTCTTATAGGCACTATATTGGCAATCCACATGGAATGGTGAATTGGGAAGATTATCCTAGCATTTAGCAATTTTTGTATCTCAGATAAAATAGTACTCAAGATTTTTGGATTATAATTCCTGGTCTTTTGCCTGTAAGGTGTCAAATTAGCCTTGAGAGGGATGTCATGTCAGATTTCATCAGGCCAGAGTGATTTCAGATGAGCGTATGAATACGCTAAGACATCCATGTATTCATTGAGCAAAGAGGTGAACTTGGAACGCTCTGTAGGAGTACAACATTTCCCAATGTTCACCATCTTGGGGTCTTCCTTGGTTCCCAAATTTATTTGATCAAATTCTTGAGATGAGCTTGAATCCATTAGCTATTGTCTAATAAATCTATCATGCTTATCAAATAGCTTTTCAAGGGAAACTAGGCCTTTAGGGATCTTATTCCCTTTTAGTTTCAAGAACTCCTCACCAGTGTTTGCATTTGATTTAGGAGCTATTTCATATGTCTAAGATTCACTGCCTTCAAAATGCAGCCATTCAAAGCTATCTCTTTACTCCAAGAAGGTGATGATGTGGCTGTCATTGTTAAACACCTGCCAATGACTGGCATTGTCAGGTACACTTGGCCAAAAGACTAGCTCAATCATGTACTTGTCTCCTATGAAATATGGGTGGGGGACCAAGAGAGTAGCTGAAATATCCAATGCATCCACCTGGTCATTGAACTCTCTGGGAACTATAGAGATGCTGAAAGCATCAAAGTCTTCAAGCTAGTCCTAGACTAGATTGTGATAATGGTGCAATATTTCATTCTTGGTTTGATACAAGTTCCTCACCTGACAAACCACTAGTTTGGCATCTCTTTTAGCATGAAGGAGCTTGATGCCTTTGTCTCAAGCAGCTCTCAATCCAAGTAGCAGAGACTCATATTCAGTGGTGTTATTCATGTTGCTGAATTGCAATTTATAAGATGAGGGAAAAATATCTCCTTGAAGAGATATTAACACCACCCCAGCCCCTGAGCTAGTGGAAGAGCAGCTGCCATCAAATTCAAGAATCCATACCTCATTTGATCCTGATTTCCTTTTGGATTCTTCTTCATCTAGGGGTGGAAAAACTTCCATACTTGCTTTGTGCTCAACCAATTTCTCTATTGTTCTAGCTGACTACATTTCCAAGTTGTCATCAGTAAGAGCTTCATCAGATGTATCATGAACTCCATCTGTGTATAGAAAGTAGTTACCCATGTTTGAAGACTCAAAAAAAATTTGGGCTTCGAGTTCTGAGGTTTGGGTAACAACATATTTCACTTCCTTCTCAGGGAGCAACCTCTTCATAACACCCTTGACTGGAATCCTCACCTTTGATAAATCCATGCTTAATTCACCACTGACATCTCTACAGAAATTTTGCCTGAAAAGGATGCCATATGATGCTGGGATGTCTGCTACCAAGACAGTCATCTTGATTCTTTTGTCAGGGAATGCAACAAATGCAAATTGGGCATCTTTGATTTGTTCCAACAAAGGCACTTGCTTGTTCTCCATGGAGAAGCATCTACTGAAAGTTTTGGTCAATGTGAGATCAAGGGATTCAACCATTTTAGTAGGAATGACATTGTCTGAAGCTCTAGAGTCAATGATGCAATTATTTAGTTGATGTCCATTTATCAGCAATGAGACATAAAAAGGTTCAGTCCCACTAGGAGTATTAGGGGGAGCGGTGACAAGGTTGTTCTTGGTGGGTGCATTCCTGGCAGCATCATGCATCATTTTGGGAATTGCTCACTCAATAGGGACGTTCTTGTTTTTAACATAGTGAACCAGTCTATCTAATTGCTTGAGATGGGACTGAAGAAGCTCAAATTTTGACATTTGAATTTTGGTTCTCTTTATATGGTCAATGATATCAAATGTCTGGAACGAGCTAGGAATGGAGGATGGGAGTTAATCCTTTTGATTTTTTAAAGGGGGAGGACTGGACTGTGAAATTGAAGTGGAAGGCGTAGGGGAATTTGGGGTATTTACCTTTTTTGAAGACAATGGGTCCTTCAGCTAGAAAGGAAGAGTGGATCCCCACTTAGCAATTGAAACTACTGGTTGAGGTCACTCCCTTGCTTTCTCCTTATCAACTTGTTGAGCTGCTTGATTTCCAGACTGGGTGAATACAACATATGACCCTTTAGATGCATTACCTTCACACCTAGGTTCATCCTGATAGTTCAAGAAATCAATATGGGAGTCACTAGCTAATTCTTATTCTTCCTTAGTGAAGAGATTAGCATCATCTTCAAGATTTAACTCAGGCTGGAATGAGAAATCTGCTTTAGCTTCTAGATATTTAACTACCGAGTTGTTTGGAGGCGTTTCAAGGGTGAGGTTCCTCTATGGAGGGGGAAGGCAATTTTTCTATCCCTGATTCTTGGCAGCATTTCCTTGGTATGCCTGAGTCTAAAATGTCCTCCTAGGCATATCTCTATATGTAGGGGTAGATGACATTCCTTGTTCCATTTTCTTTTTGAGAGCCAACATTTCATTTGCTAGATTTTGTACCATTAGGTCAGTGGTGACTGTAGGTGAATACTCAAAAGATGAAGAGGATTTAACTTTATTAAGGTCTCTCCTTATCTTTTTAGCTAAGATAAGGTCATCTTCCACTTTAGTGGCCAGGTCTTGAGCTTCAGCCAGGTCTATTTGGCCAGTGCACCTCAACAAGAAACTCACTTCAAGAAGTTGTGAGTTGATGAAGAAGCATTTGAGGTTCTGAGGCGTTGGTTGGGCAATTACAAGAATCTTGTTCCTTAGCTTGTCGAAGCTAGCAATGCAGTACCTCATAGGCTCTTAGGGCTCCTTCTTCATCTAAGTGAGCTAGGCTAGCAAGGCATGTGCATCCTCTGTAGGCTTGAACCCTTCTTTGAATTTGGCTTTGAGTGTGTCCCAGTCAGTCACTGGCCTAGCTTGCAGGTGGTAGAACCAATCAATAAAAGCACCTTGTAGTGTTTCCACAAATAGCTTGATTGCTATATCTTCATACTCTACTCCAATCATGCCACAGGCTATGTTGAAGACCACAATGTGTTCATCAGAGTGAACTTTCCCATCACCAAGTAATTTGGGGAAGTTCTTCCTCGAGCTGCGTGAAAGCTCATATAGAGGTGGAGTCAAATTTAATGGACCAAAAGAATTACCCTAGGGGCCTTGACCCATGATTTGATTATGTAAAAGTGGGATCACTAATCCAGGTAGAGCTTGGATAGGTAAAGCTTAGCCAATAGTAGAAAAATAAGCTCTGCTTTTTGTTGGTGACCTGGTAGGGCTAGGAGGAAGACTCCTAGTTCATCTAAGGTGAGGTTGCAAAGGGCACAACTCGAAATTGATCTGTTGTGCCAACTCAAACATAGGGTCAACAATGCCCTTGGATCTTTGGCTTCTTGTGTAGCATGGAGTTACTAGATTTAAAACAAAAGAAAGGAAAATGACTGGTCCTGCTTCAGCCTAGAGCTTGAGGCTTCAAACTTCTTGTCCTTCCCAATAGATCTAGTTTGTAGATGAGATAATGTAATGGATATGGAGGATGGAGGGAGATAGTAAGGCTATAATGATAGTGAGTAAGGCCCAGATGGGAGTCACTAGACTCTATAATTGATAAGGGTAGGTACTGCTTTTTCAAGTCCCTAGTGGAGTTGCTAAAAATTGTTGGGTGAATATTTTGTCAGCCAGCTAACTGGTGACCAAAATAGTTCTTATCACCACAACATAGGAAGATTGGTTGCCTAGGTGTACAGCTTTACTACATCACAAGCGGACAAATCTCTCCTCTCATCAAGGGGAGGTTCCCTATTAAATATGCAAAGATGCAGGAGGCTATATACTATATATACATACATACATATATATATATATATATATATATATATATATATATATATATATATATATATACATATATATATATATACACACACACACACACACACATATATATATATATACATATATATATATATATATACACACACACACACACACATATATATATATACATATATATATATATATACATATATATATATATATATATATATATGTATGTATATATATACATATATATATATATATACATATATATATACATACATATATATATATATATATATATATATATATATACACATACATACATATATATATATATATATATATATATATATATATATATATATATATATATATATATATATATATATATATATATGCAGAAAATAAGACACAGGGGGTAGGACAAACCATCCATCTCTCTTCTTTCAAAGATGATGCTGACAAATAGAGGAGAAATACTTGGTGATGGCAAATGTGCTTCTCTTCTTTCAGAAGCAACTTTCAGCCAAAAGCCAAATTCCTTCCTAAATAGTAGAAATCCTGGTGAAGCAATAGAAGGCACTTCTCTTCTTTCAAAAGTGCTTATTCTTGCAAACAATAAGACTCTTTCTGGTAGTAAGTAATTGGTAATAGGGGTGCTGAGTGACCAGCAACCTAAGAGAGAAAGACATGAAGAACAATGGGGACACAAAGTCATCCCAAGGCTCTTTACACAGGAAAGGAAAATGCAAACACACTGAAGGTACTTATGGGGGCACAAAGTCTCTCCATAGTGGACCTTTAGGACACCTTTTAGCTCACCTCCACTAGTTCCACTTGTTAAATCAACTAAACAAGAATGCTTTCAGAAGATAAACATAAGAACAATTTCCTAAAGTAGCACAAGCTATAACAGCATAAAGTCTGTGAGTAACTTGCTTTCTCATTTAATCAAAGAAATATGAATTACAATATGAGCTCAAAGTCTCAGTAATGCCTTTCAATTTGGACAAATTTTCAATTCTTGGTAAGGGGAAGATCTCCCTTCTAATGATACAAGGGATTACATTATATAGGGGAAGGAAGGAGGCCTTTTAGTGCCCCTTTCACAAATGGCCTACGTGCATTCCCATCATTGGGAAGAACATGCCACTCAAACATCATTTGAGAGATCGTGGGCTATGTCACTTGTCTTTTGCACCTCTTAATGATCAATTTATAGATACTGGAGATCATGGGCTACACCACTGCAATGGGTTGGGATCACTATGAAGCCTTATTCGAGACTGTGTCTCGACTCACAACACTTGGCAGCTTATGTAGCCCTCTGAGGTTCAAACCTTTCCCAAAGGGAACTTGCCTCTATATGTGCCTTTGCATTGTGAGTGCCCCCTTCTCCTGACATGTGGCACCTTCCATAGGAATAGTCGAGGATAGGTGGAGGCATCCATCTAATTCAGAGGGGCTCTTAGAAACCTTTGAGATTTTGGTAGGGGAAGACACATGGAGTCTTCCGTCAAACTCTAGAAACACTTACAGAAATAGCTGGGACCCGATTTAGTAATTATGTAGATGATGACACTTACCAGCCTCCATTGATTTCTACAAGGGACACGTGGCATAATCTGAATACACTCGTTAGTCACATGGATGCAGACACTTGGTGCTTCCCACTTCATTTAGTCACTCATCCCTAGGCCCACCATGATCTTTATAAAAATAAGAAGTATGAGGAAGATACTATGGGTATTAACACTTGGAGGCTTCCAAAAAGATTCAATAAGGACACATGGTGATATCCACCAATTCATGGAAACAAAATTTAGTGAGGTTCAGCCATCAACACTTGGCAGCATCCACAAGATTTTATAGGGAATGCATGGTGGTTTTTAGTGCTCTCTGAGATTAGGTGGACGATGACACATGGCACATTCTGGTGAACTCCTTCCCTCACACATATTTCTCTTCATAACTGAGGCAACCTTTAAACCTTTGAACTTGTTACATTGAACTGATCAGATGTTGAACCATTGGAGCCGATATTGAACTTTAAACCCATTGAACCTGATAGTCCCTTTACTAAAAAAGCTGAAATAATGAAGAATTTGAAAGTTTAGAGCAAAATTTGAAAAGGGGGAAGACAATTTTGGTTATGCAAGACCAAAATAGTTTGAACGTTGTCCCAAAAATGAGTGATTTTTTTGGGGGACAATAGGTAGTAGGCTTAAGGAAGAGGTTTTCAATAACCTTTGTAGAATGGTTGAATAATATTTGAGCAAAGGTGTTGTGGGTGTTGGTTTTTTGGTTTTAGGAGTGGGAACCTTCTTAGAAGTAGGCTTCATCATGGTAGTTGTAGGTGGTGGAATGGTTTTGGTTTGGATTGTTTGATTATGGTTATTTTTGAGGTAGATGATTTAAAGGTGGATGATGAAGGTTTGGTGATAGGTGGGAAGGTAGAGGTAGATAGGCTAGTTAAGAAGGATGGGGAATTTGATGATTTGGTAGAGATAGGTGTGGGTAGAGCAAATTGTGAAGTTTTACTATATGAGGGATAGGTAGTTGTGAGAAGTTTCACCTTCTTGGTAGAAGGATGAGATCTTAGGATGGTAGAAGGATGGGGTCTTAAGATAGAAGGTAAGTATGAAGGAGGTGGTATAACTCTAGTTTGAGATGGGAGTTTGGTTGGTTCCACTTTATTATTTAGTTTGGTTGGGGTTTACTTTGGTGGACTAGATAAGGTTTAGTTCAACTTAATAATTGGGTGAGCAAGGCTAGGTGTAGGAAGTATTCCTATATTATTGATGGGTTTGGTTAGAGAGGCATAAGGTGATTTAAAAAAATTAGATGGAGGTGGGTTAGATGGTTCCCCTATGGTTTTAGAAAGAGAAGGGTTTGATAAAGGTATTGAGGTAATGATAGGTTTGATGGTGGATGAAAGTGAGGTTGAAGGTTAAAGTTTATTTTTGTAAGGGA
Source organism: Torreya grandis (assembly GCA_037957365.1). Classification (NCBI taxonomy): domain Eukaryota; kingdom Viridiplantae; phylum Streptophyta; class Pinopsida; order Cupressales; family Taxaceae; genus Torreya; species Torreya grandis. Next base: position 192,136 of record JARHVA010005796.1, read on the forward strand.
GTCCAAGATGATGCCAAAAGGTAGCTCTATCTAGGTTAGGTTGAGAAGTAAACTCTATATTTTGGACTAATCTATAAAAAGGCTTGTAAATGGGTTTGATTCCTTGGTCATTGGTTTCCAATATTAAGTCCATGGGTTGAGGTGAGGGAATGGTTTCTTTACCTATGTTCTTGATGGAAGGTTCAAATTTTTTGGAGGATTTTTCCTCCATGGAGGGTGTAGGTAAGGTAGTATATTCTTTTGGGATAGTTCCCAAAGAGAGAATAGGTGGTTCTAGAATAGGAGGTGAAGGTGTAATGGCCCCAAGTAAAGGAATGGAGATGGTTGTTTCCTTTGTTTGGGTGTCTAAAATGAATAGAGTGTGATTCCACCATTTCAATGAGTGGAGTGGAGGAAGATGTAGTTGAAGAAATGGTTGCCTCATTTGGTATTTCTATCAAAGGAGATATGGATAGGTCCATGGTCCCATCAAGTAAAGAAAGAGGGGCAGTTGCTTCCTCTATTTGGGTGTCCAAAGGAATAGAGGGTGATTCTACTACTTCAATGAGTGGAATGGAGGAAGAGGTAGTTAAGGTAATGGTCTCCTCAATGACAGGTTCACTAATAATGACATTAATCATATGGACCTAATCAACATGAGATAATCTGAATTATTATCATTATAATTAGTATTAGGTGCATGCTTAGGGAAAGGTTTATGAAAGACATCAAGGGACTAAGTTTAGGGTGCATCAAGATTATAAAATACAAGTTCTCCCTTATCAATCATGTTTTGGATAATGGTCTTAAAGGTTTTGCACCTACTAACATCATGTCTAATGACATGATGGAAAGCACATAAATCATTCTCATTGTACCAACCAAGTGTAGGGTGAGAAGTATCAAATTATTGCAGAGGTTTTATGGGAGGAAGTTGTATGATGTTTGCTTTGAGTAAATTATCCAAAAATGAAGCATAAAACTCCCTTATCAAAGTGTATTATTTTGGGACAGCTCAATTTTAGATTTGGATTTTTTGGTTGGAAGAGTTAGAGGAGTTAGGTTGATTGGGTTGGTTGATAGTTAGTGGTGGATTAGTTTTAAGGATAACTGAGTTGGTGGATACCTTTAGTTTGGTATTTGGATGATTATATTGATTGGTGTTTTTGGATGAGGAAGGATCATTGGATTTAAATCTATAATTTTTGTTCCTCAGTTTCAATTTTCCCTCATCGATGGCTCTGATTTCAAATTATCATGCCATGGTCAAAGACTCATCAAAAGTCCTAAAATTTTGAACTTAAATATTAGGGTAAATATGTTTGGCACAAATCTAAGAGAAAAATTCAATCAAATCAAGTGGGGTAAAGAGAAATAAAGTTGGTTGATAAGACCTCCCCATCTATCTAGGAAATTAGTAATTGATTCATCATCAAATTGCCTAATGGAGTAGAGGTCAATAATAAATACATTTTTAGATAGGTTGACTGAGAAATGATCTAAAAAGATTTGGGTAAGTTAAGAAAAGGAAAAGATGGAGTGTTTGGTGAAATCAATATACCAATCTAGGGATAGTCTCGATAAAGACATGGGAAAGGTATGATGTTATGATCCAGACTTATAATATTCAAAAATAATGTATAATAAATGTAGATCAATTCAACACAATAGATATTGGTGGGCAAATATGTCTAAAAATTCAATATATGCAGAATACCCTTAAGGTAGGGCAACACTAATAATACTCCTTTAGGAAGGAACAATTCTACAATGTCTCTTCAAGGGGACAACCTCCAATATCCTCTTAAAATAGAAGAATCAATGCTTACTTAAAACCTTTATAATTATATTCACCTCCTTTATATAGACCTGTAATAGATGGGTAACCTCATAATCCCAATGTAGGCCGACCATTACCCAATACACTAATTCTACAAGTTACTCCATTAGCCTAATATATTAGACCCATATAAATAACTAAGGGGGATGTGTGCCACATGTTAGCATCTCCATTAACCCATATACATTAATATATTGTATCCCTAGCTACATAGCATCAAATCCCTCTTTGACATGTTTCATCCCCAAAAGATAGGAATGAACTAAATAATGAGTATGCTTCAAATCATTACACACTTATCACCAATCTCGATCATCTACCCATCCATATGTGATCTTAGCAGATGATAACTCTCCAATCTTATTTCTAGATTCCATTATGCTCCTTTGATTCTGTTCATGATCATAATTATACTACTTTAGTGTTCATGCATAATTATTTCACTTTTGATTCCATGTACCACATTCTACTGTGCTACTCTGATTCCATACCTGACCATAGTAATTTTTTTTGCCTTCCATACATAGCCATACTGATTGAAAATCTGATTTCTTGTATAAGCAAAATGATTTTTGATTTAACACTTCCTTACTTTGTTCCATGGTTGTTTTCTCTCGTGATGATTTGGGTGTCTATATACCTCAACTTTTTCCACCTTTTCTTCTACTAGTTCCACTTGTTCCTTCTTTGTCTCTTGAGTAGATGAAGTGTTCATTTCTGATTGTAGTGTGTCTTTATCTATGTCACCTGAATCTTCCTCATGCTCTTTAAAACTTTTTTCAATCTCATCCTCATGATCTTCCTTGATTTTTATTGGTGTCTTTCCCACTATGATATCATATAAAGTGACCTTTTTTCTATACCAAAACTTCATGAAATTTTTTTTAACATTAATATTGATTATTCCCAAAGTATCTAACCATGGATATTTAAGAACTATATCCATATCATCCATATCCAAAACATAAAAATATGAATACAAAACATATTTTTCCATAATGAGCTTCAAATATTTAAACATTGAAATATTCTTACCATCTACTTTAACCTCTTGGATATTCTTTGCTTGAATGCATAGATGCTTGGCCACGTTTATGTTAAAGAAGTTATACTTTTTAGTGGGGTTTATGGACACAACAACCTTATTATTTTGAATACATCCATGAAATTGAAAAATTAACTCTGATTTCTTTGGAGCCAAATTATTTTGAATACATCCATGAAATTGAAAAATTGACTATGATTTCTTCTTCTTCTTCTTCTTCTTCTTCCTCTTCCTCCTCCTCCTGCTCCTCCTCCTCCTCCTCTTCTTCTTCTTCTTCAAAAACCAAAAACCAAAAAAACCTTTCTAGACAAGTATAATATCAGCAATGTCAAAGAAATATAAATGCCAACAATAGAATGTTAAAATGATAATTTGAATGTATATGAAAGAATGCATTGCAACATACATAGGAATGATGGATGGTTCAAGAATTAACATTATTGATAATGAAATTTTATTATGGAGAATAATAACTTCTTCATACAATTTCTATTATTATGCAAGTAGATATGAATTTATCTAATCCCTGAAGATGGATGGAAATGAGTGAAATAGAATGTCATCAATTTTTTTTTATTATGAACTATGTAGAAAATATTAACTATTATTTTTTATAGGAAAGATAAAATTACATTGTTAAATTATTTTATGGAAACTAAAAACTAAAAAACATACTTAGATAACTAAATTTCGGAGGTCCTTGGATTCTTTGTTGCAAATAGATTTTGCATGCCTCTTCTTGCTACTAAAAATTTGATGTTCTTCATCTACATCCCGGCCTAGATTTGCATCATGTTATTCAAGCTTGTCACTATCTTCTTATTTACTGGGAAATCAAAAGTGGAGGTTTAGGGGAAGCATACCCCATTGGGGTCAAGGGGTAGTGCCCCTTGCAAATCAGGGTTAAGGGGTGGATCCCCTTCAATCTAGGCCTAATTTACCACTTTTATAACCATTGATTTGCTTAGCATTGAATATTTTTGGATGATTTTATGATATTTTATATTTCTTGTTGAACATATGTAATTCTTATCAATTTATAGCATCTATATCACTAAAATATTATTAAACACTTAGTCTCATATGACTATAAGTAAATTCAATGTTCTAGGTTGCATACTGGTTTGGAGTGGAAGGGAAGTCTGAATATTATTATTTTTAGACAGTCATCATTTTTTTTAAATTTCAAACCTTCTCATCCATGTATATTTAATAAGAAACATAGAAAATAAAATAAACATCTAATATTGAGACCCAAGTAATTAAATATCTTAATTATTTCAATTGATATTTTCTATCAAACATTATCCCTATATTTTAAAAAGAATATAAAAAACAAATATTTGATATAAACTTTAGAAATTAATGTAAGAAAATAAAAATTGAGATATTTAAATCCTATGCATGCTAAAAATTTGTAAAAATCGATGCTTATGTGAGACTGACCATTGATGTTGGGATGTTTGACTCACACAAAATCTAGAGATATATCTTTATGATGTCAATGCATGATCTCTATTCTCTCCTATCATGATCTACATTACATGCAAATTTTATTATTTTTAACTTGCCTATCCCACATGGAATTTGTATGAAATATCTTTCTATGCATGGTGATATTTCATGCAAGATTTTGGGAGGCTATATTTGGGTATTCCATCCATGAATCTCAATATGAATCTCTCTATCCATTGACTTGAATTCATTTGGTGATTATCTCTTTATCCATTGGGTCATGACATTAATTAGTAGAAGAACCATTGAAACCATTATCATGCATACAAATTAGTTAGCCATACCAGATCCATTTTACATGCAACATTTTACTAGATAAACTTGCAAGGATTTTGGTTAGAGAAAATTTTCCTTTTCAACATATCATACAGCTTATAACCTTTCAATTTTTTTGATCAATTATTTATATATCAATCATTGTTAAAAATAAATTTTGCTTACCTATGAGATCAAATACCCCACATAATTCTGGCTCAAGAGTCTACCTTTAGCAATTACATAGATTGGATTACAAACCATTTAATTTTAGCAGAGATCATCAACATGATTTTCTCTACCTATAATGCCATCTCCTTGTATACTTTAGCCATCCTTTTGTAAATTTTAGCTATTTCTAAATTTTGTTCACAATAAAAATCTAATGTGCAATCTTATCTTGTTGTTTGTATTTTTCAACTAAATAAATAACAACATAATAATTTTATTATAGGCATGTAGGTATGAGATGATTTAAAATAGTTAGAGACCAATTTAGCAATGACTTTAACCAATTTTTATCATGCAACTTTTTCAAAATTATCCAAAAATGTGTGATCCATTATAGGTAGTTCTAAAAAAGGTACAACTATATTTGTATAGGGTTCGCACAACCATATATAATCGATCTAACTAATTCCAAATATAGATCATTTCCTAAATATTCATGTTAGATATAAAAGTATCTATTTCATAATTCTTGATTGTGGACAACTATATAAATTCATGTCTCAGATTATTTTCTACATCTTATTGGTTGTTTCAAAATTTCATTTCCATCCTACATAAAAAATTAGATCTTCCTTCATGATGTTAGTAGTTGTTATGTTCTACACAAAAATATTAGTATTGAGGGGTTTTATTTTTGTTTTTAAATCTAAAATTCTTAATTATAGAAAAATAAATTTTAATCTACATTACAGAAAATAAAATCTTAAAGAAACCATAAACTAAGTATCTCCTATCACGGAATTTATAAAGAAACATTCCCTCTCACTAAGAATCTCCTTAGAAAATTAGAATCTCCTAATAATACTATGTTTCCCTAGCAATGGTGCCAAGACTGATGGGTGTCATCAATACCCTTGATTTAATATTTTCAAGCCAAGGCTGGTGTCTAAAAGCTATATGTAATAGGAAAAAGAAACTTTTGATAAATGGTTCCTTTTATCACACTCCACACTTGTAGGAATTAAAAAACACACTTGCTGGAATTTAAAATCACACTTGATGGAATTAAAAATCATACCCATTGGAATTAAAAATCACACTTGCATGAAATTAAAGAACACTTGTAGAAAATAAATCACACTTATGGAATGTAAATTGTTGAATTGAAAATACATAAAACACCTATAGGTTTACAATAAATTGTACATAAAATAAACGTATACAATAATAAAGAAATAAAATAATAATTTATAGAAAAAAAGATAATTATAGATTAAAAAATAAAATAAAAATGCATGGATCCATCTTCCTTGGAATGAGTGGCCAGCTCATTTTTTAGAAGAGGATTTACTCATCATATAAATTTTAGATGGACTACTTAGAATAATGGAAAGAAAAATTGTATTGATTGATTGATTATTTCATTCAGGTGTGGAGGGTTACATTTATAATTCATGCTTCTAACCAACACCTTATTTAGGAGTAACAACTGAGATACTCTACCCTATATCAATCTCCACAAAATATGGAGAAAGATTTATTCTAATAAAGAAAATTATTACTGTCTAATCTCTATCTCCACCAAATATGGAGAGAGCAAATTATTAGAAATGAAATTATATAGATCTATATTTGAATACAATCTACAATGGAAATTCTATATATATAAATCTATATACATAAATAATCTAAATGTAAAACATTCTTTGTGATAGCTGGAACATTGGAATACTCTTAAATATCTTTTAAAATAAGTATGTAGCAATTTTTTTAAAGTCTGGAGAAATTTTATTGAAATTCATAGCAACTTGCTAAAATCTGTAACAATCCTAGTCAAATCCATAACAAGCTTATTGTAATTCATAGTAGGTTCATATCAGGCCTATTATAATCTATAGTTGTTTAACAAGCCTATTGTAAGCTATATCTAATTTAATAATCTTGTTGTAATTCATAACTGTAGTAGAAGTCTCAAATAAACCTTTAGGAGTCCATAACTTAACCAAAATACTAAATCTTATTATAGAAAATATTGACACTACTTCAACATTATTTTTGAATGGTTACTCTTCATATTTTAAATCATTCTTAGCTTAGTATTAATTGTATATGCATTTATTGACATCTTTTAATCAATAATCATTAGTTATAGCTAAAAAATATTTAACAATAAATTTCAAAGACATAACCATGATATATACTTGTTATTTTATTCTAAAAAAATCATAAGTTTAGAAACTATATTTAGATCCACTTCCTATGCAAGAAAAAAGATGTTATTTTATAGATATAATGAGCTATTTTATGGACTCATCAATTAATATTTAAATCATGTGTCATTAGTTTGTAGATTGATGGCCTCATCTTTATGAATAATCGCTAAGAGTGATAGTAGGTCATTATGGCCTATCCATCTAAGTAGGGTATGTTCTTGCATTTTTTTCTCCACTTTAGAGTTCGTTGGAATTTTTTTTTTTGAGGGATGTTTTTTTAGATGATTTTTAAGCTCTATTAATCAAATCATGTAATTCAATCCACCCAAATAAACAACTACCTAGTTCAAATGATAGATCTAGGAAGATCTAATGCAATAGATGAATATAAAATTAAAAATAAGCATTACAATCCTAAAGCTAAGTGTTCCACACCATGATTGAATGGATTCAAAATAAGAGGATTGATATTTGGATTATCTTTGACTCAGTAATTTGACATTATGATGGCATGATGAAGGATTGTTGGATGCTTGGATGGTTGGACATGGATTCTTCACTTGATTTCTAATTAGCTCTAATGGAGGAGTGACCTTGTTTAAATAGGAGGGAAGGATCAATGGTGGAGATTTGAATTTGGTTAAGGGAAATAAATGAATGATAATTATCCAAAAAAATTAAAATTCCTTGGAAGATTCTAGAGGAGAAAAGGTTTTAGAGGTAGAAATCTCTAGAATCTCTTTGGGAGGGTTAAACATGATTATGGGTGGATTAGATAGGTGTTAGGTATGTGATTAGGGACTAGGGGTGTAGGAGAGGCTAGTAATATGTTAGTAGGTGGGTCATGGTAATTTAAAATTATAAAATAATGAATAAGATAGATTAGGATAATATTAATAAATAGTTAGGTGAATTAATAGAAGAAGTGGGATAAGACTATAGTTAGTGAATGATGAAATATTGATGGGGGATATGAGGTAAATGATTAGGAAGGGGGATAAATTAACATAATTAGTGTTGACTAATAGGAATATTAGTGACATTAAAGAAGTGAGCAGATTTTGATGTATATATTTTGTGCTTCTTTGAAAGCACATTATGAATTGACTAAGGGGAAGGAGTAATGGTTTTTCAAAGAAAAACCATGACGTGAATGATTGTTATTATATGTTTTTAGTGGATATGATTCCCCCTAGAGGGGTCATGTGAGGAAGAATGAGATGGTTGGCCACTCAAAAAAAGAAATGAGGGATGGGATACAATGGATAGATAAAGGGATGGGATGGTAAGTGTGAGATATAATATGATGAAGATGATTGATCTGAGTAGTAAGCTATAATTTGATGATATCCTTGGTAAAGACACATGCATATGGAGTAAAGATGATGGTTGTCACGATTTTTGACACATCTCAAGGGGGAATCAATCATAACATGATGATGATAGAATTAAAAGGCCTCAAGATTTTAGACATATCCCAAGCAAGAACACATGCAAGGGAAAGTTTTTGGATAGGATAAGACTGATTTGATAAGATTAATGATGGATGTAGCTCAAGGCTAAATCAATCAATATGATGTCGGTGATGATAGATAAAAATTAATATGATCGAGTGACCAATAGTCAAGGGAAAATAATTAGATACATTTAATCAAATCAATGAGCCCTAATGTGATTAATGATAATGCCCCCAGTAAGGACACATGCAAAGGAGTGATAATTGATTGATTGGTCAATCAGTGTTTGGGAGAAAATATGGATGGTGTGATTTTTTGGGCCTAATTGACAGGTGTGGGTGATTAATAAATAGATTAAGGAGATGATTATGAGGATGGTGATTGATAAATTTATTGATTGATGATTATAGATTAATGATTTTTTGATTTAGGACTAGGGGATGATAAATAGATGATGAGGAAAGAAGAGATAGTGGTCAAAATATCCTTGAGAATGAAAATATGGCCAAGTTCTAACTACATAGTCTGAAAAGACCTCGGGATGATGTAGTTATGACTATAAGATGATGATGATTAGTGATTATAAAGTGAGGATGATTAAACTTGTTACTAATTGAAGGATATGATTCAAATTATGAGATCAAGATTATAAGGATAAAATATGGGATGTTAGTTTCATGTGTCGAGAAGATTAGATTAGTGATGGGAATAAGGATTATTAGATGAATGATGAGGGTGGAGGTGATCAACCCATAATAAATTTCATAAGGCTCATCATAGTCTAAGCAATCCATTAAATATATTACTTGATAGTGTGCCCCATGATATAAGTATGACCAAGAGGACACGATGCCAAGGTACATGGGTGAATAGTAAACTATACATCATTGAGGTCACCAAAAAACATTAGTGGCCTCATACCATCTCTATTCATTGCCTCAAAATACAAAAAGAGACATTATGCAAACAAAATATAAGGCAAATTATATATATATATACATACATATATATATATATATATATATATATATATATATATTGTTTGTCTTATATTTTGTTTGCATAATCTCTCTCTCTCTCTCTATATATATATATATATATATATGTATATATATATATCTTGTTTGCCTTATATTTTGCTTGCATAATGTCTCTTTTTATCTTTTGAGGCAATGAATAGGGATGTTATGAGGTCACTAAAGCTTTTAGGTGACCTCAATGATGTATATTTTACTATTCACCCATGTATATATATATATATATATATAATGCAAACAAGACAAATAAAACAAACAAGTAACACACATAAGTACATACATGTAGTATCATTATGTATTATCTAATGATAAGATTAATCATTGGGTGAGGGGTTGGATTAGGATTTGATTATGGACTGAGAATAGATGTGGACTAGGGATAGACTAGAGATGATGATGAGGATTGACTAGAGGTTTGGATATAGGTATGGACTTAGATGAGATACTAGGCTTAGGATAAGGATGTGGATGAGGATATGGCTGTGAAGATAATCAAGGATTACAAAAAGGCAAAGCCTCACAAGATTCTAATCTATAAAAATATCAAGAGATGATGGGATCAAATACTTTCCATACTAGAAAAATAGTGATTAGATGGGTGGTAGGTATGGAGAGACATTGATAGAGAGGTTATGAGATCATATACCTTTCATAATAGTAAATAGGGATTGGATGGGTGTTAGATATGAAGAGGAAATGATAAAGAAGTGATGGGTGCTAGACTAAATTCTTTGATAAGGTTGTGTATGTTGATAATACCTATGTCATAAATGATGATGATGAAGATATAGATGGGTGACCACTAGGAGTGGGTTCCAATATTAGTAAGAGATGGATATTAGATAGTTATTTAGGATGGTGATAAGGATAATGGGATTTATGGTATAAGGATTCGATGTGGTGTAGGATGGTGAAGTGAATGATATAATGTGACTAGGGGTTTATGCATAAGATAAGACACCCTAGATTATTTTTGGATTTTTTAAATTTTTATACTTTTTCATGGTTTTTGACATTTTTAAAAATTTAGGGTATTTTTGGATATATGTATGTATACTAGACAAATGGGGTTACTAATAAATGGAATACCAAGCCTAAAAACTAGGATGAGGATGGATGAGTGATAAGAGGATGAGGATGATTCTAAAAATATATAAGGGCCAAAGAAGTGATGGACTAAGGATTACCAATGACCACATCATAAAGGAATCAAATGTTTAGATTCCTGAGTGTTAATTAGAAGATATGCCAAGATGGTTTGGGAATAGTTCTCAAGACAACTTTTATTCCTTACAAAGGCCAAGATGGGAAAGAATGTGATATGATAGAATATTATGGGTAGGGATAATGGAATATGGGATAATATGGATAAGTATGACATGGATGGATTATATAGACAATTTTGATGAGGGATGAGACAAGTATGGATGGATTGACAAAGGATAGATATATTTTTCCCCCAAGTATTGAGATACAATGCAGATCAATTGATTATTATGCCATGATGCCAAAAACTAATTTTCATCATGGTACTTACCCAAGGCATTAGAAGACTAGTTTTCACCATTGGATGAATGATTTTAGTTTTTTTGGAATGGCATCTCAATTTATTGGATATGGGGATGAAAATCAAGAATGTAAGAATTATGGTGATCTCTAGCAAACACCTATTTTGGAGATATGTGATGAAAAGATCATTTTATCACCATTAGATGTATTTATTTCTTTATGACCTTCATTGATTCTTGATTGAGACCCCTCAAGATATCTAGACCGAGTATCTTTTTCACCCCTATAAAAGATGATATTGCCCAAGTGGGTGATGTGAGATATGGATTGGAATAGATCAGGATGTGGATGGGGGTGTACTAGACTTGAATAGATGATAGGATAATGAGAGGAAAGTGTGATGGATGCTTGAGAAGTGGGACTATTAGTCATATACATCATCAAATATGTTAGATGTTACATATGTGATTGGTGCCAATTGGCAAAAGACTTAAAAAAAATCCAAGATGCTTTGATTTTTAGATTCATCTCTAATCTAATTATTTGAAGATGATCATCTATTTTAATAGTGATTTTTATATTATTTTGATTTTATAACTAGATTTGAATTTGACTACCTCTTGGTGCCCTAATTTGATATTCACCAGGGAATATTAATTCTTGACTTGATAAATGATTATTTTGACTTTGACAGTCCCCTAATGCTTGATTTTGGGATTCACTAGGGGAAGACACTTTTGGATTAGGATGATTATTTGATTCTTCTTTATTTTGATTTATGAATTTGGAGAATGGTCTTAGACCTTTGTATTTGTGGCATTATATTACTTGAGGAAAAGTCTAACAGTGTATGTTCATTTTCATCCCTATGGAGAGAGGTGATTAAAGTATCGTTGATAAGGAGAAAGGGGTCTATGATGGATGAAGGTTGTAGATATATTATTCTGAGGTAAATAAGGGGTGATGGGGTAGAATGGTCTTCATAAGGGTTCTTAAGAGACCTAGTCTTGACATCAGAGAAAATATCCTCAAGATCAGCTAAAGGATCACTATGACTAGCTAAAAGATATGTCTCTAATGTAGGATCAGATTCACTCTAACAATATTCAACAAATAAATCTTGTAAGAACTTGATTATAACTTTATCATCCTGATTGGGATTAAAAGATATGGATGGTGATTTATTATCATCCAAATTATAGGTATCTTCAAAAGGGGAGGCATAATGATCATTTATTGTAATAGTGATAAATAATGATATTTTTGATGACGAATCTAATTCAGATATTAGTGTTGAGCATGATATTGATATAGATAGATATTGTGTTATCTCTAATGTACAAGGTGTAATGATATGATATAAGTGCCATTATCCACACTTGACCTCTCATCAAGGGGTAATTGAGGTGATGGGTGAGAGGGAGAGGATGGAGGAACAATGGATTTGACAAAGAGAGGGATATGAAAGGACTCATGATAGATGGGAAGACTAGGATAATGGGGATTAGACTTAGCTTTGATGGAGGATTTGTCAAGGATGGTGGAATCATTTAAGATGGGTATAGAGTCTTGACCTTGGTTTGGAAAGGGAAGGGATTAATCATGATGGGGACTGGAATCTTCACATTCCTCTTCTTATTTACCCAAGGATATAGATTCATTTGGTTCATCCTTGATTATTATGTCACCATGGTTGATGAGGTCATGGACATAATCCTAGAAATGTCAACATTGATTAATGGTATTGTTTCTATGCAAAATTGCTTTCTACATTCAAAGAAGAAATAAGAAACTAAAAGAAATGGTCAACGCTAGAAGATACCTGATAAAGTCGTGCGCACTAAAATCAGACGTTGGAAGATTCTCCTCTTTGGCTGTGGAGGAATGACACCTGAGAAGAAAAGAGACTAAAACACAGAAAAACGTTAGTCAAAGATATGGTGGGCTGTCAGGTGAGCGCCTGATCCCGAAAGTACGAAGACTTCCTAGAAGGATATCAACCCACTGATAAAAAAGCAAAATATTGGACTAAAGTAGATATAATGAAAGATAAAATGACAAGAATAAAGGACAGAAAGTAAAATGCGTACCTAATAATGAAGTAAAATGTTCTGTGTAGTCACCGATGTCGGTCTCTGTGGTGCCAGCGTCGGTTAGGGAAAGTGCCGACGTCGGTTAAAGTGCCAGCGTCGGTCGGGGTAGTGACCGGCGTCGGTCGGGGCAAGTTCTGGATAGAGTCTAGACAAATTGCAGAAGGTCTGACAGAGTTGGGATAGGATCTGGTCAAGGTCGGGACAAGGTTTGGACAGGGTCAGGACAGGGTCTGATCAAGATAATGTCGAGTCTGGACAGGGTCTGGGGGTTTTGGTCGAGTCTGGACGGAGTTATAGACTGGGATAGTGGGCAGAGATGTAAGGAAGGGACTCAGGGCTCAGGGCTACGGTCTGAAGATCCGAGACGATAGAAATAACAAACAAATAATAACCAGAAAGAAATAAAATAAATAGAGTAAATACTTACCTGTCAGAAGACATGATAAAAGCCATGATTGAAGTTGTTGAAGCGTTGCTGTAAGTTGATCGAAGCGAATGCAGATTGGTTGAATGTTGGAGTTGGTTGATCGCCAAAGTTTTTGTGAATGTCAGAGTTCGGGGGTCGATTGATTGATTGATTGATTAGCCTTTTGAATGGTTGGCAGATGTTAATGAAGGTAAGGGGTGGTTCGAGAGATGGTTTGATAACCATTTGGGAAACTGAATGATAACTGATAATGGATAACGGTAAGGTGACCGACGTCGGTGATGTCAGTCAGGTAATGACCATCGTCGACAGCTGCACAATGGGGATAGAGTCTAGCTTTAGCTCTGTCCTCCTTTTTACATGCTGCCAGGGTCAAGGCTAGTGAGAAAAGTGGTCGACAAGGGTTAAATAGGTGAAGAAGAAGAAAATGGGGGATGACTAGGGGAGTCGACACGATTTTGGTGTCTACATTTGCCCCTTTTTGTCTTGTTGGTTGTTCTGAACGAACTGTAAGACAAAAATAGGAGTGATTGCCCCAGGTGAGGGATAAAGTTGATTTTGTCTTGTTGGTTGTTTGAATGAGCTGCAAGACAAAAATAGGAAGCGGATTACCCCGATTATGGATGAGGTATTCCCCCTCAAAGTAGGAGTCGAGGGAAGGGAACCAGGAATCGGGTGCTGATTTGACAAAGAGTGGATGAAAAAGGGGTGAGGGTGAACGCTGCAAAAGTCATGATTGCATGCATACCACTGCACGAGATGGTTAGGTCAAAGTGTCACAGGTTAAGGGTCGAGGAGTGCCAAAATTGAAATAATTGGGCCCCAGCATTTAGTCATCTGCTGATCGGGTTATTCAATCTAAGCTGAAGCTCCAAATGGGTCGTCGCGGTCTAGGTATCCCAGGCTCAGGAAGTGCTCCTAGAAACACAAGAAAATCACAAGTAGTGCAGATCAACCGGCATGTGATCCTATACTTGTGAGGGTCCAAAAAGGTCTGTGCACAATTTTGCTAACCAGTCATGAGGTAGCATTCATGCAAAAACAACCAAGGCAACAATGTCTTGGAAGTGGGCAAGGTCGGAGGAGATAGGTATGATCTCCAATGGTTGGTGGTCGAGGGGAGGAATGGGTGAAACGATGTGGCCGAGCTAACCCCAGAAGACCCCATGTCAACTGAGTGCTACCTACGTGGAAGGGCCTCAGACCAATGTAGTTCTAACAAAGGGTCTGAGTAGTAGACAGGGGGTCAAAATGGTCGATAGATTGGTCTTGGTTATGACGAAATGATGAGGAGAAGAGATGTTGCAGCCTTTTCCAAATGGTGTATTCTACAACATTGGTCGAGAAGTCTTTCATCCCTAGCAATATTCCATATTTGTGATGGATGTATGCTAAAAATGAATTGAGGTCTATTTATGCTTCAGCAAGTATTGGTTTATGCTGAACATAAATTGCGGCGGGTCGATAGTTTTCATGTGTATTGGTGTCCATAGAAACTAGGGGGAATAGGCTATGGGAGTGGTCTAAAAAGAGAGTTGAGCTGAGTTGATGGACAAGTGATGAAGGTGAATTTGACCAAAGTGCAGAAGAAGTGAAAAGCATATTTCTCTTTTATTGACAAGGACCAAAAAGATAGCATAGATAGGGGTTATGAGAACCAAGAGCCCCATTCATGCGTGACGTCGTTGATCATAGTTATGTTAGAGCGGTAATCGAATCACTTTGACATTAAAGTGAGCTCAAAGTCCCTTGAGCAGGTGATAGGAGGAGGAAAGGGGGTAACCCATTTTAAGAGCAGAGATAACTATGCCCCTTTTTATAGGAGACCCTGAGACAACTACAAGTCAAGTCCATGATTCATTCTTTTTTTTTTTTTTTTTTTGGGGGGGTGCAGACTGATCAATGCGGGAAGCCTGCATAGAGATGTCATTTGCTTGGTGGTCAGTTGTGAAGCTGATCAATGTGGGAAGCTTCTAAAATAGTGCTGTTTATTGCCAGATTAGTCATAGCCATCCTTCGAGGGAGTGGTCTAGATTTTTGTTTAATATAAGGGCTTTTGAATAGCTATCCTTCGAGGGAACAGTCTATTAATTATAGCAATGATAGTATAGCTGTCCTTCGAGGGAGCAGTCTACTTTTTTATTGTGATATTGATATAGTGACCATGGATATTGTGACATCTTGATTTGTTTTTACAGAAATATGAGTCATGGACAAGATTATAGAAGGTCAAGGGCTCCCTTTTATTAGGACAAAGCATCTATACAGCATAAAAGGGTTATAGGAATTGTTAAGAGGAATAGGGTTGAAAGGAATTAGGACTAAGAGGATGGGGATTGCTCAAGGGATGAGCTCAAGTTAAGTGTCAAGTGGACGAGTACTCGACTAGCAGTAGAATGGTCGCAGATGCAATGCATTAAGAGGTTCAGGTTCTGGGCATCCATCAAGAGAAGACAGACGATAAGTCCCTGATCCATACTTGTGCATGATAAGGTCCGAGTCAATTAGGAGCAAACTTGCCCCATTTGCCTCTTTCTAGATTGGTCAGGTGTTGATTGATGATTGGATGTGAAGTTGGTTGATATGATTGTTAATTGGTCGAGACTGGTTAAATGTTTTGGTTGAATGTTTGGTTGAGATTTGGTCATTTGATAGTTGGTCAATGGTTGGTCGAGGGTTGATTGGTTGGTATTTGGTCTTTGGTTGGGTCGAATGTTTGGTTGAGGTCGGGTTAAATGTTTGGTTGCTAGTCTGGTTAAGGCTAAGTTGAAAGAGTGATTGATATGTGGTCGAGACTGTGTTGAAAAATTGATCGAGGTTTGGATGAAGGTTGAATTCCCCTAGCGGCTAGGGAGAATGTTTGATGGATTGGTTAAGTTCAGTTGAGGTTTAGTGGTCAGATGGACTATGTTGATTTCAAATAAGGGGGTTAAAGGCGGTGAAGGGACCCTAGTCTGGCATGGAGATCCTGATTCAGGTGACGAGGTTAGAGAGGCATGGGTCGGTGTTGATAATTTGTCAAAGGGGTGGTCAAGAGGATCCTTGATAAGAAGGGAATCCTTTTTCCAGTGGTGACGAATGACAACTTTAAGAGCACAACAACGCTTGGTGTCATGTCCCAGAGTGTGATGATAATGACAGAATTTAGAGTTGTCAAACCAAGATGGTCTTGATCTGAGAGTTGATGAGTGGGGTGGTGTTGAAGGTTTATTGATGATGTGGTCGAGAAGAAGGGTGTCATTCCCAAGACATTGGCGAATAGCAACCTTGAGGGCACAAAAATGCTCAGTGTCGTGTCTAAGCATACGATGATATGCACAAATGCGAGTGTCATCGAACCATGGTGGTTTTGGTTTGAGAGATTGATATGGTTTAAGAGGCGGGAGATAGATACAAGAGGACTGCAACAATTGCCGTAATAGCAAGGTGTAAGAACCTGCTAATGGGTCTGGATGTCTTATTGCAGTGAGGGTTGGTGATTTTGGTTTGAGGGGCGTAAGAGATGTTGATCGATGGTTTGGAGGAGGTATAAGTCTAACGAGTTGAGGGAGTAATGGAGGTGACTTACCTCTGTGAAGTATGGGAGTGGGAAGCACTCTGAGTAAAGTGGACGGATGTGGGCCCAAGATTGAAGGTAATGACAAAGGTGGGGAAGTATGCTTCCAGTGTGGTTTAGTAGCCTTATTTGGTTTGGGTTGAGGGCCACCTTTATGCGAGGTGAGATTAGATGTGGGGTGAACACCAAGAGGTTTAATCTCTTTGAGCATGATGGACGCCTGCGTGGGTTTGGACTTAGATGTGGATGGTTCTTCTCTCAATGGAGAAGGGATTGAAGGTGTGGGCTCTTTAAGAGGAAAGAGCGTCGGAGTAGTCATGGCTTTTGTGTGTGGTTGGGGAGTCAAAAAGGTATGATCATCTATGGATGATAAGAAGGATGAAGGCAAGGCAGCTGGTGTTGATGTGGTCAAAGCGCCCTCCAATATGGGAGAAGTCGATGGAGGACAAGTAGGAGAAGAAAGTTCTTCGCCATGTGGAGGAGGTATAGGGGAAGAAGGGTCTTCCACCTGTGGAAGAGGTTAGTCAGGGATAAGAGAAAAGATAGTGTCGACCGTGTGTCTATCATGGTCTTGAGGGTCATTGGTCATGGTTTGGACATTGTCTTGAGTAGGCGGGTGATTAGGAAGGGTTGCTTGAAGATGTTAAGGTTTTGGTTGGGCAGTGCATTTGGGTTATCCAAGATGAGATCCCCCTTGTCTAGCATGTCCTGGATGATGTTTTTGAAAGTTTGACAGTGATCCGTGTCATGGCCTTTGACACGATGATAGTTGCAAAAGTGGTTTTCCCTGTACCATGTAGGGATAGGTGTTGAGGGGTCGAATTGATGTGGTCGGATTGAAGGGAGATTGAGGATCCCCTGCTTGACGATTTTATCCAAGACAGAGGCATATGACTCCCCAATTGGAGTGAATTGACGCTGTATGGATTGACGTTGAAAATGTTTATTGATGTAGTCTAATGTTGAATATGATGGTCGGTTGGTTATTGTTGAAGATGATGGTCTAAAAATGACAGTGTTTGCCGACTCCTTGGATTGAGAGTGGGCAGAAGAAGGTCTGGAAGAAGAATGGTCATTGGTTCTTGCATTAGCGTTACGCAATTTGACCTTATCTTCTTCAATGGCACGGAGTTCAAGCTTTTGGGCCATGGTGAAGGCCTTGTCGAAAGTGTGGAATATTTGAACCCGCAAGGTGGATGAGATGTGACTGACACATGCTCGGGAAAAGAGCTCAATGAGCTCGGGTTGAGGCAAGGAGAAGGAGAGCTGGTTAATCAAGCCTCTCCAACGGGCGACAAAATTGACTATTGATTCATCGTCAAATTGCCTAATAGAGTAAAGGTCTGTGATCGAGATTTGTTTAGTGATATTGATTGAGAAATGGTCAACAAATAGTTGGGCGAGTTGAATGAATGAAAAGATAGAATGTCTGGCAAGAGAGCTATACCAATCAAGGGCAGGGCCAGAAAGAGACATAGAAAATGTGCGTAGAAGTAACGCATCATCATGGGCGATAAGGTAACAGGCATGTCTGAATGCCCGTAGATGTTGTTGTGGGTCCTCCTTACTCTAGAAGCGAGTAAATTTAGGAAGCTCCCAATGGTTGGGGTATGGTCGGATAGGGACAGAAGGATGGATGGGCTCATTGTAAATCTGGTCATATGAAAAGACATTACTTGAACCGGAGATAGAAGCTTCGAGACTGGACATTTTATCCATCAGCATCTTGATGACATTTGCTGATAGATTGGTGGATGGAGCGCCCCCTAGGTTGTAGGGTGCTTGAAATAGGTTAGAAGAGGCGTACGACATAGTCAGTTGTACCAGTAAGGGTGCAACGTATGGATGACTAGTCGCAGTGGCAGAAGTAGAGGCTAAGGGTGGTTGGGTTATGAAGGTAGAAGGCATAGGCTGACTAGATACTGCCAAAGGTGGTTGCATGATAGCATTGGCGAAAGGGGAGGTAAACACTCCTTCATTTACGGGCGCAAAAGTGTGAGGGGTTGATACAATCAAGTTTTGGTATGATGTAGAACTTGTTTGAGTTGCATGTGGTTGAGGGGGTAATGAAACCCCAATGGAGGTCGGTCTAAAAATAGATGTGGAGGCCAAAATTTCCGTATTGGCCATGGTCAGGTTAACAATTGAGGCAAAAGGCTGAGTCGTAAAAGGTTGGGTGGTGAACGGTGTTGATGTCGTCGCTACGTCACCCGAAAGGTCTCGCGTTGGGTTTCTCGCGAGATAGTTTTGGAGGGGCTGCGGTATTGAGGTCCAAGAATCTTGCAAAATCTTGGTCCCCTTCTGGGATAATAAGTGTTTGGGTTGGGGATGATCTAATAGGAATTCTTTCGGTTTCTGAGTGGAACTCCATTATAGGATTGGTTATAGATAGGGTAGGTGAAAGCGGTTGATGTCTAGCGTGATCAAGAAGAGCCTTGGTTTGAATGCATGTCAAAACCATTCAAGGCAAGGAAGAACATCCTCACAAGCTCAAACAAGCAGATAAGAACTAAAAAGAGATGAAGACACAAGCAGATCCTAAAACTCTAGAAGTAAATTATTAAGATTATAGTGGCTTATGCCTCAGAATGTGTGTAGAGGAAGGTTGGTTTTTGAGTCAGGTCCTAGAAGAAGCAGTCTATGGATGGTTTTAGGTTTTGTTATGGTGCTCAAGAAGTCTGTGTTAGGTTCGGTACGTGGCCTGGTGCTAAGGAGCAAGCTCCCCTCACTTCACGATTCCAGTGGTTAGCTGGTTTCGCTTAGCCAAAATATACCTCGCCTAGAGATTAGACTCCGCCAGAGAACGGAGTGGGCTTTCTCCTTGGTGATGAAATCCAAGTAAGATCACTGGGACGGGTAAGGTATCCGCTGGGGGATAAAATCCCAGTTGGGCCTTGTCTCAGGTAAGTTAAAATGTTTGATTTGTACAAATGGTTTGGTCGTGTAACATCAAGTGATCTAGATTAATTCAATATGCGGTTTAATTACTATGTGTGGTCTAAGAGATGCAGGCAAATAGAAATGAAATCAAAGTGTTTTAATGCCCAAGTTGAAATGTTTTGTTCGTATGAAGACGAATGGAGAAAGAGTCGAAGAATATGAGTTTTAGCTAGCCTAGAAGTGCAAGAAAGAAAAGAAAAGTTCTTTTTGTTTCCTGCTTATGATGTTGTTTAAGAAGAGACAGAAGGAGGCAAAAAGGAAGGAACCTAATGCACCTATATGAATGAAAGAAAGAAAGAACCCAAGGAAGGCCCTAGTGTCCCACCGGGCGTGCCAGAATGTTTCTATGCAAAATTGCTTTCTACATTCAAAGAAGAAATAAGAAACTAAAAGAAATGGTCAAGGCTAGAAGATACCTGATAAAGTCGTGCGCACCGAAATCAGATGTTGGAAGATTCTCCTCTTTGGCTGTGGAGGAATGACACCTGAGAAGAAAAGAGACTGAAACACGGAAAAACATTAGTCAAAGATATGGTGGGCTGTCAGGTGAGCGCCCGATCCTGGAAGTACGAAGACTTCCTAGAAGGATATCAACCCACTGAGAAAAAAGCAGAATATTGGACTAAAGTAGATATAATGAAAGATAAAATAACAGGAATAAAGGACAGAAAGTAAAATGCGTACCTGATAATGAAGTAAAATGTTTTGTGCAGTCGTCGATGTCAGTCTCTGTGGTGTCGGTGTCGGTTAGGGAAAGTGCCGACGTCGGTTAAAGTGCCAGCATCGATCGGGGTAGTGACCAGCATCGGTCGGGGCAAGTTCTGGACAGAGTCTGGATGAATTGCAGAAGGTTTGACAGAGTTGGGATAGGATCTGGTCAAGGTCAGGACAGGGTCTGGACAGGGTCGGGACAGGGTCTGATCAAGATAATGTCGAGTCTGGACAGGGTCTGGGGGTTTTGGTCGAGTCTGGATGGAGTTATAGACTGGGATAGTGGGCAGAGATGTAAGGAAGGGACTCAGGGCTCAGGGCTACGGTCTGAAGATTCGAGATGATAAAAATAACAAATAAACAATAACCAAAAAGAAATAAAACAAACAGAGTAAATACTTACCTGCCAAAAGACATGATAAAAGCCATGATTGAAGTTGTTGAAGCGTTGCCGTAATTTGATCGAAGCGAATGCAGATTGGTTGAATGCTGGAGTTGGTTGATCGCCAAAGTTTTTGTGAATGTCAGAGTTTGGGGGTCGATTGATTGATTGATTGATTGATTGATTGATTGATTAGCCTTTCGAATGGTTGGCGGACACTGATGAAGGCAAGGGGCGGTTCGAGAGATGGTTCGATAACCATTTGGGAAACTGAATGATAACTGATAACAGATAATGATAAGGTGACTGACGTCGGCAGAATTGCCGATGTCGGCCGATAAGTGACCGACGTTGGCGACGTCGGCCGGGTAACGACCATCGTTGGTAGCTGCACAATGGGGATAGAGTCTAGCTTTAGCTCTGTGCTCCTTTTTACATGCTGCCAGGGTCGAGGCTAGTGAGAAAAGTGGTCGACAAGGGTTAAATAGGCGAAGAAGAAGAAAATGGGGGATGACTAGGGGAGTCGACACGATTTCGGTGTCTACAGGTATGCCCCTAGTTTTGGTGATATATACATATTGATTGGCTTCATACTAGAAGGATGTAGGTTTAGTAGGATCAAGATGTTGGATAGGTGTATATACAATCATGTTGGTGGTGACTAAATATATGAAAAGGGATTTGAAGGATATAGGAAGGTGAGTATAATGAATCACTTCACTTTGTGATTTAGATGTGGAAGCATTGGACTTTAAATCAAATGGTTGTTGATAGGACTGGGTGGATGGATTTGATGTGGCCAATATAGGATTCCCTTTGATAGTATGGGAAATGGTGGATGATGGTTTATGACTAGTGGATAGAGGATTAGTATGGGAGGTACAATTATTTAAAGGGGATTAACATCTTTGGGAAGTGGTACACCCATCAAAATAAGTTGTAAGAGAATCTCATCCTTATTGGCAGCTATGTATTGGTCTATAAAAGTAGGGTTTATCTTCTTGGTGATGAATGATGAATAATAGATGATAAAATTAAGCCAAGGGTTGGGGATAGGTTCTTAAAAAAAAAGGTCAAAAGGTCCAATTTAGTATGATGGATGAGGATGAGATAGACTAATGGATTAAAGACTATAATCAGATTTTAAACTGATAATACAATAGGTGTTAATGACCTATCAATAATGCCTAATGTTCAAGCTAGCAAAATTATTGAGGGTTTGATGGGTACTTAGATTCAAACTAGTAAGAAAATGATATGATTTGTGCTAGTTATGAGTAGAAAAGGATGATAAAGATTAGATTGAATATGATGGGTTGCTATATTGAAACCAACAAAGTAATAAGATGTTATAAGTATACTGACTAGGGTATGAGACCTAATCAAATGATGAATGATAGTGGATTGGGATGGTGTGGATGATAGGATTAGCTCAAGATCTTAGACTGATTAGCTCAAGATGGGATATGACTACATGATGAAGATGATTGGTATGATAGGATAAGGATAAGTATGATGATAGATATTGATTAAATGACTCATATGTGACCCCTAAAGCCAAATAGGATAATATAAGATGAAGGTAAACTAGATGGGTAAAGAAGGCAAGGTCAAGATAAATGATGAAGGACTAAGGATAAGATATGGATGTTATGATAGGATGCAATTTAGGATAGGTATGGGTATGACCAATGATAAATAAGACTAGGATAGGACATGACTACAAGGATATACAAGAGAATAAATATATGTACAAGACAAGACATATGTGATGGGTATGTGGTCAATGATGAGTGGATAATGGTTAGACTAGCATGAGAGTAAGACAAAAGGACAATATGTACAAGATGATGTCTAGGATGTATAAGATGAGATATTCATGATGGGGGTGTGAATAATGATGAGTGGTTCTAATGATAAGATGGGATAAAGGGATGTACAAGAGAACAATGATATGTACAAGAGGGTAATATAAGGATATTAATATATGAAATTGATGGGGTGATGACCAATGATGGGTGGATAGGATTAGACTAGGAGGGGGATGAGGTGACTATATGAAGGTGAGATCAAGACAATTGGTTGATGATGTGGACTTGGGTTAATATGTAAGATGTGATTAGGGGATGTAAGTTATAAGGGTATGAATAATAATGGGTGGATATGACTAACTAGGAGGTTCTACAAAAAATGATATATACAATGGGATGATTACAAGGATGTATAAGAGGATAGAATGATGAGGCAAGAAGATACAAGATGGGTGTTGTAAAGACCTAGATAGGTGTATATGGTTAGGGTATAAAGTTTATTTTGATCACGAACAACACTATTCTATCATAACACACAACCAAGCAAGCAACCCAAAACTTATGATTAGTAAACTCAAGAGTGTGTAACCTAAACCCCACACCATCCAATGGCTTCATAGGTGAGGTTGTAGGTTGGTGACCCATTATGGTATTGACAAAACCCTCTCAACCCTACTTGTAATTGATGGTTACTTTAGATCTAATAATAACTCCTATAGTGGTACACCTGTTACAGTCGAAGGCTCCTAATCTAGGTATACACAAAGGTTTCTAGGTTCATCCCCTATATATGCAAAGTTATGATGGGGCCCAAGTCTGTGTAGGATGATATATGACCATCCTATATCTTGTATATTAACTAGCCCTCACTCTATGAAACCCTTTGTGGGGAATTATACTTAAGCATGTAATGATAGCTCTCCTAATTTCTAGAATCCATCAGACCATGGAGTTTGGACTAGTGCATGGTGGTGAAATCCATGATCACTATCCCCATAGAAAATAAAAACTATGAATGGTTTAGAGGTGGCTTTTGATCCCCCAAGGATCATTGTAAGTATGCAAGGGGGAGAACATACACCAACCATAGCCCTAGGGATACAAATAGGTAGATCAAAAGGATTAATTAACTAATTTAATTAAGATGTGATATATATAAGATGAGAGACAAGAATATATAAAACAAAAAGATATGCACATAAAAAGATGATTAAAAATGATATATACAATACAAAATGATGAAAATGATATATATAAGACAAAATGATGAAAATGACATATACAAGACAAAGTGATAAAAAGTGATATATATGATTCAAAAATTATTTTCTCAAAGTGCCAAATGGAGAATTTGACTGGTAGCCTATAGGTACATAGTTAGTAGTTTCAAGTAGTACTCAAAGGAGGTAACATGAAAGACAAGGATTAGTAGTTTGATTTATAATCTTGTGGGGAAACCTACAAACAAATGATGTTAGACAAAAATATGACCTATAAAATAGGATGTTAGATAATCAAAATTCACCCCTACAAGAAATAAAGTGTTAGTCTAATATGCCTTAATAAAAACCCTAAGATTTTTTTTGATTTGGCTCTATAATTATTTTGGGTTGAACAGGACATGACATGGGGGTCTAGGGGTAGCAACCCCCTAAGAGGTCAAGGGGTAGAATCAAATGAAAAATTTAATGCAAAATCATAACTACACAGTGCAAAACCACAACTAGAGAATGTAAATCACAAATCTAATGTAAAAATGTAGATTATGGGTTATGAAAATGTATAAATTAGCTTAACCATTATGGTCATATGTAAAACCATGATTGTTTAGACAAAAACATGCCTTAATATGATAAAATTTCTACTTACCATAAATTGATAGTTGTAGTTTTGTGATAAAGTACAAAACCTCAAAATTTTTACTTTCAACTCAAAATAGATGTCCATAGAGGTAATGATAAGTTTCTTAGAGGCCTGGAATGCTTATAAATAGACAATTATAATAAATTAGAAATTGATTTTATGATGTGTCCAAAATGTTTTAAATAAAATATTTATGATGCTTTAAAATAGACAAATTTATGGATAAGTTGGAAAATAGAAAGATTATGTGCTATAAATTTTTCTTATAGAAATTTAAAGATAAACTATAGACAAAGTAAGTATCCAAAATGGAAAATAACAAAATTACTACTAGGACTATAATATCACCATTTCATAGATCAAGATCATGACTTTGGAAAGTTCATGATCTTTGGTTTTTCTTGAAAGTGGAAAAGGTTTAGGACTGTGTATTCGTCTTTGCCTGTAGATGATTCTTTGGCCTTTCCTCTTCTTAGCAACACCTTTCCAATCACATAGATCATGCAGTAAAATAAATTCTTTTACTGAATAGGGTTAGAAATAGATATATTTAAAGATAAAAAACCCTTTGAAAAAAGATTCCTATGTGTCAAAGTATGTGGTGATTGAGTCTTTGAAAAATATAATATGTCATAAAGCCTATAGGTTAGAAGGCAATGACCAACTATCAATGATTTTACCAGCAAGCACAATATTATGATTATCATTGTCAATATCACAAGTATCAGGATAAGGTCACGATTCTTAGTTTAGTGATTTTGTGGCTTAAATATTATCAACTAGATTTATTCTCGATGATTTTTTCTCCTAAAACTTTCACATAGTGAAATAAAACTAGATTTTGCAACACAAGATATTTACTATATGCACACAGGGGGTTAGACATAATAGATACTCAAAAAGTAAAATGAGTGATTTTATGTTATCCCTAAGAACATACAAAACCACAAGTCAGCAAGTCAAAACCATAATTTATAAGGCAAATTCATATATTTTGAAGTTATGATTTTGCCAAAAATTGGAACCTACAAGATAGGCCATTAGTGGTTTTAAAACAAAATCATGACTACCTATACAAAATTATAATTCTCTATGCAAAGTCACTAGTCATGAGTTGTGGTTATATCGAAGAGCAAAACGCTGCATAGTTAAAGTAGACATTTAGTGGTTAAATAAGAGGTTAGCTCAAAATCACAATCACAAGACAAGATCATGACTACAGAGGGCACAGTCATGAATACTAGTACAATCTCATAACTATCACCTATGCACACAAACTTTCCAAAAATCCAAGATTTTCCTTGTCCAATTGATCCTATAAGCTATAAAAACACTACTAACAAGCAAACATGATTAATTTGGGAGGGATTTTCCCATTGTGGTCACTAAAATGTAGATGATTTTTGAGATCTATGGATTAAATCATGAAATTCAATCAACCCAAATAACCAGCTACTTAGTTAAAGTGATAGAGCCAATAAGATATAATACAATAGATGAATATACAATTCAAAATAAGCATTACAATTCTAAATCTGATTTCTCCACACCATGATTGAAGGGATTAAAAATAAGAGAATTGAGATTTAGATTAACTTTGACTCAGTAATTTGACATTATGATGGCATGATGAAGGATTGTTGGATGCTTGGATGGTTGGACATGAATTCTTCACTTGATTTCTAATTAGCTCCAATGAAGGAGTGACCTAGTTTAAATAGAATAAGGAGGGAAGGTTAGTGGTGTAGATTTGAATTTAGCTGAATGAGATCAATGGATGAGAATTATCCAAGGAATTTAATATTCCTTGGAGAATTATAGAAGAGAGAATGTTTTGGAGATAGAAACTTATGGAATTTCTTTGGGAGGGTTAAACACGAATATGGGTGGATTAGATAGATGTTAGGTATGTGATTAAGGACTAAGGGTTTATGAGAGCCTAGGAATAAGCTAGTAGGTGGGCCATGGGAATTTAAAATTCCAAAATAATGAATAAGATAGATTAGGATAAGATTAATAAATGGTTGGGTGAATTAATAGAAGAAGTGGATTAAGACTATAATTAGTGAATGAAGAAATATTGATGGGGCATATGAGGTAAATTATTAGGAAGGAGGGGATAAATTAATGGAATTAATTAGAATAAATGATATGAGAGGAATTAGTGTTGAATAATAGTAATATTAGTGAGATTAAATGAAGAGAGAATACTTTTATGTATACCATTTTTATAGGTCAAGGATCTCCTTTTCATGTTGGTCTCATTAGCTAACTCATCTCCATGAAGTGCCTTAAGTTGGAGGAAAAGCGTCTTGGTGTACAAGGTGTTTCAATGAATCTTGATATAATTTTTATTTTGTCTAAGATAATTTTAATCTTAATAGGTTCCAAATGCTTCACCACTCATTAAATATCCCTCAACTTCATGGATTTCATTGCTACTTCCTTGATGTTATTCTTGTTCATAGTCTTCAAGTGTTTACTCTTTGAAGACATGGTCTCAGTTTGAATAGTCTATTACATGTTTGATTTCTAATTTGGCTCAAATATCAATGGTATATCATACCAAAAATTTCATAGATAACATTTTACTATTGAAAGTGTGGGAAGATGAAGATAGTAATCCAAGTACACCATCAAATGAGAGTCATAAGTATTTCTTCCATATACAGCCATGTACCTATTATAGAAGTAAGTTGAAGATGCTCAGAGCCATGGGGGAGACTTGATACATATCCTCATATATTCATATGGCTTTGAATACCC
This sequence comes from Torreya grandis, assembly GCA_037957365.1. NCBI lineage: Eukaryota > Viridiplantae > Streptophyta > Pinopsida > Cupressales > Taxaceae > Torreya > Torreya grandis. The sequence goes on from JARHVA010005796.1 coordinate 219,706, forward strand.
CATTTTCATAATTGGGTGATTTAAATTGATTAGAGGCTCTAATTCTCAATATACATGCCCTATGTATGGACTAACTATACCTATAGGTCTGTACAGACTATAAGTTGAATTTAAGATGACATGGTGCTTGTCATATAATTTTTAGATAATTTAAGGAGTGATAAGGAAGTGATAAATGGTTTGGTAGTGCTAATAAGTTAATTAACTTAATAAGTGGCTCTTTGCATCCCTAAACAAATAAGTAGAGACCTAAAGGCCCTAAGCCTATAGGTTTTCATTTTGGATCAAATAAACATCAAATCAACACAAAATCAAATTAAAAATAGTAAAAAATTCTCCAAGTTTACTTAATTATAAAAATATATAATAAAAACTACGTAAGAGCACCTATGTTGTTGGACAGTCAAGAGAACCAAGGAAATGAGTTAAAAAGCCTAAAACACACCTACATCCACCCTTTAAAGAGTTTGTCTTGAATAGTGATACTATTGAGGTTTTGAGTTTAAATACATTTTGAATATAATAAGATATTAAACACATAAAAAATCCATTGAGATGATCTAAATTGTAGTTTGAAGACCTTGAAAACATCAAAGTAATCAAAACTACCCTAAAGGTCATATCTAGGTCTGTATAGACTTGAGAGATCAACCTAACATCATAAATAAGGAAGGAGATGGTCAAAGGTTTTTGAAAGATTTATGATCCTAATTGGGACTTCAAACAAGTTTAATATCCAAAAGAGCATCATTGAGGTGGGAGTGAGGTCCTAAGCCAAAATATAGTCTTGATCCTCTAAAGGCGACCTACAGGTTACTCCAAGAGCAAACTAATTTTAAACTTGAAGAAATATTAGATGCATATGAAAGGCTATGATTTTTATCTCAATTATACAATAAGGTCATAGAGATATCTAAAACCAAAATAAACATTATGTGGTTGATCAAATCTGAGTTCAGAACCTAATTCTCACACATAGTCAAAAAAGCAACCTACAGATTTGCCTATTTAGGAGAGTTTTTTCTTTGATTGAAGAAAAGTAAAATAATATTAATAGGTTTTAAATAGATAATTTGGTAATTTGTTTCATAATTTCATTAATATCTCATTTAAAATCTCATACCTAATAGTAAGGGTACATAATTTAAAACCCTGTGTAGACCTAATGAGCCTAATCCTCACATGTAGGTAGACCTAAGTGCAAGATTTTGAAAAAATGGATTTGGAGGGTAGGGAAATGGTATTAAAGTTTTTAATAGTTTAATATGATGGTGTAGAGTCTATAGGACCATTCATTATATATCAAAGCAAATAAAGGTCAGTTTGACCCCTTTAAACCTTATTCAAACATCATTCATATACGACTACACTTCAAGAATAATTTTCTCTCTCTTTATGTGACATTAAACTTATGAATAGAGATAATAAGTTTTCAAGTATGGTATAAGGTTATCCATAGAACATCATTGAGGCATCATTTGATGGTTTAGGTCAAGCACCTATATAAATAAGAGTTAAGATTGTTGACCCTTTCAAATGGCTTATTTGTATCCCAATGAGTACCTTCTCACACTCATAACTTTAATGAGGATTTACATGGGACCCAGTGGTGATTGGAGGTGTTATATGTGCCCCTAAAAATAATCTTTTGGCATTAAGAGAGATAAATAGGATTTTTCCTTTATGAGCAATCCTTAAGAATGAAACGTGCTTAAAACTCTCCTAAAACCCTAATGTGACCAGTAAAAATAAATATACCTATAAAGAATATTTAATTCCATATTTTTATCTTAAAAAATAATGTATATTGTTTAATAATGCAATTAGGTTCTCCACATGTACTTATTCCATATTTGTAGTTGTGCGGATTATAATAAATTCCTTATTTTGCATGTTTTCTAGTGTTTTTTAAGTGTTTTGAGAAAGGGAGAACTTACCAATCATTAGATGAGGTAAATTTGTCCATGTATCAACTATTAAATCCCAAATATATTCATATGAGACTATGGAGGTGGTAAAATTAGGCTCATTTTCCAAGGTAGTCTCAAATAGGCCTAAAATGAGACAAGGTGGCAAGGTCATTTCATGGTTTTCACACTTCTACAGAGTTTTAGGACCTCAAAATTAAAATATAGGTTGGTGATATCCTTTTTAAATTGAATCACTTATTTTATGTTATTTCACATGTGTGAGATAACTTTAGAGTAGGAAAATAGGGTTCTAGGCAAAGAGGACTAATTGAGGCCTAATTAAAGAGAGAGAAAGGTAGAAAAGATGGAATTCTACTCAGATTCAAAAAATGAAACTTGACATGAATACTTAAATACATAATGGATCATATAATATTACCTTTGTTTTTTATTACCCTCTATATATTTTCTTACACAAGGAGGTTTATAGATTTTTAGGGTTACAAGGGAAATAGGCCTAGTGAGGGCTTAAAGAGTAAAATGGAGTCTTAGGAGTTGTTTTAGAAAACCAAATAGTTTTTTTCAGGTATTATAATATATTTTAATACCATCCATGAATAAATATTTAATTTAAGAATATGAACTTGAGTTTTGGGCCACTTGGACCAAGCTAGGCATAGGAGATGAAGAGTTTCAAGACACATATGCACATAAATGATGGAATGTTAGATTAGAGGAGTTTATTAATGCATGGTATGTATCCAATGAGTTTTTTGAGATCATTTAATAAATAATTTAGGATGGATAAATCCATTTATCACTTTTATTATGTAAGGAAGGGTAGTTTTCAAGATGCTAGCCAAGGTGTCAAGCCAAATTCTAACTCTTATGCCACATGGAGGGTTAGATCATATTAAATAGTGAGAAACATGGATTTGGGAGTGTCTCCATGACTATTACATAACCCCATTTTTTAGAACTCACTTGGACACTTCTCAATCCTCTTCTACTATGCCCCCCTCTTTCTCTTCACATTTCTCTATATAATTAACCACTTTTAGCTTTGTAAATAATCCACATCTAGTATAGTGAAGACCTATTAGTTTGAGTACTATTTTTTTCCTTTAAATAAAATATTTCAAGATGGTTTTGAGTTCTCAACTTATTTTCTAAGTGTGTGAAGTAGTGCATAGTTGCATGACAAGTGATAATCATCTATCCTTGTGTTCACTTTACTCTTTCATGTTTTGTGCAAGTAATCTACTATCTAGTAGGTCACATGAAGTTAAGTTAATGTTATTGTATGTATTTATGTATAATGAAGAGTACTAGTGTCTAGAATCAAACCTCATATTCATCTACCTTGAGAAGTGGATTTCATCTTACCTCCATGTTGAAATACTTATATTAGAGAAACCTTGGATGTTGAGATCAGTTTTGTGAATCACCTTTCATAATGCAAGTTCACGGTAGTCTTTTTAATTTTTACTTGGGGCATCACCTAATTAGGTTATATTTATTTCATATTTTCTCTATCCCTTTTCATCTCAATAATTTAGTAGCATAGGTGATGAGCTCAAATAGATATATCAAGGGAGCTAGCCTTTCAATCTAGAGGTTCACCCCTGCTATAGACAACCCATAGGTATATGGGTAATCCCATTATTTCACTTGATTTTAGTAGGATTGAACTACCTCTCCAAGGGTGAAAAATTGAGTTACAATAGTTCTAGCATGCCCATTGGGATATTATCCCAATCAATTCTTGTTAAGGTGAATGCTAGTATTGATGATATCACAACTACATAAGTGTTTCCTACTTAGCATTTGGTAACTCCATTAAAGGTATAACATCTAGTTTCTAGCCAATTTCTCATTTTCATGCTTCATTTTCACTACTAGATTAGTTGCTAATAGAGATAATCATTTTGCAAATCCACTCCTTCATCTTGAACTTCATCTTAAAGTTTATTACCTTGATCCTTTGTTAACAATTAAAACTCTTGAATAATAGTCTAAAGAGAGGAAGGATTTGAAAGTCAAGAAGAATAATAGAGTGAATAAGATTTTAAATGTATCATGGCTATTCAATATGCTTTCTCATATTTCAATACTAAAAAAACCATAAACATTGCTACCTATGATGACATCCCTCTAAATTCCACCAAGAGTGTCCTTTATTTCAATGGGGAAGGTCCTATCACCCCAAGTGAACACATTAGAGACATATTTAACTTTTGCAATTTCCATAATATCACATATATTAATAGAGAAATCAAATTACTTATTATGTCCATTAGGTGAAAATCCCTTGATTGGTATAAAACCTTACCAAGAGGATGCATTACTACATGGGATGAATTTAGGGAATTTTTGAGTTTAAGATTTGGGGATAAGAGTGATCATACATCATTAATCCATTAGCTACATGTCATCCAAAGAGGGCTTAATAAATCCATGCATGACTTTAATGAAAGGTTCCAAAGGACATGGAATAGGTTTCCACCTCCCATAAGACCCCATGCAAGTTTTATTTTCCCAACATATCTCTGATCTATTGAGATTGATATAGTTGTCATTTTGTATTCTATGGTAGGATATACTTTACCTAGTGCCTATGATGTGGCTATTAGAGATGAGAATGGTTTGAGCCAAGATGGTAAACTCCCTCCAAAAGTCTTAATGCCTATATTTCATAACATTCTTACTACCCCTCAAAGCCTTGATCCAATTCGAAATATAAATAGCAAGTCTAAAGATACTTCAAAGAAATCAAATGATACAATTGATTGGCAAGAAAAATATAAGGCTTTAGAAGCTTCAACTAGGCAATCAAATCAATAATTTGAAGTTGACAAAAACTCTTACTATTACCCTCTATAAGAAAATAAATTTCTACCTCAAAATAATGGTCAAGGGATAAGACAAGGTCAACATAATTTCAATGGGTCACCTAATGCCTACAATCCAAATTATTCTCCCACCATAATATCTATGGTTCCGATATATAAAAACCTAATTCAAAGAAAAAAAATGGTCAACTTCTTAGGGGCATTCTCAAGGATAATAGATGATTGATAATGAGGGGGAAGGTAAATATTTGGTGGATCAAGTAGGGACTAATCCTTAATTGACATTATAAGATGATATCTCTATGCAAGTAGAACCAAGTAGAGAATGTATCAATTTAGGAGAAAGCTTTATGAACTACCAAATGGAGGACATTTTTATCCTAAATCAAAGTACCTTAGTTGTAGCTAATGCAATGTCAATGAGGAGAGTTTTGGGATATTCAAAAGATGTGGATAGACCTCCAAACAACACCCTTCAAGGTAACAAGGTATGGATGCAAATGTGATAGCCTCTACAAGTCTTGTACCTCTTCAAAATTACAACTTGGGAAGGGTGGTCAAACCTTGTTTGCCTCAAGTTTAAGATACTACATTACCTCCAAGAATGAAATAAAAAGTTATTGTCCCCCATTTGAATATCATTGAATCCTTGAATAACACCAAAATAAGCATATCCCTTTAGGAGGTACTCTATCTACTTGGTCAAAAAGAGTTTCTCCAAGAACAATTTTCCCAACTCCATATTTTACCCCAACCAACAAAGCATATTGGTATAGACCTCAAAAATGCACCTACTCATATTTTTTAACCTTAAAAAAAGTTTTAAAAATCCCCCACCTTTCTATCATACCCTCATTATGGGAGATATGTTGGTCCATAATTGCATTTTGGGTAGTGGGGTAGGTACTTTAGTCATGCCTAAAATACTTGCAAACAAGTTGGGCTTGAAGTATGAGCCTTATAGAAAATTAGTATTGTATCTTGATGGATAAATAGCCAATTCAATAGGTATAATCAAAGGTTTGAAAGTATTATTTCATGATTGCCCAAGTTTTCCAATTCTACCATATATAGTGGTGGTGGATCTATCTACACACTTTGAAATATGCCTATTAAGAGACTTCACCACCAAGATAGGAGGGAATATTGTTTTTGATAATATAAGGTAGAAAATAAGGGGTTTAACCCTTAAAAAGAATCAAAAATAAAACCCAAAGGCATCAACACCAAAAAGCATCGAAATATAAAAAATAAATCTTGCTAAACCAACATAAACAACACATACAAAAAATAAGCCTAAAGATAGTATGTATGAAGAAAAAGAGAAAAAAAAACATAAAGGAAACTAGATCTAAGGAGAAAGATTCTCCCATCTTATAGAAAAATACTCCATAAATTCATCTAGCCTTTTGAAATTCTCATCTCTATCCTCCACAATTGTAGACTCAAGATCCTTCAACATAGAAAGATTAAGTAACATCATATGCCTAAGCATAGTGTAAATTGAGTGTTCCATTTTCTTTACATGACCCCTAAGGGTAGCAATGTCATTCTTGTAGTCAGTACCTTCCTCTGTCTCATACATAGATTCCTCCACAAACATCCTTCTCCCTTCATTATCATTAACCTCAGAATCACCCACAGTACCACCAGAGGCATCAATCTATTTTTTCCCATTCTTACCCTCTGCATCCTCAGATATCTTCTAGATTTCAATAACCTTGGCTTCATCCCCCTTGGTGGATTCTTTAGAAGCACTCTCTAAATAATCAATAAGTTTGGTTTTTAGTGTATGTTTTCCAACAATCCTCCTTGACCTCCTAAAACTAGAGGACAAACCCTCCTTCTTATCCTTAGTAGATAGATTAGTTTTACTACCCAGTCCCATAGGAGTATTGCTAAGATTTTTAGGGGTCCCCACATCATCCCACATAGTTTCCTCTTCCCCCTCCCTAAGTTTTGTTTTACTACTCTTCACATTGATTTTAAGGACCAGAGTGTGGGTAGTGGTACCTATGGTATTCTCCTCACTAGATAGAGAAAGGGAACCCCTTTTAATCTTATGAGAAGTAGCGGAAGGGAAAGGCTCTTCAAATACAATGGTATCATCATGTTTGGTAGTAATTTCACTGCTATGAGACTGGATAGGCTTAGGCAGCTCCATATCAAGGTGGAAATTATGTAAGTAAAGAATAAGACCCTGGTGTAAGGGAATGGGTTTCTTAGAGGGTTTCTTATCTAACTAAGCTTTAAATCTAAAAATAAATTCTCAAGGGAAGAAAGCAAATAGAATGGGAAGCTAATATGAACATTGCATCTAAAATGATTCAGTAAAAGAAGATGGTAATTGTAAAACCTAGTAAACCTCCCTTATAGAGTGAATTATTTCATAAGGAGGAAACACATCATCCCATAGCTCTAGCAAATTGGCTCATTTGAATCCTCCCTGGTAAAGAACCAGTTCTTCACCTTCCCCAAGGAATAACTGCTGGTTAGAATGGTCCACCACTTTCTCTTTCCTTTTCAACTTGGTCCCCTTAGATGACATGCCAGTCACCATAGTAATAACTATCTCTGAAACCTTAAACCCAATTCTCCTAATAGTGACTCTGTGGTTTTGCCAAGTTTGATCGAATTGCTCAGATATATTTTCATCATAGCCATTAAGCCATTCCAAAAAAGTGTTGATGCCACCTTCCTTATTATAATGCTAGACCACAACATTATCCTTAAACTTGCAATAAGAAATTTTCTCCATTTAAATCCTATCTCTTCCCATTATATCCTTCCAAACAAAGACATAGAACCCCGAAAACCAGATATTCACAAAGTTATTTTTAAAGGATAGATTAACTATTATGATAAGAAATCTACACATAATATCATTAATAAGAGCCGCCTTTTGAAGGACCAATTGAATCATATTCTTCCCATGCTCAAACATGATTACAAGGAGATATATATAATTATCATATAATAACCTCACCTTAACACAAGGGAGTAATAAATTAGAGATGATATTAATCAAGTGAAGTACAAAAAACATGTACTTCAAGATACATGTCAGCACCTTCTAGTAAAACTAGTAGAATTAACTATCTTTCCTAAGATGATTAGTCATTATTGACATGTCATCTCTTTTTAAATAGAGTCCCTTATATTTAAAGGTATGTTATTAATTTGGTGCCAACAACACCAATTATAAAATTATTAACCAAAGTCTGCAAGAGCATCCACAACCCCATTTCCCTCTCTCTATATATGAGAGAAATCAATTTTGGGGATCTACTATAGAAGGATCTATATGTCCACTATAATGTCTTTCAATTTACATCCATAATTAAACACATTATTAATATCATAAATAATAAGTTTGGAATCCCCCTGAATGTGCAATTGCCTAATATTAAGTGAAATAGCCAATTTCACCCTCCATAAAAGAGTAGAGGCTTCAACATAGTTATTGTTTTGAAGGCCTATCCCACTAGCATAGATAACAACCATGCACCCCTTGTCATCTCTGATAATCCCACTACCACTAGTCTTACCATCCACTTTAGATGCCCCATCAAAATTTAGTTTGAGCCAATTAGGCTTTAGGGGGATCCATCTAGTATTCAATCTCTGCAATTGTTTGAAATTATTTTGAGTTGGAATTTGATTTAGAATTCTCTAGTTAGTCACAATTTACTCCTTTTCTCAAGAAAGAGGTTTTTCCATAGTTTTTAAGTGAGAATTGGTCACACTTTCCATGGGATCTTAGAAAATGAATCAATAACCTGATAATTATCCTTAACAACATCCCTAAAATTCATGTTATTATGCTCTTTCCAAACAATCCAAGCAAGATAGGGTAGAGTTTGGCTCCATAGCTCAACCAGCCATGGATGAGAGAAGGAAGGACACTAGTTAGAAATGAATTCCCTAACATCATAATTAAAAATCCATTGAATTCCAAAATTCCTTAAAATAGTACTCCAAATTTTCCTGGCATACTCATAGTGGAGAATTAAATGAGAGACAACTTCCTCCTTCTCAAAGCACAGAAAGCACCTATTAACCAAGGTGAATCACCTCCTCTATAAGTTATCTTGAGTTAGGATTTTTTTATGAAAAATAGCCCAAACAAACATATTAATTTTAGGGATAATTTTATTATTCCAAACTTTCTCCCAAATCTCCTTGTTAGGCATATCAGGGATCAACAGGTGGTAAGCAGATTTAATAGAAAAACTACCTTTCTTATCTGGCCACCAATACAACTCATCTTCCCTAGGAAAAAGAGGGATTTTAACACCCAATTTTTTTTTGGATAGACCACATCCTAGGATAGAGATCAGGGTGATGGGTACATCATTCCAAAATATTTTTCCAACTCCTAATACCATTATTATTATGAATATAGTGACAAACTTTATTCACAAAAAACTATGTAGCAATGCCAGCAATACCTCCATAATCACCTTGAATAACTAGGGCCTTATCATTCAACCAGATGTCTTCCCAAAATTTTGTCTTTGATAGGTATTTCTTGTATTTTTTAATGAGGTATGGAGCTAAAGTGACAATAATAACAAAACCATTATCCAAGTTCCACATTTAACCATATGTGGAAATTGGTTCCAATCTAAATTGCATTATCATAGATGATGGATTAGCTTCCAAAATTGAAGGTATTTATGATCTCTTCTTAGATGAATATGGTGCTAAGACTTGTGAGTATGATCTGTATGATTTCATTGAAGAGATAAGTCTTGGTATATATATCATTCATGATGATGGTGATGAGCACCTTGAGGTAAGTCTTGATATCTCCCTCACACAAGTTGTAATGGTTAACTACTATCTTGGTATAGATTATGATGATGAGTTTCAAATTATAATAGAACATGGTAATAAATATGGTGCAATTATACCTACCCAAAATGAAAAATTTCATAAGTGTGATATTCATGAAGAAAATTATGATTTATGGCAGCAGTTCCATGCCATACTACAAGAGTTTGAACAAGTGGCCCAAAACTCCTTCCTAAAAAACATAAAATTGATATTAAGTTCATTGGTGGACCTAATGAGCATGAATAGGAGATTCAAGTCATTGTTAAGTAGGTTGTAATCTTTAAAGATTGAAATCAATCCAAGGCAGAATTTTATGTGGTTGAAGAGTAGTATAGGCAAGAGTATGATATTGAGTCACTTGTAGACATGATTAGCCATCAAGAAGTCAAGTATGATGGTCCTATACATCAAGTATATCATGGTATAAATGAAGGTGAAGCTGAAAAAGTTATCATGAATCCTAATAATCAAGTTGACAAACATCAAATGAGCATGAATGAGATCAAGCAAGTTACACTATCAAAAAAACCTAAAGGAAAGCTATAAGGACCCTTCAAAGGGGTTTCAATTGGTTCAATTGTAGCTCGCAGAGGTCCCATGAGTGGTAATTCCTTTGATTACCTTCAAAAGAAAATTTTATTTGACAAAAATGCATCATATGGTTACTTATTATCATGGAGAAGTTGTGACTCAAGAAACATTCTGTTTGGCCCTGGTTAAATCAAGAGGAAGTGTTTCATAACCTCAAACATGTCTTGAGGTTTATATATATTAGGTTAGGTTTTTTATTTTAAGTATTTTGTGTGTCATAGGTTTAGTATGGTTCAAGGTCATTATAAAAGGTTATTAAGGTGTCATTAAGATCATAATATCATGTACTAACCTTTTATTTGACTCTTATATGCAAAAATCACATTTTGATCACCTTTTAACCTAGATGGAAGAATTGTATGTACAATTCAAAAAATAAAACATTTAAATAAGATTAAAAACATACTTGATGTTATAATTGGGTTATATAATGTTCAATTATGGTTAGATATTGACAACATCTGCAGTTCAACACCTAAACTAAGAAAAGGATACTTTACAAGCACTTTTGGGCATTTGTATGACCTTTCAAAATAAAAATTGAGTTGGAAACTATTTATAAATATCCTTGGGATCCCTTAAAATTTTTTGAATCTTTGGAACAAGTTTTAGGTCCAACTAACACTTCAGGGATTCTTTCTCCTCCATTGTTGCCTTCATAAGCTCAGGAAGGAAAATTTTAAATGAATGGTATGACTAGGAGAGAGAGAATTAGGAGATAAAGTTTTGAAAATTGTTATGGGTCCTAGTGATATTTAAATAATTTTAAATTATTTTTCATATTGATGGCCTTTTTTTTATGAACAATTGCTAAGAGTGATATCAAGTCACTATGTCCTATCCATCCAAGTAGGGTCTATTCTTACATTTGTTTCTCCAATTCAAAATTTGATGAAAAGGAATGGTTTTGAGGGATGTTTTTAGAGGTAAAGAAGATATATTTCATGGTGGTTTCATCATCTAACTCATCTCCATGAAGTGCCTTCACTTAGAGGAAAATTGTCTTGGTGTACAAGGTGTTTAAGTGAATCCTGCTATAAGTTTTATTTTTTCTAAGATATTTATCATCTTCAGAGGTTAAAAATGATTAACCACTCATGGAATATACACAAAATTCATATATTTAATTACTAATTCCTTATTATTTAATTCTCGTTCATATCCTTCAAGTGCTTTCTCTTTAGAGATTTAGTCTCAATTTGAACAATCTACTCAATGTTTGATTGCTAATTTGGCTCAACTATCAGTGGAATATCATAGTATAAAGTTCTAAGATAAAATTTTACTAATAAAAATGTGGGAAGATGATTATGGTAGTCTAAGTATAACCTATAATGAGAGTCATAAGTTTTCTTCCATATACAAGTCTATAAGAACTATATAAGTAAGTTGAAGATGCTCAGAGCCATGGGAGAGACTTGATACATCTCTTAATACATTAATATGGAATTGACTACCCCATTATCATCATCAGGTGATTCAAATTGATTAGAGGCTCCAATTCTCAATATAAAGACCCTATGTATATGATGACTATACTTACATGTCTTTACAAACTATAAGGTGAGTTAAAGACGATATGATGCTTGTCATAGAATTTGAAGACCATTTAAGAAGTGACAAGGAATTGATAAAAGGTTTGATAGTGCCAAGAAGTTAAAGAAATTAAGAAGTAGATCTTAGTGGCCCTAAATAATCAAGTAGAGACCTATATGCCCTAAGATTTTAAGTCCTCATTTTGGATCAAATCAACATTAAATCGACACACAAGCCAAGCCAAGATAGTAAAGCCTTCTCAAAGTTTCCTTCATTATAGATAGATAAAATACAAATAATGGAAGATCACCTAAGCGATTGGATAATCAAGAGAACTAAGGAATTGAGCTAAGAAGCCTAAGACACACCTATATCCACCCTTCAAATAGGTTATCTTGAATATGGATATTGATGATATTTTGAGTTTAAATACATTTTGAAGATCCTAAGTTTTCAACCACATGATAGATCCATTGAGATGATCTGAATCAGAGTTTAAAGACCTTGAAACCATCAAAGTGCTCAAAACTACCCTAAAGGTTATCTATAGGTCTATATAGACTTGAGAGATCAACCTAATATTATACCTAAGGAAAGAGAGGCAAAGGTGTTTGAAATATTTTTTAGCCCAATTGGGGCTTCAAACAAGTTTAAGATCCAAAAGAAGATCATTGAGGTGGGAATGAGGTCTTAAGCCAAAATATAGTTTTGATCCTCTAAAGGCCACTTATAGGTTACTCCAAGAATAGACTGATCTTAAAATTGAATAAATATCAAAGGTATATGAAAAGCTCTAAGGTTTATCTCACTAAAATAATGTCATAAATCTATTTGAAACCAAATTAAACATGATGTGGTTGATCAAAACTAAGTTTAGAACCTAATTCTCATACATAGTAAAAAAAGTAACCTACAGGTTTACCTATTTAGGAGAGTTTTTGATTGGATTTAATAAGAGTAAAAGATTATGAAAAATGTTTGAAAGAGATGAATTTGGTAAGTGGTGTCATAATGTCATGAATATCTCATTTCAATCCTCAGACCTAATAACAAGGGTATCAAATTCAAAACTATATCTAGGCCTAACGAGCCTAATCCTCACATGTAGGTATACCTAAGTGCAAGAGCTTGAATAAATGGATTGTGGAGGGTGTTTTATTAAATTTTGAATCTATTTGATGTTTAAGGAGAAATAGAGATGAAGGGTAGGGACTAGAGATTAGAGAGAATATAGATTGATTGCACGTCGTATCTAGATGATGTTGAGCACTCCTCTTTATCTAGGGAGGAATACTTAGGAATAAGAAAGCACTACCACCAAAAATATTTTTTAGTAGATATATGAGTGGGCTGCAAAGCTACGTGCTTGTTCTTGGAAGTGTTAAACTTCCTTAGGGATGACAATCCATTTTTTAAAATAAAATGGTAATGACTAACAAAATGAAAGAGAGAGTAAGAGAGAGATATTCATAATGTTCTTGTAGTGTGAGTGTAGTAGAGAGTGACATAGTGCAGGTCATGTGAGTTATTGGTGTTTTTGGAGGTTGTTTAGGTAGTATTAGAGAAGTTGGTGGAAATACATAGTCACTGATGTAGTTAGGTTGTGGATGTCGATAAGGAGATATGACTGATGTCAGTTATGTGACCGATGTTGGTAGGGGTAGTAGGTTCTCATGAGGTTGTAGACGACTCTTCTGAGCTAAGAGGTGGATGTTGGTCATGTTTATGAGGTTGGGAAGAGTTGTAAGGGAGTGGGTAAGACTCAAGTGGGTCTACACCAAGGGTTGGTATGTTTGAAGTAGAGGGAAATAGGTAAACAAGTTTTAAAACTCCTTCATAAGGAGAGTTGAGACATTCATAAAATGATAAATAATATAACATAAAGTAATTTTAAAATGACTGTATAAAACAATTATAAAACATAGATATATACTTAGCTAGTGAAATGAATGAACTATGAGTGTTGAATAGATGGCTTTAATGAGGTGTATTGAAGAAATAGGTGAATAGAAAAGATAAGCATGTGCTACCGATTTAGAAGAATCTAATATCTATATTGTATATCAATTCCTAATTTGGACTGATTTATGTAGAGTAATGGGAAGCCTAGATGTAGAAAGTTGAAGGCTAAATCTTATATTCAAATGATTGAGTTTTTCTAATTTCTACTGACCTAAATACTAGCTTAGAATTTGGCTTAAGTAACCGACATTGGTGATCCCATCGACATTGGCCATGGGTTGACCGATGTCAATGGCATGAGAATAGGTAAAAGGGATATATTTAGCCTATTTTTTTTTCCTTCCCCTATCAAGTGTGGTGTCTATTAGGAAACGGTAGAAATATGAGGTTAAGAAGGACATAGTTAGTTAGTAATTTATGTTAGGGGTGAGAATAAGTCATGGGTAGTTAGGATTAGGGGACTATCTCAAGGTGACTTAGAGGGTAAGAATTAGTCTTAGGATAAGGTGGATAGGTAAGGTAGCATAAGTGGTTTTTAATTAACTTAATTAAATATTTTAAATTAATTAAATGTATGAGGGGTGAAAACATGGGATAGGAAGGCTAATTGTTAAAAGGGGCTCAAGGGAGGTTTCAACATAGGGAGTTACACATGTGTGTGGCATAAGTTTGGTGTCTACATTTTCCCCTTTTTGTCTTATAATTTATGATGACAATTTGCAAGACAAAAATAAGAGTCAGATGCTCTAGGTATGGGATGAGGTATCCCCCCTCAAAATGGGAATGGACACAGGAGAATATAGAATTAGGTACTAGTTTGATAAGGAGTTAATTGGTTGGGTGGATGTTGAGTGAGAGCATGGTAACATCATTACTTATGTGTATACTATTATAAGTTATAGTTGACATAATCAATAATAGATGATAGAAATAACCAAATCATATCTTGTAAGTGATAGCTGATAAGGTTAAAATGATCAAAGTTGTAGCTCTAATGGTCCATATGTTCTAGGTATCTGAGGTAAGAAGTGCTCCCGGTAAACACAAAAGGTTATAGGTGATATGACTGGTTGGGTCATCATCTAAAACACCTGATATACATGTGTGTATAATATCCAACTATAGTGAGGTAACAGAAGTGGTAAAGATAAGCAATGCAAGTTGGTTTAAAAGGGTCAATGGTTGAGGAGATATTTGTGATCTCTAGTTAGAGTCATCATGGGTGGAGATTTAAGTGATCTCCAAGGTTAGTTGTCATGGTTAGGGAGATATACTTGATCTTCAAGTTTTCCCAAATTGAGGGTGTAGTCTAAAGGGTGGTGGTTGGAGTTGAAAACTCTAATGATAAGGTTATCGTGTCAGTTATGTCATCAATGTTGGTAGTAAGTATTATTGACATTAATGTCTTAGGTCAAGACTATTGATGTCGGTGGGTGACCAAATCTAATAAAAAGGGGTTTGATGGCCCACCAAAACTAATTTGTACCAATTTATTAGAGTAAAAGAGCATTGATTTTTGGTGTGGGTAGAGATGGCAAAGATAGGAGGGGACCCAACTGGAGGTGTGCCACCATAAGTGCTAGCTATTCCAACCTAGAGGAGATAGAGAGATGAGGTAAGATGTGTATGTATTGAATTTGAATTTAGGGTAGTTAATTTATTATTTTGTACTAAATTTGAAGTTTGAGTGGAAAGAGTGCTATTAAAGGGGTAGTAAATTGGGTAAGGGTAGGTTTAGGTGAATTTGGGAGGGATTGGTGGTAGTTTTTAGGAAAAAACCTAAATTTGAGAGGTGGGTTGTTTGGCTCTATGGCCAAACCAATCAACGATGTCAGTGGGATTCACTGATGTCAATCAATAAGGTTTAAATGTTAGCTAACATCCATTATTAACATTGATAGCCTTAACCAATGTCAGTCATAGAAGAAAAAACCTAAATAGGAAGAAAAGGCCCATTTTGGATCCCTAGGCGAGTTAGCCATCAAGCCTAATGGTTAAACTAACCTTAAAAGACCTCTTGTCGATTAAGTGATACCTACATATCCTAGTGAGGGCCTCATGCCATTGTAGTTCTCCCAGTGCATAGGAAAAAAGGGTGAGGTATGGTTAAAATTTTGTTAAGGGAAGTGGTTAGGAAAAGGGAGGTTGAAATAGGACATGGGACCTAGGACTGAAAAGATAGGTCATGGGGTTAAGGGCATGAGATATAGGTCATGAGTTATAGAGTTGAAAGATAGGTAGTGGGCCTAGGGTTGAGAGATAGGCAGTTAGGCCTAGGGTTTAGAGATAGGTAGTTGGGTATAGGGTTTAGGTGGGTTAAGGGTTTAGGTAGTTAGGTGGGTATATGACTTAGCTAACCTTAGAAGACCCCATGTCAACTAAGTGTTGTGTACATAGCCCAAATTAGGGCCTTAGGCTAATGTAGTTCTCCTAGAGAGAAGGGAAAAAAGGGTGGAGGTTTGTATTGGAAAGTAGGTGACTTGAGGTTTGTGTGTGAGGATATAGGCTAGGCAAGAGTTGACATTATGAGATTGACTACCTATGATGCTAATGAAGATGAGGAGGGATGTCACCATGGATGAGGGGGAACACATGGTAGCTTTAGTGTTAGGAGGAGTATGATGATAGTGTTGGGTTACACATGATGTTAGCCTAATGATAGCTTTGATAGAGTGGTGGGATCACACCACCAACACCTTCCATTTACCTACCAAAGAGTTGATAATGATGTAGGAGGATGTATACAAGATTTTATGGTTGCCAATCCAAGGTGAGGAGATCTTCTCTTGTTTAAGAGAGGAGCATGATATTCACATGAATACATTGTTTAGAGATCATGTTAGCGAGGTGACTTATCACTCAATGAGCTTTGCATATGAGTCATTATACACTGTTGATGATGAGAAACATTAGTTGAGTATCTTGATGATGATAGAGATTACAATATATGCACTACTAGATGCATATGGGGGGAGATTTTATATTGCATTGATAGGTGTGTTGGCATAGATGGTTGAGTAGTAGACAATATATACATGTACCAACTTTTTTGGCATAGTTATATAGAGAGTTGTGGGGTTTGAGGCTATGACAATGATATAGTTTATGTGTCAAGAATTTACTCCATTATTGTGCATATGAGCACATCATGGTGACATAGCCATTGGGGCTACCCACCATGATTATAGCTAGTTTTAGGTTTGGGTTTAGATGATAGAGAGAGGCTATGGCCTAGACATGAGTAGATGGCATAATGTGGGGCATTGATTAATTATAGGCATATGATAGATGGATTGATTCCTATAGATATTGTTTAGAGGCCCTAACTAACATACCCTACATTCATAAGATAGACAAAGAATCTTGTTTGTTTATAGAGTACATTATGGGTTAGAGGGAGATGAGATGGAGAGTTAGAGATGATACCCATGGCATGTGTTAGATCCTAGATGCATAGTGGCTTATCTTGCTTGGTGGATAGGTTTACATCCTATGGTTTAGGTTAAGAGTCCACCACTATATTTACAAGGAGTGATGAGATAGAGAGATATGTAGTTGTACAAGCCTAGGATGTAGTAGTACAGGCTTGACATGTAGCAATGTAGGCCCAAGATGCAGTAAAAGTGTAGGTATTGGTCTTATAGGGGTAGGTTATGACATTGTATGGGTAGGTTAGGGCATTATAGGGCTAAGTTACTACACTGATAGTAGAGAGAGATAGTTTGAGAGAAACAAGATAGGCTACTTCTCCTCCACCATAGGGACTAGTATAGGGGCCTACAATAGGTTTGATGGGTCCAACATAGACTGTATCTCTAGTGAGGTAAAACATTGCTTTAGATGAGATTGCATACTATGAGATGGCCATTAGGGACTTCCTATATATTCATAGGTATTTTGAGTTTAGAGAGCAAGAGAGATCATTAACACGTGCCATGGCTTCTAGCTCACATAGACACATATAGGCAAAGAGTGGTGATGATACTACTTCTTCACAACCATGACTATAGCATTGAGTATTCTGAGGGCCAGATGCTATTTTTTATGTTGTTATACATGTTGTATACACACTAGCCTATGAGTTGAAGATGAGAGATGTGCTTTTTAGAGAGAGAGATGATACTAATATGATCCATTGATGTACATTCATATTCAGTACATATATAGATGAGAGGTTGTTATTTTGAGATGTGTTTATGTGATGGTGATGATGTTTGAATTTATTATAATGATGTGGATGTTTATGTTATGTTAATGTTGAGTATGTTAGTTGAGTTAGACTAGCATTACCCATATGTGTGATGGTATATGCATAGTTGATTGGTTAGCTTCATCTTAGCATTTTTCCATATTTGTGATGGTGTATGATTAAAATGAATGGGTCGGGTATGTTTTCTTTATTTCATAATTTTTCCATATTTGTGATGGTGTATGATTAAAATAAATGGTGTAGGCTTGATATTTTTCCTATTTATTGTTGTTTAGATAAACTATGGTTGCATGTTGGGTGCATTTCATATGGGATTATATGAAATGGATTAATGGGCAATGATTTGTTATTTTTAGTATGGTTTTGGGTAGTTATTTGAGTATCTTTTCTTGAGATGGATATGCTAGTGATAATATTTGTTAAACACATAACTCTAAGCATCAAGAAAAATTGGCAGAAAGGCAAGAAGGTGATTGAATCTTGTTGTGAGATGCGATCTCATAAGAGAAATAGACATGTGATTAGGATGGGAAAGAAAGAGGCATGATGCTCATGTATTGTAAAAGACCATAATCACAACATAAATAGGCTCAGGAGTATGAGCCTCTTTCATGCTTTACATCATTTAACCATTTGTTTGTTAGAGAAGCATCATACTCACCTTGTGTCAAGTGAGTTTAAAGTCCCTTAAAAGAGGACGAGGGTAAAAAGTAAAAGGAATGAGAGTGTTTAGGTAGAGTAACCTTCTTAATGGGGATGGTATGCCCCTTTTATGGGTGACTTGAGAGCTACTATAGGCAAGTCCATGACTTAAAGGTTTTTTTATGTTTTATGTAAGCTAATCAATGTGGGAAGCCTACAATGGGATTTTGTTTGTGTTGAGGTCATATGAAGCTTATCAATACAAGAAGATTCTAAGTCATTATTTCTCTTGATAACAAATCTTAGCTTAGCCATCCTTCAAGGGAGTGGTCTAAACTTTTATTTTTTATCTTTAATAGTTGTCCTTCAAGAGAGTAGCCTATTTATAGTATCAAGGAGAGGTTACATGGTTATCCTTTAAGGGAGCAGTATATGTTGAGAATCATAACTTGAGAGATTATAACTTGTTTATGTATCCCATTTTTTTAAAACTTTAATCATGGAAAAGGCTATAGAGGCTTAGAGGTTTTCCACTTTGAGGGTAAAACCATAACACTTCATAGGTTAAGTAAGTGTGTAGGAATAAGGGTTAAGAGGAAGGGAGATGAATGCAATAGGGTTGTTCAAGGGATGAGCTTAAGTTAAAAATGAGGTGAATCATCACTTGATTAACAAAATAATGGTAATAGGTGCAAAGTATTTAAAGGCTCTAGTTTTGGCCTTCCTTCAAAAGAAGATAAGCGATAATTTCCTGATCCATACTTGTGAGTTATGATGTAAGGTATAAGCCAATAGGAGAAAACTTACCCTATTTTATTTTCTCCATATTCATCACATGTTAATTTTACTTTAAGACAAGATCTTTGATATTAAAATCTTTCTCCTTAAGATTTTTGTTATAAGCACTTTTGATATGCTCTTAATAGATTTCGAGGTAGTTGAGGGCTATGAGATGGTGTTCATCAAGAAACTCAAGTTGAGCCAAACATTCTTGGTGAAAGTGATAATTAGTAAGTATGTCTTGTAGACAAATGTGAAGAGAAGGAATCTAGACCTTAAGAGGCAAAATAGCTTCCATCCCATAGACCAAAGAAAAAGGTGTAACAACTGTAGGGGTTCGAATGCTAGTGTGGTAAGCCCATAAAGCAAAGGGAATGCGCATGTGCCAATAATTTCTAGTATCTTTGACTACCTTCATGAGGATTTTGGTTATTTTTTTGTTAGAAGCTTCTACCTATCCATTTAATTATGGATAGTATGGTGATGAGAAGCTTAATTTGATTCCAAAATCATCACAAAGCTTATAGACAATCTTATTTTGAAAGATTTTCCATTGTATATTATAATTTTATGGGGGACACCAAAATGATAGATGATGTGATGGTTGATAAAGTTAATAATTTTGTTAGCCTTAGTGGAGATGAGAGGAATGACCTCAACCCACTTGGTGAAGTATTTAGTAGTAGTAATGATGGAACGGTGATGGAGAGATGAATGAGGGTTAATCTCATTGATTAGATCCAAAACCCATTGGGAAAAGGGCCAAAATTATTTGGTAACTTGTAAGGCATGGCTTGGAATATGAAGGAGGTTAACATGTTGTTGACATTTGACACAACATCAAACATAATAACTATAGTCTTGATGGAGTGTTGGCCAATAGTATCCAAGTCAAAGGATATGTTTGGAAACTATGTTACCATTGAAATGTCCACCATAAATCCTATCATGGATTTCCTAAATGGCAAAGGGGATATCATTACTAGTGAGGCATCTAAGGAGGATACCATAAAAACCTTACTTGTAGAGAATTCCCCCTAGCATAGTGTAATGAGCAACACATTTCATGAAGACAAATCTCCCACTATTAAAGAGGTCAAAAGGGGTAATAGAAAAGGAGAGGTAATCTGTGAGTTTCTTGTACCATAAGTCATGTGGGTTATGTGTTGCATTGCCTATAAAAAGGATATTAGTTGATACAAAGGATGTCAATATTAAGTGATGTATAGTGACATATATTTTTGAGGAAGAGGGTGAAGAGGGTATGTGTGAAGAAATTGAAGCCATTGTGTCAAAAAATATGTTTTTAAATTGAGGAATAGTTTGCAAGAGGTAAAATTTGAATGATTCTAATAGCATATCTACATGATGTTTATTTCATTACAAATTTTGTTTTTTCATAGGTAGTAACCATTAACTTGATTAACCACTAGCAGGGAATCACAAAAAATGGTTATTGATTTGGTACTTAAGAAAATATCCATTTGAATCCCTAAGATCAAAGCTTCATATTCAGCCATATTGTTAGTACATTCAAAATCTAGTTTAAATGACAAAGGCATAGGCTCACCATCAAGAGGAATGAGGATGACCAGCTCACCCCCATTGTGTTGAAATTTAGACCCATCAAATAACATCATCATTTGATAGGAGATGTCATCGATGGAGAGCATTATAATAGATTCATCAAAGAATTTGAGGTTTGAAGGTTGGTTTTCAAGTAAAGGGGAAGCAACTAATTGGTTAATGATTTTTTGCCCCTTGATAGATTTTTTTTGAATAAATTATAAGTTAAATTCAATGAGAAGCGTGAGACACTGAGCTACATGTTGGTTATTATATAGGTTGGAATGCATGTATTTGAGGGGATTAGTATGGATGACAATGTAGGTTTTGTTATTTAATAGGTAATGATAGAGCTTTAAAGCTATAAAGACCAATGTGAGATAAATCTTTTTAGTATGGGATATCAAGTTTCATAATTAATAAGTGTGTAGCTTATGTAGTAAACCACTTGTTCTCAATGGTGATCATCCCAATGTGTAATCATAACACCCAGAGAATGGTCTATTACAGAGATGTAAAGGTAGAAAGGCTAGTTTTCCTTAGGTGGAATAAGAACTGGTGGGGAAATGAGATACCATTTGAGTGCATCAAAGGCTTCTTGGTAAGTTTTATTCCAATGTAAAGAGACCTCTTTTTTTATAATAATCCAACAACTGGGAGATGAAGTGGTAGATTGACTAAAGCTTACCTTGTAGGCTACAGAGTTGTTTGATATTAGTAGGTGGAGGAATGTCTAGTATTACTTGAAATTTAGCAAGGTCAACTTCAATACCATAGCGAGAAACAATAAATCCTAAGAGATTATCAGAAAGGACACCAAAGACACATTTATTTTGGTTTAGTCAAACATTATATTGGAGGAGATAAGTGAATATGATTTTGAGAATCATCAAGTGATCTTGGCAAAGTTTAGACTTTCCATGTAAGTCATCCACATAGTCTTCCATAATTTTGTGTAGAAGATCATGGAAGATGTAAGTTATGGCACTTGGTAGGTGGCACCAACATTATTTAAACCAAAGGGCATGACCTAATAGTAGAAAGTCCCCCATGGAGTAATGAAATTTTTCTTGTGTTGATCCTCAGGAGTAACCAAGATTTGATTGTAACTTGAGAACCTATACATAAGTGATAGCATCTCATGGTTGGCTATTAGAACAACAAGTTGGTTGATACTTAGAAAAGGGAAGTCATCCTTTAGATAAGCAAGGTTTAGGTCTTGATAGTCGGTGCAGATGCAAATTTCCCCTATAATGTTTGTGATAGGAACAATATTGGAAACCTATTATGGGTAGTCGATGGATTAAATAAAGTTAATAGAAAAGAGGAATTGGAGATCTTCTTTGATAAGGAGATAAATACAAGGATGCCTTTTTTGAAGCTTATGCTTAACAAGTTTAGCATCTTTGTTGGTGATAATGTTATGGGTGACTATAAAGGGGTCAATACTAGGCATGTCATTATAATACCAAGCAAAGGCTTTGATATGGTCATTAATAAATGTGGCATAATTTGCTTATTCAAAGGAGTCTAAAAATTGGCCAATCTTAAGGATACAGGGGTTATTATGAGAGGGCAAATTCATGTTAATGATTGATTTATTTAACATAGATTATGTTTCATATGGGAGTGATCATTGGATATAGGAATCATCTACACCCATATATGTGAGAATAGCATCATCATCTTGACATTGGATAGTGTTGATAGTGGGAAAGTCTTCATCAATCATTTTAGGATGAATGAAAGGAAGGGACCTTGTTTCCTTACCTTAATGATAGGTGAGGGGGCCCAAATAGATGGTGTTTATTAAAAAAAATAGGAGGTATAGATACCTTTGATTCGGTAGGTGATGGTGGAGTAGAGGATGGAGAAGGAGAGACTAGATATTTGATAATTGGTATATGATAAGTTTCAGTGAGTTTAGTTGGTTCATCAAAACCCACTCCATATCACTTTTTGGCATTTTTAGTGATTGTGTTGGTAGGATATTCAATGGTCATATGAACACCCTACTCGTAATGACCCAAACCAAATCCTTTCCAGACAAACCTATAAAGATAGGTGTGAGTAAAGCTATGCTTACCCAATAAAGAGAAGTCATAGGTAAACCATTGTGGTGAAGAGGATGGATTACCGACAGTGGGAGCTCAATCAATTCCCCCATATGTGAAATTAGTTTGAAGGTTAGGGGGACCATACGCGATGACCATCCTAATACATTTATCATAATTTGGGTGCATAATAAGCTTTCCATAGTCTTGTGGAGTATGGAACATGCCAAGTGTCAACAAATGATATTTTGTGAGTGATAGACTCTTGAAATTTTCCTCTCTGGGGTCTTTGTCAACATTTTTTGTTGCTAGTATCTATGTAATTAGGGTAGTGGAGCTTGTGGAAGCTTCAAAAGTATAATGTGGAGGAGATGATGTATTTAATGGAATGAGAAAATCATTGGGGCTATAATTCATGTTGTATGTTTTGAAAGGAGGTGGGTCAATGGGAATAACATGTACTTGCCTATTATGCTCAAACTTGATACAACAATGTAAAATCAAGGGCATACATGTCATAGCATGTATCCAAGGTCATCCAAGAAGTATGTTGTATTATAATTATCCTTCTAAAACATATAAGAGCTCAATAATTATGCAAGGGCCCACATGGATATGTATGAAAATAGTGCCCACCATAGTAGCCATGGTATCGTTAAAAGAGAAAAGCACCATATCAGTTTGAGACATGTAATTACTAGGAAAGGATAGCTATTTGTAGGCATGGGTGCAGATAATATTAATACTAGTTCCTCCATTGATCATGAATTTTTTGACATGAGTTTTATTGATATATGTGGTGATAAAAAGGGCATAATATTGATCTTTAGGGTGTTAAAGTGGAATTTTTGAATCACTGAAGGAAATCAAGGAGATGGTGTTAATAGAGATGACCAAAGCTACAAGAGGTTAGGGGTCATCTAGTTGTACCTCAACTTCTTGTAAGGCACTAATCAAATCTTGATTGTTCTGGGGTGAGTTTTAGATCAACTCATACAAATATATTTTCACAAGGGTTTGGTGAAGTTATTTCACCTTTGAGTTTTGAATAGATTTTGAAGGTATTGGTTTCAGGACTCCTAAGATAGAAATCTTGGGATTTAAAAGAGGAGTGACTTTTGAGAAGGGATGAGACCAAAGGCCAATGGCCTTTTCCTTACCTTTATCCTTTTCATTTTGTGATCGTGTGGCCACATTAACCATGTTAATCTGAAACATAGGTGAGAGAGGTGGAAAAGGGGCATGACAACATCTTTGGGTTTGAATTTAGGTGGAATGAAATGAGGCATTGTGGATGTCATGAGTGGAATAGAAAGAAGGTTAATGGGAGTATCAACAAAGAGAGTGTCAATATCAAATTGTTATCGAATGAATACCATGAGAGCTTTACAACTCTTAGTATCATGTCTAAGTAAATGATGATATAAACACACTTGTGTATCATCAAACCAAGATGGATTCAATATAAGAGGGTTATAAGGTTTAATGGGAGGAAATATTATTTCAAAGTATTTTAAAAAACTAGTATAGGAAAAATATTTGAGAGCCTATGAGTGGGATAACACTTGTTGTAATAGGAGTGGACACCTTCTTTGGTTTAGGAGTCATGGGGGTGAATTTATGTGGCACTTTTTGAGGTGGTGGTGGAGCCACATGTTTTCCTAAAACTTTCTTGGTTGTAGGTGTTATGATGTTAGATGTGAAAGGCCTATTGAGTGGTAGAGGAAGTAGTGGAGGTAACTTAGCCTTTTATTTCACTTAGATCAATGATACCCCAAATATAGTAGAGGGATGCGGTCCCAAAATTGAAGGCAAAGTTAAGGGTGGAAGAGGGAAGGGTCAGTGAGATCTAAGAAGATTAACATGATTCTTTAGTTTAGGTAGTAGAAATCTAACTTGTGTTTGGAGATTCAAATGTAATTTCACCTATTGATGAACTAGATTAGAGATCAGGTGAATGCCTAAAGCCATGATCTACTTTAGTGTGGTATACACCAATGAGGGTGAGGGATCTAATGTAGAAGGATGATCTTCTAGTGATTTTGGTAAAAAAAGCTATGAATTCATCAAAGACCTTAGGTTAAAGGGTGGTGAGAGGATTGGTGGTAGAGGATGATACTTATTGTATAGGATAATGAGTTTTAAGTCAGTCCCAAAATGCCACATGATCTAGCTTCATAGAGTCAAGAAATTCTAGACTTTCCATTAACTGTGAGAAGGGTTTAGATGGAGTTAACATAGGCCTTATAGTTGCTTATTTAGGAGGCTTAGGTGATTGAGAAAGAGGGAAATTTTTGGCATCTACTACCTTGGGTCAAAGATGAGAAAGAGTCGCAATAGGGTCTTCTTTAATAGAAATAAGAGAAGAGGCATGGTCTTCCCTGGGTGGGGGAGAGGTAGGTAAAGAAGGTTCCTCAAGGGGTTAGAGCATAGCTATAATTGTTCCCTCAACATGTGTGTGAGGAAAAGCTAAATTATGATCTTCCATAATTAAATGAAGTGGTAAAATTGGTTGAATTGGAGTAGGCATAATAGGTCTCTGATTTAATGTAGGGGTGGATAACACTGGCTCCTCTAGGTGTGAAGGAGTGGATGGGGTACTACCCTTCATTGGTGGAGGAGAGGTAGGTGAATAAGGTTATTTAAGATGGTATAGAAAAGTAATGATAATCCCTTCAACATGTAGTTTAGTAATGGGTAAGGCATGGTCCTCAAGTGGTAAGAGGATAGGTAAAATGGGTGCAAAAGGAATTGGCAATATAGGCTCCTCTTGTGGAAAAAGGAGAGATAAAGGAGGATCTTCCTCATGTGGGGGTGGAATAGGTGAAGTAGTCTCTTATACCTAAGGAGGAAGAATGGGAAAAACAAACTCCATTGATTGTGAGGGAGGAGTAGGTAAAATGAGTGCCCCCTGTTATGGGATAGGTTGGACTGGAGGTAAAGGAAAGACCATATTGACCATATGGATATTATGATCACATGAGTTATTAGTCATGGTATAAACAATCCTCATCACAATGTGGCAACACTTCAAAATTTTGGAAAATAGAGGATGTAATAGGTCTATATAAGGAGGATGAACACTTAGAAAACCTGATATAATAGGTTATACAAACTGAGTATTATGAATGGTGTTGATTTTTTAAATCAATGGAAAAATGTCCTTACCAACTCTAAAATATAAAATTCAATAAAAAGTATAAAAAGAACATATAGCAACTAATTATTAACTCTTATAGATAAATTTTAGTCTCGTGTTGGCTTATGCGTATATCAGATAGTGAGATGAGAGTTTGGTTACCAAAGGTACTAAAAATCAATCTAGAGCTGGTTTCAAGTTAGTTTTGGTGCTCAAGAGGAAATCTATGTTAGACTAGGTATGTGGCTTGTTATAGGAGATTTGTCCCTACACTTAATGGACCTAAAGCCAATTCAAGCCACTTATTTAAAATATACCTTCTATCTAGAGTTTATACTCCACCACATAATGGAGTGGGTTCTCCCCTTGGTGGTGAAATCCATGTAGGATAGCCAAGTAAGGTAAGGTGATCCACTAGGTGATGAAATACTTATGGAATTGTCTTAGGTGATTTTAGTGTTTGTTTTTGTTAGTGTGATATAGTAGTGTAACATTGGTGTAGTATGATTCATTCATAATGATTGTAATTAACTAGGTGAGCTAATATGCAACAAGCAAACAATGAAGTGCAGTAAGTTTTAAACCCAAATCTAAAGTGTTTTGATTTGAATGAAAATAATGATGAAATAGGAGAAGAGAATGAATTTCACTATCCTAATGTGCATTCAAGAAGGAAATAAAGAATAGATTCTTTTTAACTTGCAAGAAAAATGATAAGTTTATTTTAGAGACAAAAGAAAGAGAAGAGTGGCAAGGAAGAAGAAATTTCAGTTTATTGCCTTTAAATAGAAAATAAAATGTTGAATATTTAATTTTGAGGAAAAAGAGAGGGAGAAAGTGCAAGGATTGAAATTTTCACTATAATTCACCCATATGAACACTTAAAACAAGAAATGAACCCAAGGAAAACCCCAAGGTCCCACCGGGCGTGCCATTAATTTTTCACTAAATTTTGACTCTATTTAATGTTTAAGGAAAAATAGAGATGAAGGGTAGGGATTATAGATTAGAGAGAAATTGGATTGATTGTGCATTGTATTTATATGATGTTGAGCACACCTCTTTGATTAGGGATGACTACCTATGAATAAGAAATCTCTACCACTAAAAATATTTGTTAGTAGATATATGAGTTGTCTACCAAGCTACACGCTTGTTCTTGGAAGTGTCAAACATATTTAAGGATGATAGTCTACTTTTTGAAATAAAATGGTAATGAATTAAAAAAATAAAGAGAGATTAAGAGAGAGATATTCATACTATTATTGTAGTCTGAGTGTAGTAGAGAGTGAGATAGTATAGGTAATGTGAGTTATTGGTGTTTTTAGAGGTTGTTTAGGCAGGCTTAGAGAAGTTGGTAGAAATACATAATCATCAATATAGGTTAGGCTATTGATGTCCATATGGAGATATGACTGATGTTAGTTATGTGACCGATATTGGTAGGGGTAGTAGGTTCTCAGGAGGTTGTAAGAGACATTTTTGAGCTGGGAGGTGGATGATAGTCAGGTTTATGAGGTTGGGAAGAGTTTTAAGGGAGTGGGTAAGACTCAAGTGGATCTAGACAAAGGGTTGGTAAGTTTGAAGTAGAGGGAAATAAGTGGAGTTTTACAAATACATCATAAGGAGAGTCAAAACATTCATAAAATGATAAATAGTATAACTAAAGTAATTATAAAATGACTATTTAAAGGAATTACAAAACATAGAGATATACATAACTGGTGAAATGGATAAACTATGAGTATTAGATAAATGGCTCTAATGAGGCATGTTGAATCAATAGGTGAATAGGAAAGGCAAACATGTGTTATTGATTTAGAAAAATCCAAGCTTTGTGTAGTATATCAATTCCTAATTTGGACTGATTTGTGTAGAGTAATGGTAAGCCTAGATGTATAAAGTTGAATGCTAAAGCTTGTATGTGAATGATTGAGTTTTTCTTATTTATACTAACCTAAATATTATCTTGGAATTTGTATTTAGTAATTGATATTGGTGATCTCACTAACATCAGCCATGGGTTGACTAATGTAGGTGGCATGAGAATAGGTAAAAGGGCTATATTTAGCCTATTTTTTGTTCCTTCACCTGCCAAGTGTGGTACCCATTAAGAAATGGTAGAAATGTGAGGTTAAGAAGGATGTAGTTAGTTAGGAATTTAGGTTAGGGGTGATAATAAGTCATGGGTAGTTAGGATTAGGGGACTAATTCTTGAGGTGACTTAGAAGGTAAGAATTAGTCTTAGGATCAGGTGTCTAGGTAAAGTGGCATAAGTGGTTTTTAATTAAATTAATTAAATATTTTAAATTAATTTAATGTGTGAGGGGTGAAAAAATGGGTTAAGAATTTTAATTATTAAAATGGTCTCTAGGGGGGTTTTGACACAGGGAGTTACACATGTGTTTGATGTAATTTTGGTGTCTATAAAGGGTAAGTTAATGGTCTGAAAGTGTTGACAAGTTAAATATGATGGTGTATGGTCTTTAAGACCATTAATTGATAGATAAAATCAAAGAAAGGTTAGTTTGACCCCTTAAACCCTTCTTCAAATGTCATTCATACAAGATTGCACTTCAAGAATAATTTTATATCACTTGATGTGACATTTAAATTGTGAATAGAGACAATAGGTTTTCAAGGATGTATCAGGTTATCCACACAACATCCTTGAGGCATTATTTTCTAATTTAGGTCAAGCACCCACATGAACAAGAGCTAAGACTATTGACCCCTCTCAAATGGCTTATTTGTAGCCTGAGGATTACCTTATTACACTCGTAAATTTCATGAGTATTTGCATGGGACCTAGTGGTGATTGAAGGTGTTGTAGGAGTCCCCTAAAAATAGTATTGTGTCATTAGGAGAGAGAAATAGGATCTTTTCTTTATTAATAATCCTTAAAAATGAAATGTGCTTAAAACCCTTCTAAAACCTTTATAGTGACTAGTCAAGATAAATGGACCTATAAAGCACATTTAATTCCATATTTTTCTCCTTAAACCTATTTTATGTTATTTATGACTCTGATTATTTTTTCCACATGTACTTATTCTATACTTGAAGTTGTACAAACTATAATAAATGCCATATTTTTCATGTTTTCTAGTGTTTTCAAGTGTTATAAGAAAGGGAGAGATTTCAAATAATTATATGAGGTCATTTTGGTTGTTTACCAACTATTCAATCCTATAATTATTCATAGGATATTCTATAGGTGTTCAAACAAGGCTCATTTTCTAATGTAGTCTCAAACAAACCTAAAATGAGACTAGGTGGAAAGGTCATTTCATTGTTCTCAGACGTTCACAAGACATCAGGACCTAAAAGTTGACATGGATATTTTTGGTGTCCTAGTTAAAGTTAATCACATGATTTTGGGTGATATCACATGTGTGAGAGAGGTCTAGAGTAGGAAAATAGGGTTCTACGTAAAGAGGCCTAATTGAGGCCTAATTGAAGAGAGAGAAAGGAAGAAAAGATGGACTTCCACTCATATTCAGAACATGAAACTTTAAATAAAATTTTAATTCCATAATGGGTCATATAATATACCATTGTTTTTTCATTACCCTCTTTAAATTCTCTTATACAAAGATGTTTACATATTTTTAGGGATATAAGGGAAATAGGCCTAATGAGGGCTTGAGGAGGAAAATAGAGTATTTTGAGTTGTTATAGGAACCAAAATGGTTTTTTCTAGGTCTACTAATATATTTTAAGACCATCCATAGAGAAAGAGTGACATGAATAAGATGAAATTGAGTTTTGGGCCACTTGGACCAAGCTAGGCATGGGACATGAATCATTTCAAGACACTTATGTAAATGCATGATGGCATGTTAGATAAAATGAGTTTATTAATGTATGGTAGGTGTCCAATGAGTTTTCAAAGATTATTTAATGTATAATTAACTATGGATAAGTCCATTTTTCACTCTTCTTATGCAAGGAAGGGAGTTTTTTATAAGTTAGTCAAGGTGTCAAGCCAAATTCTAACTCCTACACCACATGGAGGGTTAGATCATATTCAAGAGTGAGAAACATGGGTTTTTAAGTATATATATGACTGTTACATAACCCACTTTATTTTTTAACTCACATGGACACTTTTCAATCCCCTTCTACTATTCCCCTCTCTCTCTCTTCACATTTATCTATATAAGCAGGCACTTTTGGATTTATAAACAATCCACATCTAGTTTGGCAAAGATTTGGTAGTTTGAGAAATGATTTTTACCTTTTAATAAAATATTTAAAGTTTTTTTTGAGTTTTCAACTTCTTTTCTAAGTGTTTGAATTAGTGTATATTTGAATGACAAGCAATAATCATCTATCTTTGTGTTCACTTTACTCTTTCATGTCTTTTGAAAGTAGTTAATGTTCTTGTATGTATTTAAGTGTAACCAAGAGTAATAGTGTCTATAATCAAACCTAATATTCATCTACCTAGAGAAGTGCATTGCATCTTACCTCCATGTTGAAATACTTATGTTAGAAAAACCTTAGATGTTGTGATCAGTTTTGTGAATCACCTTTTGTAGTGCAAGTTCATGGTAGTCTTATGGAGTTTAAATTGGTGCATCACCTCATTAGCTTAGATTTATTTCATATTTTATCTATCCATTTTCATATCAATAAGTTATTATCATGTGTTATGAGCTCAAATAGATATATCAAGGGAATTATCCCTTCAATCTAGAGGTTTATCCCTATTATAGACAACCCACAGGTCTAGGGGTAATCCCATTGTTTTACTCAATTGGATTAGGATTGAACTACCTATTGGAAGAATAATCACTGAGAGGGGGGTAAATTATTGATGCAATAAAATCAACTTTAATTACAATTATTTAAACTCTTAACCATTCAACATGAGCATTCATGAAGTATAAAAATCATTCATTGCAATGAACAAATAAAATAATGCAAGATCAAATCACATAACACATGAATTATGTGGGAAACCCTCATGGTGGATAAAACACACTCTCAATCTGACAAATAAATGAACTACAGTCCTATAAGAGATCATAAACAATATACTTTAGTCAGTCACCCACTCAAAAATATAGAATACTTGAGCCTTATATAAATATTAAAAAATAAGAAACAATTTATATAAAATACTTATTCCTTCAAGCATCTTTCTCTCTAATTTCCTTAAGCCATCAAGGATCCAAACACCACAAAGCAACCTCTCGGCTAACACACAATCTTACACTAGGTTTGAGAGACCTCATGCACTATGATAGACCTCTAATCAAAAAATAATCTCCATCATGAGATTCAAATAGGTACCATACATATGTTAATTGATCTACTATGACCACAAGGTCATTTCCAAGCCCAAGGAACACCAAACTCTTCATGAAATGATTCAAAGATCACTCAAAGACCAACTAAGTGCATATACATTCAATACCCTATTTTGTACACTCAAACATACTTGACATGTCTATATTACTATGGATAACTTCATGACAAACTTATAATATCAATAAAAGACCTTGGAACATATGAACATCAACACTACTTACTCTAGGATTGGTCTTCAAGACCAATCAATAACTCTTCATACCCATGCTCTATCTTTGTATTTTAAGGTACCATATGAGCACACACAAATGTAATATGAGAATGTAGACAACTGAATAAAACTTTGAACAAACCTCACCTATTGATCATTGATCATCACAAGTCATTACAAGGACATTAACATCAAGAACAACCACATTAGGGTTTGCAAACATCAAACCCTTAATACATTATCTTTTATTACTTGATCTTGCTTAACACATAAAATACAAAATTGACCCTAAATAGAGGACCTACAGGTGTCTCATTACTTATAGGCCATCTTAAAACTCTCATATCAAACACCTTAAGTGACTAAAGTCTTTTAAAAACTCACCTAGAAACCTCTATCTACCAAAGACAAGATTCTTCAAGAATAATTTACTTTTATGAATATTTTCTTACTCAAATGAGCACTTCTAGATCAATCTTAAGGCATGGATCAATTATAGACTAATACATAAACATTATTCAATACTTATATCACCATTTTGAGCACATTGGACATGTTCTCAAACCATCTTAGTCTACTTGGGTTCACCATTTCAAACACAATAAAAAAGTTTTGACTTTAATGTGAAATAAATGCACCTTTACAAATGTTAAAACCTTATAATCACTTTTAGGGTCTTATACATTGAGTCCTCTTCAACTTTTCTTCTTACCCCATCTTTATTTTACCTCATCCATGGATTTTATAATCCATTATTTACAAACTAGTCATTAAAAAGACATTTGAATTTAAAAACCAACAATTACATTTTTGAATTCCCAATATCTATTTCCCAAAGGTTAAGATTGACATACTCTCGCATGTCACAAACAACAAAAGAAACTTTGAATCCCTATGACTTAAACTAGGTAACTCTTCAAGGCACCAAACTTTGAGGAGACCAAATTAGGACATTTAACAACACCTTTATGATTTTGTTGACCAAAGTTGGCCTATGCAAGTATAAGCAATAAATTTTCAAAAAAATTGACTCGTCTATACTTGAATGATGTCCTATGATGGTTTGGATTCTTCTTAACTATAAAGGCACTTTCTCTCTCTTTAAAGGATAGTATAACTTCACCAAAGGACCTAGAAAACCCTCACATCATTCTCTATCAACTTAAAGACCTACACACAAGACAAACACACTCAAAGAAACAAAACAAACCACTTTTTAATTAATGCATTATTCACCATGACCACCTTGACATCAATGAAAATCATGGACACCAAGAGACTATGTCCAACACTACCTCTCTAAGGGTGAAAAATTGAGTGACAAAAATAATATAGAGGCAAATGATATGGTTGAAGATGAGTTTAGAAATTTATTTTCTTATCATGTAAGTGAGGGGTATATCTTCAATCCACTTTTTGAATTACTTGGTGGTGTTACAGCTATGTTTATGGACATATGATGAGGTAGGTTTAATATTCCATATGAGATCGAGTCCCCATGTTGAAAATAGCCATGGTGTAATCATTGGTTTGAGTGTTTGTGTTGGAGCATGGTTCAAATTTGCATATCTCTGACATTATTTACATCTTTTCACATAATCAGTTGCATCTACTTCCATGTTTAGCCAATAATAACAAGTGAATAAGATATTTTTGGCAATGATGGCCCCGCTAGTTTTAGCTCCATAAAAACCTTCATAAACTTCCCTTAACTTTAATATAGCTTCTTCCAAATTCAAATAATGAAGTAGATTTCCATCAAAGATTATATAGTAAAGGGTTGGTCCAAATAATGTATATTGAGAGGCTTGGTGTGTGAAAGCTTTTTTTATTTATGTGAAAGTTTTGGTTTAAGGACTTGGTTGTGGAGGTATCTATATAAGTCAAAATACTAAATAAAACCGGGACCAACAATATTGTAGATCATTTCATTGGTTGAGGGTTCATGAGTAGGTGTTAAAAGATGTTCAATTAGGATCTGATAATCTTTTTCCTTGTTTGTGTTATGGATCAAAGAAATAATGGTATACATGACATCTATTATCTTGTTATTGTCTTGAGGTAGGTGTTCAAACTGAATGTGAGTAATGTTTTGCTTAATAATGTCCACCATGGATTCATATAGTACCATCATATCATCTTTGGTTTGGAACTAGTCTGTAACCTAATTTACAATAAGTCAGCAATCTCCATGAACTAGTAAATGCTAAATGTTCCATTGTACTCCTAAATGAATCCCTTCAATAAGTGATTCATATTAAACCATGTTATTTGTATAAGGAAATATTATACAAAATTATTTAGGAATGAGATCCCCTTATGGTGTGATAAATAAAAATCCTACTCCTAATCCATGCGATGTGAATGACACATCAAAATATAACTTCCATTATTTCTCCTCAAGAGGTGTTTCTATGATAGTCATGATGGACTCATCTGGGAATTTAAAAGTATGTGGTTGAGTATCTGAAATGGGTGATGTAACAAGTTGATCTACAAGTACTTGCCCTTTAATGGCATTTTGATTGATATATTCATTATAAAACTCACTTAGAATCATGATCCACTTAGCCATGTGATGTTATAAAGTTATTTTTTATAGTAAATACTTGAGTGGATCTAATTTAGTAATGACTATGGTCTTCTTTCTAAGTTGTAATGGCCATGGCTAAACAATATTTTTCAATTAGCATATAGTTATGCTCATATGCTACTAGTGTATGGCTTAGATAATATACTACATGTTCTTTCCTATGTTCATCATGTTGGGATAAAAGTACCCTCAAAAAAATTTAGTGGAAGATAAGTAAAGTAAGAATGACCTCTTTGGCATCAGTGGTAATAGAATAGGCATATCATCTAAGTATTCTTTCAGGTACTCAAAGAATTTCTAACATTATGCATCTCAAAACATTTCTTTAATAAATGATTGAAAGGATGACATTTATTAGCCAATTGTGATATGAATCATGAGTTTGACTAGATCTTTCCCTATAAACTATAGATATGGTTAAAATTAGAATGTGTTAATATCTTGGTTATGGATTGAACCTTGGTAAGATCACCTTTAATGACTCGATAAGAGATAATAAAGCCTAATAATTCAATTGAAGATGCACTTATTGGGATTAAGTCAAACCTTATACTCATGAATCCTTTCAAATATATTTTGTATTATGACTAGATGATCTGCATGGGTATTAAATTTATCTAGTATATCATCAACATAGTCTTCAATAATATCATGTCTCATATGCTAGAATATAATAGTCATATCCATTTAATATGTTGCCCCAACAGTTTTGAGGCTGAACTACATGACATGATAGAAAATCATTCTCCAAGGATGGTGAATGTTGTTTTGTGTTAGTCCTCTAGTACAATCCTAATCTGGTTATATCCTGAAAATCCATCCATGAGGGAATGTATTTCATACCTAGATGTGGAGTAAACAATCATGTTGATATTTGGTAGAAGAAATTCATCCTTCAATAAAACCTTGTTGATGTCTTGGAAACTAGTGCAGGTTATGATACCTTATGCACTTTTAATCACAAGCACAATGTTAGAGATCCACTCTAAATAGTCGATCATACTGATGCATCTTGATTATAATATTTTTTTACAACTCTTTTTGACTAACACAACAATACAAGGATGCATTTTATGTAGTTTCTTGTTAATGGGTTTGGTATCAAGATGTATAATGAGATGGTGTACAACCAAAGAGGGGTCTAAACATGGCATGTCTAAATAGGCCCATGTAAATAAGTCAACAATTTACCTTAGGAGGGATATAAATAATTCACATTCCTCCTTAGTGAGGGATGTGCCTAATTTGATCCACTTTAGATATTTTGGAGTCCCAATGTTAACTTTCATAATATCTTCTACAAGGAGAGTTGAGCAATCTTTCAAAATAGTTAGTAGAGATGTAAATTGGCTTGCAATGCCAAAGTCCTTTGGTCAAACTAGTTCTTCAAGTTCCCCTAAATAAGATGAATCTAAATCTCCTAATTTTTTTGAGGGTCATGTAATAATTATTACTAGACATTCTCAAACAATTTAACCAAAGGCATGTTGTTCCTCTGTACTAATCTCAGACCTAGAAAAAAGTTTGTTATTGGTGGTCTCCTAAGTTTAATTCAAATAAGGTTAGACATCCCCATCTAGTGGAAATTGCAATAAGTTTTCACTGAGAGACTAGCCTTTTTATTTAGAATTACCCTAGTCAAAAAGTGCCTCAAAGAGGTTTTCACTTTGAGACCTCAATGTTTTATTTTTTAATTTTTGGCTAAGGGTGTTCACCCACTCTTTGAAACATGAAATAAGATCCAATTGATAGAGAACCCTTATTTATGGTATCCTAAATGAAAATGATCTCTCAGGACCATAAAATTATAAAATGCCTCATCATTCTCAAACTCATCTAAAGGCATTATGGTTTCTTGTTGGTCCCACTCTATGAGTTGAGGATGATAAAGGATAATTGGGTAATGTCAAATTACTGGCATGATGGTATAAATGGTATATGGGTTGAATAAGTTCATACTGGTTAGGTCTTCATATATGTTATGATGGGACTCTACTTCATTTTTGTCATCTTCATCACTATTTATTGGTGTAGGAACACAAATAAGATATGTGGGGTTACCCCCAAGTAGGTTGAATATAAAACCATTAGTTCCTTTATATTTGGTTATAGAAATAAGATCAATAATACCTTATTGAATTTCCCTTAGGCCTCTACTTTCTAAATTTTGGTTATCCATAATCATATTAGTGATGGGATACTCTGTACTTTAGTATCAATCATCTAAATTATCATTGTATAACTAATAATCATCATTGGCAATCAAGTCCTGCTCTTGGTCAGTGGTTGATGTGAAAATAATAGGCATTAGTTTATGAATATTTCTTTTTCCTTTTTGTCTCCATTACATGTAAATTATCTTAGCTTTGAGCCTTCCATAGGGCTTTGGGTTTATATAATCTTTTCTATATGGAAGGTATCATGGGTAAAATACTCTCCTAGACCATTTTTTGAAATGGTAAAATGATTTATAAATTTTAATAGGAAGTGTATGTGAATTTGAGGTAAGGCTATCAGG
The DNA here is from genome assembly GCA_037957365.1 of Torreya grandis. Classification (NCBI taxonomy): domain Eukaryota; kingdom Viridiplantae; phylum Streptophyta; class Pinopsida; order Cupressales; family Taxaceae; genus Torreya; species Torreya grandis. Next base: position 256,428 of record JARHVA010005796.1, read on the forward strand.
GTCTATGTAATTGGTCTCTATAAATTTAACAAGTATCTCCTTATCTTTTTCCTTGTTTGGTACTGGTTCTAGACCAAAGTGGCAATTGTATCTTTCATATTCAACCTCTAAATGCTTATAGTGTTCATATGGCTATAAATCTCAATGGATAGATATAGCCATCATAAAGTGAGGAAACTTGATACAATGGTGCAAGGTTGAAGTTACTCCATGGATTTTTTGTATCCATGGTCTTCTCAAAATAAAATTGTATGATAAATCTAGTTCTAACACATGGAAAAGAGTATCGTGGGTCAAAGGCCCAATGATCACTGGTAAACTAATGGTTCCTTTTGATTCCCACTCTTCATTGTCATATGCATTGATAGTTATAGTATTTCACTGAAGGTCACCTTTTGTATATCCCAAATGCTTGATTAACTTCAAAGATATGATATTTATCCATGATTTATTGTCTAAAGGATGCGTTTAAATTTGTATCATGTTATAATAACTTCAATGTACAATGGGTTATTATAGATACGGCCACGGGATGACATATCACTTTGGTTGAAGGTTAATTTTTCTAGACTAATGTCATTGGTCACTTGGGATTGGCATAAGATTTCAATAATGATATTATTGTGGATGGTATACATATGTAATAAGTCTAAAATAAAGATTTGTGTAGGTTTATTTTGGATTCATCCTATAATATCATATGTTTTTTCCTTGATAGTGGTTGTTGGCTTATTCCTAACCAATATAATGGGTTGGATGGGCTCATTGGTATGTGGTTATGGGCCTACTATGGTGACTTTAGACTGTTGAGTTATAATTATGCAATCTAGATTGGGTATAGGACCACCATAATAAGAAAATGATGGAGATAATCCGTAAAGGGTGATTCTTAATCATTGGCATGCTTAGATACAATCACAGGTCAATGAAGGGTTATCGATATAGGTCCCTAAGATGGTAATCCTTGGTTTCTATTACACTTAATTATGGTAACATGTCAAGGAAGGATTACTTGCATTGGTAGGTTTATGGTCATTGTTAGGTAATAGTCTTGGTCTATTGGTATTCAATATAGGATGTATGCTAATGGTAGAAACATGTTCACACATAATACAACCTACAACTTTATTGTAGTCATGTTCAACTATGTGATAGGAGTATTAGTTATTGGGTTTATGCTAGCCTTAGTTTCATCCATTTTGTGGTTTATTTTATTATTATTTTATAATATTTATGTTGTTATTGTTGTGGTTATGGTATTCATGTTTAATATTATTTATTGTTATTTTTATGTTATGGAAAAAGATTTTGGTAAATACCTAGGTTTTGATTGGAAGTAGATGCTCTATTATCCAATTGGATCTCTTCATTTCTAGCATAGTCTCAATGAGGTGATTGAGTTTCACACAATGCCATATAGAATGTCCATGAACATGAAGGTATTCACATAATTCATTCTTTTTATACCAATATAGATAAGGTAATCCTTCAGGAAAGTGTTTTGTAATTGGCCAACTCATCATATTGGTCACGATTATTTTGTAGAGAATTGCTTCAATAGGCTCATGAAGGTCATTAAAGACTTTATAAATAGGTCTTCTTCTTGGAGGAGGGGTTTGAAAAGGTGGTAGCTATAGCATTTGAGAAACTGGCCTATGTTGTTACCTAAACTACATTTATTGGATAGGTTATATTTTTGGGAGAGCCTGAGTATATATTATTTACACCATTTGAACATGATGTGACTTAGTTACTCCATTAATGATAACATTCTTTTTTTGGTTGTATGTCTTAGGTTTTTCATAGTTATTAGCTTGAACAGGTGCAAACACTTGCATTTGGACTAGTCTAGGGATCTGACTTGGGCCTAAATTTTGGTTTTGGTTTTGGTTTGAAGAAGATAACTTAATAAGTCATTTATTAATGAGGGATTTTTTAATCTATATACTTTTCTCAATCATCTCCTTGAATGTGTGAGCACACTAAAGCTTCAAGTGATAATATATTTAACTATGAAATTTTTTGGTAAACATAACTACTATTTTTTATTTGGTAGATTATGGGTGAACCAACTAGAAATCACTCTCCATTGTTGTAAGAAACTCACAAAGATCTCACCAACTTTATGTTTGGTTTGACTTGAATCAAGTATTGAAATATCATGCTTGAGATTATAGGATAAATGTTGTACAAACTTATTTGAAATATCATCAAAGTTAGATACTGAGTTCTTTATAAACTTAAGAATTCACTCCAAGGCTTATCCACCTAGAATTTAAGGAAAAATAAGAAGCAAGTAGATGTCACTATAGTCCATTATCTGGTAAGTGATGAAAAACTCTTTTAAATGATTCCTAGGGTCTCCTTTACCCTTGTATTTGTCAAATTTTGGTGGATCATAACCTGAAAGAAATGGTTTCAAAGCATCTTTCATCCATTTTAGTTTTTAGGATAATAAACTTGATGGCATGGTTTTTTATGATTGTGTTTAGGTTATCAAGTGTAGATTACCTTGATTGAGGTATAGTAGAGGAATGGAGTATTTTGGAATATTGGTTTGATGGACCATTTGACAAGGAATATGCATCTATGTATTAGGATTTGGCTATTGATAATGCATGTGTTATTGGTAAATACTTTGGTTTGGATTTAGAATATGGCTTTGATTCAGAGGGAATTGAGGTTGTGATGGAAGTATGTGTCCTTATGGAAGGTATTATTCTTTCTAAGTTTGAGTAGGAATTTGTTATTGACTAGTCAAACCCAATTATATAAATGGTACTTGATGTTGACTAAAGCCTTGTCTTTAAATATGTGGCACATGTTGGGTAAAAGGTAAATGTTGCCTAATAGGTACTTATTGGATGTTGGAACCTATATTTTGAAAAAACACCTATTATGAATTAGATGATTGTTGGGTGCTTGGTATTTGTCATTGACCAATAATAACATGTTGATTAGACAATGTCTATAATTATTGAGGTATATTGGTCTATGTCTGTTATGGTGAAATATTTGTTACTACCTATTGAGGTGGTAAATTGGTCTTTATCGATGGTCATGGAATATTATCCATCATCTATTGAGGTGGGGTAACATTCACCACTTATTGGGGTAAAACATTTGGTAGTGCCTAACTACTTATCCCCTAGTGTTACATGCTTTAAGAAACAACTGGTTTAGGAGTGGGAGTAACCTAATGTGGTTGGGATCTAGGCATCAAGCCCCATATTTTTTCAAACCACTCATAGTACTGGAAAGATGCTCTTGTTATAAATTATTTTATGGTGCATTTAACCCACCTTGGTCTAAATTAAGAGACACTTGCATGTTATCGACTACATTTGGCACATGGTCTTAAGTAGAAGCCACAATCACTTCCTAAATGACTAGGACATTAAACAAGTCACCTAATAAATTAATTTAGGAAAATTACTCCAAAATCATATTAGTATGACCTAATTAATCAACTATCACTCATGTTGAAGGAACTAGCTCTATAAGTGGGGTATTTGATATGGCGATAACATTTAAATTCCATGTTAGATTAAGATAATTTTGATATGAATATTTTATTTACATTAATTGGTATTTAATGGGTAATTTTACCTTTTTAAGCACATTAATAATTTGCTTTTTCATTGGCATGAGTGCGTAATGGTAACTAGTAGAGGCCTATTCGATAGAGATCTGATATGAGGTATGTTACAAGGTACACTAACTAGACTAAGTAGCTTTTCATGGGGAAAGTCTTATAATAACTTGGATCCTACATCTACATCCCTAACTAAAATCTCATCCTTATTTACAAGCAATTGACAATCAAACAAGTAAAGGTTATAGCTTGTTAGCATGGTAACATAGTAAGGTTATTATTGGACTTATTTGATAACATATGACACATTATCAATGTATTGAGTTATATATTATTTCTTTCTAACCTAGATAGAATGGTGTGTTAACTAGGTATTGTGTTAATGGATCTTTCCCTTGTTTCATATATTAAGTAGTATAAGGGAAACATGGATCCATCTCATAAACTATGTCATCCCCATATGGGTCTTGAATAAAGGGATCATTCGTGACTATGCTTTCATAATTTGGATTGTGCATGGTCCCACTATGTGTGTAGTAAGACATATATGAACCTATAACTAACATCTCACAAATAAAATGTCTAAAACTCTCAAAACACTTGAAACACAATTTAAAATTACTGGTCAATGCTTGAAAACATATTGAAACTTGGTCTAGATAGAAAAATTGGTTTATCACTACAAATTGTTTAAACTTGGCCTGGAATGGATCTCTTTTAGAAAATTATAAATGGAAATTTGGTCTCAAATATCTCCAATACTCTAAGGTATTTTTTATAAATGGTCAATTGAAAGGAAAATTTGAATCCTAGTCTTGGCAAAGTGTTATGAACAAATATAATCTAGGTATAAAATGAAAAGTGTTAAGTCTTTGGTCAAAAGTCACAAAGGTAGAATTAAAAAGGCATAAATTAAACCTAAAACTTCAAGGTAATGCTATGTCTTTGGTAAAAAGGCACAAAGCTAGAATTTAAAACAAATTAGGTTATGGTAAAAACTTATAATTAATCTAATTTTAAGGCAAATAGTTTGAAACACTTGACTCAATCTTGGCACATGGATTTTTAAAATAAGCTTGACCTTGGTATAAAGAATTCACTCTAGGCACATGCCTAAAACTAAATGGGAATTTCAATCTTAAGTAATCAAAATAAGATTGATGAATAAAGCATTCAAGTCCAAGTGATAAGTAAGGATCCAATGTAAACTAGCCATGCTTAAAGTTATACTTAAAAATTGATTTTTGACCGTAGTTTAAGGTAAAAAATTGAATCAAGGCACATATAAATAAAACACTTCATATATCTAGGCAAAGGGGTATTTAAATCGAGTAAGGAATTAGTCCAATTTACATAATTCAAAGGTGAAAGGAAAACACCCAAGCCAAAATTAAGCAAGACCTAGGTATAGACCAATGAATTTTGAACCTTAACTTCACAAGGCAAATTATGAACTTAGTTTAAAAGATTTGTATTTTTCAAATGGAGATGATCTTAGACCCAAATGGACATCATAATAACACCATTTTTAGACTAAAGGTACATGTGATTTTGAACTTGGTTTGAAACAAGGCAAAGATTTTGGAATAAAATGAGAATCATAATAATTTTAATGGTTTTGGACCACAAAATTCAAGGAAAAATTTTGAATCAAAATGCACAGTGTAATGATGCCCCATTTGAACAAGTGACACACAAATGTTTTTAGGATAAAAAGTCTAAGACAAAGGTGTGACATAAAATAGGTAGAGTAAAACTTCTTAGGCTAAAGTGTGATGAAACCACATGGTGATTATTACTAATTTTGACTTTAAACAAATAAATAATTTTAGTCTCAAAACACACATGTAAATTAAAGAAAATAGAAGTAGCATAAATGGCCTGACCTATCCCTAAAAATGATATAGATATGGATAACTTCTACCAAAGTTTCCATTGATATACCAATGCTTGTGAATAAGTAAATGTTAATATATAAAATAAATAATAGGTGTAAGTAGATTTTTTATGCCCCCTCTATCTCTCAAGCATTGGTATGTGGCATGAATTTAAAGTGATAATCACTCAATATTTGACAAGAAATTCCATAAGTGGGCTTAACTAAAAAAATATAAGTTTCAAGATGCACTAGATGGTCTGAAGTGTGGCTAAGACAAGGATGCAATCACATCAATTAGATTCATACCTAATAACTTACTATGCAAAGATCTATTCCTTTAATAGAGATTCTATCCATGTACTACTTAGTGCAGTTGAATATTTAGTAAGACTTGGTTTAGGTTTTCATTAGAATTAGAGAGGTTAGCTACTCAACCCTTGATCAATCCAAGTATCACATGCCCTAACATATATACCTCACTATGGAACAGGGTTGGTATGATTCTTGTAAACAAAATCCTAGGGTAATGCACCCCTAAAGAATTTATGAGGATCTAATGAACTCCCACCCATAAGGAAAATGAAATAAAATAAATGAAAAGTGGAAAGACTTTAGAGGTTATTTTTGGGTCACCCAATTCACTCAGAACATGGGAGAGCTTATGCAACATTATTTCCAACTAAACCAAACAAATAAGGTAATGAACCAATAATTTTTTTATCACTCAAGTTCCATAAAGGGGATGGGTAAATAGCATACATGTTATAGTTTTTATTTGTCAAAATAAAGAATTTAATATACATAATTTGGAACTAGCTAAAGAATAAACAAAAATTACAAAAAGCCCTTAACAACTCTAACTAAAGTGTATCTTCTTTTTAATAACATCAAATTTAAATGTGAATGAAATTTTTAGCCCCTTGGCCTTGTTTTCTCTTGTATAATATTTGAAATGCTTAGAAAAAATAAATTTGTTAAGTGATTTTTAAGCATCTTAATCAAATGTGGATGAATGTTAACCTTCGTTGTGAATTTTGATTTTGTAAAAGAAAAAAATGATTAAAATTTACTTAAGCTTCTTTTTATTAGATTAATTATCTAAAAACAATTTTAGTGGATTAATTTATACTTAAAAGGGTGAAATCTTTCAAGTTAGTTCAATAAGACATAAAAATTAGCTCTCTGTAACAATTTCACAATTATAGAGTGACTTTAAAATGGAAAATTATTTAGGCATATAAAAAAAGAAAACCAAAATGTAACATAGACTTTTAGAGAGAAATTTCATAGTTTTCAAACATTTTCACAACTTGTCTTGATGATTTCACACTTCAACTTGCTAATTTCATAATTGTGAGGAAAAGTTGCAAGCAACACAGACGATAGAAAAGTATGATTTTTCTATTTAATAATAATTTTGTAATTAGACATATGATTTCACAATTCAAAATGACAATTTCACAACCTATAATATAAATTTCTCAACTTGAAAAGATAATTTCACTACTCTAAATAACGATTTCACAAATCTAAATAATGATTTCACAATTCAAAAAGATATTTTCACAACTTTTGAACAATTTCATAATTAACCATAAAATAAAGGAAAAAATGTGATTCCTATGGAATGAATTCACAATTTACCTTGATAATTTTTCAACTTATGGTGCCAAAGTCATAGTTTCATAGATCCAAGTTCAAATAGAGATGATTTTTTGATTTTACAAGATGATTTCATGATTTCACTTAGTGGTTTCACTATTTTTCTTACCAATTTTTTAGTTTCAAAAAGCAGTACAAAGCCTTAGAACACCTTTCAAATTCACAAGATAATAGAGGCACAAAGTTGGGCATGAACATCCTAAGGAAATATGTGCAAGATTCATGAGATGTTTCAACAACAATGTTTATGTTCCATTTTGTAACATCTCACAAATTTACAAGGTAGGGGTATAAGCACATGGCAAGGCACGCCTAAGTATATTACTTGATTTATCACATTGTATTAAGGTTATCATTACATTTAAAATCATTACCTTCATGAGTGTTGTATGATTTCAATTGAATCAAAACCAATTAATACTTTTATGGACTAAGTGCACTTATACTAGGTTTTTATTTTAATCTCATTCTTAAATAATTAAAAAAAAAAAATTATCATAGGTTCATAACCTTAGCCTACACATATCTTTATTTATCAACTTTAGATAAAAACTTAATTTTGTATTTTCCAAATGATAGTTATCAATTCCAACTTAATAAATATATCTCTGTTAACTTCCTTTCCTATATAAGGATATAGATTAACTTGTTAAATATTCATATGATTGATTCCAAACATTGTCCAATTGATCCTCTATCAAAATATGTCTTAGTTAGGAATAAGCATTTACATTTTAAAATATTCAATGAATTATCTTATTTTCCAAGTTACAACATATGCATAATATTTATATAATCTTATTTGTAATTTAATTCTAAGAAGTTATGAGGAGTTATCCCAAAACAGTCCATTGCACTTAGACATTGCTTTATTAATTTCTAAGTAAAATGTTTTTTTTTCTAATAAACTTTAGAATATTTATACAACTTTACTTACTATATATTTCTTCTCATTTAACCCTTATCAGAGAATCTGACCACAATTACAATTTCATGTATAAATCTTATGATGGTTATAATATCTTCAATTCACCATATTATAATCACAATGATTTCATCTTATTAATCCATATAAGTTATTGTATTTGGGACTTTATTGGAAGTTTAAAATAAACTGTCATTAATTAAACCATCTCTTTAATGAAGTTTTGAATAGATTAAGATAATTTGAAATTCCTTATAGACATAAGTTTACAAGTCACATCATACTAATTTATTATAATGCTCAACACAAATTAACTTTACTGATGAATAACATCACTTATAAGCATAATTTTAGTCCCATAAGAAGTATTCAAAGTAAACTTGACCTTATAGTTTTATCTTGAGATGAAATCATAAACATACCAAAATTACTTTCCAATTATCATACACTCATTTCATTAAAAGACTCATGTAAAATCACAAGTAAATTTTACAACTATGTTCCAAGAATAACCATTTACAATCTCAATTAACTAGTTAGTTCAATACCATAAAACCAATCATAAAAAAATATAAACAAATCTATGAATACATGTTTAGGTTATAAGTCAACTAAATAACCAATATAACATTGCAATTAGAATTTCACAACTTTCTATGTTTTAAATTTATAAGTTTCATGATAAATATACTTTTTCCAATAATAAGAGACTAATTGAAAGTACATATTAAAGTCACATAACTATGCTCGTACTGTCAAATGCATTAGTGAACTAACAAACTCCTTATATAAATAATAATACAAGGAATAAATTGATAATCTAAAGATCAACTATAATCACATCTATATATTAATATTACATATCTTACCTAGAGGTAGAAGATAAACATAGCATTAGCTTGTATCAAATTACAAATATAATGAATAAAATTAATTACATAAATAATTTAATTCATCTAAAAATAACTATCACAACTCAAAGATAAAGAAGAAGAATTTCAACAATCTCTCACATGTAAACTAGTGAATCTAAACATGCCTCACCAATCCCAATGAGCCCAACCATAAGTGGCCCTATACCACCCCAACCATTAATTGGATATAGATTAAGGTAGTATATAAAAGGTGGAGAAATGAAAAATGAGAGCTTGACACAACAAAATAATTTAACAATATATAGAAACAAACCACACCTCACTAGTCCATCTCACCAAGATCCATTAACATGGTACATGCTTATAACTACAACTCATTTTCTTGATCTTTTATATTTATGATCTATATTCTATTAGAAGAATATAATTTGTCCCATAAAAATTTTCCATGCATTTATTATGCTATCATCCTCAAATACTATTTTAATAGATTTTAATGAGTTAAAGATAAAAACTCATAAAAAGAAGATAAATAGCTTCATCCAATTAAAAATGATAACTTAATACCCTATGTAAAGCTATGAGTCAATATTTTGACCAAAACAGACTTTACCAAATATAGAAAAAGATTAAAAAATAGCTATTATGATATAAACATAATAATAATAATAATAATAATAATAATAAGATCAATAGATCATAATTTTTAAATGTAATTTAACTAGTAATTACCTAAATGAACTAAAACATCATTACTAGAACCATATAAATAATCCAAATAGAATTTTATAAATATGAATTAACTAATAATGACCAAATCATGAAATAGAAATATGTCAAACATAATCATGCAAAAAAAAATTGTTTTTCTAAAAACACCAGTGTTTATTTTGAACACATGGAGGCTTGAGAATGTCATTGCCCCCACATCATGGCCATGGGTTCATCATACAAAACAAATTTAAAATAATGAAAAAAAATTTCTTAATAAACCCAAATGAACTAACTGGGGTTTTAAAAATACAAATAACAAATTTATAAACTTAACACAATAAAAAATAAACCCCATATATATATATATATATATATATATATATATATATATATATATATAAGTTTATATAGCCACCACAGTCATGGTCGAGCCATACAATGGTTGCCATACAATAATAAAAGAAATAAAAGTCATTAAATTAGTTAGAGTTTCTAACTATAAACACCATTATTCAGGAAAGAATACAAATGCCTATATTTATGGCTATAAACAATAACTAGTTTGCCATTTAAAACCACTAAAGAATGTAAACTTGGAATTTTAAAACATCACTTACTTGGAGTCCTGAAATCAACCATATAAGAAGGAAAAATCCACATGCTTTCAATCAAACCAATCAAACCAAATAGCTAAAATGAACCCTAGAAAAACTCTACTAAACTCTTACATGTATGATAAGTTCATGACTTAACTATAGTTTGAGCCCAAGAAAAACTCATGTACTAACTAAAATTTTTTATACCTTGGCTGCCATGCCCAATATTTCATCAGAGTCTCTCCAAATCATAAGGCTTCTCCAACAACCCAAAAAAATGACTAAATGAAAACATAAAACCATTTTATAAGTGTCTTGACCAAATGATTTCATGGGATGAGCTAATACCATGGCCCTAAGGTTGAATGACAACCAAAACAATCAACACTAATTCTAGTTCCAAAGGTGGTCATGGAACCAACATTACCTAAGCCCAAAGCCAAGTCATATCTTGGTTATAAAAAACAATGAATTCCATAACACAATACAAACAAAATGAATTCTCTCATTAAAACTCAAACCAGATATAACACATTTGGAATTCCTTCAATTGTATCAACAGTTGATGCAATTCATAACAATAAACAAGACCAAGATAACCATGAAAAATACTAAAGAGTCAACCACATAAAAAAATTGACTATGAATATAAGAGCAAATCAACATCAAATTTGACAAGTTATTAAGTCCAATGAAAACATAATAGACAAGAATGACTTAAAATGATGATATCAAATAGATAATAACTATCTTAAAACCAACACAACTTGGAAAATCTAGCAAGTAATAAATTCAAAAACATTTATAAAATTAGTGATTGTACTAAGGTCAAAAGTGACTATAAATCAATCAATTGAAAAAAAAAATTAAAATGATAAACACTCAGAACTTTAACCAAGTAAATAGAATGACTCATCACTTAATAAATAGTACTATCAAGCTCAGTTCGATAATAAAATTTATTATTTTAGTTCATCCATGTTATTTTTCCATATTTATCTGATTCTTAGGTTTAAACACAACCTAGCTCAAATACATGTCCCTATAGTCAACGAATAGATCATCAACAATATCTAGACATCTTTATGCAATAAATATAATGATAACATTTAAATAATACATCTAAACTAAATAGTAAATCAATACTTATTAAGCATAAATATCAAATGCTATAATGAAAATTATATTAAAAACTATCTCAACAATAAATATAATGGATCAATACAAATCATATAACTGTAATACCATAGTAAAACAAACAAATATGTCTTGAATAGTTCACAACTAACTATATCAACAAATGAAATAAAAGAAGATCAAACAAGGTCATGATAGATGTATAAATTGATTTTGGATTGCATGCCTAATATTAATGCTTCTTATTCAACCATGTTATTAATGACATCAAAATTCAATCAAAATGATTAATGTATAATTTTATCATGTGGGTTAGTTAGGATGCATCCTACCCTAGCTCTGTGGAGGCATTTTTTCCCATCAAAATAAAGTGTCCAAGTATCTTTATGTAAGTCAATTATAACTTTTCTTGATCAAGGGAGAACATGATCTTGAGCCACATGGGTATGGTGAATCCATTCGGGAAGGTCATGTTTCTTTCTATCCTTTGTAATTCCCATAAGAATAGATAGGCTTGGTTAGTTAGTTCTTTATGCATGTTTCATTATTTATGGACTAATCTTTAACTAACTTGATTTGTAATCCTCTCTACACTCATTATTCAAATAATTTAGGGTTAGATCTAATTCGACAAGTGGCCAAACCCCCTTGCATTAAAAAAACACTTATTTTTTCTCTCTTGCTCACATTTTACTTGCTTCCTTGGATGAATTATCAATTGAGCTCAACATCCTTGCCTTATTTTCTAAATCATGCCTTTTCTAACTTGTATAGATTACTTATGATGCACTTTCAGTTGAGTCCAACATATTTTGAGCATGCATTTGCAACATTTGGTGGGTTATTTTCTATTGATAGTTCAGGCAGGTGTGTTTTTTTTGTCACTCTTTCTATTTTCACTTAAACTTTTAATTTTACAACAACTACAAATTGAACTACTACTACAACTAAACTCAACACCAAAATAGAATCAAGTTTAATAAATCCACTAACTCCATTTAACTATCACAAATGGAAAATTAAGATGGTAATCATTCTAATAAGTAAGGGTTTGTATAGGATAACCATGGGTTATGAAACTAAACCTAACATAAATGTAAATAAATTTAAGTGGTATAATTGTAGTGATGAATCTTATGGAATATTATGTTTTTAATAGCACTTAATCTCCTTTTTGACTGAGAGCCTACCAAATCACCTAATGATGTATGGACCATTCTGGGAAATCTTTTTTGGGAGAAAAATTTGATGAGAGGTCATTAACTTGAGAATGAAATCATTATCCTAAGTCCTAGAAAATTTGACACCCTTTAGTATTTCTTCACTAATTTCAAGTCCTTGAGATTACAGTTGAAATCATGTGGGATAAAGAAACAAGATGACCAACTTATTATTTCTATACTTTCTAAGGTAGATCATGATTATTCAATCTTTGTTTGTACTTATATGCCACTAAAAGTGTTCTAGACACTGAATGAAAAATGCCTTATTTATATGCCTTTATTTTTTATTTAACTCAAGAATAAGACACGTTAATACATATGGGCACATTGAAGTCCTCAAAATCTCAAGACCCAATTGTTGGGAATGAGATAACAAAGAATTCAAACAAAGAGAAGAAGAATAAGGATAAGGATAAAGATAAGAAGAAAGAATCAACCTCTACCAAAATAATAACTAAACCCTCCTCTTCCAATGAAAAACCTAAGAAAGATAAATTTGAGTGTGCCTATTGCAAGAAAAATGGGCATGATGAACACAAGTGCATGAAGAACAAAATTGATCACTAACTCATTTTATATATAAAACAAATAGGTGTTCTGGAGTCTATAAAGTAGAATTCATGAACTCAATATTCTTCTAAGATAAAATGAAAAGATAAGGAGAAAGAAAAGAGCAAAGATATTTTAGTAGTTGTAGCTCCAACCTCTTCATGGGTTATTGAATCTAGTGCTTCCCATTACATGGACTCTTCACAAGTTGATTATTCTTCCTTAGAGCCTTGTAACATGTCCTCTATCACCTTGGGTGATGACACTTTAGTAGAAGATGCAGTGAAAGGGTTTGTTGAAATATATGGAGGAACATTTAATAATATTTTAAGTTTTCCATCAATTTTAAATAAATGCCTATCAGTATACTAAATCACTCATATCAACAAGGACATGTAGGTAGAGTTTTCACTAGATTCAATCATAATCAGATATTTTCATAATGGTTCTATAGTGGAAGTGGGTAGGGTAGATAACAAAGCTAGGTTAAATACCTTCTCACATTTTTCACCTGATTATTTTCTAACTTCATTATTGACTCATTCAGATGGAGTTAAAAAACTTTGGCATAAGTGGTTTGCCCACCTCAACTACTATAACCTAAAACAACTCAACAAATATGACATGGTCACAAGATTTTCTTGAGTCTATTTATCTAAGGGTATTTATGAGGGTTAATCCCTTGGGAAACATCTCGAAGAGAAATTTGACAAAAGAAAATCTTGAAGTGATTCACAAGTATTGGAGTTAGTATAGTGTGATGTATCTGGGCCTTTTCCCATCTATATTTTATAAGGGGTAAGTACATTCTCACTTTCATGGATGTTTTCTCAAGATACACATGGGTCTAACAAATATTTTAAGTGTTTGAATATTTTCAAGACTTCAAAGCAATTATTGAGAAATAATCTGATAAATTCGTCAAGGTTATTCAAATTGACAATGAAGGTGAATATGTCAACAATAGATTTGAGTAGTTTTGAACCATATATGGGATTGATTTATTGTAGATAATTAATTATATTATTTCATGTAATTGAGTTAAAAAAATGTAAAAATAGATCCTTAAAAGATATGGCTAGCTATATGATTCACTCTAACTCCTTGGCACCTTAGTTTTGGGCTGAAACCATTAATTATTTTTGTTATATTTAGTATATGTTTCCTCAAAAAAATTTAAAAGGCATAACTCCCTTTTAATCTTGGTATAGAAATAAACCTACAGTTGATCAATTTAGGGTTTTTGAATCCCTAGATATGGAATGTATACTGAAAAATAAATGTAAAGATATGGAACCTCATTCTAAGACTTACATCTTTATAGGTCATACAAATGATGCTAATGGGTACCACCTTATTCATCTAACCACACATAAATTATTCATATAAAAAAGTGTTCACTTTTAGGAGAGTCCTAAAAACTCAACACTTCACACTTCTCCTTCATTAGATTCACTTAAACTTGATGATTCTTCTTCTGACTTGGATCATCTAGTGTAGGTTCCTGAGCCAAGGTTTTCCTCTGCTTATTTCAATTTTGATAGTAAGGGAAATGATGGGGAGTAATCTACATTAAACTCTATTCATGTTTCATAAGATGAGGATTCAACACCTAACTCATCAACATTTAGACCCCTTTGTGTCAGATAGACACTTCAGAGTGTAGGTACTTGGGTAGGGGATCCAATAGATGATAGATATACTTAGGCAGATTATCAGAGTGCTCCACATGCTTTCTATGCTTTATTTTTGGATCCACATACATTCTGAGAGGCTTTAGGCATACCTAAGTGGGATAGTAATATGTAGGAATAATATTCTTCCCTAATCAAAAATCACATGAGATTTGAATTCACTTCATAAAGGAAGGAAGATGGTTAAATGTAGATGGATATATCGGACCAAGTTTTTAGTAGATGGGTCAATTAATAAGTACAAGGCATGATTGGTTACCAAGGGTTTTTCATAGGTAGCCATAATTGACTACTTAGATACATTTACACATATTATAAAGATGAATTTGATCTGACTCACACTAGCTATAACCATAACACATGGTTGAGATGTGCACCAGATAGATGGAAAGAGTTCATTTATTCATGGAGAGCTTGAGGAAGAGATCTACATGGATCATCTAGTTAGATTTGTTTATGATTGATCCGTATTTTGTAGACTTATAAAATCCATCTATGGAATTAAATATGCCCTTCAATATTAGTGCACTAAAATGGATTATTTCCTCCTTGCTTCAGGTTTCACCATGTGTCATTCAGATCCCAATGTATTCTTATTGAATTAGGATGATTATTTACTAATACTGATCCTTTATGTTTATGATATTTTTATCATCACAAGTTCCTCATTATCTATTATAGTGGTGAAGTCAGATCTACAACACATATTTGACATGATAGAGTTGGGTTTTCTACATTACTTCCTCAAAATCAGGATTTCACAATCCAATTTAGGGATTTCACTTTCACAACCCAAGTACGCTCTTGATCTTCTAGCTCAATTTCACATGGCTAATTATAATCCATTTTCATCTCCCTTTCTATCAATATTCAAGCATGAGGCTAATTATCTACACCTTTGGTTGATGTCACTCAGTATCAACATATTATTGGCATCCTCATTTATTTGACTCATACCAGGCTTGATATTTCATATGCATTAGGCATTGTTTCATGATTCATGCAATATCCCCATGAGTTGTATTGGAAATCAACCAATCAAATACTCCACTAAATTTATGGCTCTTATATATTTAGGATTTAGTATAGATTTGGCATAGAGATTGAATTAGTTGGTTTTTCAAATTTAGATTAGCTTGACAATATCAAGACTTAGAAGTCCACTTCAAGTTATAGTTTTTCTTTGGGTTCTAGTCTTATCAATTGGTCTATCAAGAAGTAAAATGCTATTGTTATATCATCCATAGATGTATAGCACATGTTTGTTATTAATTTAATGACTGGGGATATTTGGCTTCAAGGGATTCAATCTAAGTTTGTAATTCCTTTTTAGGAAACTCACCATTATCTATTATGACAACTATAATACTATATAGATATGCATGAATCTGGTCTAGCACTAGTAGACCAAACACATTAAGATTCACATGAATTTTATCTAAGAGATTATTCATGTTTAGGTTATCAACTTGAGATTTTTCCAATCTTCAAATTATGTTGTAGATATCATTACCAAACCCTTCACTAAGAACAAAGTTCATTCATCTACGAGCTCTTCTTTGGGTGCAGTCTACATGAGAAGTAAAATCATCTTCAAGGGGGGATTTTAGCCTCTACTTTTATTTCTCTATTTTTAAGGGAATTTCTTCCTATGAGTTTTATCCTTTTCTCTACTTTATGATAAATTATTTTGTACATGGGTACCTCATCAGCCCTAGTTTCTAGGACCCATTTTTTACACTACCCACCTAAGTTGTGCTTATTGGGGGGGTGTGTTAGACTAGGGGTTTTATTTTTTCCCATATTTATTTATTATGGGATTTTCCCTCACATTGAATTTTCATACATTTATGGATAAGCTTGATTTTATGTGAAAGTTGATTAGGTGACTAGGAAGTAACTCCCTTGACTGACTATTTTGGGTATGGGAGTTGCTCCTCTATTCTTGGCCCTGTTGACCACCTTTTGTGTAGAAATTAGTATTCTATTTTGGGGGTATATTGACCACATTTTATGGAGGAGTTATTAATAACTCTCCTATTTTTACTTCTTACATTTTTGAGCTTTATTAATGGAATTTTGGATTTTGGCTCCTATCTCTCTTTATGCAATATTTTATCTTGTGTATTTCATTTGATTTCAACTACTTCATGTTGTGCACTTTTTTGGCTCATGCATTCACTTTAATCATACATTTAGCTTATCCAGACCTTAGACTCAACTCTAATAGATACCAATTTTGAGTAGTTTATGGGTTTAATAAATTTAGTGTCCAAAATTTGAATGATTTCTTTATGACATAAGGTAGAAATTTTAGGTGGGAAATTTCATTGATTTTTTCTAACAAGTTTAACATTCTGATAAGTGATGATGTTATGAACCATGATGCTAAGATCACTTCCCAGCATATCTTCATATGATCTAGCAAATGATTTATGATATTTGTCAAAAAATAAACTAAAATTATCATGTTCCTCAAGAGTGAGTTATTTATAAATGGTAATAGGTTGAGGACATGTTGGTGTACCATATTCTATTTTTTAGTTTCCTCAATGAGCATAGTTTTTCCATCTTGGAATGGTATGGGTTAGGAGGAATGGAATAAATAGGTTGTGTTTTATTATCCACACTAGTAATGAAATTATTAGAATAATGAACCTTTTTCTTAAATTTACCAAGTTTATGATGTTGGTGTGGACGCTGAGGTTCTCTAGTATGGAGTAGCTCAAGTATAGCTCCATCACTAGGAAGCATGGCCATGGTCCATAATATTTGACATCTAATTCCAAATCATTAATTTTATTACCATTGTTATCATATTTAGAATGTATTTGTCAAACCTTAGTAGCTTTAGCATCTAAGGTAATTTCTAGTGTAATAGTGGTTATAGATTTCATATTGGGGGTATTTTGTTGACTAGAGTAAACCAGATTAGTAATGTTTATTTTAGTTTTTCCAATAGGTAAATTTTCATTCATATTGAGTTCTATAACCTTGGTGGTATTGATGTGATCATGAGAAGGAAGAATATATTGTATTATGTTAGTTTGTGTAGAAATTTTAGAAGATTGTTAAGTTAAGATTTCTTAAATTACACATGGGGTATTTAATAATGGAGGATTAATGAGAGGTACATAGCTTTAAATTTTTGATTCAATGTCAAATGATATATGAATGAAATGAACATCATAATTGAAGGCATTTATTTTTACTAATTTCTTTTTATAATTTTGTACATCTAAATCTTATGATTGGGTTTGGGCCATGCTATAATTATCATCATAAGTGTGAGAAATAGTATGTTTCTATTTTTATGAGAGAATCTATAGTCAAAACACCTAAATTATTAATTTTTTTAAGAGACATAGTTAAAGTATCTTGAAATAATTTGGCCACTTCATATTCATCACATATAATTAACCTTCTATGTAAGAAGATTCATATGCATTGTATGGAGGGGGAGCCCTAATAATATTGCCAATTAGAGGAATGGTGCAGTCACATAGAAGTAAATAAGGAGGAAGCCATTACATAATATAAGGGGGTAGTCTATTGGTATTAAAAGTGTTTTCTAATTTATTAGGTTCATCGTCATCTAAATCAGTGAGAGTAACATGTAAATTAGTTTTCATGTTAACAAATTTAGGGAGAGGTTCACTATTAATGTGGGGAATGGTTGGAATGTGATATTAAGATTTAGGATTTGGTAGTTGTATGCTCCATAGATTATTTGATAATTTTTAATGATGTCATGTAGATGTTAAGGTGAGTGGATGAAGTGCCTTTATAGTTAATGTGACAATGAAAAAGTGTGCAATATGCTTGAAGTATGCTTGGTTGATCTTTTATTTTGGCATGGTTAGATATGATCAGGGATGAGTATGGTGATATGAGGATGTGTAATAGGTCCCTAATATGTTTATATGTTTTGAGTGTTTTTATGTATAATTGAAATTCATCTAGTTGTCCATAATTTTCATCTAAACACTTTGGGTCCAATGGTAGAAAATTTGAGTAGGTAGTTTGATGACATCACCATTGCTATGTGTGGATGAGTCAAGAGAAAATGGTCACATGGGTTTGTTAAATATTGTGCCTAATTTTTATGTAATAAATATTAGGTCACACACCTAAGTGCATAAAAAGATATACAAGTGAAAATTTGGGCTCCTTGGCATTTTGATAGTGTTTTCTCATACTTAGCCAAATTTGCATAAGGCAAGGAATAGCTAAGTAAGCATTTTGATGTAGTCATATCTCACACATGTGGATGTTTAAAGAGAATGTGATCATTTTATTTATTTTTATTCCTATTTGATTTGTGTTAATTTTTAGTTCAAACACAAAATCACGGTAAAATATATGCATGATCAAAGTTGGCCTTCTAGATAAGTTTCTGACATAGTTGGCTCTATGGCAAAAAACTTTGAGTGAGAATTTTAATGGTGATATATCTCACATGTGTGAGGGTTATAGGATTATTTTGTCACATAGTTGGATTATCCTATGTGAAGAGATCATATGTCCAAATTTCAGAACATGCGAGTGAGTGAGGTAAAAGATATGACTGTGCAAAGTTGGCCTTTTAGGTAGATAAGCAAGGTTCCCATAGTCAAATTTCCAGAAGTTAAAGTTTGAGCAACCCAAAGAGAGATAGATGGATTGTGTTTGATCCAAGATGTTAGGAAGTAGTGAGATGAGGATAGGTGCATGATGTTTAATGTTAAACAAAGGTAAAGAATAAGGATCAAATAGTTTGCATGTATTCATATAGATTGACCTAACATCATGAGTGGAGTCAAAGTGGTTAAAGTGATAGTCATTTAATGACATTAAATATCAAAAAATATTAATGGTGCATGATTGATCTAAAATATGAGGACATAAGATCTGAGCATATTGTTCAAAGTTTAACTCTGATCATTTGTATTTAAATATTCAAATTTAATAAGGGAAAAATCAGTCTATGATTTTTAGACCATATATTTTTATCAAGGATGAATTAGCTCATGTTTTAAAAATAAAATATGAAGAGGAATCCATGTCACATCTAATAAACCTGATTTAAATATTTTTAAGTATGTACATTCAAATATATTAAGTTTCAAAGTTGACTATGTGTTTGTGCATGGATTGTAAGTGATCCGAGAAGATTGTTCAAGCTTGTTTTGATATTATTTTGATATATCTTCATGAATTGGATATTGGGGAGTGTTGTAGAAGCCATGAGGTTGATATATGGTCATTATAAAGGTTTTTAAATTTTTATTTATTATGAAAAATGGTTTAAAATGTGAGTGTGTGTTCATTCATAATGATTGTGTGTACAAAATGTTATTTAAGTGAATTATGCTTAAGCAAAAAGGTTCTATGTTGGTTGTTGAAACTTAAGGGAGACCTATAGATCATATATAATGGGTCCTTCATTTTTTTAGTGGTTATGTGTTCTTTTCTTGTTTAATGAAGTGCTAAAGAGTGAATGGGTTCACATGAGACCTATAAGGGCTACAAGGGCCTAATTGAAAGGTGTAGTTCCTTAAGGGTGACCCATAAATGCTATGGTCTACCTATGAAGATTTTTTTTTGGGACATGTCTTGATGTGAGATATTATTTAAATATTAAGGCATACCTAATGGCCAACCAAGGTAGTGATTATTATGTTTTCTCTATAAATAGTGAAACCAAATGTGTTGGTTTATAGACTTGGAGATAGACTTTGAGAGAGAGATGTGAGAGAGGCTTGTATGTGTGAATTTTGGATTGAAGGAGGGGTAGATTACCCTATGGATGAGTTAAAGAGAAGAATGGATTTAGGATTATTTTTATGACATTTAGGTTATAATTATGTTGGCATAATAGTGATCTTATAGATTAAGTATGAGTGAAGGTGAAGAGTGATAATTAGAGGTCCATCATCAGGTGTTGAAGACATCAATTCAAAGGTGGATGTATTCATAGTTTTTTTTATGTCATCTCAACATCTAAGGTGGTTTCATCCTCTTTGCAAGGTGAAACTTGTTAAAGTTCTAGTTGTTATTGTAGCTCAGTTAGACAGGTATTGTAGCACCTTGTGGGATTGTAGTTTCACTAAATAGGGATTGTAGTTCCTTGATCAATTATACCTAGTATAAATTTGTTCTTTATATTATAAGATAGTATTCTAATTATAGGTTTTGTTGTATTTTATTTCCAAAGAGGGTTTCTCACATATGTCATGTGTTATGATATTGATCTTGCATTATCTCTCTTGCTCTTTGATATGCATGGTGTGTATGCTTCATGAATGCTTGTGGTAATTGGTTAAGTGCTTGTAAAGATCATAATTGAATTTAGATTATTTAGGCTCATTGATTCACCCCCCTCAATGATTTTACCTCTAATAATTGGTATTAGATCAGGTCCTTTGGTAAAGGCTTAATAGCTTAAAGATGATCCAAGGTACAATATAGGTAGTCATCAATGAGGTTTCTCTACTAAGCAAGAACCAATGTTAAATGGATCTAATTATGTTTTTTGGAGTGTAAGGATGAAGACATTCATTATGTCCCTAGGGTTTGATGTATGGTAATATATTCTATATGGTTATGTTTCTCCTATTACTCTTCTATCTAGTGCTACAAACAAGAAGTTATTTGAGAACAATTATGAGGCAATGAATGCTATCACTTGTGGTCTTTTAGAGATTGAATACACCAAGGTAATCCATTGTAAATATACTAAAGAGATATGGGACAAAATATAAATCATTTTTTAGGGATATTCAAATGTCAAGCTTGATAAGTTATAAACTCATAGAAGGAAATTTGAAAGTCTCAAGATGAAGGAAGAATATTATGTGGCATCCTTTCTACATAGAGTTGATGAGACTGTGAACATCATCAGAGTTCTTAGAGGGAATCTTAAAGAGGCTATTATAGTTATAAGGTATTAAGGTCTCTATTACTCAAGTTTGATCCAAAAGTATCTTTTATAGAAGAGAGTCTTGATCTTACTCAGTTGAAGATGGATCAATTACATGACACCCTTATTGCATATGAGATGAGAGTAAATGATGATATACCACTAAAGAAGGAAGTTACATTAAAAATAGATATGAATCCTAATAATAATTTCCAAGGTAATAAATCCAAAGAGGATGACATATCTAATATTGATAAGGATGAACTAATTGCTTTGATTACTAGGAAATTAAACACAGGCTCAAGGAAGTATAATGGTAAACTACCCTTCAAATGTTTCAACTATGCAGAGATAGGACATTTTTCTCATAATTTCCCTCATAAGTAAGATAATAATGTTGATGAAGAGCATGGTGAAGGTCAAGAAGAAGACAAGAAGACATATGGGAAGAAAAAATTCATAAAGTATAATAACAAGAAGAAGTCCTTCAAGAATATGAAGAGTCTCTAACACCAAAGAAGATTGTAGCTCATTATATGAGAGTGAAGACAGTGACTCAGAATATGATCATGAAGATGATGGTCCTACTAAATATGAAGCTTTGTTCATGGTTGAGGAATGAATTTTCTCACATCAAGAGTCTACTTGGAGTGATTCAAATGATGATGAATATGAGATGGACTATGATACTATATTGACAAATACTCTTGAAGAACTGAAGATTGAGAATAAGATCAATAAGAAGATGAAGTCTAAACTTAAAGAATATGAGAAGTAATTTAGTGTGTTTGAGGTAAGATTGGTTGAAGACTCTAGGGAGCATGAAGGTGTTGTCATGTTTCTTAATTCTAAGTTGGAATCTATGTCTAAAATTTTAAAAGCCAAAGAAAAAGAATGTTCAAGTTATGTCTCTAAAAATGAGTCATTTATGAGATTTGAAAAGAGATCATGTGATATAGACAACATTCTAAGTGGTCAAAAGCATGATAGTGATAAGACTAGTCTTAGATATGAAGAAAAACAAAAGAATGCTACTAAAGACAAGATGAAGACTAATGTAAACTAGGACAATCATACTTTAAAGACAAATCATCAGATAAAGACTAAAGGTACTAGAAAAATGAGCACAAATTAGATTAGACATACAAATGACATGAGATATGCAAGATTCAATGGTTATTGTTACACATGTAATCAATTTGGTCATAGGGATAGAGAATGCAAGAGACCTATTAGAAATGAGTTTGCTTGGAACTATGATGGGGGTCATCAGTCAAAACATATAAATAGAGTTAAGTTCTTTAATTGTTATGAAATAGGACATATTAAAAAAATTTATCCAAATAAGGTAAGCCAAGATACATTTCTTGTAAAAGGTATAATGTGCTACAATTATGAACAAAGAGGTCACATTTGTAGGTTCTACAAGCAAAGTTCTATAAGTCAAAATAGGATTAATCAGGCTCCTAGAGTGGAAAAAGATGACATGTTAACACATCAAAGCAAAAATTGAGTAGTGTGTGTCATGATGAGACTTTAGGTCCAACTAATCTATTTTCTATGGTGGATAATGCTTCAGAAGTTGAAGAGTAATAAGGGCTCTCATTGTCTAGTCATGTTGAGAATGAAGAGATCAAGCTCAAGGAAAATACTAAGTTGTTGATTGAGGATAGTTATGAAGTGTGCATGGATCCAAGTGAAAATTATGTTGTTGTTGAGCATGTATCATGCAAAAAACATCAATTATCTATGCCTAGTGATAAAGTTCTAAACTAGAAGGTGGATTATTCAAAAGAAAAGGTATGTCATGAATCTTTGTTGTCTCCATGTATTATCAATCCAATCCTATAAAATAAGGACAATTTTGTAGTGGATGATGAAGTCATTTTTATTAAGCCAAAGAAGAATAAGAAGAAGAAGAACTATAAGTATTAGATGACCAAGGAGGAGAAGGAATATGAGGAGTTGTGGGAAACTCCTAGTTTCACACCATGGTAGAGCAATGTGATGTATAGGAGGTATCTATTTATGTTTCTTAAGACTCTTTTTAGTAGAGAAGAAATTTTGTATGCTCAAAATGATAATGAAAATTAGAGAAGGTCTTTGTTTAAGGGGGAGCTACAAGTTCATGAGCTTAATCTAGAGTTTTGTGAAGGAGCTATTATGTAAGGTCAAAATGGGTATATGTAGATGGATTAAGGAGATTGATGAAATTTCAAGAAGAGTTTGATGCTCAAAAATGTCTATACACTTGTAATGTGCTCTAGGTGCTTTTGTGGTCTGAAGGTATGTTTGTGCCAATTCAATATTTTTGAGTGCTCTCAATTTTTCTCAATTTTTGGTTTAAGAGTAAGCATGCCTAAAATTAGTTATAGGAAGTCATGGATCCAAAAATTTTTAAGGATAAAATTTTATTCTATAAGTGTGTGATTATTGTCTCCAAGTTTGCAAAAAGTTTTAGAGGTGTGTGTTGAGCAGAAGGAGATTTGTTGACCTTGTTTGTTTTAAGTTTCTAGGGTTTTAGTCTATCCTAGAAAAATGGTTTGCCTTATGAATTGAGGTTTGAGGATTATGAATAGGTTTAATGGGCCAAATGGGTTGTCAAATTAATATTTTCATAGATTTGAAGTTTTTTGGTTCTCAAGTTATTCAAGTTTTTATCAAGATGAAGGCCTAATTGGAGAGTTAGTTTGTGAAAGAAGTATGTTGTAGAGATTGAGATAGGTGTTGATTTTTTTTGTGATTAAAGGTAAATATTAGAGTGATCTAGACATGAAGTTTTAGGTCCTAAATTTGTGTTTACTAAAAATTATGGGCTCTACAAGTTCTAGCTAGGGTTACAAGGAGGCTAGACATGCCTAGTTTGAATAAGTATTTTTTTCTTAGTTTCTCCAAAAAGCAAGGTATATTTATTTAAAGGAGAGTTCTCAAGTTGGTTTAGTGCATGTTTATTTTTTGGTGAGTGTCATGAAGTTCTAATGGTGATTCTTGAGGTAGCTTGAGAGAGAAGGCTAGTGAGCATGAGTGGTGGCTCTTCATGGTGTATGAATATCTAAAGATGATCATATGATGAAATGGTTCAGATATCTTAGGGAGAGTCCCTCTCATATGTTTCTTGATAAGTTCCATTATATTTTAGTGGGTTTTGTGTGTTATTTCTTCATTGGTTAAGTGCTTAGTTGAAGAGAGTGTTGGTAAGGAACAAGAGGAAGTTGTCAAGGTAAGAAGAAGTACGCTCAAGGTAAAGGGGAGTTTGTATCATCTTTATAAGGTGGTCCTATCCTATTGGTGGTTATTTTAGGTCCTCAAGATTATATTTTCCCCACTTTGTCATTATGTCAAAGGGGGAGAAAGTTCCTATTGTGAGAGTGCTTGAAAAGAGAGAAGGAAGGTGAGATGTATCTTGTTATATGATGGTTGTTGACATAAATGACAAAGGGGGAGATTATTGAAGAATTTTCAATGATGTCATGGAGATGTCCAGGTGAGTGGATGAAGTACCTTTATAGTCTATGTGACAATGATAAAGTGTGCAATATGTTTGTCCTAGTAAGCTTGAAGTATGCTTGGTTGATCTTCTATTTTGGCATGGTTAGAGATGGTTAGGGATGAATATGGTGATTTAAGGATGTGAAAGAGATCCATAAGATGTTTTATATACTTTTATTTCTTGTATTCATAAGTGGAATTCATCTAGTTTTCCATAGTATTCATCTAGACACTTTGGATCTAGTGGCATAAAATCTGATTAGGTAGTTTGATGATGTCACTATTGTCACGTGTGGATGAGTCAGGAGGAAATGGTCACATGGGTTTATTAATTATTATTCATATTTATTATGAAATAAATATTAATTTATATACCTAAGTGCATCAAAATATATGTAAGTGCAAAATTGGGCTCCTAGGCATTTTGATAGTGTTTTTCCATACTTAGCCAAATTTGCATAGGGAAAGGAATAGCTAAGTAAGCATTTTGATGTAGTCATATCTCACACATGTGAAAATTTAAAGATAAGACGATAATATATATTTTTTATTAATTTTAATTCCTAGTTTATTTTTTCTAATTTTTAGTTCAAGTGCTAAAGCGTAGCAAAAGATATGCATGATCAAAGTTGGCCTTCCAAACAAATTTTTGACATAGTTGGCTTTATGGAAAAAAATCTAAGTGAGCATTTTAATGGTGATATATCTCACATGTTTGAGGGTTTAAATATTATTTTTTCACATTTTTATATTATCCTATGTGAGGATATCATATGGTCCAAATTTTAGGACATGCGAGTGAGCGAGGTAAAAGATATGACTGTGCAAAGTTAGCCTTCCAAGAAGATAAGCAAGGTTTCCATACTTAGTCCAATTTGCACAAGTTAAAGTTTGAGAAACCCAGAAAGAGAAAGATTGATAAAATTTTATCCAAGATGTCAAGAAGTATTAAGATTAATACAACTACATATTTTTAATGTTAAGCATAGGTAAAGGATAAGGATCAAACAGTTCATGTGTATTCGTACAGTTTGATCTAATGGCATGAGTGGAGTCAAAGTGATAGTTGTTTAATGGAATTAAATATTGAACAAGATTAATAGTACATGATTGATCTAATATGTGGGGAAATTAAATTTTATCATATTTTTTAAAGTTTAACTATGACCGTTTGCATTTAAATATTCAAATTTAACAAGGGAAAAACTAGTTTGTGGTTTTTGGACCATATATTTTGATTAAAGATGAATTTGCTCATGCTGTAAAAATAAAAGATGAAGAGAAATCCATGGAAATTATAATAAACATGATTTTAATATTTTTAATTATGTAAAATCAAATATATTAAGGTTCAAAGTTGACTTTGTGTTTGTGTATAGATTGTAAGTGACCCAAGAAGATTATTCAAGCCTGTTTTGATATATATTGATAAATTGGCTATTGGGGAGTGTTTTAGATTCCATGAGTTTGATATATGCTTATTATGAAGGTTTGACCATTCATATGTATTATGAATAATGTTTTATAAGGTGACTGTGTGTTTGTTCATAATGACTATGTGTACAGAATGTTATTTAAGCGAATTATGCTTAACCAGAAGGGTTCTATGTTGGTTATTGAAACTTAAGGTGGACCTATATATTGTATGGAATGGGTAAAATATTTTTTTAGTGGTTTTATGTTATTTTTTTTTAAATTTATTAAGTGATAAAGGAGTGAATGGGTTTACATGAGACCTATAAGGGCTACAAGGGCCTAATTGAAAGGTGTAGTTCCTTAAGGGTGACCCATAGATGTTATGGTCAACTTATGAATACTATTTTTGAGATTTGTCTTGATGTGAGAGATTAATTAAGGATTAATTCATGCTTAATGGCTAACCAAGGTAATGATTATCATGTTTTCTCTATAAATAGTGAAACCAAATGTGTTGGTTTATAGACTTGGAGATAAACTTTGAGGGAGAGATTTTAGAGAGGCTTGTGTGTGTGAATTGTGGAGTGAAGGAGGGGTAAAGTTCCCTATGGATAAGTTAAATATAAAAATAGATTGAATACTACTTTTATGACCTATAGGTCATAATTTTATTGGTATAATAGTGCTCTTGTAGATTTAGTATGAGCGAAGGTGAAGAGTGATAATCAGAGGTCCATCATCAGGTGTTGAAGACATCAATTCAAAGGTCAATGTGTTTATAGGTTTTGTTATGGTATCTCAACATCTAATGTGGTTTTATCCTCCTTAAAAGGTAAAATTTCTAAAAGTCTAGTTATTGTTGTAGCTCATATAGACATGTGTTATAGCACCTTGTGAGACTGTAGCCTTACTAAATAGGTATTACAGTGCCTTGATCAGTTATAGCTAGTATAAATTGGTTCTTGTTACTATAGGATAGTAGTCCAATTTCAAGTTTGAATGGGTTTTCTCCCCCAAGAGGGTTTCCCACATATGTCATGTGTTATGAGATTGATGTTGCATTATCTCTCTTGATCTTTTCTATGAATGATGTGTATGATTCATGAATGCTTGTGGTAACTAGTTAAGTGCTTGTAAAGATCAGAATTGAATTTAGATTATTTGGGCTCATTGATTCACCACCCCCCCCACTCAATTATTTTACCTATAACATGGATTAGGGTCATTTATATGTTTTTAATGTTTGACATTATGAATTAATTTGATACATTGACTACCTAAATAAGTAATGGACCACATACAATATGTCCATGGGTGACCAAGGAATATGTTTTAAGATAGTGGTAATTCAAGAACCATGAGCTTAGTGTGAATTATTTTAGGTCCAATAGTAAGTGGGAATAAAATACAACCAAGTGGTTTTTTATTTTTTTATAAAATATTCTACACATGAGACATGTTTTCTTAAGTTTTTCTTTGGTGTATTTAATTTTTTATATTAACCAAAGAGAAGTAACATTAATACCTGATCCTTCATCTACTAAGACTTTTTGAATAATGGTATTATTGGTCACAATTTTGATAAATAAGGGTGGACCGTAAGCTCAAAAAATAATTTCATCATTAATCATATACTCTTTAATAAATTCTATGGATGGTTTAGAGGATGTGGAAAATGGTTTCAATTATTTGCACTTTTGTAAGTGAAGGATATTTAGAAGGGATTTCTGAATCATGTAATGGTGGTTCTTAGATATCTTCTAATTTTTGCATAAGGAATTTGAAATGATATGGAGAAGTATAAACTAAATCCATGAGGGGAGTTTTACAAGGCATTGAATTAAGATCCTCCAAAAAATTCCAATGTGATTTAGAGGACATAGGACCAACACAAGGTTTATGAGGTATATTGTTTTTTGTAAGAATAAGATAACAAGGTTTTGGTTTTGTTTGTGTAAGTTTTTCCTCATTTGATTTAGAAGATATGGGTGTAGTATTTATATTATCTTTAAGTAATGATCCTCAATGGAGGGTTTATAAAGTTTAGTGACAGGGCCTTTGTGATTAGGTTTATGTCTATAATTGACTTTCGTTGTATTCACATATTTAGAATTGGTATAATACTAATCATAATCAGCATAAATTTTTAAAATATTGTCATTAAAATTTTTTACATTAGGGGTAGCAAAATATTTTTGAGGTTTAGATGTGGTTTTGGTAACCTATTTATATTGAGAAGCTTTGACATAATCATGATGACATAATTTTATCATAGAATCATGGTTAAATGTGTCTCCTAACATTAAAAAAAAAATAGAGAATTTGACAAGCCCATAACATGGTTCATGAGAATGACCCACATCAACATGAAACCAAAAAAATTTATTAGGGTCATACCATGAAATTATAACATTATTATGGGTAAAGGGTTTAGATGAACATAATAACTACTTCATTTATGGGACCATTAATGGTGGGTGGAAAGTAATTTGATTATCTACTTTGACAAATCCTACTTTTGTTTGAGGAGTAGTAATTTTAATTTAATTAGTTGAGGTTTAGAAAGGTTCCTTGGTTGACCTATGACTTGGTTCAAATTATTTCATAAGGAAATCTTTCCTTTTAGCTTGATTAAATGCTTTTTCAAAGTTTGTGGATAACAAGTTTGGACATTATACGTAATGGAAGGGGTTAAAGCAGCAATAAATAATTTGAAAAGATTATCATCATTCATGTTATGATATTATTTATGAGTCAATTATTTCTATCATTTGATGAAATCATGAGTTGAATCTAAGGTTAATTGCTTAGAATTGATCAAAGGACTAAGACAATTTCTTGGCAGATCATTTTTTTGAAATTCCTTGACTAAAGAATTAACCAAATATTATAATTGTGTAATGGAATGTTTTGTAAATTGATTATACCATTCTAAAACATCACAAATAAATTTTTTAACTAATATTTTAGTATTAGTCAATGTATTTGTTTTGATCCATTCCTTATAAAGACTAAAAAAATCCTTAAGAAAAGATGCAGGGTCTTTAGTTCTATCATATTTAATAGTTGGATAATTTTTTCCAATATCAATGGAGATAATGAAAGGAACTAAAGGTTCATTTTAGATAATTGTAAGCATCTTATTATGCATAAGGGGTTGCAGAATGAGATTCCCATTTACATCTCTAAGAGGAGGATGAATAATTTTATTATTATTTTGAGGTAATATGAGAGGAGGTTGATTAGTCATTTATAACAAATGATGTTTCATTTGTGTCATTTGAGAGGTGTTTTTTTTGCATAACATTTAGTTTTTGGACTATTTGTGCAAGGATTTGAGTAGTGTCAATTCATGTATTTTGATTATTAGTATTTAAAGGTAGAATATTAGGATTTTTAAGAGGAGTGTTAGTGTTGGTAGGAGTAACACTCGCATTTTAAGGGGTAGGGATGTTTCCTAGTGGATGATTCCCTATAGGATTATTTATTAAACTTAGATCAATTACCCCAATAGTGTAGTAAGGTATATTGGATAAGGAAGTATCATGAGAACTGTAAAATGGTTTAGAACCATCTACATCATTAGTTTGAGTGATTTGAAAAATGTTTCAATAAATATATTAAGGATGAGAATAAGTACACCAAGAGTGATTATCTTCTTTGATAGATAAATTAGGTAAAATAGAATAACTCATGTATCATCTAAATGGATTAAGGTTATCAATAAATATTTGAATAGGTGATTTAATGATATTTAATCAAGGTTAAAAGAGAACTAAAAAATTGTCCATTATGTTTAAGTATGAAAATTATGGGAATAAGATGAAGTTGAATAGATATTATATGGGATCGACTAGTTGAAATTGTATAGAACTATGTCATCGAAGTACTACATAGTTAGATAGGTCAATTCTTGAATGAACATATAAATAATAGACTAGATTAGATAGGTAGTATAGATTCAAATATGTTGACATATCTAGAAGGAAAGGAAAACAAGGCAATCTATAAAATATTGGGTTGACTAGGTTGACATAGTTACATAAGAAGTAAAAAAAAGTACAATCCATAAAAGACTAGGTCAAACAAGTTGACTTAATTTTGTAGGAAGAAAAATATAACAGTCTGTAAAATATTGGATCGAGAAAGTCGACCTAGTTCTATAGGAATAAAAATAAAATGGATTGTACAATAATAAGCTATAAGTTGATTGAGTTTTATAGGAATAAAAATAAAATAGTTTGTAAAAAACTAGGTTAACTAGGTCAACCTAGTTCTATAATATAGGAAAAAATTAAAATGGTCTGAATCTAGATGATTGAGTTTTAATTATATAAAAATAACTAAACACATAAACAACTAGGTTGATTTGGTCAATCTAGTTACAACACACAACACAAACCTTATATCAGTATTAGCTAATAAAAGTTTGTAATACAACATAGAATAAAAAACAAGCAATAATAGTGAAATTTAGAAGTTAACTAATTACTCAAAAACAAGATCAAGAAGTTGTACTAAAGGTTTTGATTGAAAGTGTAGGCTCCCAAAAATACTAGATTATATGTTGGATAGTGTTGGCCCAATATTTTAGATCACTCACTATGGAGGAAGTACTATTCTCATATCCCACTAGACTCAATTTTAAGGGTATGCTGGAAGTAACTTCTTGGTGTTAAACATTGACTAATGCACCACACAAACAAGTGGATGGTTGGATTCCTAAGGTTAAATAAAGAGGTAAATCCTAGGAATTTATAAAATACCATGAGGTAGGAGAAAACTAAAGACCATGTTTAGCTTTGTACTATGGTTGAGTATAAGGGTAAGCCCTTCACACCATGATATCTATAAATGATAGACAAACACCTTGAGCAAAGTATCGAGTATCCCTTCATGAAAATAGCTAAGTAGTTTTTAAAATTTTAGTACATAATTTCTAGGGAATACTAAACAAAGTGAAAAATAAGAGAGAAAATCAAATTTTTGAAAGCTAATTTACATTTTTTAGAAAGTAAATAAATAAGCAGCTAATTAAAAAGTAAAGTGAGTTTAATTACTATCAATGTAGGTTAATTCCATTTGATTGAACTAAGAGAAAAATAAATAGAACAAATTTGAACAATTTGAATTGGTTGTACAAACTAAATATAATAGATTAAAGTTGATCAACTCAATTTATTGAAAGATAGTCTAAAAGGAACACAATCGAGCTAGTACACTTAGCTTAATAGATAGAAATCAGATACATTTGACTATAAGGTATAGTTTTATAGAACTAAAAAATTGGTAAAAATAATACTAAAATTTAAATTTTGAGAAATAGTGGTAAAATGAAATTACTTAAAATTTAATATAAAAAATGTATTAAACTGGTTAGGGTGAACCTGAAAAATTATACATAGTTCATTAGGTTGATGCATTAATTTTCTAGAATATGTTGAGTTTTTGTTTAGAATTGTGTTATCAAAATGAAAATTTTAACCTATAAAGGTAAAATATAAAATATTTAGATAGAATTAAACAAGTCAACTTAGTATAAATAAAACTAGTAAATGATATAATAAATAGAACTATGTCGATTAGATCGACCTAGTTATTTAAATGGCAAAAGTAGAAAATAAAAGAATTGAGTAGATTGATTCAATTAAATTTTTAAGATTGGAAAAAGAAACTATATTTATTGGATCAATCTAATTTTCCAATACTAGAAATTCTATACATAAAAAGTTGAACAAAATCGACAAGCTCGCCCTAGTTGGAAAACCTACAAAAATATGCCCTAACTAGGTTGGTTAAGTTGACAAAGCTATAAAAACCTGAATATAGAGATAAAATAAGTTGATAAGGTCGATGGAGTATAAACACCTATGCACAAAGTGTTAAATTAGGTTGACAAGGTTGATCCAATTATTTGTAGAGAAAAAATATAAATCTGTGAGGGTTAGATTCATGTTAGGTTCACCAGAATGTATGTAAGTGAAATTAGACATATCTATAACTCATCATAATCAATAATTTTCAATATTAGAGAAGGTAATAAACTATCAATTATGTTTGGAAATATGTTTAAATCAGGGTCATGACCAATAATGGATCCGCTAAACCTACATTAAGGTATATCTTATCAAACAATGGAAAAGGAGAAATTTACAAGGCTTATAGTTAAATGCCATCTTGTGATAACCCTTGATAGGTCTTATGATTGTAAAAAATATCAATCAAGATAATCTAATGCTCACCAAATATTGTCACACAAATGGGGAAGATAATAAACATGCAAATAAAAATCTATCTATAATATAGAGATAATCTAAAGAAGGAGAGATACAATTCAATATATATTAACTCTAAAACATCTACTTATCTAAACAAGAAGGGATATGAATATAATTACCTTATTCAATTGAACTCATCATGCCTCAATCTCTACCATAGCCAATAGTGATTTTTAAGAGGTTTTTATGGGATTTTAATGATCATAAGGACAAATCAACTCTAGGCTATAAGAATCCTCCTATGCATCCAAGACCTTCACAAGACAAGTTACTTATTCAAGGCAAAAACCTAATCAATGAAACATCCTATTAATTGTATAAGAAGATTTATGAGGAGTAATGTTGCATAATTGAATGATCCTCTATTATAAATGAAATTAAAGGGGGTATATATAGCCATGGATTGACCCTAAACCCTCTCAAGAATTTAGTCAACACAATTGGCTTGGTCGACCTCGTTAGATAAGAAATAGAACCATTAGGTATCAAATTATGTTATCTTAGGATGACAAAGTTCCATAACATACACTAAACCCAAAATGGGGTCAACATAGTTGACTGAGTATGAAAAATCCTAAAATTGGGTTTTTACTTAGTTAGGGGTTATTTTTGATAGTGACCTATTTAGGGAAGTGTTGTCACTCAATTTTTCACCCTTGAAGACATAGTTCAATCCTTTTCCAAATTGAGTATAAAATAGGATTACCCCTGGGCCTATGGGTTTTCTATATTATGGGTAAACCTATAGATTAAAGGGCTAGGTCCCTTGGTTTATCTATTGAATCTCATCACCTAAACTACTAGCTTATTTAGATGAAAAGGGAGAGAGAAAACATAAAATAAACCTATCCTAATGAGGTGATGCACCAATTGTAACCTAACCACTACCAACCAATTGCAAGTACATTTAGATCACAAACCTGTTAAGTGTGATCTAGGAATTTGACTCAAGAGAAGATGGTTAGTATGGTGTTAGTTCCAAAATGAAATAAACATGTTAATAACATAACATCTCTAGGCCTAGACACTAGGGAGAACTTATTTAACAAGAGAAAATGACAAACACAAAAAAAAAGCAAGGAATAAAATACAAGAGTTCCTTCACCTTCCTTAGATGTTCTAAATGATTTTATAATGGTGGCTTGCTTAGCTTGTGCTCATGAAGTCCTTGGAAATGGAAGCTTGTATACCTCTATCTCTCTTTGGCACCTTTGGATTATGGCTTGGCTTGGCTTAAAATCAATTTGGCATGGTAACACTAGCTACATGAATCTTTTGGAACTAATCTTGCATTATAACTTTGTACTAATTAAGCTTAAAAATGATGTTGTTAGCCCTGCTATTTATAGATTTTTAGATTTGGCTAGCATTAACCTAAATCATCCATCTCAAGATTGATATGTGTGTTTAAGGATTAATTCAATTTTTGGAATTAATTTTTTAATTATTCTCATCATGGAATTGGAAGAAGGAGCAATTAAGAGGCATGGAGGGCATCATGGAAGGCATTGGTGAGGCATGGGAGGCATGAATCTTGATATTTGTGGCTTAGGGATGTCTTCTCAAGAAATGAGATCACTTGATGATGCAAATATTCAATATTCATTTCTAAAAATAAGTATTCAACAAGTTTCCATGGAATTATTAATTATTCCTTGATTTGGGTTAATTAGCTCTTAAGCATGATTAAGCACTTTATGCATAAATTACCCAAATTGATCAAAATGTCTTATTATTGGTCTAAAATTTGACTGATTAGAATTAGAAGATAATGTCAGATGCATTGGAAACATATTCCAATTTAGGATGTTTCTAACAACAAATAACAAAGGCACAAGTCTTGTGTAAAATATTTGATAGGGAAGAGCAATCTAGAGCACCTAGGTGAAAAATTGGCATTTTGACTCGAAATAAACTGATCAAAGTTATTTGGCCCATAAATTATATTACCCCATTTAGTGATACCCAAGCCAAAATCAGCACTTGAATATGTTAGTTTCACATAATTTAGCATGTTTTAGTGTTTCTAGACCAAATTGTACATTTTGGGTGGAAATTGGTCAAAATCTTGGTTGGAGGTTATTGACGACCAATTTTAGGTGTCTACAATTTTCCCATATTTGGGAAGGCATTGCAATATATAATCATAATAACATCTTCTTAAAATATGAAAAGGTCATGTATGCCTACAGCTACAATGATGATAAACTAATTGTATGGTGCCCCTTCAAGGGAATGGTTGGCACAAGGAGGTCAGCATAGGGTCCCTCAAAAAGAAAGAAGTGAAATGAGGGGACCAAAGAAAGGATAGATGATGGGGTGAAAACACAATGATATTGAAAAAATAGTCAAAATCATTAAGAATTCAAGTGAGATGGTGTACAATGGTTTGTCCAAAGGTGGTTATAATAATTATACCCTAATAGTGGCAATGTGGTATGATAACACAATGATTTATTCAAAGGTGTTTATAATCATTGAGAAGATGGAGCTGCCCTAGTTAGGGTAGATAAATAAGATAATAACATGCCCTTGTATAGGTAGAAATATTAAAGTGATGAAAACACAATAATTTTCCCAAAGGTGGTTATAATCATTGATAAATGCAAGCGGGATGGTGTGCAATGATTTGCCCATAGGCGGTTATAATCATTAGACCCCGATTATGGAAAACATGATAAACTTGGTCAAGGATGATGATGACTCAAAATAGAGGTCAATGATTAATTAGAATAACCTACTAGTAGGGAGATGCTCATCTAAACTAATAAAGGTTAAAATTCTTTTATGGCTAATTACTATATTTGGGATATGATTAGGATGGAATCGAGATATCAGTGCTAAAGAGATGCCACCATTGTTGAATAGACTTTTTGAAGTTGAGGTTTGTTGTAGCATGTGTCAGTAGGCATCATAGTATAAAATCATGAGGACTTGGCCAAAATATGCATGAGGATTGACTCTCATAATCCAATATTCAATAGAAAATAATGCACCAATGATAGAAACCATGATGATAATGTAAACATTTGAATAGGGATGGATTCAAGTGTAAGTGTGGGCAAAAAATCACCCAAGGAACACACATAAATTGAATCAAGGAAATAGTGCTAAAATAAAACAAATAGGCAAATAAACAAAAAATGCAATGCAATTAAAACCCTATGAACATTGCCCTTAGAAAATAGGTGACAACTTAACAAATGAACAAAAGGGGGGAATAAAAAAAAAGTAAGGGGGTGGTTGAGTTGTTTCCATATGCACTAGGCAAGTGGACGTTGCCTACATAGTTCCATGGATGTAATATCCAATAAAAA
Source organism: Torreya grandis (assembly GCA_037957365.1). Lineage (NCBI taxonomy): Eukaryota > Viridiplantae > Streptophyta > Pinopsida > Cupressales > Taxaceae > Torreya > Torreya grandis. The sequence continues at coordinate 292,678 of JARHVA010005796.1, forward strand.
ATTTAGTCCAAATGTAGTTCTCCTAGGGAATGGGAAGAATGTGATAACTGATGAAAACAAACATAATGGTTGTGATAGAAGAATAGGAATGGTCTTGAAAAATGGCAAGCACGTGAGAAAAAAAGGCTAAAAAGGATGGGAAAACTAAATGACAAGTGATTTGATTTTAACGTAGTAAGGGTTCCCAGAATCCTTAAGGCAAAGAAGTGGTCAATGTTTTTGTTGTTTTCTAATGATTTTGTAAATGTTTTTGGAAGTGTTTTGGAGTATCTAAACTTAATCAAGAATGATGAGATACTAAATGGTTCAAGCTCACAAAATGGTGAGAATATATAAACTAAGGTTGCTCACAAAATAACAAGAACGTAGCTTAGGGTGCTCACAAAATGGTGAGAGCATGGCTTAGGTTGCTCATAAAATAGTGAGATCATGGTTTAGGTTGCTCATAAAATGTTGAGAGTGTGGCTTAGGTTATTCACAAAATGGTGAGAGCATGGCTTAGGTTGCTCATAAAATGGTGAGAGCATGGCTTAGGTTTCTCATAAAATTGTGAGATCATGGCTAAGGTTACCCATAAAATGGTGAGAGAATGGCTTGGGTTGCTCATAAAATGATGATTTTTTGGCTTAAAAGGGTGACTGAGCTAACCTCAACAAGTATTGAGCACTGCCTACATAGTCCTAGAGTAGGACATCAAGTCACTATAGTTCCACCATTGTAGTGGAAGAATTTGACTAGTGCAGTAGTCAATTCAAATAAAATAGACACAGTAGGTAAAAAGGCATAGTATGACATAGGAAGTGGCAAGTTGGTATGTCAAATCTTAATATTTCCCATAGGTGGTTATAACTAAGACACAATGACATATATCAAAGGTACTAATTTACCCAAAGGTGGTTGTAATTAGTAGCAAGACCAGTGGTAAGAAAGAATAAAAAATGAAGGATGCAACTACTGAAACTTCTATCATACTATCCCAAAATATGATCTCTATCTAAAGTTATTGAACCAACTGATGAAATGGATTAGATACCTTGATGTTAAAAATGCAGAATGGATGACAAAAACCAAGGTCAAATGGGCTAAGCTATAGAATAGATAGGGCTAGTAGGTTAGAAATAAAAAGTGGAAATGGTGAAGAGGATGGATAAGGATGGTATTTATACAAATAATAATAGTGACAAAAAAGCATAAATGAAATGGTCTTTAAAAATAATACACCTTAATGCTCAAGCATAGTACCACTTGAGATGAATAATATTCATCAACTCTGGAAGTTCCTCTCCATTTGGTGTGGCAAGCCTGTATGCTCCTAATCTATAATTTATAGTGATGATGAAAGGAACTATATAGTTTGGTTTAAATTTACCTTTATGCTTCTTCTTGGTTGTGGTATTATTTTGGTTTTCTTTAAGAATAAGATCACCAAGTTTAAATGTTCTTTACTTGAAATGCTGATTATAGTGGCCTTTCAGTCAATTCTGATATGCTTGAAGATTATTGAGTGAATCCTTGCATTTCTCATCTATTAGGTCTATCTCTTATAGGTGAGATACTCAATAGTCATGATAATATAGGACATGCTTAAAAGAGATGTGTAGTGAAGGAAATTTGACCTCAATGGGAAGGATGGATTTAGTACCATAAACAAGTGAGTATGGAGCAAATCCTATGGGGGTATGATGATTGGTTTGGTATGACCAAAGGGTGGGGAATATCTAGAGGTTCCAATCATGATTCGACATCATTAAAAATATTTTTGAGAATATTGACAATGGTTTTTTTGGATGCCTCAACCTGGCCATTACCTTGAGGGTAATATGCTATAAAAAAATGTTGTGTGATATTATATTTAGTACATAATTGGTCTACATACTTATTCTTGAATGATCCTCCATTATCAGATATAATGTCAAAAGGAATATTGTAGTGGTAGATGAGATGGTTGAAGATGAATTTGGAAATTTGTTTTTCAGTCACATAAGTGAGGGGTATAGCTTTAACTTACTTATTGAAATATTTAGTGGTAGTAAATATATGTTTATGGTTGTCATATGAAGTGGGGTTAATCTTACTAATGAGGTCAAGTCCCCATGTAGAAAATGGCCATGGTGTCAACATCTACTTTACAATTTTGTTGGGGCATGAATAAAATTAGCATGCCATTGACATTTGTCACACTTTTTTATATATGCAGTGGCATCTGTGTCTATTATGGGCCAATAATAACCAATATACAAGAGAGTTTTTGAGAGGACTACCCTACTAGAATGGGTCCACATACTCCTTCATGAAATTCTCTTAATGATAATGTAGATTCTACTGAAGTTAAATAAAAAATTAGAGTTCCATCAAAACTATGATGGTAAAGGGTGGATCCAAGCAGAGTATAACAAGCAGAATGATGAATGAAGGATTTGGTTTATTTTTGAGAGAGGTTAGGTGGTATAAATTAGTCACAAAGGTAGTTATAAAGGTCTAGGTACTAGATATAACTAGGACCAACAATATCACAAATCATGGTGATGAGTGAAGGTTCATGAGCTGGTGCTGACAAATTCTTAGTGAGGAACTGATACTCTCTAGCTTTATCTATTTGTCAAATCAAAGAACCAATAGTAGCTATGACATCTACAGTTTTTTTACTATCCCTTAATATATGCTTAAACTAAATGTTGGAAATTTTTTATTTAAGAGTGTTGACCATGGATTTATATGGAACTAGCTTGTCATCTTTGGTCTGGAAATGATTTGTAACCTAATTGATGATTAACTGAGAATCACCATCAACTTGGAGTGAGACATATTCCAATGCACTACTTGTCAAAGTTTTGTAACAAGTTCTGATGAAACATTATATGATTTAATGAGGTTTATTTGTGATCTCCCAATGAAACATTGTTTGTAAGGCCTAAGAAATCATATAATGTTTCATCATTTTGGAACTCATTAATCGATAGAATAGATTCTTGTTGGTCCCAATATATCAGTTGGAGATAATATAATGGCAATGAGTTGTGATGAATGGCAAGGTAAGGATACAAATGGCGTTGTTATTAAATAAGTTGGTTTCAACTAAGTCATCAAAAGTGAGGCTATGATTAGATTCTACTTCACTGTCAACATCATTATCACTAGTCACTGGTAATGAAGTTTGAATAAGATATGTGGGGTCACCCCCAAGTGGTTTAAATCCAAGTCCATAAGGTCTTTTATACTTAGTCATGGAAATTGGCTCAATGCTTCCTTACTAATTAGATCTGAGGCCTCTTCCTTCATAATTGTGATGCTTCATGATCCTATTAGGAATAGGATACTTTACACTTTTATAAAAATCAGCCTGGTTGTCATTGTATAACCATGATTCATCTTTTTCAAAAGGGTCAGGTTCTAGGCTATATGTTGGTACAAAAGTGACAAATCCCATATCTTTACTCTTTTGTTGCTAATGCCTATGTGGGGTGACTTTAGGTCACCCAATGGTTTTCAAATTATGAGGAAGATTGATAATATGAAATGTATCATGAGTCACATACTCTCACAATCCATTATCTAGAATGGTGAAATGATTTGAAGCTTCAGGAGGTAGCATGTGGGAAAATGAATCCAAAGTATTAGGATCTATGCAATTATCTAGTGAAGGATCAATAAGTATAACCTTTCCTTTATCTTGCTTGGATCTTGGATTCATGTTGTACTAATAATTATAGATTTGAAATTCAACCTCAAGATGCTTGTAGTGTTCATATGGGTGTAAATCTCCTAGAATATTCACCTCCATCCCTGAGTGGGAAAACTTGATACATTGGTATAGTGTTGATGGGACTACATGAATCTCATGTAACCAAGGCTTGCCTAGAAGTATGTTGTATGATAACTTAAGATCAAGCACATGTAAAATTATATCATGGGTCAAAGGCCCAATTATAACTATCAAACTAATGGTGCCTTGTGATTCTCTTTCTTAATTATCATAAGCTTTGATAGTTATTGTCTCTAGCTAGAGATCTATCATTGTATACCCAAGTAGCTTGATGAGCTTTAAGGACACTAAGTTGAGGCCAGATCCATTGTTTATAAGGACACATTTCACTTTATGTCATATTATATAAAATTCTATGTATAATGTATTATTATGGAGTGGGTCAAGGGAAGACATATCGCTTTGGTTGAATGTGACTTGTTGGGATAGAGTTAGGTGTCCAATAAAAGCTTGAAATTTATCAAGGATATGTCAATAGAAATAGTAGATTGGGTCAAAAACTCATTCAAGATGTTCTTATGGATTATTGAGATTTACATTAAATCCAAAATATAAATTTGTGTCGGTGTCTTCTACAATTGTTCCATAATATCAAACTTATTACCTTGGTTAGTAGTGAGTGGTTTATTCTGAGGCTGAACGGTTGGTTGGATGATAGGCAAAGTGGTATATGGTTGTAGGATTAGGATAGTAATCTTAAACCTTTGAGTTGTGATTTCATAATAAATATTAAATATTGGACCATTATTGCTAGCTGCTATTGGAAATGGTGTGGGACTAGATAGGACAAGTTTCGATTGTCAATGCACTTGTATGTGGTCACATTGCAAGAATGAGTTGTTTCTATAAGATCCAAAAGTATAAGTCCTATTTTTTTGGTTTTCTTGTATGCACTCCTAGGTCAAAGAAGTATTATCCATGTAATTTACTTGAATGGTATTGTTTAGCAATGGTCTAGGCTGATTAGTGCTTGGTCTAGGATTAATGGAAATGGTATTAACACTACCTCCTACAATATGGCATATAACCCTTTGTAGTCATGTGCCACTCTATGGTAGGTTTGTTGGTTGTTACTATTTTGACCTTGGTTTTTTCCATTATTTTGTCATTGTGGATTTTGTTGCTGATTTTGTCAATTCTATTGGTTTGGCCTTTGATTTTGATACTATTGATTTTACTATTGCACTAGCTATTATTTTTATTGTTGATTGTTTTGTTGTTACTAATTTTTATGTCTAGGAAAAGGGTTTTGATAAATCCCTAGAGTTTGATTGGAAGTGGAAGCATTATTAACCAATGTTATCTCCCCATTCTCTAACATATTTTCAATTAAATGCTTGATTTGGACACATCTTCATAAATTATGCCCATTGACTCGATGATGCTCACAAAATTCATTTTCATGGTACCAATCAAGGTAATGAATGCCTTGAAAATAATGCTTTGGTATAGTCCAACTAATCATATTAGTGGCAGCAAGGTTGAAAAATATAGACTCAATGTACTCTCCTAGGTCACTAAAGACATGATGTGTAGGCACGATTCTCTGAGGAGGAGGGGTTTGTAATGGTAAAGGCTACTATATTTTTTATGTAGGTTTTGGTTGTGCTAGTGACATTGGTTGGGGAGGTTGCTAGGTCAGAGTAAGTTGAAAAGGTAGTATGGATGAGGTTTGCACAATTTGCACATGATGGGATTTGGTTACTCTATTTCCCATAACATTCTTATTTTAGTTGAATTGCTTCGATCTTTCTTGGTTATTGGCCTTTGTTGGTTACATTGTTTGTGCTTGAACAAGATGTTGTTGTTGGCTATTTCCCTAATTGGTAGAATTAAGTTTGATGACTCCTTTATTGATGAGTGCTCTCTTGATCAAAAAAACTTTATCAATGATCTCTTTGAACGTATGTGCACATTGTAACTCTAAATGGTAAGCTATCTCATTATGAAAATTTTTGGTAAACATAGTGGCTAATTGTTTATCTAGTAAACTATGGGTGAAATGGCTTGTAAGGGCTATCTGTCAGTGTAAATAACTTGTAAAACTCTCCCTAGGTTTTTGCTTTGCTTGTGTCAAATCCACTAATGAAATCTCATGCTTGAGATTATAGGAAAAGTGTTTCAAAAATTTATCAAAAAGGTCATCAAAGTCTATTACCGAATTCTTGGGAAACTTTAAAAACCACTCCAAGGCTTGTCTAGCTAGGATCCTTGGAAAAATAGCAAAAGGTATATGTTGTTATATGCCACTAGTTGACATGTGATAAATAATTTAGTTAAATAGGCCTTAGGATCACCTTTCCCTTTGTACTTATCAAGTTTGGGTGGTTCATATCTTGGAGGAAATGGTATCTACAAATACTCCATGTTGAATAGATAGGAACACACGTCATCTATTTTGAACTTTTTAGTTTGCTTCCTCGACTAAATGGTAGCAATTACATCCTTCATCTGTTGTAATTCTTGGGATAGGAAAATGGAAGGGATATTGGTTTGAGGGAGAATATTGGTTTGGGTAAATGGCTGGAAGGTCACATGTGGGACACTTTGACTAGGGTATGATAGAGACACCTATTGGGGTACATTGGCTTAGTTGGAGAATAGACCAATAATATGCATACATGGATTGGGATGTACTTAAAATTGCACATTTGGATATGCAATATTTTGGTTTGGGTTAGCGATAAAGGTTTGAATTGGAGGATTTTGTGGTTGGGATGAAGGATATAAATATATTGTGCCTACTAAGGTTGAAAAGGGACATGCTATCGACTAATCAAACCTTGTTGTTGAGTGGGAACTTGTAGACTAAGACCTTGCCTCTGAATTTGCTACACATTTTGAACCATCAATTATCTAATAGGTACTTGAGAAACATGGGGACCCCTTGTTGCATGAATCCCTATGAAGAAGTGAAAGTAAATTGCAGATTTGGCATCTATCACTGACCAATATTTACACATTATTGAATAGTCATTACTTGGTTTTGAACTGACATATTAGTCTATGATTGAAGAGGTATGTTTGTCATTACCTAGTGAGGAAGAACATTAGTTTCCCTTGATTGAGGTGGAAATGTATTCATCCTCTATTATATTGATACATTAGATTATGTTTGTTATTGTGGAATACCACTTGCTACTTGTTGAGGGGGAGTGGGATTCATCACATTCTATCATTGAGGTGTAACATTATCCATTATTTGATTATCTAATCCTATATGTTGTACACTTGAGGAAGTGGCTAGTTGAGGCTGGGGTACAAAAACTACTATTCCTTGGTATGATGATCTACTCATGGGATTAACTATGGGAACACATTGTTGGCTAGTTATTTGTGTGTTAGTACCACTTTGATCAAGATTGGATGTTGTTTTCACATTATCTACTATGTTTGGATTAGTATTTACTGTAGAGGCCAAAGACACTTCTTTAATAACTAGCATATGCATCATGTTATCTATTGGAGCAGTTTGTACAAATGGGTCAAAACTCATATTTTCTTGTCCAGTGAATTCTATCAACACTCCTATTAAAGGTACTAAGTGAATGAGAGGTTTACTTACAATGTTCATCTAATTAAAATTGTGTGCTAAATTTAGGTAAGTTTGGTATCCTATTTTAATTTGGTTAAAGTGATCTTTCATGATGTTTTTACCTCGATTGGATATATTATGGTCTTGATACATTGTTTGGACTAGAGCCATAGGATTGCTAGAAGAAGCTTATTGATCATAAATGATATTATGGGGCACTCTTACAAGACTTGGTAAATTGTCATGGGGGAAGTTTGTCAAAAAATTGGCCCCTACCTCTATGGCTCTAACCAAAATATCATCTTTCTTCTCTAAAAAATGTCACTCAAACAAAAATGGATCATATGTGGAAGCTATATTAGTAGAATATGATTGTTGAAAAATTGGTTCATCCATTATTGGTATTATATCTAGGTATTACATGATTTGTTCTTGGTCCTATTCTAAATAAGGTGATGTGTTAACCAAGTAGTTAGCTAATGGACATTATCTTTGTGCCCCCAATTGAGTATTATAAGAGGGATAATAATCCATATCATAAGCAATATTATCCACATAGGGGTCTTGTAGTATTTATTCCTACATAACTACATTACTAATCCATGGATTGTACATGAGTCCACTATGAGTGTACGAATACAAGTTGGGATCCATAGTCAATGCTTTGTAATAAAATATGAAAGATTTATACAAAATCTAAAAAGGATAGAATTTAAAATAAATGATGCCTCAACTTGGTCTAGATTTGTCAAAAAGATCAAAAGGTTTATGCAAAGATTTTTGAGGAAACAAGCTAGCATAAAGTATCTAATGTTTCACTATTCACACAAAGGCAAGAAAGTAAATGGACCAAAAATCAAAATGTTAAACTCTGAGGTTGAAGTATTTCAAATCAGTCTAATCTAGGAATTTAAAAGTTGCTAGGTCTATTGGCCAAACATGGTGTCAAAAGCTAGGCTCAAACAAGGCATGTGCTAAGACTCTTGTCCAATCAGTGTAAAAAGCTAGACTTTGAAAATGGATTAAAGTTTTAATTTAATAGTTTTAAAACATTTCTAACAAACACTAGGCATTCGATTCTTGGTCATGAACTTGATCAACTAGGTATAAGATATAAAATAAATGTCACTTTTACCAATAGTTTTTTTCTCATAAATAATGGTATAAAACTTGGTTCTTTTGAAAAAAAAGATAGACAAAGGTGAACACTATAACTATTCTTTAGACAAAGGATCAAAAGTACACTTGGATCAGTCTAAACATGTATGAATAGTCTTGAAATTCTATGCAAAAGGGTCTATGAAACAAAATTTGAAATTATTTAGGCAGTATAATAGTTCTATACTACCCAAAAGGTGTGATAAAAAATTTTGTTTCAAAGACTCTCTAAGGCAAAGACATTTTTCCATAATTTTGACAGCATAACACTACCTTTCTTTACTCAAAATATTGTGGTATATAGATTTAAAGTGAAATCTTTTAGCACAAAATGGCTTAAATCTATTAAGTGATGAAAATGCTTGAGTCTTTAAACGACCTTCAAACTAAATTAGAAATTAAACTAAGTTCCCTCAAGTTTAGTGCAAATGGCAAACCCACTTAACACATCAACCCTATGAACCTATAAAAGTGTAATTCTAAATTTAGATTACAAGTGAAGGACTTAAATAACTTTGGTCAAGGTCTAGACTCAATTGGGTAGCATAACTATGCCAAAGTGGATGATATGACAATCAAGATTTTTATGAACTTTGAACAATACAAATTGATGATCTCATGTGGGTAGCATAACAACTCTTTGTTCAAAGAAAAATGAGGACCATATGTTTGGTTTGGGATTGTTTGTTTACACCAAGTTTTGACTCCAAACAAGACAATAATCTAGGACAAGACCAACTAATTAATCACCCTTAGATCTAAAACTGACAAGGTTGCTTGTTACTATTGGAATCCATTAATATACATAGTTTGAGATGATTTTCAATATTCATCCAAAAGTAAATGTGCATTATATAGTAGGGTTTTTACACCCCCCTTCTCTCAAAAGACAATACTATGACATGGACCTTGACGCACACCATGCACCAATAATAATTTTGTGGAAAGTGGGGATTTGTCTAAAATCTAACAATTTTCCAAATGATCTAGGGGAATCAATTGCATAATGACTTTCATGCCAAACAATAAAAAAGAAAAGCATAGATTTTGGGTTTGTATCACTTGGCTTATTGCAAAAAGGTCTAGTCCTTGTTACAACCACTACATCTTGTTGTTTGCTCAGTATAATGAAATGTCCAAAGTGCCACTATGTCCCATGTGCAACTCCAAAGGAATGAAGTTAATGTCGGGAGATGAAACCCTCAGTCAAAGCTTCACTAAATAACTTGTGAGAGGTGATGAAGTCCCCCTCGCAAGCCAATTTTTCATGAAAATAAAGAAAGCATAAAATATAAAGAATTTAGGGTCATTTTCAAGATCACCCAAACTTTGGTGAGTTTTTGGGGAGTGCTTTAGGTGACATTCTTTCTAAGCCTTAGACTAGGCTACTTGAAATAGGAATGGCACTTTTGATTCCAAGGGCTCCCTATAGGGGACAAATGGAAGAGCATACATGCAACATTCCTCTTTTTGCCAAATAAAATCTAATTAAACAACTATTGCAAACAAAAATTGACAAGTGTGCTCAATTGTAAACCCAAATAAAATGTTTGGTGGTGCTCATTTGACCCCTTGGTCTTAGTTGCAAAGTTTGAAAACATTCACCAAAAAAATCTAAAATTCTTTATTAAACATCCAAAAATAAGGTTCCTAATCAAATTTTAAGAATGCAAAGGTGATTTAAACATGTTTTAAACAAACACCCCACTTGGTCCTGTAAAAAAATTGTTAACATGTCCTTTAGCATTGAAGCCCTTTTGAGTTTGAAACAATAAACTTTGGAAAAGTAGGTCTCGGGTTTGTGTTTTTGGAAAAACACAGTGATTGACATCAGTTGATATTAATGATGTTAGTTAAAACCAATCAAGATCTAACTGATGTTGGTTCTATTGACCGACGTTAGTTAAGATAGGTAACTGATGTCAATATTTCTATTGATGTCAGTTACTATGTAAAAAATTTGGCAACCAAAAATGGAAAAATAAAGTTATAAAATCAATTTGCAAGAGTTTCAAAGGCTCAAATAAATATTTTAAAGTTACAAAATTATCTTCTTTATGTGTAGGATGTATCTAGTCCCATCGGGCATGCCATAATGTGATCAAGGAATTTGACTCAACACATGATGGTTAGTACAATGTTAGTTTTAAAATAAAAACAAAATGAAACAAACACACTAATATCATAACATCTCTAAGCCTAAACACTAGGGAGATCTTAGTTTAAAAAAAAAATGACAAACACAACAAAAATCAAGGAATCAAATACAAGAGTTCCTTCACCTTCCTTAGATGCTCCAAATGCTTTTGTAATGGTGGCTTGCTCGGCTTGTGCTCATGAAGTCCTTGGAAATATAAGCTTGGCTACCTCCATCTCTCATTGGCACCTTTGGCTTGTGGCTTAAATTGGCTTGGAATCAATTTGACATGGTAATAGTAGTTACATGAAGCTTTTGTAACCTATCCTGCATTATAACTTTGCACTAATTAATCTTAAAAATGATGTTGTGAGGCCTCTTATTTATAGATTTTAGGATTTAGCTAGAATTAGCCTAAACTGTCCATCTCAAGATTGAGATGTGTGGTTTAGGATTAATTAAATTTTTTTAATTAAGTTTTTAATTATCCTCATCATGGCATTAGAATAAGTGTAAATTAAGAGGCATGTAGGGCATCATGGAAGGCATTGATGAGGCATGGGAGGCATGAATCTTGATATTTGTGGCATTTATGGCTTAGGAATGTCTTCCCAAGAAATGAGGTCATTTGATGATGTAGATATTCATTATTCATTTCTAAAAACAAGTATTCAACAAGTTTCCATGGAATTATTAATTATGCCTTGATTTGGGTTAATTAGCTCTTAAGCATGATTAAGCACTTTGTGCCGAAATTATCCAAATTGATCATAATGTCTTATTATTGGTCCAAATGTTGTTTATATTAGAGTTATAAGGTAATGTCAGATGTGTTAGAACCATATTCCCATTTTGGATGTTTCCAACAACAAATAAAAAGGGCACAAATTTTGTGTAAAATATTTGATAGGGAAGAGCAATCCAGAGCACCTAGGTGTAAAATTGGCATTTTGATTCAGAATGAACTGATCAAAGTTAGCTAGCCCATAAACTTCATTACTCCATTTAGTGATACCCTAGCCAAAATCAGCACTTTAATATGTCAGTTTCACATCATTTAGCATTTTTTATTGTTTTAAGGCCAAATTATGCATTTTGGGTGGAAATTGGTCAAAACCCTGGTTGGAGGTTATCGGTGGCCAGTTTTAGATTTCTATAATAAGAAAAAAATATATTAATAGGGAAGTGAATTAGTATATTATATATCTTTTACTTAATCTAATTTCTTTTCTTTAATCACTTAATCACACATTCAAGATATGCCATAAAACTAGAACAATTACATGCACCACACAAGAGATAGAGACACCAAATTTTTACATAGAAACCCAAAGTGAAAAAAACCATGGAGAACAATCTAAAGTATATGAATGAGCACCAACTCAAATTACAAAGTTTGAAATCACCAACTTACAGGAGCACCAACCCCTTTGCTGAGCACCACACAGTAACTATTTGTGATCACCAACCCATAGGAGCACCAACCCCTTGTAAATATTTGTGAGCACCAACCCATAAGAGAACCAACCCCTCTTGTGTATAAAACACAACTATATTTCAATGTTGCTTACTCAAAAAATGATATAACTCTACACCTAATTTTCTCTCCTCTAAAACGAATACAAACCATCCACTCTATTGCATATTACAAATGACTTCTCAATCCTTTATTTATAGATTTCCAAATGACCTTTGGAATTCACCCTTTGTGACCCTTAAATCCTCATGGAAAATGGTGCCAAACTTGCATGACCCTTCATATCCTTGTATTTGAAAAGTCACATGGTGACCCTTCATAATAAAATGTGTCCTTTCCTATTTTGTCTTTATCTTGGTGACTTTTCTTATTCCTCAAAGTGTCCCTTCATGTAAAAATGTGCCATACCCTCTTCTGTCTCCACATGTGACTCTTGGAATTCCTCAAGATGACTCTTCATGAGAAAATGCATCTCATTCCTCTTTTTTCTTTACCCCATGACTCTTTGACTTCTTCATGGGCCCTCTTTTGACTTATATGCAACCAAAAATATATTCACTAATATTAAATAAATATTAACACACATTAGCCAAGATATGAATATTAAAAACACCATTAAATTTTATGGAGCCTTTATCACCAATAATGCTAGACTTTTGACATCAATGAAAATATTTCTAACAAAACTTAGCCTACATATACACTAATCAAATCTTCCCATTACATGAGTATTTTTCATGGAGTTTTGTGATACAATCTTGAGTTAGGAGGACTAAACACAAGGTCATGATATGACACTAGTGGAGATACAACTCACTAATACTCATAAATACCTCATTATAACACTTCAAGAGACCTACAACAAACTTTCAAGGCTGAATATGAATGAAAACAAATAAAATATGCTAAGGAATAAAATTTATCACTTAGCAAGATCAACTAGCTAATAAACACATTGAAACCACTCATAGAGAAAGTAAATCAAAACATTCTTAATTTCTCTAAGGTTGACAATGAGCAGGGACTATCCATACTCAGGTGGAGGATACAATCTTATCCAAAAGTGGCTCAATATATAGAGAATGTGAGAGAGTATAGAAGGGTATATGAACTCATAAATTCCTCATGTCTATAAATCAATCCTAACTCGAATAAGATAGATCATACTTACACTTCTGATTGGGGATACATTAGATAATTATAAATATGACCATATAGGGATCCACTATAATTAATTAGGGTATATTTTATTACAATACACAATGCTAGGGAGGGTTTTAAAGCTTCCAGTCAAGCACAATCATCCAATAACCCTAGTTAGGTTCTATGTTCTCATATCTCACTAAATTAATAACAAGTAAAGTAAATAAATCTAATCTAGTGCTCACCAAATCTTGTGGCACAATATGGGGGTTAGTAAAAAAGCAAACATGCATAGGATAATCTAAATTAATCTATGTATGTGTAATACCCTAATATATGAAGAAGAGTAATATTATTCGAAGCCAATACTTATGTTACTTCTATCTACTAAAGAGAGGAGAAAAGTTAGAGAATACTTATCTGAAAGATGAACTCATTGAGTCTCAATATCTCCCTTAGACAAAGGTTATTTTCAAGAGTTTATTTTGGTTTGTAATGATCAATAAGAAAGTACAAATCATCCAATACTTCTCTATAAGAGTAAATTATTCAAGTAGAAACCCTAAGCTAATACTACTCAAATAGAATGGTGGAAGAGCATGTTGTAAAGAAGCACAAGTGAATAATAACTCGTGATCATTGGTAAATAATGATTAAATGAACTTGTGTGTGTGTGTGTGTGTGTGTGTGTGTGTGTGTGTTTAACCCTAATCCCTTTAGAAATTTTCCATCGATAGGGTCAACCCAGTCAACCTCATATAATTAAGGAAAAAAATCACTAGGTCACGAGCTAGGTTAGCTAAGTGTTGACCTAGTACTACAAACTATCAAAAGGGATTTAAGGTGAGGAAAAGAGGGATGGAAGGTGTAAAATGATTGTATTAGTATTAAAAAGAGGATAAATATCTTATGTAATGTTTTTATGACCTATTTGGATTGGTAATATGTGGTAATAAGGGACAACAATCCTATGAAGCACTATTGGCCTGCCCGCCCTTTTTTTGGTGCACCCCTTAGGGCATGAACTTAGAAATATTGAGACTTTATGTGTTCTTAAAATATAGAAATATCCATTATTTGAGAAAATTTGAAAATATTATGTGTATACATATGCCCCAATCAAAGCTTATTGTGTGACACTCAGGTGCAATAGGAGATGGTGCTTCAAAAAAGAACATAGTAACACACAACACTAAGGATAAAAAAATTATATTATTTTAAAGAAAAAATAAAAAAATTAAAATAACTAAAAATTAAATGTGATGCATACCTTGACTTACCTTTATTGCTGATGGGTTGTCTATTGTGTTTGTAGTTTTGATTGTGGAGGGCATAGAGATTGTTTTTGACAAACCCAAGAATACAAAACTAAAGAGAAAAAATAAACAAACATAGGAAAGCCAAGATAAATTTTTCTATGTGGATGGGATGTACTTATAAATTTTGTAAGATATGATGACAAGTTATATGTTAGACGAAATGACCAAGTCAAAATTTTAGAGGAAATTGGGTAACCAAAAATCCAAGGCTATTAAAGACCAAAAAAACTCAAAAAAGTAAACCTTAAGTAAGAAATGCAAAACTCACCAAATAAAACCAAGGTTACATGTCATAAAGATGTAATCAAACATCAATGTGAAAGTAGTAAAAATCCTTACTTAAACAAATATGGGTAAGTAAAAATGGTAAAATAACATTGATGAGTGAAAAGTAACAATCCTTACTTAGTCAACAATGGAAAAAGGTGCATAAAAGAGAAAAAAAACATTGATGTGTGATAAGTAACAAGCCAACCTCACTTAATAATGAAAAGATTACATGAAAGTAGAAATGAACTCAAGTGTCCATAAAAAGGGGGTTACAATAATAAAAAATGGTAAAGGAAAACAAAACACGTCTAGAAATGTGAAGCCATGTTGTAAATAAAATAATCCATAGTTTCTCAAGCATATTATTTTTCTCTAAGGATAGATAAAACTAAAATAAATTAGCGCTAGCATGTTTTTAAGATGTGAAAAAGGAAGTATAGAATAAGTAAAATATATTTGGAATAACAATTTGCCTATCAAGGGAGGAAATGAAATGGGTTGAGGGGAGAATGAAAGAAAAACCAAGGTAGAGGAACTCTTTATCAAAGTCAAGACACTCAAATTAGTTTTGTAAAAATAAGAGGAATTTCAACTTTAAGGACTCTAAATAACTTATCTTATCTACACAAGTATTAGGTCAATAACTAAAGTATATAGATCATCTCATGAAAGATATATGCGTGAAAATTGAAATGGACATACCTGTCCATAACGTGTTCCTCATTCCTCATGAACCCTTATAAAGTTATCAATCTACTGTGAAGATTGGGTACTTATATTAGAAATAAGGTATCACTTTAGAGTTTTTTGAATTCTCCTATTTCAATCTACTAGCCTACCATACTCTAATGGACCTTAGCTCTATTGTGAGGCTAACTGTGGATTTTAAGATTTGATTGGAGATGATGTGCTTGTAATCATGACTTTTGTGTGATTTTTAATTTTGAAATTTATATGTTTCCTTTTGTGGAGTTTAAGATTTGATTGGAGATAGATGTGCTTGTAATCATGACTTTGGTGTGATTTTTAATTTTTAAATTTGTATGTTTCATTTTATATATCATTACCTTTTATTTCAAATGATTTGGATTTTAACTTTATTGAAGGATTTTTCTCTTCCTCCTTCATATGGATTTGGAAAAATAAACATGGGTGATAAAGATGAATTTTATTTGAATACTTTAGAATTATTTACTAAGAGATAACCTCAAAGAACATGGTGTATAAGAGTCTCATAAATCTAGGTAAAATAAAAGTGATAACTTGACTTTGACCTTGTTTTATCTAATATGGAGTAAAAGGAAAGGAAATCAAGAAGAATTAAACATGAAACAATTTGAATTACTTCAAATCACAGAAAATGTGACAAAGGGTGAATAAAGGATTAAATGATAAAAAAGTGTGATTCTTTATCATTAGAATGAGTAAAATGGAGGAAAACATGTTCACATAGATTGTTTTATAAATGTCATCTACCAAAATAAGTAAAAACTAAAGGTTAAAAACAAATCATAATCATTATAAAACACATTCTAAACAAGGAATGACAAAGATGGTAATTTTATGAGGAAAACTAGGTCTTATCTATGGTCTTACATTACAACTCATAAATGAGAAACCCACTAAGGTGCCAAAAAATATGTAAAAAGTATAAAAATAAAGAAACTATGGTACATCATGAGGAAGACTAGGTCCTATCCATGGTTTTACAATGTAACTCATGAGAAAAAGGGAATCCAAAAGAACCAAAAGGAAGGATTAAGGTTTGTGAAAAGAAAAAAACTATTACAAAGGGAAAGATCCATATTAAGTAACCTATAAATAGTTTTAGATAGATAATATATAGAAATCATGAAAATAAGGGGAGGATTTATGCAAAATACCTATTGAGAAATAATGCATCGGTGGACTCTTTGAAAATATTGACTTCATTGGTTTGAAGGTGATAGGTGCTTAGACCAAGAATATATTTGAGTAAACAATGGGACCACCATTTTTGGGCATATTTACCTTGATTACCACGAGTGTAATCTAATTTAAGGACAAGATCAACAACACTAAATGTGTAAACTTTAACATGTTTGTTATGTTATTTGGCAATATGAGCCTTGTATTAGAAATTATGTTGTAAACCCAAAAAATGGAATTCATAAAAGAGATCAAGGGCATGGAAGTGAGCTTCATGTAATTATTAATTGGGGAAGATAACATGAAGAGATATAAAGAGAGAGGGAAGCTCAAATTATAATGGAAGGACTGACTAAGAACCATAGACTAGAGAAAATGACGTTGCCCTAGTGGTAATATGTATGCTAATCTGATAGGCCCAAAGAATAAAATAGAGATGAAGGTGTTAATCCATGCAGGTTTCATCAATTGTATTTTGGATTATTTTGTTAAGAAATTTTTTTTAGCCTTAGTTTGATTATTACATTATAGATGATAGGGTGTGGAAAATTTGTGATTGATCTTAAATTTAGTACATAGTTGTTTGACATCCTTATTTTTGAAATTACCACCATTATCTAAAATTATAGTATGGGGAACACCAAAGTAGCAAATGATTTGATTAATAATAAATTTGGAGATGGTAGTACTAGTGACATTAACTAGGGGCATAAACTCAACCCATTCGGTAAATTATTTTGGAGTTGTGATTATAAAAACATGTCTATCTTGATAGCGAGATTATTTACTGATGAGATATAATCCCCACATGGAGAATGGCCAAGGAGAGTTCATAGTTTAAATTTTGGCTATAGTTTAATGAATTATATCATCATGAAGTTGGAAAGGAATGCACTTTTTAACAAATTTGATTGCATATTTTTCAAGAGGAGGCCAAAAGTATCCCATACATAGGCATTTGTGGGTTGTAGCATGTCCACTATAGTGACCACTGCAAATACCCCCATATGCTTGTTCAAAAAGAGAAGGGACCCCATTTTTCATAATATAGAAAATCAAGGTACCTTTAACATTGTGATAATAAAGGATGTTATATCAAAATACATATTTAAAATCTTTTTTTATGAATATAAGTCTTATCTTGAGAGTCTAAGTTAAGAGGATAAGTTTGGTGTTCCATAAATTGAATGATGTCTTTATACCATGAGCTTTATTGAATGGTGATAGCCTCAATGTGGTAGATAAGTGATTTTTTTGACCAAGTAGATGATGGAGATTTTATCATTTGTATGGGATCAGAAAGAACTTGGTGGGGATGAAAGAGAGATGTTAAATAAGTGAGGGAATCAACAATAGAATTTTGATCTTGAAGTATAGGTTCAATAGTGAAAAAAGGAATTATATGGCAAGAGTAGTTGTAATTTGATAATAAGAAATGAGATTCTCACTTTTGAATTGGTAATCACCATTTTCTTGGAAGTAAATGAGTTGAGAATCACCTAAAGCATGTAGGTATTTTATATCTAAATCAAGAGTAGCTTTCATTCCTAAGATTAGGGCTTCGTATTCAACCATATTATTAGTGATGTCAAATGTAAAGTAGAAATATAAAGGAATGATTTTACAAGAGGACTTGTAAGGATGCAACCTACCCCATCTCCTTGTCAGAATTTGGCACCATCAAAGTGAAGGGTCCAAGTATCCTCATGCAAGTCAACATTAGTTTCAAGAAGCTCTTCTATAACTACTTTTGGTTTAGTAGTATTAAGGGGAATAGTGTATTCATCAAGATCTCTATATTGAAGGTCTTAATCAATATATTTCTCTCAAAAATTAATTTTAAAACTTCACCATTAATCTTGAAGAAAGTCAACATTAGTTTCAAGAAGCAATTCTATAACTACTTTTGGTTTAGTAGTATTAAGGGGAATAGTGTATTCATCAAGATTACTTGCTTCAAGATTAATGGTGAAGTTATGAAATTAATCATTGAGAGAAATATATTGATTAAGACCTTTAATATAGAGAATATTTTCATTTGGAAGACTATCTCGTAGGTGATTGGTAGCTAGCATAGGAGCTATAGTAATTTGATCAGCTATGACATGTCCTTTGACAAATTTTTGAATTACAATGCGGAGATCAAATTCCATAATGAGGACAATCCATTAGCCAATTATATCTCTAGGAAGAAAGGCTTTAGAGAAGAATTGACAAAGGGGGTCAAAATGAATGGTGACATAAATGATTTGGTATACCATGTAATGTTAAAGTTTCTTAGCTGTAAAATAGATGGTGAGGTAATCACGTTCAAATTTTGTATAACATTTATCATAATTAAGGAGATCTCGACTAATCTAATAAATGGCATACTCTCTTCTAGTATCATCTTTTTGGGTGAGCATTACCCCAACTAATAAAGGTGTGGAAGAATTTTATAGAATCAAGGGTTGATCATTAGGAGGACAAAGTCTAGGTGGGTGAAGTAATGACTCTATCATGTTATTAAATGCTTTTTGATGAGGATCCATCCATTCTAAAGCAATACCTTTCTTAAGATGAAAATTGATAGAATAGGTATGGTAATCCATTTTAGGTATGAATCATATAATTTCCCCAAGTTTTCTTAGATAAGTGCAAATATCTAGAATAGAATGAGTAATGGGCATGTTGATGATAACACTACTATTAGTTGGGTCAAAATTGATGCTACAGAGAGAGACTAGGAATCTTAATAATTTTCTAAATGTGACAGAAAAGACACATTTTTAAGAATTTAGTTTAACTTGGTATTTGAGAAGATAATCAAAGATGATAGTAGGATCAAAAACATGAGTCTTAAGACTTTTATATTTAGCAATGAGCTCATCCACATAGGTTTCAATAATTTTTTGGATAATATCATGAAATATATGAGTCATTTCTCATTAGTAAGTGGATATATCATTTTTGAGACTAAATGGCATTTTAACATAGCAATAAGTGTCTTATTCCATGGTGAAAGTTGTCTTACGTTGGTCTTTAAGAGCAATGTGAATTTGATTGTAGCCTGAGAATCCATCCATAAGAGATAACATTTCATAACTAACTATGGAATTAATGATGTTACCTATCAAAGGTAAAGGGAAATTGTATTTAGGACAATAGAGATTAAGATTGCAAAAATCAATACAAATGTGAATGACCATAGTCACCTTTTTCTGAATAAGAACTATGATAAAACCCGTTCAGAATAGTCCACTAGTTTGATAAAATTAGCATCAAGTAATTTGATGATTTCCTTGTGACATAAAGAGGAAACCTCAAGTGGAAATTTCCTTTATTTTTGATTCATAGGTTTGGCATTAGGATAAGTTGTGATGTTATGGACATTAATTCTAGGTTCAATACTAGGCATGTCCTTATATGACCAAGTAAAGATCTCACAATATTTATCAAATAATAATCTAAAATTATCATATTTGGTAGGTGAGAGTTCATGAGAAACTGTAATTGGTTGAGGGCATGATGGAATACCATATTCAATACATGTTGTCTCTTTGATAAGCATAACATTTCCATCTTGGAAATGGTATGGTGAATTAGGTAAATAAGAAATTGGATTAGTTTTAGGATCAATGCTAGAAACAAAGTTTTTGAAACAAAGGGCTTTGATTTTGAAATTTCTAAGTTTATGATGTTGTTGAGGAAGTTGAGGTTCTTGAGCATGAAGTATTTCAAGAATAGTTTCATCACTAGGCAAGGTGGGAAGAGGACCATAATACTCAATATATACTTTAATATCTAAAATTTGATTTCTATGGTGATCATAATTAGAAAGTATTTGATAAACATTGGTAGCCTTGGCATCAAGTGTAATCTCAGGAATAAAAGAATTATATGGGTCAAATGGGATTAGTGTGTCATTAGTTTCTATGATGGGGGAAATATCAGATGAAAATATGGGATCCATAGGTGTTAAGGGAGATTTAGGAATTTATGGAGGTTTGAAAGGTATGATTTGTTCTACCACCCAAGGAATATCAAGAAGCAAAGAATTAGTTGGAGTCACATGACCTTCAAGATCTAATTCATGATCTATAAAAAGTTTATGAACATCCCAATTAAAATCATGAATTCAAGATAAGGTTTTATGATAATGTTGAACATCCAAGTATCGAGATTGAGCTTGGGCCATGATGTAATTATCATCATAAGTTGGATAAATTATACATGCTTGAGATTCAAGGGAAGATTCAGAAGCTAAAATCCAATTATTATTTAATTGACATGGAAACATGATGAAAGGATCTTGAAATAATTTAGCCACTCTAAAGTTATTACAAGTGAAGTCCTCTGCAAGTAAATATGGCTCCTAAGCATTGTATAGAGGTGGTATGTGATTAATCTCATCAATGAGGGGAATAATATGGTCCTAAGTTAATAAAGGAGTAAGCCACTCTAAAATGTAGGGGGGTAACTTGGTAATATTACAAGTATGTTACAAATCATTAGGTTCATCATCATCTGAATCCACAAGAGTGACTTGTAAATAAGCAAAGGAGCATTATTTATCTTAGGAATGGTAGGAATATGATACTAAGGTTTTGGTTTAGGAAGTTGAATATTCCAAGGGTTAGGATCAACCTCATGTTTATACCATTTATCATTATGTAATAACTTAATGCATTGGCTACCAAAAGAAGAAATAAATGACTTTATAATTCTTCTTGACTCAAATTACAACTCAGTAATATGACTTTTTGACCATTTTGATTAATTGATGACCATTTTGAT
Source organism: Torreya grandis (assembly GCA_037957365.1). Lineage (NCBI taxonomy): Eukaryota > Viridiplantae > Streptophyta > Pinopsida > Cupressales > Taxaceae > Torreya > Torreya grandis. Next base: position 314,164 of record JARHVA010005796.1, read on the forward strand.
TAATTGATGGCCAATTTATAAATAAATGTACAAATGTTGATTAACCTTGTTTAAGGCTAATTAATCCAAATCAAGAGCTTAAGTGGATTTTCCATGAGACTTGTTGAATATTTATTTTCTAAAATTGATTTTTATTATTTGCATCATTAGGTGACATCATTTCTTGGGAAGACATCCCTAGGCCATAAATGCCACAAATATCAGGATTATGGGTCACCCATGACTAGTTAATACCTCCCATTACTCTTTAGTGGTCTTTCTTCCAAGGTCATGACGAAGATAATTATGGATTTAATTTTAAAAATTAGGATTATCCATGACCACAAATCTCAATCTTGAGATGGATGGTCATGGTTGATCCTGACCAATCTCAAAAATCTATAAATAGAGAGGCCATTAACATCATTTCTAAGATATTTTGGTGCAAGGATATTATGCTCAAATATCTTCAAAGGTTTGAATATTGTAAAGTTATAATGTTAAATTATTTCCACAAGGTTTTGCATTTGATTATAGATTTTTCATGCAAGCTTCATTGATAGGCTAGTTTAGTGATTTGGAATCATGAGCCTAGCTTTTATGGAGTGTCGTTGAGACAATGGAGGAGTTTACCACCATTGTTGATAAAGACAAAGATGCTTGATCAAGGGATAACATGATTTTGAGCCACATGAGTATGGTGAATCCATTTGGGAAGGTAATATGGTGTTGCTTTCTGTCATTTGTTTCTTTTTATCCTTTGTAATTCCCATAGGAATAGATAGGCTTGGTTAGTTAGTTTTTTATGCATGTTTCATCATTTATGGACTAATGCTTGACTAACTTGATTTTTAATCCTCTCTACATCTTATCATGCTTGGTAGGACTAGATGCATCTCACACTTAAAGAAGATCACTTTACAACTCTAAAATATCAATTTAGACCCTTAAAACTCATGCAAATTGATTTTCTAACTTTATTTTGCCATTTTTGTTTGCCACCCTTTTACACAGTAACCAACATCGACAAGTGATACTGACATCAGTTACTTGGCTTAACCAACATTGGTTAGCAAAACTGACATCAGTTAGGTCTTAGTTAGCCAAAGTAACTATCATCTATTATAATAACTGACGTCGGTCACTATGTTTTTCTAAAAACATAAACCTGAGAGTTATTTTTCCAAAGTTCACATTTTAAAGCTAAAACGAGCTTTAAAACTAAAGGACATGCTAACATTTTTGCTATAGGAACAAGATTTTGCTTTTATAAAAACATGTTTAAATAACCTCTTGCATTCTTAAAAATCAATTAGGAACTTTGTTGTGGTGTTTAATAAAGAATTTAGATGTTTTGGTGAATGTTTTAAAAGTTTGAAACTAAGAATAAGGGGTCAAATGAACACTACCAAACATTTTATTTGGGTTTATTATTGAACACACTTATTAATTCTTTTTTTCAATAATTGTTTATTTAGGTTTTGTTTGGTAAAAAGAGGAATGTTGCATGTATGCTCTTCCATTTTTCCCATTTTAGTAACCCTTGGAATCAAAAGTGCCATTCCTATTGCAAATAGCTTAGTCTAAGGCTTAGAAAGAATGTAACTGAAAGCACTCCTCAAAAACTCACCAAAGTTTAGGTGATCTTTAAATCAACCCTAAAGTCTTTCTATTTTATGTTTTCTTTATTTTAATGTAAACTTGGCTTGTGAGGGGGATGTCATTACCTCTCATGAGTTCTTTAAGGAAGCTTTGAACAAAGGTTTCACCTCTTGATATTGACTTCATTTGACTAATTTTGAGTTTCACATGGGATGTATCTACATTTGGACATCACACTACACTAAGCGAATAGTAGGATGTAGTGGATGTAAAAAGGACTAGACCTTTTTACAACTATCCAATGCCATGGTCACCCAATTTTCATGTTTTTCTTATTCATCATTTGATGTGAAAGTCATTGTGCAATTGATTCTCCTAGAATGATCAAAACATTATTAGTTTAGTAGACCCCACTTTGCCATACCTTGTCAATTTAGAATTAAGATGGTTTTTTTGTCATTAGCTTACTTGATATTTATTCATGTCTAAAAATACTTGTTAAATAAATGAACTTAACTAAAACATAATGTCCTCAATTTTCTTGAGCAAGGGAGGTGTTATGTTGTCTAAATGGAAAGTTCATCTTTTCCTTGTTCAAATTGTTATTAAAAGCTTTGTGTCATGTCATCCACTTCAGCACAGTCATTCTACCCAATTGAGTCTAGATCTTTTATGAAATTTGTTTAAATCCTTCATTTATAATCCACATTCACAATTGAACCTTTCTAAGTTCTAAGGGTTAGTGTGTCAAAGTGGGTTTGCCATTTTTGCACTAATCTTGTTTTAACATGGGCTCAATTTTCCATTTGGATTGAAGGTCATTTATTAAGACTCAAAATCACATTATCATCTTGGTGGACTCAAGTCATCTTGTGTATCACTCATGCTTTGGGTCCAAGAACATATTTTATCCTAATAGGATCATGTGGTGATGTTGTGCTGCCTATTTGGTCCTAGCTTCATACTTAGTGATTCATGTATGTTTTTACATATTGAGTTGCTTAATTCATTTTTTATTTTTCATAATCAAGAGAGCTTTCCTCTAAACTTCAAGGGTCAACTAGTCTAAGTTGAATCTAGCTTTTGTAGTGTGGGTATTTTAGAGTAAATTTTTACTCTACGTTGCATTCAAATTTTTAGTCATGCACTGTAGTTTTGGTTCTTGCATACCTTGATTGTGGTGCCAGAGTTTTGGATTAGAGCACAGGTTTTGTTTGTTTCGCTTCATTTTTGCTTAAGTATCAAAGTGCAATGGAGGCTACCAAGTGTCACTTTCTAAAACACAGAGCTAGCCAACTGGCATCATCTGAGACACTTTTCACAACTTTCAGGAGAGCTGTGGAATGTGCCACGTATCCAACAATAGCTAAGTAGAATGCATCACATGTCAGCATCTGTGTCTCATATCGGCACCCACATTTCATCTATTTTTTGGTGAAAGTGTTTCAATAAGCTAAGTAGTAGGACCAAGCAGAAAGTGCCAGGTGGCAATCACAAAAGACCTCAAATCACTTTTGTAGAGGAAAGTAGAAGTCACCACATGTCAGCATCTAAGAGACAATCGGTTCAATGCCTGGGTTCAATGCAATGATTCAACATTTTTTGGTTTAACACCTCAGTTAATGTGTAAATGGCATGCAGTTTTGAACCGTTGAACCATTAAACCATTTTGGTTCATCAAGCAATTCAAGGGAGTGTCCCAAAGACCAAAGGGGTCAAAGTACCTTTTTGGAAGGCAGAAAGGCATTATTTCATTTTGTCTAAGTGCTGAAGAATAGTAGAAAGCACTAAGTGTCATGTTTCAAGCCCCTTTCTACTCCATCCCTGAAAGAAGTGGAAGATGCCACATACCCTTAGTAGGAGAAGTAAAAGATGCCATGTATCTTCCCAAGAATAGCGGAGGCCACCATGTGTCAACTTCTGAGAGATTGACTTCAAGCTTCATTTCCAAATAAAGGTTATGGTGGGTCTCAGGTGTAATTTCAAAGGTCTATGGAAGTTACCAAGTGTCACCATCCATAGGAGCCTGATATGTGCCCTGAAGCATTCTTGAGCTAGATATAGGGAAAGTATAAAATGCCACGTGTCTTCGATAAATCAGACGAGAAGTGCCAAGTGTCATTCTCTGGTGCCTTTTAATTTATAGGAAGAATTTCAAGAAATTGACTAAGTGTCCTCTTCCATTTCATTAGAATAGAGTGTTCTGTGTATCTGTTACAGCAAAGCAAGATGGAGGGAAACTCAGTAGGAGTTATTTTTTGTAGATGGAATAGTTCACTGGGTAGATTTTTGGGGCCTACAAACATTAAAAGGGCCATCTATTTGTCCCCTGTATGCGGAGGCAGAATGGACAGTTGCGTGGCTAAATAAGTGATGGAATGAGGAAATTTAGGCACAGAATGAGGTACTAGACATGAATCAACATGCCATAGTTAGGGCAGTCATCCCACCCCAGCATGGCCCTATTTTAAAAAAGGGGGGAGGATTCTATAGTTTTAGACTTTCTAGAGTTGTGGCTAAGTAATAGCATTTGCTTTTGTCTCATTTTCTTGAGTTGTAAAGTTGATGTAACTGTGCATGTTTCTATGCCTTTTATGTGGCTAAATGAATTAAGAAGATTAAACTCTATGCCTTTGTTGATAATATCTGTGTCATTTTCAAAAGTAGTCTAGACTGTAGATTTTCTAGAGTTGTAATTAGGAATGTCATTTGCTTTTGTCTCATTTTCTTGATTTGGAAGTTCTACATAATTGTACATGTTTTTGCACCTTTTATGTGATTAGAAGATTCTTATAAGAAGAATGAACACTATGCCTTTGTTGACATTTTTTGCATCTCAACCAAAGAAGCCTCTATTATGAGCCTCTGTTTCTATTATTTCAATCTTTTACATTGATCATGCACTTGTCTGCTCTTAAATGTAAATTAATCCTACATATAGTCTCACTGTGCTCAGGATTAGGATCAAATTACACTCATGCACATCGCCATAGTTAGGTTTCATTTCTTGCATTTGCATTTCTATTTAATATTCTATCCTTTTTCCCCTACACTTGATACAAAAGAAGAGACCAGCTTCTCTAAAATTTGGAGGTTATTTCAAGCTACAATGTCCCATAGCTTGAAACTTCCCATTATTGTTGATTAGAATCAAGCGTAATTTTAAGCATCAACAATTTTTGGCATGCGTGGTGGAATGAATCTTTCAAGGAGTTGAAGAATTTTTTTGGTGTGTTCTTTGGCCAACTAGCCTTTGGAGGTTTTTATTTTATCAACACTAATGGTGACTTTGAGTTGAATCAACTGATTAAGCAGTCCTAGTATCATCAAGAAATCACCATTTGGTATGTATAATTCTATTACTCATAGCTATGAGTCTTATTCTCCTTCATATATTTTTAATCAAGTTCAATTTTTGCATGGAATCAAATCAAGCAACAAAGATGCATATGGTTATGAGTTTTGCCCTGCACAGGTCTGATATGACCAGCCTCAGCCCTGTCATGAGCTATACCAGTCTTATGCCTAGTCTCCCCAATGTGTCACATCCCATGCTCAACCTAATCTTATTTTCACCTTCAAAAAAGCATTACTAGGATATAAAAAATATGTGTTAGAGTTTGAAAATAGAAGGGGATGTGGCCAAGGAATTCCTAATCATGTCATCCATCAAGTAAGAGATGTAGTAGATCTGATTAAAAGTGAATGGGATTCCATTGAAAGAGAAAATTGGCAATAGCTTAAATATGAGATGTTGGATGTGTGTGAATTGATTGCATTTCTAGAAGAAAAGCTGAGCATTCATGAGAGACAACCTTACCAAGTCTATCAACCTACACATTCACTGCAACAAGTTTTATATCAAATATACGTAACCCCTACTCATGAGCCAAATCAAACCTGTCAAGGTTATTTCCCCAATAATGTTGAGTGTATGTTGGCAATGAAAGAAGCAAACTCTAAACCCTCACTTTCCCCTCAAGAAGCTTCTTACTTTTCATCTTAGCCTTCATACACTCCCCACTTCTATGATGATTCCTATGAGCTCCAAGAAAGACTCTTTCAAGAAAATCTAGCTAAGCAAGTTGAGGAATTAGAAGCAAAGATGAGATTGCTTAGAGAAAGAGAGATAGAGCTTTCAGACCTTAGAGAGGAGCCTACACCAAAAAATACCTCTTCTACCAATCCTTAGATCTCTCAACATGATGTCCAAATTCCAAGTTAGAAGAAGGAAAATACGAACCAGCTAGGGATCTTGAAGAAGAGAAAATTGCTACCTCTTCCCAAGGGAAAATTTTTGGTCACGAGGTCATGGGTTGGAAACAAACAATGGAATCATGGAATAGAAAGAATGAGGAGGAGTATGCTCAGTTCATGGCTAGTTAAGGAGATTTCATGAGTGCAGATGAGAAAGAATTCACCATAGGTACACCCTTTGATGAACAAGAGGACAAGTCACAAGCTTTTGCCTTAATCTATGATGAGGAAAAGATCATTTCTCACTTTTTCCTCACTTTGCAAGAAGATATGGAGGAGCATGGACACTTCCTTGAATAAGTCATTGGGACAGGTTACACTATTCTTCAAGGAGACCATGAACTAGCCAAATGTGGAGAAGACAACATTAAGACTCAACTAAGTATGCAGAGGGGATGTCGGCTTTCAAATTCATCCTTTCAAGAAGTTGAAGTCATCAAGGAGCATGATGATGCAATGGAACCCAAAAATGAGGTAGAAGGAGATAAGCCAAAAGATGATGGATGTCAAAAGACACAGAGTGGAGAACCAATAGCCATTAATTTCTTGATGAGACACGATAGCATGAAGGATCAATATTTGATGGACTTTCAAGAACAAGAAGAGCTTATGGATGTCAAAAACATGTTTGACTTAGACTCACTCAAATGCAAGAAAATCTGTGTGGCCTACATAGAGATGTACCCATTTCAATCACTTGTATGGCAACTAAAGCTGGCTTGTCATGAAGAAGATGTTAGAAATTTTGTTTTTGATCTCAGAGGGAGATAAAGATTCTTAATTAATTTAGTTAGGTAGTTTCCCATTCCTACATTATTTTTGTTTTTGTTGTTGTTTTCATGCTTTCCTTTTAAATAAGTGTTTTAAACACAAAATTGGTAGCTTAGAAAGTCTTTATAATTCTTCAAAAAAATTATGCATTAAATGCTTCCCCAAATCTTTCAAAATCTCTAAGGTACCTTGCACCACAATTTGCATAGCATGTCCACCTCACTGTTCCCCAAAGATTGAGTAGGATCTGCTAACAGTCATTCAAATTTAATGTTATTTTAGATTTGATAAGTCCATAAATATCTCTTAGCAAGATTTTAAGTTTACAAATTCTCAAGCATTCTTGCACCTACGAAAATATCTTACTCTTTGCGATTTTCTAGTGCCTAGTAAAAATTGCTTCAGCTAGAGTGTGTCTATCTTGCACAAGGTTCATAGAAAGTATTACAGAAAAGATATAGAGATGGCGGGAGCATCATCTTCACAATAAAGAGCTAGGACATCTGAATCTCTTGATAGGTTGCTTGTTAGTAAATCATATGCTTCAGCTCCTGTGCAATCGTCAAGAACCTATCTGAGAACCAGAATCTTGAGAGTTGGTCAAGTCAGTGACCCCTCAAAAGTAAAAGATTATGTAGGTGAAATCATGAACCAAATCTTACAAAAAACTAGTATCAAGAGTCTTAGAGAAGGGGTGCACCAAAGGTGTCTTCAAAGGGCCAAAGCAAGGTTATACGAGACATTCAGAATGAGGATGTGGACCTCACAACTAGCTCAGTTCATTATCCTAGCTATGCATCCATGCCTTGATTTGATTGAATTATGTGTGGACTTGCTTCATGCACCATCTTACACCATTCAATACGGTCCCTTCATGGTGAAAATCACACCACAAGCTATCAGGGACATGTTAACCCTATATTATAACAATACCGCTACATTCCCCATTATTGATAGGATGCAAAGAATGTGGGTGAACGTCAACACTTAGATAAGGTTTTTGAGGTCTGAGTTGCAAATGGCTGATAGTGATACTACGGTACCCAAACTCCCTTCACTAAGAGCTCAATTCATTCCAGCTAGCCAAGACGCACTGTTGATGATGGCTCTCATCTTTGGCATGAAGGATGACATAGTGGTGTATGTAAAACAAATGGCCATCCTTTTCAGGCTGAAGACAGTCAATAAGATGCATGAGTGTCGACTTGACTTCTTGGAGCACATCACCTTTTCAATAGTGGAATAGTTGACCCAGTTTAGATCAAAAGGGGTGTTTAGGTATTCCTCTTATTTGTTCCATCTCATACTGTATCAAAACCTTGAACTTTTCACCCAACATATGAATCTAAACCTGTATGACCCAGGTTTTGACCCCCAAAGAATCATTCCTGTGTCTGCATAGACACACATTTTATCAAGAACTAGTGACCTATATGATTTTTGGGAGCTATTCATTACCCCCATTCTTTGTTGCCTTAGCTTTAAACCTATCAAAAATAGGTTATTTCCAAGTGTTTCAAACCTCCTGGTCAGTTGTCCAATCCCATGTGACTTCTATTTTGGGTCCCACCACATGATCATAAGGGTTCATGGTTTTTATGGGGAACTAGTGTTGCTACCAAAGACTTTAACTCTTAGGTTGGCATTCTTGGAGGTCACCAGGTAGGTGTTAGTAGTTGATAACAAGTATGGCTCTGAGAAGAAGAAGATAAAAATGTACAATCTCCTGTGGATGACAGGAAACATGAGTTTGGAAGCCAGAGATGCTGAGACTGTGTTGCTAAGAAAGCTAGCCTTCCTAGGTTTCCTGTTAGTCAAAGACAAATGGGTTTATGACCCAAATGGTTTTATAGCTTATTGGGTAAGGACCAATAGGATTGGGTCTAGGATTGCACATGAAGGCTGCCCTTTTTGGGAGACCAAAAAAAACCCTATAGAAGATGCTCCTGGTCTTTATGTTGAATTGATAGATTTACCCTTACCACATAATAGGCCATGAGAAACCTTCTATGATAAGCAAAGGGATTATGATCCCAAAGTCAGGATGACTTCTGGTCTGAGAAGGACATTGAAGAACAAAGATTGGGATGTGGAGAAGATTGAAGCCTATTGGAAATATAGGCAAGAAATGTCTTAAACCACCCATACTTTTGGAAGCATGGATTTAGATGAAATATGGGAGGAACTCTGGGATGAGTGCCATCCCTCCCCTACATCTATCCTAGAAACAAGTGGATTGCTGACACTCAGTATAGGGCGAGAAGCTAGAGTGGGACCAAGCCAGCAACCACAAGCCTTAGAGTAAGCTGTAGCTATAGTCACTACATCAACCTGGCCCCAACATCTTAACACCATGGAAAAACAAAGGAGTATGGTGTCTCCACCATCAAAATCTTCCCCATCATCAGAGGTTATTGAAATCCCTAGTTCTCCACAAGCGCCATCGGCAACAGCAGATGAAGAAGAGAAGCAGCCGCAGCTAGAGCTAGAGACACCTAAGAAGAGAAAGAGGGTGTAGTTCCAAACAAATTTAAAGGAGGAAGAGGAACCTTCATAATTCCAAGTGTAGAGCACTATAATTCCCCCTCAAAGTAAGTATTACTCTTCCTCTTCCCTCTCAGTCTATTCTTTCTCTTGTTGGCGTGATGCCTCCACCTAGCCAAATGACACTTCCTACCACTGTTGCCATCCCCATTTCATCCTTCACCCCATCCTTGGTGCCTCAAGCCCTAATGCTACCTCACTTCTCCCCCTCTATTCCCAAAAATATGCCCCTTTAGCTCACCCATAGTCAACCACTGGCTATTCAATATGGCCTACCATAGGGATATCCTTCTGTGGGAGGACACATTGCATCCCCTTCCACCTTCTAGATGCAAGCTGATGCTGCTAGGAAGGCAAGAGAAGACTAGATGGAGAAAAAAAATTTAAAGAGAATAAAGTATTGGCTATCCCACACCTATGGTCACAATTTGACCCTATTCAGTAGCAACTAACGGTGACCCATTTGTCACCCAATGTCATCAAGCTGAGCGAGCAAATGTAGCTGGAAGACTATACAATGAACATAGTGGCCATTGATATGTCCCTATTTAGGCCCTAAAATAGAGTTAAGCTATTAATAGAATCCACTTCTATAGTCATAGAAGATTATTTGAAAACATAAAGAAGACTATAGAAGATGGAGGCTAATTTGGCCAAAGAAAAGGCAAACTATAGCAGTTTGGCCAAAGAAATAAATAGGAAATATAATGAAATAGCAAGTCTAAATAAATAGTAGCAAGATACTATTTCCCTTCAGATTCACTAGGCAGTCTAGGCCCAAAATGATTCATTAAAAGTAGAGCTAACACATGCAAAGGATGCAGTGATGACCCTTAGGTGGGAGAAAGTAGCATTATAGGGAAGATTTGAAGGACATCAGCTACAAGTTACTCAATTGTAGCAGAAGCTACTAGATGAACAAAACAATATTGTGACTGTTTAAGCCCAGTTCCAAGTAGAGTAGCAAAAAGTGGCACAATTGACGCTGGAGATGGCTAATAGGCTAAAGGGTGTCAAAGTGATGAAACTAGTAAAGGAGCTCTACAAATCAATGTGGAAAAGAATATCCTCAAAGATTATTTAGCTCAGGCCATCTCTCACCTTCCTACTCAATGCACAATAATTATGCAAAAAGGTGGAAGATTCAGTGAAGAACACTCTGGCTACAGTCATCAATAGAGTCACAAACTCCCAAACCTTGTTGCAAAAGATCTATGATGCAATGGATGCGACATTGGTAGCTGTGTGAATCACTGATAGAATGGTCACTGCAAAATGAGTCAATGAGGTGCTCAGTTGCAATGTCACAGCCAATAGTTGCAAAGAGCTGCTCAAAGTCATGAAAGAAGGCATCAGCGAGATGAGACAACATATTGAAGATTTAGTGCAACTAGGTCTTACTTCTCTATTTCTAGATGCCAACACGATGCTGATGGTTGATCAAATTGAACCATTGCTACTAGCCAAATAGAAGGATCAAATAGTTTTCTAGGACTTGCGAGATGATTCCTCAATATCAAAAGTCAAAGTTATTCTGGTTCTTGTTTCCTAGATAGAATTCAAACTAAAAGCTACAGTTTAAATTTTGATAAATTTTTCACATAAGGATATCATTAACCTTGATCTAGCTTTCATTGAATTATAGAATCAGTAAGGGTTATCTGACCATGTATGGTACATCTACTAGACAACACTTTTGAAGCTATAAAATTTTGAAATTTTGACAGAGTGGGAGTTGTGTTTCTTTTTGAGTAGGCTCAAAAGTCCTAGGGGTCACTAGTAATTGTAGAGTAAATTTTTACTCTACGTTGCATTCAAATTTTTAGTTACACACTGCATTTTTGGTTCCCACATACCTTGATCATGGTGGTAGAGTTTTGGAGCAGAGTGCAGGTTTTGTTTCCTTCACTTCATTTTTACCTAAGTATCAAAGTGTAGCAGAGGCTGCCAAGTGTCACTTTTTGAAACATAGAGCCAGCCAACTGGCATCATTCAAGACACTTTTCAAAACTTTCAGGAGAGCCACAGAATGTGCCATGTATCCAACAATAGCTAAGCAGAATGCATCACATGTCGGCATCCGCATCTCATATCGGCACCCACATTTCATCTATTTTTTAGCAAAAGGGTTTCAATAAGCTAAGTAGCAAGATCAAGTAGAAAGCACCAGGTGGTAGTCATAAAAGACATTGGATCACTCTTGTAGAGGAAAGTGGAAGTCACCATGTGTTGACATCCGAGAGACAGTCAGTTCAATGCTTGGGTTCAATGTAATGGTTCAACATTTTTTGGTTCAACACCTCGGTTAACATGTAAATGGCATGTAGTGTTGAACTGTTGAACCATTGAACCATTTTGGTTCATCAGGTAGTTCAAGGGAGTGTCCCAAACACTAAAGGGGTCAAAGTACCTTTTTGGAAGGCAAAAATGCATTGTTTCATTTTGTCTAAGTGCCAAAGAATAGTGGAAAGTGCCAAGTGTCATGTTTTGAGCCCCTTTCTACTCCATCCCTGAAAGAAGCAAAAGATGCCACATACCCTTAGTAAGAGAAGTGGAAGACACCATGTATCTTCCCAAGAATAGTGGAGGCTACCATGTGTCAACTTCCAAGAGACCAACTTCAAGCTTCATTGCCGAATAAAGATTATGGTGGGTCCTGGGTGTTATTTCAAAGGTCTACAGATGCTGCCAAGTGTCACCATCCATAAGAGCCTGATATGTGCCCTGAAGTGTTCCTGAGCCAGATATAGGGAAAGTAGAAAATGCCATGTGTCTTTGATAAATTAGACGAAAAGTGCCAAGTGTCATTCTTCAGTGCCTTTTCAGTTATAGGAAGAATTTCAAGAAATTGACTAAGTGTCCTCTTCTATTTCAACAAAATAGAGTGTTTTGTGTATCTATTAAAACAAAGTGAGATGGAGGGAAACTCAGTAGGAGTTATTTATGGTAGATGGAACAATTCACTGGGTAGATTTTTGGGGCCTATAAACATTAAAAGGGCCATCTATTTGTCCCCTATAAGCGGAGGCTAAATGGACAGTTACACAGCTAAACAGGTGATGGAATGAGGAAATTCAGGCATGGAAGGAGGTACTAGACATGAATCAACATGCCATAGTTAGGGCAGCTGTCCTACCCCAGCATGGCCCTTTTTGATAAGACTAGAGTGCATCCAAGGCATTGAATGTGCCGAATGCCACACTATTTTATTGGTAAAATTTGAGGCTATAAAGGGGGGAGGATGGATTGTAAAAAAAAAGTGGGGGAGGATTCTATAGTTTTAGACTTTATAGAGTTGTGGCTAAGTAATATCATTTTCTTTTGTCTTATTTTCTTGAGTTGTAAATTTGATGTAACTATGCATGTTTTTGTTTCTTTTATGTGGCTGAATGAATTAAGAAGATTGAACTCTATGCCTTTGTTGATATTATCTGTGTCATTTGCAAAAGTAGTCTAGACTGTAGATTTTCTAGAGTTGTGATTAGGAATGTCATTTTCTTTTGTCTCATTTTCTTGAGTCAGAAGTTCTACATAACTGTACATGTTTTTGTGCCTTTTATGTGATTGGAAAATTCTTGCAAGAAGAATGAACACTATGCCTTTGTTGACATTTTCTGCATCTTATCAAAAGAAGCCTCTGTTATGAGCATCTATTTCTATTATTTAAATATTTTACATTGATCATGCACTTGTCTGCTCTTAAATGTAAATGAATCCTACATATAGTCTCACTGTGCTTAGGATTAGGATCAAATTACACTCAGGCGCATTGCCATAGTTAGGTTTAATTTCCTACATTTGCATTTCTATTTAATCTTCTATCCTTTTTCCCCCACACCTGATACAAAAGAAGAGACTAGCTTCTCTAAAATCTGGAGGTTGTTTCAAGCTGTAATGTCCCACAACTTAAAACTTCCCATTGTTGTTGATTAGAATCAAGCGCAATTTTAAGCATCAACAGGTATATCATAAAGATCTAGTCTTTGGTGTAATAGTTTTCACCTTGGGTCTTTGAGTTACCTTACTCTCTTCTAATTGATATGATTTCAACTTTACCAAAGGTTGAGTAAACTCATGAACCAAATTTTTAAAATTGTGCATGGTTTAAAACCACCCTCCCTTATAGTCTCATTGATACCTTGGTTATTTGTTTAAAAAATATCCCAAGCATACTTTGATTGGTTGCCAAACATTGGTCCAAATTTAGCCAATACACAGAGTAGCTCTTTCTATACATGAATCAAAGGTTCACTCATAGTGGGGCCTCTTATGGCCTTAGTTATCAAGATGACCAATTTTATGATGGTCAAGATAACTCCATTGTTTTTTATGATATCCCTACAAAAGTAGGATTTGAATATGATTACAATGAATATCAACCCTAATAAGATCAAGATGAAGCCCTTCTTAGATTGAGAGAATCAGGTGCTAGATAACCTTCTGACTTTCCTCTAGAATAATTGCATATCTTAGTTAAAGAAGGAGAATAATTATGGCAAGAGCAATATTTTGCACAAATAGACATACCTTCTTCCTCTAACAAAGGAAAGGAAATATAAATAGATTCAAAACCCACAAATCCAGATCTTCTAGCTAAGATCAAGATAATAAGTTAATGATATGTAGATCAACTTGTCATAGACTTAACTAACTCCCTAGTTGCCACTTTAATTCACAATAATGCTTCGACAGAATAAGGAAATGTGGTTGAAGGTACGCAATAAATATTGTATGAAAACATCACCATAGTAGATCAAGGAAATCTAAACAAATAGTTAAAGTCATAATAGACCTTACAAAATGTTTAATTTAACATGTAACATATGTTATTCAGCCATCAAGAACCTCTTGTTACTTTATAAACTCAGAAACCCAAACATTCAATCCGAATTGAGGAGATCCCTCAAGAGAATTTTGCTAGTTTTTTTCAACCAACCCAAAGATTGGTAAATAAACATAGGAATTTCCAAAATCAACAAAGTGTAAAATAGCCAAATTTAAGGAATGTTTTACAATCAAAAAATTAATGGCCTATGTTCTCAACTCAAGGGGAAAATTAGAACCAAGTCATGAATCAAAAGGTATATGCTCCCTATGGATCCATAAAAAACTAGGGCACATTCCACCTCAATAGAAATAAAATTAGGGGCACATTCCAACCCAATAACAAAAAAATTAGGGGCACATTCCACCCCAAAAAAAAAAAAACCAGGGGCACATTCCACCCCAATAGTAATAAAACTAGGGGTACATTCCACACCAACAACAACAAAACCAGGGGAACATTCCACACCAACAACATCTTGTCCAATCTAAAAATGCACCAAACATGCAAGAATGGAATTCTACGAAGGAAATTTTCCAAAGATTAGAGACAAATAATAGAGTCAAAAAGTACAAATTTGATGAGATATGCCCGTATTCATTTGAATTATCTATTCTCCAAAACCCCTTTCAACCTCATTTTGAGGCACCCAAGTTTGACACGTACAAAGGGAAAGGAGATCCATATGAACACATACAATCATTCTTCATCTTATGTCAAGTGGTTTATTATAATAGTGAGTCATTACTATTATTATTTATATGAAGTTTAACAAGACAAGCTTTTGATTAGCTATTTAAACTACCCAAGGGATCAGTTATAGATTGGAATGAATTATCGAAAAAGTTTGTTAACCATTTCTCATAAAACATAGAACATGAATTAAATGTTGTTGACTTATGAAAATCTAAGCAATAAGATGGTGAAAGTTTCCTTACATATCTACAAAGGTGGAGAGCATTGGCAAGTTGCTTTCAACACAATTTATTAGACAAATAGTTGGTTGATATCTTTGTATAGAATTTGCATCCTAAAGTTTTGCATAATCTATGGTTAGCTTGTGCTAACTCATTTGAATAAATTATTGACAAAGGATTGTAGATTGAGAAGGCTCTTATTTTTGTATGCCTTGTTAAGATTTTTGTGCATTGTCAACCATATAATCAGACTAAATCACTAGCTCAAACAATTATAGAGGATAAGCCTAAGGGATTTAGCAAAAATAAGAACATGGTTGGAAATGGGATGATAGAAATAATACATAAAAATGGTATAGGCTATCCCTCCTTCAAATTTACAATTAACTCCCCCAAATCCACTACTTAATTTGTAGAGATAACCTCCATGAAGGACATTTCATAACAATTTTAGAGTCTTTAGCAAGTTAGGAGAATCAGTTGAAATCATGTTACAAAAGATCATTATAGACAATTTAATTATATGGCTAATATCAAGGCCATTCCTCAAGATCAACCAAAACTAGACTGGTAAAAAGAGAATGAATGGTGTAACTTTCATCATGTTGCTGGTCATAGTGCATATCATTGTGTTTAATTGTGACATATTATTTAGGACTTTATTGAAAATGGTGAGTTGTAAATTAAGTTGGCCCCTAATCAGGACACAAATCAAGATATGGGAATGAACAAAGATCCCTTTCCTCAACATGATCCACCACCACCAAGAAATAATCAAAATGGTCACAATCAAGGATAGAGGTAGAATCAGAACCAACAAAGTCAAAATCATAATGAGCATAATCGAGATCATAATGCCCACACTAATAATTTGACTTATAACAATGTACCTTAAGACTATAATAATACTATGGGATGCATTTTTGTAACCCATGTTGCCACTGTTACTTTAAAACAATGTGGCCAATCTCATGTTCTTCACAACATGGGACCCATCATTATAGGGTCAACACCCTCTCCGTCTAGTAATACCATGATGAGTTTGCATCATCATGTCATTACTCCATTGACATGGGTTATTAATCCTGAATAATAGTACCATTATTCTAATTATAAAGGCTCCTCATTTGAAAAAAAATTATAGTGATATTGTTAGTCACCTGCGAGTCACCATCCAAGGCCCTTTGCCTCACTGTTCTAATTATAATAACTCATTTCCACCTCTAGGTTGTGTAGTTACAACTAGATGCCCATGAGTTACCATCTATGGCCCTTCACCCACTTATTTCCATAAACTTAATGATAACATTTTTCCAACAGTTCCAAAGCTGAATACTGTCCCAATAAAGACTAAACTAGTTCAATCCATAGTTTAAAGGCCTTATGGTCTAATGGATCAATTAGATAAAACCCCTACACAAATTTTCATATTAAAACTCTTGCAAACATCTGATGTCCATAGAACCATCTTCAAATTTTTTTAAAAGAGTCTATTGTGCCTAATGATATAAACCTTAATCAGTTCTAAAACCTAGTTAGATATTTATCTTCGTTTCATAAAATTACATTTAATCAAAAGGACATGTCCACCCATGGTCCAAATCACAATAACCCACTATATATTGATTTAATCATTTCAGATCACAAGATCAAGTGGGTTCTTATAGATAATGGTTTAGGGTTTAACATCATATCTCTAAAATTAGTACAATGATTAGGTTACATGGATAAAGACATTCAACCAAAAACTATTATAAATAAGGCTTATGACAACGTTGAGAGGGATTCATTTGATACAATTTGGTTTCCAATCATGTTTGGGTCTATTTCTCATCACACATTATTCCATATTATGGATATTGATCTTCCTTATAACTTAGTTCTTAGTCATCTTTGGATCCATGAAGTACAGGTAGTTCCATCTACTCTTCACCAATGCCTTAAGTTTCCCCATGATGGGATCAAGGTTACTATTCTCACTGATCAACAGCCATACCAATACTAAAAACATCTTGAAGTAGAGTTTTGTAATTATAAGTATTGCTTAGGTTTATAATTCATTAAAAAGAAGAAAAAAACCATTATTTCTCATCCATCTCCATCTAATTATATAGACCCTAGTGATCTAGTTTCCACTTCAATCAGTCCATTTCTTATAGCTTTGGCCAAAAAGGTTATTAGTAAATATGAAGGCATTTCCACTTACCATCTAAAGGATGTCCTTGATATTGAAAATTTACCAAAATCCTCTAAAAAATTTGGTAAACCTAAAACCACCCAAACTCCTAATAGACCCAATCAGATTTGGCAACCAAAGAAGAAGCAACCAAAACCTCCTATGGTTTTTGTACCTATAATTACACCAAAGAAATATCGAGAGGCTTTTACTGAGGGAGACTAGTTATATTATGAATGCCTTATATATATATTTTAGAATCTAAAGTATCCTATCCCTAGTAAGATAATGGATCATCTTGACTATATAGGGAAAGGTCTTGGTCCACAGGTGCAAGGAATTTTAGAACCCTTATTAGCTAGAGTTATCAACTAGAATCATGGTCTTAGAATTAAACCACCAGAGGATGACCTCATGACATTTCATAGTGACTCTTATAAAGTGACTAGTAATAAGACTCTTAACAGTGACACAATGTCAAATTATAGCATTTTTGATGAGCTTGCTGACTCAAATTGTTTGATTCAAATGCCATATTGACCATAAAACCTATTAGAGCTTCCTATCCTGAAGCAAAAATCCATCCTAGTGGTGCTTCCCTTCTTGAATTAGGACATTATATCTTTACTATTAGAGCTTCCCATCTTACTGGTGATTTACCATTGGTGCTTCCCATCTTGAAGTAAACCCTCACTATAACCTATGCCTTTGTCATCTTGAACTCATAGATTGGGATCAACAAAATTTATAGCCATATCCCTTAATGAGTTTCAAAATGAATAATCAATTATATAATACATGGGCCTATGAGATGCATTCCCCATTGGTGATCATAAGTAGGGTTTTGATTTTTCATTGAATTATTCTGCCTACTTTGGAGAGTAGACAAACTTGCTTGGTCATAATAAAAAATAAACATCAAGATCTTCAGGTGAAAACCTCTTTAAGGCACTTGTTGATTAGGGAAAAAGTAAAAAAAAGTCAAGCCTTTGAGTGAAAACCTATTTCAGGTGCTCCTATGTGGGAAAGTTTTCTCATCCCCTTAGGGCGTAGAAAGTCCATCTAGCCCAAGTTCCATAGCTAGTACAAGCATATCTTTAGAATAGCATCAAATATTTGAGCATCTTGCTCTTGAGTTTCTAGAGGTTTTTTCCAATTGGCATTTACCTAAGAAAGAAGATTTTGAGTCTTCATATTATCCAAATCTTTGGGAGGAACAAAAATAATATATAGCAGAGGGAGATGGTCATGACCATACATTGCCTACAATTCTAGAATATGGATCCACACTCTTTATGGAGGGTACAACAGAAGTGAATTTGGGAACCCATGAGGATCCCAATTTTTTTTATCTTGGAGCTTCCCTTACTAAATCAGAATGTGAACATATTATATCCATTCTTAAGGATTAGATAGACATCTTTGCATGGGCATATTCTAACATGCAAAGCCTGGATCTAGATTTAGTTGTGCATCATCTTGTTGTTCACCCTGATGCTAAACCAATCAAGCAAAAGATGAGAAAGATGCATCCACACATCACCTTTTGGTTAAAGTTGAGTTAGAAAAGTTGTTAGGAGCCAATTTTATCAAACCACTAGACTACTCTGAATGGATTTCTAACATAGTGCCAGTAAGTAAAAAGACCCCAGGCATACGTGTTTGTACTAATTTTCATGATATCAATAAAGCATGTCCTAAATATGATTTTCCTCTACCCAACATCGACATGATAATCAAGTCAAATACTAAGTATGAGATGTTATCCTTAATGGATGGATTTTATGATTATAATGAGATCAAGATAGCCCCTGAAGATCATCATAAGACCACATTCACCACTCCGTGGGGGACATTATGTTACCAAGTCATACCATTTGGTTTGAATAATGCTAAAGCCACATATTAGTGAGAAATGATTGTCATTTTCCATGACATGATGAATGACATTAT
Source organism: Torreya grandis (assembly GCA_037957365.1). Classification (NCBI taxonomy): domain Eukaryota; kingdom Viridiplantae; phylum Streptophyta; class Pinopsida; order Cupressales; family Taxaceae; genus Torreya; species Torreya grandis. The sequence goes on from JARHVA010005796.1 coordinate 333,188, forward strand.
CAAGGACTATGTTGATGATATACTAGCCAAATCAAGTATAAGAGTTGGACACCCTAACATTCTAGGAAGAATATTTGAGAGGCTTCACATGTATAAAGTCTACTTGAATCTTAGGAAATGTGTCTTTGGAGTCACATTAGGAAAATTTCTAGGGCTCATTATATCAAAACGAGGGATTGAATTCAACCTTATAAAGGTCAATGATATTATGGAAATACCTCCACCAAACAATCTTAAACAATTACATGGTTTATAAGGCAAGATCCAGTCTATACGCAGGTTCAGTTCTCAATTGGTAGATAAGTGTCACCCATTTACCCAACTCTCAAGGAAAGGGGTAACATTTTAATGGGATGAATATTATTAGATAACATTTGCAAAGTTTAAAACATACTTGGTCAATCCACTAGTTTTATGACCTCTGACACAAAGAAAGCCACTACTTCTTTATATATCAATAATAGAACATACACTGGGGGCACTTTTGGTGCGTCATGATGATCATGGTAAGGAACATGTGGTTTATTATTTAAGCTACACATTGGTAGCCTATGAACATAATTATATGCCTATTGAGAAGGAATGTTTAGCTATGGTATTCACCATTCATAAATTGCAACATTATATGCTAAATAACAAAACTATTATTATAACCAAGGTAGATCCTCTCAAATTATTTTTATCTAAAGTATCTCTTCAAAGATGCATGGCTAAATGGATTATGATTCTCAGTGAGTTTGATATTAAGTACCAAAATCAAAAGGTAATCAAAGGACAAGTTCTTACTGACTAGCTTGTAGAAGCTCCTATTACAGCCACTCAACCTCTCAATTTGACCTTCTAGATGATTCTATCATGATGATAGAATAAGCATCACAAGAACCTAAATAGTGAATGCTATATTTTGATGGATCTTTCGCATCCTAAGGGTCTAGATCTAGCATATTGTTGATTAGGGGAATTTTATCCCCAAAGCATTCCATATACAATTTTAGTGTACAAACAATATGGCCAAATATGAGGCATTGGTTTTAGGGCTCCATCTTGTTATATAGTGGGATATTCAAATCTTAAAGGTCTATGGAGATTCATAGTTAATCATAAATTAGACAACTGATTAGTGTCAAAAAAAGGATGATAAGCTTGTTCCTTTAAAGTAAATTATTGATAACCTCAAAACACATTTTAAATCTCTGTAGTTTGATCAAGTTTCATGAGTCAACAACAGATCTTTTGATGCCATGGAAATAATTGGTTCCATGATTCAAATACATGATAGTGCTAAAGAGTATCAGTTCTTGACTAAAAATATTCTTTAGCTAGTGCATATTCTATCAGATTTAGAAAGGATATGCACCATTACTGATCCTAATCCCTCACCTAAGTTACCATGGTACCAAGATTTTTATAACTATTTCCATAGCCATGTATTTCCTACCAACCTTTCTAAAAACTAACATAAACTATTCCTTCATCACTTAACATGTTATATCCTCCTTGGAAATATACCTTATCATAAATTTTATGATGGAAGACTTCTTCATTGTTTATCTTTGGGAGAATCCAAGCTGTCATTAAAGGAGGTTCATAAAGGAATGTATGGGGCCCATACCAATAGTGTAGTCCTAGTAAAGAAACTTCTTATAATAGGCTATTATTGGCATAAAATGTAGATAGATGCTTTTAATTATGTAAATAAGTATGTTCTTTGTCAACAGTATGGTAACTTGATACATGCACCTTCCTTACCATTGTAGCCAATTAAAACACCATGGTCATTCTCAACATGGGGTCTCAATCTCATTGGAAAATTAACCACACATATTCAAATGGCCATAAGAACATTTTGATTATAAATGAGTAATTTTAAAATTTGATTTTGGCCATTCCTCTCACTTATGTTACTAAGAAACAAATAGCCATATGCATTCATTACCATATCATCTATTGATATGGCATCCCAACCCTTATTATATATGATAATGGTGGATCCTTTGTGAACCAAGATGTGAAATTATTTATGAAAAATTCAAGATCAAGCACCAAAAATCCACTCCATATAACCCACAAGGAAACAAACAAGCTAAGGCATAAAATAATACCATTCTAGCCATCTTAAAAAACATTGTCAATGATGCTAGTCGTAATTGGAACTTGTAACTCTTTCCTACCCTCTAGGCTTATAAAACCAATCATCACACCCCAATTAGAGCTATTCCATACTCCATTATTTTTGGCACTAAAGCTATCATCTTGATTGAGATTGAGGTCCCATCATTAATAATATCACTGGAACACATGAAGATGATGAAGACTATAGAGACTCATAGCTGCAAAAACTAGAAATTCTTGATGGTAAGTGTTTGGCTACCCTAGAAAACTTGTAGGCTTATCAAAATAGATTATGGATAAGCTAAAAAAATGCATTCTCCCTCAAGAAATTGAGATTGGTGACTTAGTTCTGAAAGAGAACCAGAAGAACATGAATGTTGAACCCAAAAAGAAAGGAAAGTTTCAACCTAATTTGTTAGGACTATATATTGTCATAGTGAACTATGGATCAGGAGCATATTGACTAGCTAAACCTAATTATGAAGAACTTTAATATCCCATGAACATCATACACCTTAAGAGGTTTTATGCATGAAAATGTTTGAACCATTTTATATAATACCCCTAACGTGGGGGCAACTTGTGCTATCATAATTTTATCCCACCCTTTTATCTTACCTTTAACACATTTTATACTACCCTAGTCCACTTTTCATGAATCCTGATAGTAAAGGATTTGAACCCTTGGTACTATGAACACATTCTTCATCCCATTCTAGATTGATCTCTTTGAGAAGAGTATTCCTTGTTTTATCTAGTACATGTTATAAGCTTGAACACTTTTTTTCCCTTGATTAATTATGATCTTGATTATGTCTCATGAACATTATGAACATCTTCAGCAATAGTTCTACAAAGCAGTTCAGCCAGAACAGTCTTATGCAGCTTCAGATAGGTGAATAGTTGCATCTTCTTAGTACAAGTATTTTCCACTCTTTCTTATTTTATCAAGAACCTCACTCTTGCTGATTTGTGAGCATGGGCCATTGCAACCAGCTTATCTATCTTATTGGAACCTCTACTCTCATGATGTGCATCTGCTTGACTAGATGATCCCACCTTGTACATATTTTCTCTCAAAAACACCAAAAACATTATAAATACTTTAAAAATACTTAAAAAATCAAAACATGATCCACAAAACAAAAAAAACATTGTCTCACACTTCTATACATTTGTACATTCCCACTCCACCATCCCACACTCTCATCATTTTGTGAGAAACTATTAAGTTTGAATGCTCTTGCCATTTTGCAAGCACAGAGACACTAGTTCATTTCATCTTGTCCCATGCATTTTATATTTTGTAAGGTAACTATTTTTCATCTCATAAGCTTCTTTTTTGCCAAACCATTCTCATTTGTTTGTCATATCTTTCATTTCTTGTCTAAATCATGTTGGTCTGATCATCATTTTTCTTCTCTCTCATTTCTTGAGAGAACTATATTTGGCCTAAAGTTCATGTTAGAACATGCATCCATGGAATTATGTAGGCATTGTCCATTTGTCTTATACATCTAGATTCAACTCAACTAACCCCTTCCCTTTCTTTTCTTCTCTTATTTCTTCTATCATTGTTCCTCTTTAATTAGGAAACAATTGTCATGTAATTGTTCTTTTTTATGATGTGGTAGAAAGTAATGCCTCTACTGCACATGCATGAACATTTTTATTTAAACCACACTAACTTAGTTTTTGTTTGTGTATGTTTATTTTAGTTTTCCTAGTGTTTTGTTTTTATTTCACACCTCTCCTTTTATTTCTTCTCATTTTCTCATTTTATTACTTCTTGTCTCTTCTTGGTCTTATGTTTTTTCTATCTATTTTTTCTTTTGTCTTTTGTGTTTCAAGAATGCCTTGATGGTTTGCATGGATCTTGATTATTCATATCTTGGTCTCATATCATTAAGACATTCTTGCCTTTTATTTTTAAACATATTTTATTCCTATTTAAGTCTTGATAGATCATATCTTGATTTCAAGTTAGGTTCATTTATGTTTGTCTTTTTTTTTTACTTTTTTTATTTAAATGTAAATCATTGTAACTCTAGTTTTGGTCATTATTTTACCATTATCATTAGTTATAGATATTCATATTTAAATTGGCTTAGTGCAATTAGAATATTATGTCATTCTAAGTTATTCATACTTATGATGCCTAATTTATTTTACTATAGCAATAACTTTATGCTCAGGTCTCAAAGTCTCAACATCAACATCTGCTTTAATGAACGATTCTAAAGAACAATTTGTAAAACCTAAGCTCATGAAATGGAATTAGGCTTCTAGGTAGCATGCATTTTAGTACTCAAGTTTATGAATAGACATGCATCTCTTTGCATACATTATAATTCTAATCAATTCTTGGTCATTTTCATCATTCCTCATTTCATTCTCTCCCAAACTTGGGTGAACTACATTGGCCTAAAGTTCATGTTGGAACATGAGTCCATGGAACTATGTAGGTAGTGCTCAATTTATATTAAGGTTAGCTCAGCTATCTCCATTCTTCTTTTCATCTCTCCCATCACTTTCTGCAATCTCATAAACTTGGTTTTATAGGGGTTTCTAAGCCATTACACCATTGCATGTATGTTTTCACCCACTCACTTTAACCTATCTTTTAAATTATATCTTTGAGATATTTTGATTACAAATTTCCCATGTTGGGGCACAACATCTGAACAACATCCAAATCAAATTAGCTCTACAAGGATAAAATCATTCTTTATTCTTTATCAATGATAAAAATTTGCCCTACTGGGGCACAACTATTTTATGATGATCATATTTTCTCTACTGGGGCACTTCTTATTATCTTCTCTTTAGAGAACACATTTTAGTGGTGCTTCCCTTGCTAAAGTAAAACATACTCCCTTTTCCTTTCATTCCAATATCTCCACATTAGAGCCCATTATGGCAATATTTTAGTGTGTAACTTGTCTTGGGAGTGATCAATGTCATAAGCCTGTAGCTTGTACTCTCAAATTGGGTACATTTATAATGTGTCCCTTACATTCATGGATTGTATTTTTCCCATTCCCCCCATCTTTTGGGCCTATTATACCTCTCATTATATTTTGATCATTGATACTAATCACATGTGCAATCATTATCTCATCTGGATGTGATATATTCCATGGGTTAATCTCTCACTTTCTCTCTCTTTTCAATATTTCATCCTTCTCTTTCATCCTAGTATATCCTCTTGAGGGGGCATCATGGGTCTATTCGAATTTCTTCTTGACAACTCTTTTCTTTCAAAATATTTTACTTCCCTTGAATTTCTCACTACACCTTCTCGAATAGGGGCAAAATGTAGACATATAATTTGTAACACCATTTGTGTTGAAATTGTCAATCTTACTTGAATTGCACTCAAATGCACATTTTAGGTCAAAATCCATAAAATATAATAAATGGTTCAAAATTTTCATTTAAAAGTGTCAATTTAGGCTAAAGTATCCCTAAATAGGGAAATGCAATTTATGGGTCAGCTAACTTTGATCAATTCATTTCAAGTCAAAATGATGATTTTTCTTTTTATGTCTGGATCACTCTTTTCTCCTAAATTTATTGGTACACATCACGTACCTTTGTTATTTTTTATTAGGAACATCCTAAATGGATATACAATTTTGGTATATCTAACATAACTTTATAATTCTTCTTGAGTTAAATTACAACTCAGTAATATGACTTTTTGACTATTTTGATTAATTGAGGGCCAATTTTCAAATAAATGCACAAATATTGATTAACCTTGTTTAAGGATAATTAATAAAAATAAAGAGCTTAAGTGGATTTTACATGAAAGTTGTTAAATATTTATTTCTAAAAATTGATTCTTATTATCTACATCATCAAGTGATGTCATTTCTTGGGAAGACATCCCTAGGCCATAAATGCCACAAATATTAGGATTATGGGTCACCCATGCGTAGTTAATGTCTCCCATGTCTCTTCAATGCACCTTCTTCCAATGCCATGATGAAGGTAATTATGGATTTAATTCCAAAAATAAATATTCAACAACTTTAATGGAAAATACACTTAAGCTCTTGATTTGGATTAATTAGCCTTAAACAAGGTTAATCAACATTTGTGCAATTATTTGAAAATTGGCCCTCAATTAATCACAATGGTTAGAAAGTCATATTACTAAGTTGTAATTTGACTTGAGAAGGATTAGAAGGTGATGCTAGATGTTCTAAAACCATATTTCCATTTAGGATATTTCCAACACAAAATAATAAAGGTACGTGGTGTGTACCAACAAATTTAGGAGAAAAGAGTGATCTAAAACATAAAAGGCAAAATTATCATTTTGACTCAAAATGAATTGATCAAAGTTAGTTGACCCATAAATTACATTTCCCTATTTATGGATAATTTGACCTAAATTGGCACTTGTAAATGACAAGTTCAAACTATTTAACATATTTTATGGATTTTGACTTGAAATGTGCATTTGAGTGCAATTCAAGTAAGATTGACAATTTCAACACAAATGTTGTTAGGAATTGGATGTCTAAAAGGAATGGTAGGACTATGCTACTAAGGTTTTGGTTTATTCCAAGGGTTGGGATTAGCCTCATGCTTATACCATTTGTCATTATGTAATAATTTAATGCATTGGCTACCAAAAGAAGAAATAACCCTCATTCTATGAGTCCATCGGCAACCAAAGAGTATTTTATAAGATAAGGGTGATTAAAGGACCATAGTTTTAGTTTGAATTGTCTTAGGTCTAATAGTTAGGGGAAGCCAAATACAACTAAGTGGATTTTTATTGGTATTATCAAATCCATGATAGGTGAGGTGGGTATTCTTGAGATTGTCCTTATTTTAACTAAGTTATTAGATAAGCCACAAAGATGTTGCATTAATACTAGAGCCTTCATTAACTAGGACTTTATGAATAAGGGTAGTATTAATGGAAATTTTAATTAAAAGTGGCATATCATTAGCATGAAAAAGAATTTCATCATTGATCATGTCCTTTTCAAGAAATTTAATAGAAGGCTTGGAAGAAGGACACGTGGTTTCAATGGTATACATGTTGGTAAGTTAAGGTTCAATAGAAGGTGGTTCTTCATCTATATAATATGGTTATTAAATTTATTTAAATTTTTACATAATAAAATTGTGATGATAAGGGGAAGCATGAACTAAATCCCTAAGTGAAATATTGCAAGACATAGATTTAAGTTATTCAAGAAAGTTCCAATGAGATTTAGAGTAAGAACTAACACAAAGATTAGAAGGTAAATTAGATTTTGAAAGAATAGATGTTAGGGGTTTAGAAAGAGGAAGTGGTTCCTCATAGGATTCTAAAGTGAGATTAGTGGTTATAGTATCTTTGAGGAGTTGTTCTTCCAAAGATGGTTTCTTAGGTATGGTAATTGGATATTTGTGAGTAAACTTGTGATGATAATTTACCTTAGTAGTGTTAACATATTTATATTTATTGTAATATTGGTCATTAACAGTGACAATAGCACAAAAATCCTTGGTATTTTGTTGATTATTAGTTGTGTAGAAATATTTTTAGCTATTTGAGGTATAATCTTTAGAAACCTATCATTTTTTATAATTAGTGTACTCTTGATGATGAAGATTGATCATAGCTTCATGATTAAAGGAATCACCAAGCATATAGAAGATATAAAATTTAGTGAGCCCTCTATAAGATTCATGGGAATGACCAATGTCAGCATGGAACCAACAAAATTGATTAGGGTCATACCACTTAGGAGGATTTTTAGGATAAGTGAAAGTTTTAGAGGGTTGTAAAAATTGTTTTATTTACTGTAACAAGAGTGGTGTGTGAGAAGATGAAGGAATGTCAGCTTTGGACACTTTTGGTTTGATTTGTGGAGTATTTTTGATGATAGTATTATTATATGTTTGAAAATACATTTTAAGGTGTTTAGGATTAGGTTTGAATTGCTTCATAAGAAAGTCTTGACATTTGCCTAGTTAAGAGCTTCATTAAGTGTTTGGGGAGCAAAAGTTCAAACCTTATATTGAAGATAAGGAGTCAAAAAAATGATAAAGAGTTTTAAAAAATTATCATTAGTCATGTTATGGTCAGATTTATGGGCCAAATATTTCCATATTTTGATAAAATCATGAGTTGATTTAGTGGGAGATTGCTTAGCATTGATTAAGTGGCAAATATTATTTTTGGGAAGATAATTATGTTGAAACACTTTAACTAAAGGATTGACTAAATCCTTAATTTTCCAAATGGAATGTTTTGAAATTTGGTTATAACATTCCAATACATTTACCATGAAGCTTTTGACTAATATTTTATTTGTGGTGAAGGTATTAGTTTGGATCCACTCTTTGTAAAGGTTGTCAAAAGCTTTGAGAAATGAGGTAGGGTCTTTAGTCCCATCATACTTGATAGTTAGAGATATGTTACCAATATCAATGGACATAATGAAGGGAGATAAAGGATCATTTTGAATAGTTTGAAGAATTTTTTTATTCATTACATGTTGAGTAATAATATTGCCTAAAGCATTTCTAAGAGGTGGAGGAATATAATTAAGATTGGCTTGAGGATGGATAACTGGAGGTTCATTAGCCATATTAATCAAATGATGTTGTAGTTGCATCGATTGAAGGGCGTTAAAATTTTGCATTATTCTCATTTTTTGTATGACTTATGTAATAAGTTGAGTCATATCAATAGGTGGTTTGGTGTTTTTAGGATCATTCCATGAATTGGTGTTAGGGGGAGGATTATTGAAGATGGATTGTTAGTGGGAGTATTGATTAAAATTGTGTCAATTTCTCCCACATTAGTTTGAAGATTTTAAAAATGGGAATTGTATTGATAGGTATAGAAAAGATTACATCCACCTAATTCATTTTGAGATGTTATTTTCACCATGTTAGAAACCATAGATGAAGGAGGGAAAGAGGTACCCTTAGAGTGAGGGTTCCCTTAGGAGGAAAAGAGAGGGAGAAATGAACATACTATATAGTATCTAAATGGATTAAAGTTGTCTAAGAATATTTTTATAGGGGAATTCATGATGACTTGAGAAAAATTAAAAAGAAAAAATCAAGAAAGAGAAATAAAGAACTAAGTCAAATAGATATAGAAAGTAGAAAAAGTAATAAGTCGATTGAGTTGACCTAATATAGTAAATAGGGTCTAAAAATAGAGAAAACAAGGATACATAGTGATTGGGTCAACCTAGTTCTATAACCTAGATAGGAAATAGGTATAAAAAGATACATAGTCAATAAGTTCATCCTAGTACTGTATCTTGGGAATAAGAAAAGAATATTGTGTCAACAGGGTTGACTAAATACTATAGGTAGGGGAAATAGATTGTCTATAAGAGACTTTATCAAATAGAATGACTATGCACTAAAATAAGAAAAAAATTACAAGTACTTTTGAAAGTAATAAATGAAACAAAACACACAATCAATTATATTAATGAGGATGATCCAATTGAGGCACATAGAATAAAACCTTGTACCAATGTTGGCCAATGCAAGTTTTTGAAATACAACATATAATTTGACCAAAGAATAGGTAGTCAACTTGGAAAGTAAATGATAAATAAATGGTCATCTTAAATGTTGTTAGATTATTATAGTATAATTTTAATTGTGATAGGAAGTTGGATATAAGTAAGGAAATCGAAAGCAAGCTATGGATGGTTTTAGGATGTTTAGGCTAAAATGGATATGTGTTTGAAATGGTAATGGTTTGGTATTAGGGCTTACCCCCTCACTTCACACACCTCAATGATAAGTACGTCAGGTACTTTTACAATATATACCATTAACCACATGTTTATACTTGGCCATAAAACTAAGTCAACTTCCCCCTTGGTGATAAAATCCAAGTAGGTAGGCTTTGGGTAGAGAATTGTTTAAATGAATTTTAATATTATGTGATTTGGTAGTGTGTGTGAGAAAATAAAAAAATAGTGAAACTAAATGGTATATTTAAAAACCACCTAATTAGACTATGTGATCTATTCTAAGCATGTAAGCAACAAAAAGTGAAAATATGAGCTAATTACTAGCATAGAGATGTTAATTCCAACTTTGAAACATAGTACAATATTGATTTAGATAAGAATTTATAAAAATATTATATAATAGAGTCGATAGTGTCACTATTTTATTGATGAATCAAGTTTCTATTAAAGAACTATGTCGATAGTGTCGACCTAGTCTTCTAGATAGAAGATAGAATACAAAATTAGGTTGATAAAGTGGACCTAGTTTTTTGTATGGGGGTAGTTTTAAAGACTATAAACTATGAAAAAAATAACTATAATGAATAACATAAATGATAAATAAAGAGATAAAGGAACCTTGGTGGGTTGGAGGATGTAGAACAAAGTGATATTGTTGTTGAAGTGCCTTGAATTTTACTTGCAAATTCTACCAATTGTGTCGATTGGATTGACTTAGTTCTGCACTTCCCTGTTTGTTGAAAAATTGTAAAGAATACTATGCCAATAGTGTCAACCTAGTATGTTTTATGAAATTTTTTAAGTGTACTATATTGATAGATTCAACCTAATAGCTGATCTAGAAGTTTGAAAGTGTATTGTGTCGACTAGGTTGACCTAATAGCCTGTCTAGAAATAAAAATATGTATTATGTCAAGTTGTTCAACCCAATAGCATGTACTTGATGAAGACCTACAAAAATATAATATATTCATATTTATGTGAATTTGTGTTAAACCTATGCACAAAAGTTAGAAACTATACCAACATTATCAACCTAGTATCACAAATATAGAAAAATAATAAATAAAATGATAAAATAATGAAAAAAGTGAGATAAAAATTTCAAAGGTTATATTTCACATTAGGTTCACCAGAATGTATGTAATTATAAATGCATCATATCTATAAATCAATCCTAACTCAAAGAAGATAGATCATATTTACACTTCTGATTTGGGATACATTGGATAATCTGTAACATGACCAATATGGGGATCTACTAGACCCAATTAAGGGATATATTATTACAATACACAATTCTAGGGCAGGTTCCAAAGCCTCTAGTCAAACACAATCATGAAATATCCCTAGATAGGCCCTATGTTTTCATATCTCACTAAACTAATAGCAAGTAAAGTAAAGAAATTTAATCTAGTGCTCACCAAAGCTTGTGGCATAATATAGGGGTTAGTAAACAAACAAACATGCATAACATAATCTCAATTAAACTATGTATGAGTAAGACCCTAATACATGAAGAAAAATAGTAATAGTATTTGAATCTAATACTTATGTTACTTCATCTACTAAAGAGAGGACCAAAGTTAGAGAATAATTACCTAAAATACAAAATCATCAAGACTCAATCTTTCCCTTGGCCAAAATGGATTTTCAAGAGGTTTATTTGGTTTTTAAGGATCATTAATAAAGGCCAAAACATCCAAGACTTATCCACAACACTAGATTCTCCAAGTAGAAACCCTAAGATAAGACTCTTCAAGTAGAAGGGTGAAAGAGTAGATTGTAAAGAAGTAAAAGCAAATAATAACTCTTGATCAATGGAAAATAATAATGAAATGAACTTGTATATATAGGTGGATTTAACCCTAATCATTTCTAAAAATTTTGGCTAATAAGGTCAACCTAGTTGACCTAGTACAGTTATGGACAACAATTCACTAGGTCATGGGCTAGGTCAGCCAAGAGCCGACCTAAAACATAAATGAATTTTACCCATAATAGTACAAGGTCGACCCAATTAACCTAGTATTTTAGACTATTGAAAGGGGATTAAGGTAAGGAAAAAAGGGATGAAAGGTGGGAAATGACTAGAGGAGTGTGAAAAACAGGATAAATGAATTAGGAAATGTTTATAAGAGTTGGTTGGATTGGTAATAAATGGAAATAAGCGACAATAATCCTATGAATCACTAATGGTCTACCCACCCCTTTACCAATGCACCTCTTAGGGTGTGCACTCAGAGATATTGGTAATTGATAGATACCTGCAAGATAGAAAGCATTAGTATTTGATAAAAGTTGAAAACATTATGTATATAGAAAGGGTGTAGGAGAGAGAAGTTAAATAAGTGTCATGTGAGTTAAAATAATAAGAGAAATTATTTAATAGATTAAATAGGTCTAGGATGTCATGTGTAACTCCTCTGAAGATGTTCTAACTCTCTAAGTGGTATGGGATTTGGAAAGCTTGTTTGACACCTTGACTAACTTTTTGAAACTTCTCTTCTTCTTAACATGTTAAAGGATAAGTGGATTTTTTAGTGGTCAAATAAGTTTATCCTACCTCATTGCTCTAATCTTGACACCTCTTAGCTAACTCTCATAGGTTCTCTTTAACACATTACCTCTTTCTCATGCAAGGTGTTGTTGATGCCTAAATATGTATCACAATCTGATCTAAGTGTTTAATAAACACTTCTCATTTTAGAATTCAAATAATTTAGAGCATGAATTGTAGTTTTTGATAATCTTATTATTTATCAATAGGAGGAACTTCATTGGTGCTAGAAGTAGGGCCAATTCTTTATAGATTTATAGTATGTTTACTGGTTTTTGTGAATTTTGTTTAAAGATCACTTTACTCTTTACATATTTGTGTTTTTTTTAGCATAATCATGTAAAGATTGGTGATCTTCACAATTTTAGATTGGTCTTTGTGCTTACTTAGAAAAATATTGACATTATTTGAAGACATATGTTGGATTGTGGTAAAGATAGCTTTAGAATTGTGAGCCTAATAGGTTTGAGATTAGTAATAGCTTTATTGATCAAATATTCTTAGATACTTTACTGAATTGGTTTTATTTGAGCTTAAAACGTGTAAAGGTTGATCTTAATTATGTATTTGGATACATATTTGAGTTGATTTTAATTAAATATTGTCATCCTTTGTCATCCTTTATATGAATCTTTGAAAAAATTACTTAATATGCATTTCTAATTATTGTTCTCTACAAAGATAGGATTGGCACATTGTATTTCAAACAAGTTTCAAAATTCTCAAGCTAGAATTACCAAAAATCAAAACAAGGTCACGTTCAGAGTCTAGGGAACCTATAATTGAATTAGAAGTCCATAGAAGAGATATGTGGGACAAAGGTATGTTCAAGATTTCAAATTCTTTGCCAACTTCACCAATTTAGGTGCTCAAATATTCAATCTCAATTTAGGTATGGATTGGCTACATGGCTCTTTTATCAACATGTCAGGTGTGGTACATGACCTTCCCTATAACCCTAAGAAATATTTGCCAATATTTTTTCCTAATAGCATTATAATGGATAAGGAGCATATTAAGTCAATCAAAGTTGAATTGAAATTGTTAAATGTCACTCATGAAGATGTAACATGTAGACTATTTCCTTTCACTTTTAAATATGTTTCATATGACTAGTTTCTAAATATCCCTAAAAATTACATTACAAGCTGGGTTAATTTTAATAATGTCTTCATTAACCAGTTTAGTAAAATTATCAGTCCTTGTGTCTTGTACCAATAATTCACCACAATAAAAATGGATGAAAATGAACCCATAAGAGCTTTCAATGCTAGGTTCCAAAATATGTTTAGTGGGACTATATCTCCTTATAGACCAAATGAGCATTTAGCCTTGGAAACCTATAAGGATGCCTTACATCCTATGACTTCTATATTTATAAAGAGAGTTGTTAGACCCTTAAACACATTAGTTTTAGCTTATGCTAAGGTTGTGATTATTCATGACCAGATCCAGCCCCAAGGTCAGATGGATTACTCTATTCCCAATATCAACCCACATTTTCCTACCCTAAATGTCTTCCCAAATAACAATCATACTATACTTGTTTTGAACCAAATTCAAACTTTAAACCAATTACCCTTAAGTCATGTTCATCCTACCCAAAACTTGGAATTCTTGAACACTACTACAAATGGATTTAACCCTAGTGATAAAAAGGCCTTGGTACAAACCACTGGCACTAATAAAAATAAGGTTCATAACTATGAGGTACCCAAAAATGAAATTGACTCTATCTTGAAGATGGTCCAAAAGTTAAGCACTAATTTTCTTCAGATATAGAACCAAGTTGGTAATACTAGAGAGAGTTTAGGTAGGAACTTTTCTTTCCAAAGGTTTAATAGGACCATTAATAGATTATATAATGATAGTTAAAATAATAATAAGAATAATGAGTCATTTGTTGATAATAAAATAATGGATATAAATATTATTGATATTATTTTACCTAATTATTATAGAGTACATTATACTTCTAGACATGGTGAGATAGATTGCATTGAATTTTGTAAACCTTTTGAGGCCTTTCAATAAGATTTGGATATGTTTTAAGTGGTTCCTAATAAATATAATGCTATAGGTACATTACAATTAAAATCTAATGACCAAGCCTTCATGGTGGAGATGTTTGACTTCCCTTTCCAAGAAGACAATGAACCTGATGATATTCGTAAAGAAGTCCATGCTTTTCAGCAGTTCCTAACTAAGACCTACCCTCTAAGGAATAGAGAGCATAATCAAACCCTGACTACTTCAACACCTCTAAACAAATTCAATACTCTAGATATTACTTCAGATAATAACCTAGAGCCCCCAAATTGAAGTACTTATAAGCATTGTACTGATGCATCTAATTATTTCAATAGGACTGTGTATAAAATTGTGGAAGACATAAATAAAATTAATGTTACCATCACATTGAATGATTTGACATAGATCACTAAGAAAGGAGACCTATTGATGGAGTCCTTATCTAAAAATCCTAATATACCACCCAAAACTGACATTGCCAATATTTCTATGTATAAAGCTAAAATAAAATCCCCACATTTTTTACTTACTATCAAAATGTTTGGTAAGAATTTACATAATTATTTATTAGATTTGGTGCATCCACAAACATTATTAAATTAGGTATTTTTCAACAACTTATCTTGACTCCTATTAAATCTGATAGAGTTGTTACTCAATCAGATAAGTCTAGAGTTAAAATAATTAGGGAATTATCAAATGTTCATATGCAACTTGCCTCTGAGCTAAGGGTCTAGTAATTTATTAATATCCAAGTGGTGGACATTCCTAATGATTATGGGATGTTACTAATAGAGAGTGGATAAAATCTGTGAATGGATATATGCCCACTGACTATTTGCATTTGTGGCTACCCTAGAAAGGAGTCCTAAATCAAATTAGAGTGGAAAGAGATCCTCGGATGAAGCACATGATAATAGAATATAATGCTATGAATGAAAGGGTTAACATGTTGGAATTTGATGAGATTAACATGATCAATTATAAATTAGGACTGTATACTCTTGAGCTTCTAAGGCAAATAGCTCTAAGACTTCTCATACTTTACCTAGAATTTGGAAATTACATTTTGATGGTGCTAGGTGTAAACATAGATCTGGAGTAGGAATTATTCTATCTAATCTTGTTGGGAAAGAACTAAAATTTGTTTCTAAACTTTAGTTCCTTACATAAATAATCTTGTAGAGTATGAAGCTTTGATTTTAGGATTGCAATTTGCCATTAAGAATAAGGTTAAAAAACTCTTAGTTAATGGTGACTCAGAACTTGTGGTTAATCAGGTGAGAAGTAAATACTAGTGTAAATTGTCATATCTTAAGATATATAGGTTTAGAGTCTAGGATTTACTAAAATATTTTGATGCTTTCAACATTGTTTCCATCCCTAGGGAGGAGAACAAGGTTGTTGATGAGCTTGCCTCGGCTACAACTAATCTTTCCAAACCATGACTCTCAAAAAATTATCATTAATTTAGTTTCATGCCCTTCAGTCTTAGATAACATAAACCATCTATAGGTTTTTAATGATGACCAACAAATCCTAGATTTCATAACCAATTCAGGAGTATTCGAGGCCCATGTCATAGATGAGGCCAATGAGAATACTCTTAAAGAGGATTGTGTATTTGATAAAAAAAGTCATTCAACTGAGTAACAACAAAATCCCAAAAGGCATGATTTCCTTGTAAAGGTTATTTGATAAAAAAAACTAGATAAAAACACTAGAATACCCAAGGTAAGTGGGAAGGATTACAAGATATTTGATCTTAGACCACAAGATCAATCTCAACTAGTTAATATTAGAACAAAATATACAAACATTGAAAATGAAAATGCCAAAGACTTGTTGATAAACTATAAGGACATAATAACATGGTCCTGTAGACACCTAAATTTGGACACCGATAACCTCCAATTAGGCTTTTGGATAATTTCCATCCAGAATGCACAATTTGGTCTAAAAACACTAAAATATGCTAAATAATGTGAAAATGACATATTCAAGTGCCAATTTTTGCTAGGGTATCACTAAATGGGGTGATAAAATTTATGGTCTGGATAACTTTGATCAAATCATTCTAAGTCAAAATGCCAATTTTGCACCTAGGTGCTTTATATTGCTCTTTCCTATAAATTATTTTATACAAGATGTATGCCTTTATTATTTGTTGTCAATGGTATCCTAAATTGTATAACACATCCAATGCATCTGATAGTGACTTCTAATTCCAATCCAATCAAATTTTAGACCAATAACAAGGCATTCTGATCAATTTGAGTAATTTATGCACAAAGTGCTTAAACATGTTTAAGATATAATTAAACCAAATTAGAGCCTAATCAATAATTTCATGGAAACTTGTTGAATACTTATTTTTATAAATGAATATTGAATATCTGCATCATCAGGTGACCCCATTTCTTCGGAAGACATCCCTAGGCCACAAATATCAGGATTCATGCCCTCCATGCCTCATCAATGCCTTCCATGATGCCCTCCATGCCTCTTATTTTCCCCTTTTTCCAATTTCATGATGAGGATAATTATTAGTTTCTATTTCAAAAAATTGAATTAATCCTCAACCACACATCTTAATCTCAAGATGGATGGTTCAAGTTGATTCTAAACATTTTCAAAAATCTATAAATAGAGAGGCCATGAACATCATTTCTAAGACTTGATAATCCAAAGTTATAATGCACAAATGATTCCAAAATACATTTTAAGTAGTGTTACCATTCCAAATTGATTCCAAGTTAATCCAAGCCACAATCCAAAGGTGCCAAGGAGAGATGGAGGTAGCCAATTTTCTATTTCCAAGGACTTCATGAGCAAGCCACTACAACAAGAATTTTAGAGCATCTAAAGAAGGTAAAATAGGGTATATTTTTCATTTTAGTTGTGTGTTTTATTCATGTTTGTTAACTAAGCTTTCCCTAGTGTCTAAGCCTAGAGATGTTATGCTAGTTAGTGTGTTTCTTTCATTTCATTTTCATTTTGGAACTAATGCCATACTAACCATCCTCTCTTGAGTCAAATTCTTAAATCACATATGGAACACCCAATAGGACTAGATACATCTCACACCTAAAGAAGATCATTTTGTAACTTTAAAATATTCATTTGGATCTTTAAAACTTTTGAAAATTGATTTTTTAACTTTATTTTCCCATTTTTGTTTGCCATGGGTTTACACAGTAACCAACATTAGCTAGTAAAATGGACATCAGTTGCATAGATTAATTGACATTGGTTAGTAAAATTAACATCAGTTGGATACCTATCATTGGTCACATTGGTATAACTGATGTCAGTTAGATAACTAACATCGGTTAGAAAGTGTAACTATCAGCAATTACGTAAATTGACATCGGTCGCTATGTTTTTCTTAAAATATAGACCCAAGAGCTCTTTTTTTAAACTTCATTATTTCAAACCTAAAATAGATTCAATGCTAAAACACATGATAACATTTTTGTTATAGGACCAAGCTTGACATTTTCTAAAAATATGTTTTAGATCACCTTTTGCATGCTTAAAGAATCAATTAGGAACATTGTTTTGGTGTTTAACCAAAAAAAAAAAAAGATGTTTATGGTGAATGTTTTCAAAGTTTGTAACTAATACCAAGGGGCCAAATGAACACCACCTCACTTTCTATTTGGGCTTAAAAATGAACTCACTTTTTCAAAGCTTTTTGTACTTAGTTGTTTAGATTAAATTTTTGTTTGGCAAAAAGAGGGATGTTGTATGTATGCTCTTCTATTTGTCCCCTTTAGGGAACCCTTCGAATCAAAATCACCATTCCTATTTCAAGTAGCCTAGTCTAAGGATTAGAAATAAAGTTGTCTAAATCACTCCCAAAAAACTTGTCAAAGTTTAGGTGACCTTCAAAATGACCCTAAAGTCTATCTACTTTCATGTTTTTTTTATTTTATTTTTTTAATGAAAACTTGGCTTGCAAGGGGGAATTCATCACCTCCCACAAGTTTTTTTTGGGAAGATTTGACCTGGGTTTTCACCTCTTGACATTAAATTTATTTGGCTCCTAATTGGAGTTACACATGGGACGTAGTGGCACTTTGGACATTACACTACACTGAGCGAATAGTAAGATGTAGTGATTTTAAAAAGGACTACATCTTTTTGCAAAAAGCCAAGTGATATGGACCCAAAATCCATGCTTTTCTTTTGCATTTTTTGGAATGAAAGTCATTGTGTAATTGATCCCCTTAGAATGTTCAAAAACTTGTTAGATCTTAGACAAATCCCCACTTGCCACAAAAGTATTTTTGGTGCAAGGTGTGCCTCAAGGTTCATGTCATAGTACTATCATTTGAGAGAAGGTGGGGGTGTAAAAAACCTACTATATAATATTCATTTAATTTTGGATGAACACTTAAAATCCTCTCAAATGATATATATTGATAGATTCTGACAATACCAAGCAACCTTGTCAATTTAAGAACTAAGAGAAATTAATTAGTTGGTCTTATTCTAGATTATAGTCTTGTTTGAATTCAAAACTTAGAGTAAACAAACAATTCAAACCAAACACATGGTCCTCATTTTCCTTTTAACAAAGAGGCATTATGTTGCCCATGTGTAAACATCAATTTGCATTGTTTAAAGTTTATCAAAATCTTAGGAGTCATATCATCCACTTTCTCACAATTATGCTTCCTAATTGAGTCTAGACATTTACCAAAGTTGTTTTAAGTCCTTCACTTATAATCTAAATTTATAATTACACTTTTATAAGTTCATAGGGTTGATGTGTTAAGTGGGTTCACCATTTTCACTAAACTTGAGGGAACTTAGGTTTAATTTATAATTTGGTTTGAAGGTTGTTTAAGACTCATAATCATTGTCATCACTTGATAGACTTAAGCCATTTTGTGTTAAACACTTGCACTTTGATTCTATGCACCACAACATTTTGAAGTCAAGAAAAGTAGTGTTATGTTGTCAAAATTATGGGAGATTATCTTTGTCTTAGAGAGTTTTTGAAAAATAATTTTTTTTCACACCTTTTGGATAGTGTAGCATCATTAAACTACCCCAAACATTTCAAATATTATTTCATAGACCCTCTTGCATAGAGTTCCAAATTCGTTCCTACATTTTTTAACCAATCTAAGTGTACTTTTGTGATCCTTTGTCTAAATCATAGTTATACCATTCACTTTTGTCTAAGATTATTTGTCAAAAGAACCAAGTTTTGTACCATTATTTATGAGAAAATAAACTATCTCTAAAAGTCTCTTTTGTTTCATACTTTATACCTAGTTGATCAAGTTCATGTCCATGAATCAAATGCCTAGTGTTTGTTATAAGTGTTTCAAATCCATTATATTAAAACTTTAATCTATTTCAAACTCTACCTTTTGACACCGTTTGACCAAGAGTCCTAGTGTATGCCTTGTTTGAGCCTAGATTTTGATGCTGCATTTGGCCAAAAGACCTAGTAACTTTTAAATTCCTAGATTAGACTAATTTGAAACACTTTGACCTTAGAGTTTGGCATATTGATTTTCAATCCATTTACTTGCTTATATTTGTGTGAATAGTAAAACATTAGATACTTTATGCTAGCTTATTTCCTCACAAATCTTTACATAAACCTTTTGATCCTTTTGATGAATCTAGACCAATTTGGACCATCATATGTTTTAGATTTTTTCATTTTTAGAGTTTGTATAACTCTTTGACCTTTTATCACAAAACATTGACTATGGATCCCAACATGTATTCCTACACTTGTATTAGACTCATGTACAATCTAAGGATTAGTAATATAATTGCATAGGAAGAAATGGTGTAAGACCCCTATGTGGATAATATTTCTTATGAGATGGATTCTTATCCCTCTTATAATACTCAATCAGGGGAACAAAACCAAGATCCCTTAGCTAACTATTTTGTTAACACACCACTTTATTCAAAATAAGACCAAGAAAAAATTACATAATACCTAGCTACAATACCCATAGTGGATGAGCCAGTTCTTCAATAGTCATATTATACTAATATGGCTTCCACGTATGATCCATTTTTGTTTGAGTGACATATGCTAGAGAACAAAGATGAGATTTTGGTTAGAGCCATAGAGGTAGAGGTTAAGTTTTTGGTAGACTTCCCCCATGAAAATTTACCATGTCTAGTAAGAGTGCCCCACAATATCATTTATGATCAATAGGCTTCTTCTAGAAATCCTATGGATCTAGTCCAAACAATGTATCAAGACCTAATATATCTAATTGAGGAAAAAACATCATGGAAGATCACTTTAACCAAATACAAATAGAATATCAAACCTACCTAAATATAGCATGTAATTTCAATAAAATTAACATGGTGAGTAAGCCTCTTATTGACCTATTTCCTTCAACAGGAGTGTTGATAGAGTTAACTAGACAAGAAAATCTAAGTTCTGACCCATTCATACAAACCACTTCAATAGATAAATTGATGCATATGCCCATTATTGAAGAAGTGTCTTAAACCTCTATATAGAATAATGAGCCAAATGTAGTAGACAATACGCAAACAACATCCAATCCCAATCAAATTCGTACTAACATATACACAACTAGCCAACAACATGTACCTATAGTTAATCCCATGAGTAGATCATCATACCAAAGAATAGGGGTTTCTACACCCTAACCTCAACTAGTTGCTTCCTTAACTGTACAACCTATAGGATTAGGTAATTAAATAAAAATTAGTGTTACGCCTCAATGATATAATGTGATGAACCCTACTCCTCCTCAATAAGTAACAAGTAGTGTTCCATAACAATAGGCAAAATCTAGTGTATCAACACAAAAATGATAAATACATTTCCACCTCAATCAGGGGAAACTAATGTTTCACCACATTAGGTAACAAAAAACATACCTCTTTAGTCATAGACTAATATGTCAATTCATAACCAAGTAATGACTAGTCAACAACATGCAAATATTGGTTAATGACAGATGTCGAATCTACAACCTAATTTCACTTTCTCATAGGGATTCATGTAATAAGGAGGTCCCCATTCTTCTCAAGTACCTACTAGACAACTGTTGGTATAAAATGTGCCACAAATTTAGAGATAGGGTCTTGGACCACAAGTTCCCACTCAACAACAAGGTTCAATTAGTCGATAGCATGTCCTTTTTCAACCACAATAGGCATAGTATAGTTATATCCCTCTATCCCAACCATAAAATCCTCCAAATCAAACCTTTATTGCCAACCCAAACTAGAATATCACACAATGAAATATGAAATTTCAAGTACATCCTAATCCATGTATGCATATTCTTGGTCCATTCCCCAACCAAACCAATATACCTAATATGTATCTCCATCATACCCTGGTCAAAGTGTCCCACTTGTGACCTCCCAACCATCTACCCAAACCAATATTCTTCCTTAAACTAATGTTCCTTCCAATTTCCTATCCCAAGAATTACAACAAATGAAGGATGCAATTTCCACCATTCAAGTGAAAAAATAGACTAAAAAGTTCAAATTGGATGATGTGTGTTCCTATCCATTCAACACAAAGTATTTATAGATACCATTTCCTCAAGGATACGAACCATTGAAATTCAAAAAATACAAAGGGAAAGGTGACCCTAAGGCTCATTTGACCAAATTCTTTGTCGCATGTCAACTAATGGCATATAGTGATAAATACCTTTTGCTTTTGTTTCCAAGGAGCTTGGTTGGAAAAGCCTTGGAGTGGTTTTTAAAGTTACCCAAAAATTTAGTAACAGATTTTGATGATCTTTTTGATAAGTTTGTACAACACTTTTCCTATAATCTCGAGCATGAGATTTTATTAGTGGACTTAACGCAAGCAAAGAAAAAAATTGGTGAGAGTTTTGTAAGTTATTTACAATGATGGAGAGCCTTTGTAAGCCATTTCATGCATATTTTATCAAATAAACGATTAACCACTCTGTTTAGTAAAAATTTACATAGTGAGATAGCTTATCATTTAGAACTACAATGTGTACATACATTTAAAGAGATCATTGATAAAGGTTTTTTGATCGATTAGGCACTCATTAATAAAGGAGTCATCAAGCTTAATTCAACTAATCAAAATCAAGGTACCAATCAAGGAAATAGCCAACATCAACATCTTCTTCAAGTGTAAGCATCAAAACTAGTATAGGCTAATAACCAAGAAAGAGTAAAGAAATTCAACTGTAATAGGAATGTTGTGGGAAATGGAGTAACTGAATCCCATCATATCCAAATGTTGTAAACATCATTTGCAACACCTTTTGAGCTTACTCCTACCTAGTAATCTCTCCAGCCATTGTCTCAAGAATAATAACCAAGACTTGTAAAATAAATACAATAGCCTTTACCATTGCAAATCCCTCCTCTTAGGAGTACCATACCTACACATCATGTCTTTAGTGACTTATGAGATCCTACTGAATCATATTTCATAAGCTTACTACTACTAATTTTATTAGCTGGCCTATACCAAAGCATTATCCACAAGGCATTCTTTATCCTGATTGGTACCATGAAAATGAATTTTGTGACTATCATCAGGTCAATGGGCATAATTTATGAAGATGTGTCCAAATCAAGTATTTAATTGATAATATGCTAGAGAATGAAGAGATAACATTGGATAATGGTGATTTTACTTCAAATCAAACTCTTAGTATTTATCAAAACCCCTTTCCCCAACATAATAATCAGTAGCAACAAAATAATCAACAACAACAACAATGGCTAGTGCAGTAGAAAAATCAATGTATCAAAATCAAAGGCCAAACCAAAAGAATCAACAAAATTAGTAGTAAAACCCACAATGATAGAAAAATGGACAAAACCAAGGTCAAAATGGTAACAACCAACAAACCTACCATGTAGTTTCACGTGATTATAATAAGGTTGTAGGTCATATTGTAGGGGGTATCATTAATACCATCTCCATTAATCCTAGACAAAGCACTAATTAGCCTAAACCATTTCTAAACAACAACATTTAGCCAAATTACATGGATAATCCTTCTTTAACCTAGGAGTGCATATAGGTAAACCAAAAAACTAGGACTTCCCTTTTTGGACCTTATATCGATAAATCATCCTTGCCACGTGACCACATGTGAGTGCACTGGAAACCAAGACTTGTCCTATTTGGTCCCACACCATTCCCAATATTGGTTAGCAATAATGGTCCAATATTTAATCCCAATTGTGTAATCATAAATTGAAGGTCAAAGATTACTATCCCAAGACCACAACCATCTACCACCTTGCCTATCATCCAACTAACCATTCAACTTTGGAATAAACCATTCACTACCAACCAAGACAAGAAGTTTAATATTGTGGAACAATTACAGAAAACACTAGCACAAATTTCTATTTTATATTTTCTATGAATGTCAATAATATATGATAACATATTGAATGAGTTTTTGACCCAATCTACTATTTCTAGTGACATATCCATGAATAAATGTCAAGCTTTGGTTGGACACCTAGCTCCAACCCAACAAGTTGCACTCAACCAAAGTGATCTATCTTCCCTTGACCCAATCCATAATAATCTGTTATACATAAAAGTTTATATAGGATGGCATAAAGTGAAATGTGTTCTTATAGACAATGCATTCGACCTCAACATAGTGTCTCTAAAGCTCATCAAGCTTCTTGGGTACACAATGGTAAATCTCTAACCAGATACAATAACCATAAAAGCTTACGATAATCAAGAAACATAATCACAAGGCACCATTAGTTTTCTAGTTATCATTGTGCCTTTGACCCATGATACACTTTTCCATGTGTTTGATCTTGAGTTATCATAAAATATTCATCTAGGCAGGCCTTGGTTACATGAGATTCATGCAGTCTTATCAACGTTGAACTAATGTATCATTTTTTCCTACTCAGGGATGGAAGTGAATATTTTAGGAGATTTATACCCATATGAATACTACAAGCATCTTGGCCAAATTTCAAATCTATAATTATTAGTATGACATGAATATAAGTTCCAAGTAGGATAAACGGAAGGCTATACTTATTGATCCTTCACTAGATAATTACATAGATCCTAATACCTTGGATTTCATTTCCCACATGCCACCTCCCAAAGATTCTAATCATTTCACCATTTTAGATAATGGATTGGGAGAGTATGTGACCCATGATACATTTCATATTGTCAATATTCCTCAGAATTTGAAAACCTTTGGGTGACCTAAAGTCACCCCATATATGTATTGGCAATAAAAGAAAAAAGGTAAGGGACTTGTCACATTTGTGCTAGCATCTGGCCTAGAAATAAACCCTCTTAAAGGGGACAAATCATGGTTAAACAATGACAACCAAGATGATTTTTATAAAAGTGTAAAGTATCCTATTCCTAATAAGATCATGGAACATCACAATTATGAAGGGAAAGGCCTTAGATCAAATCAACAAAGAACCATTAAGCCAATTTCCATGACTAAGTATAAAAGACCTTATGGACTTGGATTTAAACTGCTTGGGGGTGACCCCACATATCTTATTCAAACTCCATCACCAATGACTATTGATGATAATATCGATAGTGAAGTAGAGTCTGATCATAGCCTCACTTTTGATGACCTATCTGAAACCAACATATTTGATAACAATGTCATTTATACCCTTATCTTGGCCATTCATCGTAATCCATTAACATTATATTATCCCCAACTAATAGATTCTAACCAACAATAATCTATTCTACCAATTGATGGTTCCAAAATGATGAGGCATTCTTATACTTCATAGACCTTAGAGACAATATTCCATTAGGAGATCACAAATGAAGATTCTTAATCACATTAGATCTTGTAGCCTATTTTGGAGAATGATTGAACACCCTTAGCCAAAAAAAATAAGTAAAACATTGAGGTCCCAAAGTGAAAACATCATTGAGGTACTTTCTAACCAGAGAAAAAGTAAAGATAAAGTCTAGTCTAGTGGTGAAAACCTATTTCAAGCACCATTAGATGGGGGTGTTCATTTTTCTTTGAATTTAGACTAGGAAACCACCAATGATGAACTTACCTATGGATCTAAGTTTATATTTTATAAAAATCAAGTATTTGATCAAATTCTTCAATACTTTCTAACTATTTTTGTCACATGGCCAGATCTCTCATTAGGGGACTCAAATTCATCATGCCTAAGAGAAGTTGTAGAGCAAGTCCTAACAGAGGACCTTGACATAGTCCAATAATTAAAGTCATTCCTACTATCCTAAAAGATGGTTTGACCCTTATATTCAAAGATATAATAGAGGTAAACATTAAGACTCCATCAGACCTAAAATGGATAAAATTAGGCATGTCCCTCATTGAGGAGGAACATGAAGTCTTTATAGCTCTATTGAGAGAATTTGTAGATATATTTGCATGGGCCTATTCTGACATGCCAAGTTTAGACTCCACCTTAGTTATGCACCACCTTGTGTTTAATCTTGATGCCAAATTGGTAAAATAAAAGATATGTAAGATGCATCCTCACATTCTTGTATTGGTAAAGAAAGAGTTAGAAAAACTCTTAAAAGTAGGATGTATTTGATCCATTAACTACTCAAAATGGATCTCTAATGTGGTACCTATTAGTAAAAATCTTAAAGGGATCAAAATTTATACTAATTTTCAAGACATCAACAAAGTTTTTCCTAAAGATGATTTTCCATTACCTAATATTGACATGATCATTGACTCCATGGTAGGTTATGAAATGTTTTCACTCATGGATGGATTTTCAAGATACAACCAAATCAGAATTGCACTAGAAGATCAACATAAAACAACATTCACCACTTTGTGGGGAACATTTTGTTATAAATTAATGTCATTTAGCCTTAAGAATTTTGGAGCTACATATCAAAGGGCCATGACTATTATATTCTGTGATATGATGTATGATATTATTGAAGACTATGTAGATGACATATTAGGAAAATTCAAAACTAGGGCCAATTATCAAGTAATGTTGCGTAAGATATTTGAAATATTATGAGAGTAAAAAGTTAGACTCGATCCAAATAAATGTTTATTTGGTGTAACTTTAGGCAAATTACTTGGCTTCACATGTCTTTTAGAGGTATTGAAGTTGATCTGACTAAAGTCCATGTGATAACTGAGATGCTACCACCAGCCAATTTAAAGTAACTTTGTAGTTTGTAGGGTAAGATCCAGTCAATATGATGCTTCATCTCTTATTTATAAAATAAGTACCATCCATTTACACAAATTTTGAAGAAGAGAGTTGGATTACAATGGGATGATCACTGTCAAATAGCTTTTCAACAACTCAAAGACTATTTTGTTAATATGCCTATTTTGTTACCTCGTATGCTAGGAAAGCCATTCTTGTTATACCTATCAGCTACCAACCATGATCTAGGGGCACTCTTGGCTCAACATGATAACAATGGACAAAATCATGCTATAAACTACCTAAGCCATAACTTGGTTACATATGAACATAACTATGCACCTATTGAAAAAGCTTGTCTAGCCATAGTTTTCACAACTCAAAAACTATGCCATTACCTATTGAATAATAAGACCATGGTCATTTCAAAGGTAGATCCACTCAAGTATCTACTATCTAAAATAGATTTGCAAGGTAGAATGACTAAATGGATCATGATTCTCAGTGAGTTTGACATAGAGTATGCCAACCAGAAGGTAATCAAGGGACAAGTTCTTATAGATCAACTTATTGAAGCACCTCTCATTGACACACAACCACTCATGTTTCAATCTCCTGATGAATCCATCATGACCATCATTAACACACCCCTTGGGGAGTAGCCTTGAAAGATATATTTTTATGGTTCATTTACTATACATGGATCATGGTTAGGCTTATTGTTTATTACACAATAGGGGGATCTAATCCATAAATCATTCAAAATTAGCTTTCCTTGTACAAACAACATGGCCGAGTATGAAGCCCTTATTGCAGGACCTTGATAAGTAGTGAATTAGAATATGTCTGATCTCTAAGTTTATGATGATTCTGAGTTAATCATCAATTAGGTCACATATCATTTTCATACTAAAGATGACAAGTTGGTTCCATATAAAGCTATGCTTGACACTCTTAAGCAACAAATTGCCAACATTCAATTTGAGCACATACCAAGGGCTAGTAAGAATACTAAAGATGCCATGGATACTATTGGCTCTCTAATTCAACAAATATATAAAGCTAGATAGTATTATTTCTTCATCAAGAATTTGTCAACACCAGCTCATGAACCTTCAACCATTGTAATGATTTGTGATATTGTTGGTCTTGATTCTATCTAGTACTCGAACCTATACAACTACCTTCATGACTAAGTTATACCACCTAACTTATCTCAAAAATAAACCAAAGCCTTAATTCATCAATCCACTCATTATATTCTACTATGATCCACCCTCTATTTTTGTAGTTTTGATAGAACTCTGCTTCACTATTTAACTTCATCAGAGTCTACACTAGTGTTAAGAGAAGTTCAAGGAGTATGTGGCACTCATTCTAATGGGTTAGTCCTATCCAAAAATATCTTGTGTACTGGTTATTTTTGACCCATAATAAACATAGATACCATTACATATGTAAAAAAGTGTGACAAATGTCAATGACATGCTAATCTAATTCATGTCTCAACAAAAACTTTGAAACTAATATTGACACCATGACCATTTTCTACATGGGAACTTGACCTCATTGGGAAGATCAACCCCACTTCATCTGATTGCCATAAACATATCCTTACTACCATTGAATATTTCAATACGTGGGTTGAATCTATACCCCTCACTTATGTGACTAGAAAGTAAATTTCCAAATTCATCTTCAACCATCTCATTTGTTACTATGACATCCACTCTAATAATGGAGGATAATTCAAGAACAAGGATGTAGACTAGCTATATACTGAATATAACATCACACAACATTTTTCTACAAAATATTACCCTCAAGGTAATGGCTAATCTAAGGCATCCAATAAAACTATTATCAATATTCTAAAAAATATTATCGATGATGTCGATCATGATTGGCACTTTTAAATATTCCCTACCCATTGGGCATACCATACCAATCATCGTACCCCCATAGGAGACACTCTATACTCACTTGTTTATGGTACTAAAGCCATCCTTCCCATTGAGGTCAAATTATCTTCTTTGTGAATCTCTTTCAAGCATGTCTTGGATGATCATGACTATTGAGTAGCTCACCTATAAGAGCTAGACCTACTTGATGAGAAATGCATAGCTATGCTCAACAATCTTTAATCATATTAGAACCAACTTAAAGGCTACCATAATTGGTTTGTTAAGTATAGAACATTTAAACTTGGTGATCTTGTTCTTAAATAAAAATAAAATAATACACAGCTGAGAATAAACATAAAGGAAAACTCAAACCAAACTAGATAGGGCCTTTCATCATTACTATAGATTATGGATCAAGAGCATATAGGCTTGCCACACTAGACAAAGATGAAATTCTTGAGCTGATGAATATTATTCATTTTAAGTGGTACTATGATTGAGAACTAAGGTGTATTATAGATAAGGACTATTTTAGTTATGTTATTTTATCATTATTATTCTTTATACAGATACCATCCTTATCTATCCTCTTTATTGTATCCACTTTCCACTTCTAACCTATCAGCCCAGTGTGTTTTAAATCCTAGCCCATTTGACCTTGGTATTTTCCATTCATTACACATTTTTAGCATCAATGTATCTAATTAGTTTCATTAGTTGGTTTAAGTACTTCAAAAAGAGATTGTATTTTGGGATAGTATGACAAAAAAATTGGCAATTGCATCCTTCATTTGTTACTCCTTTCTTACCACTGATCTTGCTACTAATTATAACCACATTTGATCAAATTAGTACCATTATTTATGTAATTATATCTTATTTATAACTAAATATGGGAAAACTATGGGAAATATTAAGCCTTGACATACCAACTTACCACTTCCTATGTCATCTTATGCATTTTTACCAACTGTGCCTATTTTATTTGAATTCACTGCTACACTAGTCAAATTCCTCCATTGTAGGGGTGGAACTATAGTTACTTGAGGTCATTTTAGGACTATGTGGGTCATACTAAATTCATGTTGAGGTCACTTCAATCCCCCTTTCCATACACTCTCACCATTTTGTGAGCAAACTCAGCCATGCTCTCACCATTTTATGAGAAACCTAAACCACACTCTCACCATTTTATGAGAAACCTAAGCCATGTTCTCACCATTTTATGAGAAACCTAAGATACACTCTCACTATTTTGTGTGTAACCTAAGCCATGATATCACTATTTTATGACAACCTAAGCCACACTCTCACCATTTTGTGAGAAACCTTAGTTTAAATGCTCTTGCCATTTTGTGAGCTTGAACCATTTAGTGTCTCATCATTCTCGATTGAGTTGAGACACTCTAAAATAATTTCAAAAACATTTGAAAAATCATTAGAAAATAACAAAAACATTGACCACTTATTTGCCTTAAGGATTTTTGGAATCCTTACTAAGTTACAATAAAATCACTTGTCATTTAGTTTTCCCATCCTTTTTGGCCTTTTTCTCTCATCCACTTGCCATTTTGCATGACCATTCCTCTTCTTCTCTCACATCCATTCTATTTGTTTTCATTAGTTATCACATTATTCCCATTCCTTGGGAGAAATACATTTGGCCTAAAGTTTTTTTTATTGGATATTACATCCATAGAGCTATGTAGGTAGCATCCACTTACCTAGTGCATATGGAGACAACTCGGCTACCCCCTTCCTTTTCTTCTATTCCCCCATTTTGTTTGTTTGTTATATTGTCACCTATTTTCTAGGGGCAATGTTCATATGGTTTCTATTGCATTGTTTGTTTGTTTATTTATGCCTATTTTATTTATTTGTATATCTATTTGTTTGCTTTCAATACTATTGCCTTGATTCAGTTTATGTGTGTTTATTAGGTGATTCCTTATCCACACTTACACTTGAATCCATCCCTATTCATATGTTTACATTTTCAACATGGTTTATGTCATTGGTGCATTATTTTTTATTAAGTATTGGATTATGGGAGTTAGTCCTCATGCATATTTCAGCCAAGACCTCATGGTGTTATACCATGATGCCTACCAACACATGATACAATAAACCTAAGATTCAAAAAATTTATTCAGTAATGGTAGTATCTCTTTGACACTGACATCCTGATTCACTCCTAATAATATCCCAAATAAAGTAATAAACCATGAAATAATTTCAACCTTTATTAGTTTGAATACACATCTCCCTACTAGTAGGTTATTCCAATTCATAATTTCCCTCTATGTTAAGTTATCATCATCTTTGGCCAAGTTTATCATGTTGGACATAATCAAGGTCCAATGATTATAACCACCTATGGGAAAATCATTGCACCCCATCCCACCTATATTTCTCAATGATTATAATTGCCTTTGGGTAAACCATTGTATTCTCACCACTTTACTTTTTTTGCTCATACAAGGACATGTTATTATCTTGTTTGTCTATCCTAACTAGGGTAGATCCATCTTCTCAATGATTATAAATACCTTTGGGCAAATCATTGTGTTATCATACCAGGTTGCCACTATCAAGGTACAATGTTTATAACGACCTTTGGGCAAACCATTATATACCATCACATTTGCATTCTCAATGATTTTAACTAATTTTTCAATATCATTATGTTTTCATCCCATCATCTTTCCTTTCTTTGGTCCCCTCATTTCACTTCTTTCTTTTCAAGGGACCATTTACTGACCTACTTATACCAACCATTCCCTCTAGGGGGCATCATACAATTAGTTTATCATCATTGTAGTTGTATGCATTTATGACCTTATCATTATTCGAGAAGATGTTACTATGATTATAGCTTGCAATGCCTTCCTAAATAAGGGCAAACTATAGACACCTAAATCTGGCCAATGATAACCTCCAATCAAGATTTTGGCCAATTTCCATTGAGAAAGCACTATTTGGCATAAAAACACTAAAACATGCTAAATGATGTGAAACTAACATATCTAAGTGCCAATTTTGGCCAAGGTATCACTAAATTGGGTAATTCAATTTATGGGCTAGCTAACTTTGATCAGATCATTCTGAGTCAAAATGTCAATTTTGCACCTAGGTGCTCTAGATTTCTCTTTCTTATCAAATCTTTTACATAAGATGTATGCCTTTGTTATTTGTTGTCAGTAGCATTCTAAATGGGATAATGCATCCAATGCATCTGATAGTGACTTCCAATTTTAATCTAGTCAAAATTTGGACCAATAACAAGGCATTTTGATCAATTTGAGTAATTTATGCATAAAGTGCTTAAACATGTTTAAGAGCTAATTAAACCAAATTAGAGCCTAATAAATAATTCCATGAAAACTTGTTGAATACCTATTTTTGGAAATGAATATTGAATATCGTCATCATTAGGTGACCTCATTTCTTGAGAAGACTCCATAGGCCATAAATGCCACAACCATCAAGATTCATGCCCTCCATGACTCATCAATGCCTTACATGATGCCCTCAATGCCTCTTAATTGTCCCTTTTTCTAATTTCATGATGAGGATAATTATAAAATTAATTTCAAAAATTGAATTAATCCTCAACCACACATCTCAATCTCAAGATGGATGGTTCAGGTTGATTCTAGACATTTGCAAAAATTTATAAATAGGGAGGTAATGTACATCATTTCTCATACTTGATAATGCAAAGTTATAATGCATAAATGATTCCAAAATACATTGAAATTAGTGTTACCATGCCAAATGTATTCTAATCCAAGCCAAGCCACAAGCCAAATGTGCCAAGGAGAGATGGAGGTAGCCAAGCTTCCATTGCCAAGGACGTCATGAGCACAAGCTGAGCAAGCCACTAAAACAAGCATTTTGGAGCATCCAAGGAAGCTAAAAGAGGGTTTCTTTTTCATTTTAGTTATTTGTTTTATTAATTTTTGTTAACTAAGCTCTCCTTAGTGTCTAGGCCTAGAGATTTTATGCTAGTTAGTGTGTTTCTTTCAGTTTTATTTCATTTTATAACTAACACCATAATAACCATCCTCTTGAGTCAAATTCCTAGATCACAGGTCCTATGATGACTTGAAATTTTTTGATCCAAGATTAATCACTCATACCATACACTTGAAGGAAAACTGAAAACCTTTTAGATGAATGTAGAGGCCTAACAACCCTATTATAGAACCTATGATTTTCAAAGAAGTCAAAAAGTTGTTACATGCCAAGATTGTATTTCCCATTAGGCACTCTACCTAGGTCACTAATTTGGTCCTAGGTTAGGAAAAATAATGGTGAAATAAGATTGTGCATTGATTTTAGGAATCTAAATAAATCATCTAAAAAAGACAACTATCCTTTGCCTTCTCTAGACCAAGTTATACAAAGCATTTCTAGTTCTACTATGATGTCATTTCTTGATGAATTTTTAGGGTATAACCAAGTGTTGATAAATCAAGAAGATAGGATAAATACTAATTTTAATACCAAGTGGGGCATGTTTTCTTATAAATGAATACCATTTGGACTAATCAACATAGGGGAAATGTTCCAAAGGGCCATGGATCATGCTTTCCAAGGTCTGGTAGGCAAACATATTATTATATACATGGATGATCTGACTATCTTTTCTAAGAATAGGGAGGACCACATCATGTATCTATAATAGTTGTTTGAAAGGTGCATAAGGTATGGTATTTATCTTAGCCCAAAGAAAAGTGTTTTGTATTTTACTAAGGCTCTATTTTTTATATAGAAATCTAGTTAGGAATCTCTAGAGATATAGATAGCGTAAATTTTATATCAAAAATAGAGCCTCCTAATAGTATAAAAGAACTAAAATCATTCTTTGGAAAAAATAATTCTGTAAGAAAGTTTATTTTTGGCTTTACAAAAATTGTCAAGGCATAGAATGATATGCTGAATAAAAATTCAAAAATCACTTGGAATGAAGAAATCAAGAAGGATTTTAAGGACATCAAGGAGGTAATTAGACAAGCTCCAGTCTAGATAATCCTAGAATTCTCCAAAGACTTTTACCTTTATTCTTTTGCTTTTGATCATACTATTTCTACATTTTTAACTCAAAAAATTGATAGATGTGACCATCTAATTGCTTTCATGGGCATGAACTTTAAAAATGTTGATTTAAATTATTATTTAATTAACAAACAAGCATGTGCATTAGTTTAGGTGATGAATAGACACTACATTCTTATGAATAAGGTGCAAGCAATCTTATTAGACCCTACCACCAAGCTCGTGCTAAGTCAAAATGAGCTAGGAGAAGGGAGAGGTAAGTGGATGTCTATGCTACAAGAATATGAAATTAAAATGAAAAGTATAAAATTGGTAAGGTACCAAGGTCTAATTCAATTAATTTCCAATGCTAACCCTAAGTTAAGTATCATATAGGTTGAATAGCAAAGTTTAATGATTTGTATGATCCTATTATCGATCTACTAATCAATGACACTTGCCTTTTAGGGTTAACTAGGGAGCAAAGAAGATCCCTAAGACTTAAGGCAACCCACTACCTGGTTAAAGATGGAGTGTTGTATAAAAAAAACTTCAAAGGCATTTACTTGAGATGTGTATCCAAATAAGAAACATTTGAGATCATGAGCACTTTTCATGAGAAGCTAGGAAGTGGAAATCCATCTAGAAGGACAATAACTCACAAAAACCTTATAGCTAGTTATTATTGGTCAAAAATATTCAAGGATGCCCATAAGCATATAAGTCAATGCCATTCATGTCAAGTCTTCAGCACAAAGGAGCCCAAAGTAGCCATGCCACTGTAGTTAGTGATGATTGATATTCCATTCACCTAATGGGTACTAGATTCATGGGGATAATCAACCCCAATTCATTAGAAGGTCACAAATACATTCTAACTAATATGGACTATTATGCTAGATGGACTAAGGTAATGGCCACTAAGTAGTGTAGAACTGAAGAAGTGATCACCTTTCTAGAGTAAAACATATGTACCAAGTTTATAACACTGGTCTCTCTAGTATGTGATAATAGATCAAATTTTATATCCATTGAGATGACTGAATGGGCATATGATAATAACATCATTCTCAAGTTCTCATCCAACTATTATCCTCAAGGTAATGGAGTATCTGAGTTAATTAATAAGAACTTGATGAAGACAATAAATGATTCTGTAGTAGACAAGCCTAGAACATGGCACAATATTCTCAAATATTCCCTTTGGGTAGATAGGAGAAGGATTAAGAAGGCTCTCAAGGAATCATCATTATTGTAAGTGTATGGCCAAGATCCCATCTTCCCCATCACCCAAAAGTTACCAATGTACAAGTTCATACAAGAATACATGGGAGAGGACCAAGAACTATAAAACTCAAGATTGTTGGACATTACTAATATGGAGGATACATGAGAAGAGGCTTCTACTAATTTTAGTAGGAACCAAACCACAATGAGGAGGTGGTTTGATAAACATTTTAATATAAAGGTGTTTAGGCAAGGAGACTTAGTACTTCTTTGGGAAAAAACATCTAAATGTAATGGTAAACATGGGAAGTTCACACCTTTGTGGATAGGACCCTATCAGATTGTTGATACATTTGGAGACAACACCTTCAAGATAAAAGACCTATAAGGAGCTGAATTCACTTTGCCTATCAATAGGTAGTACCTTAAGCATTACTTTTATACTTCTCCCCTTGGGGTCTTCATGGATTAAATTATAATACTAGTTATAATTATCATAGGTAGGCTAGATTATTTTCATTCTATTTTCTCCTTCATGTCCCTTATTTGTACATATGATTGTATATATTTATTTTTTTCTTTACTTTTTGATTTTTTTCTTTCTATTTGTGTTTTTGCTTTCTCTACTTTGTTCCTTGCTCTCAATAAGTCCTTTTGGATAACCTTCATATTAATGTTTACTTAAAATACTCAAGAACTCAATAGTTTAAAAATATAGGTATGAATCTTAAGCATATACTAACCATGGGTTTGGAATATGAGTTAAATGTTATAGTTATAGAAACTTGTAAGGACTAACGGATAGGTTGATTGTTTCATAAGGTCTAAACATTGTTTTGATCTAAGATTGGTTTTAAGAAGGATTTCACATATGGGATGGAAGCTTTAATTATTAAGACACAATCATGCTTTCACTTAAAAAACATCCTTGTCTAGGATAAAGGTTAAAACAATAGGTGATTGTCTGAGGATCAAACATTTGACCAAATCCCTAAACCTGGCTAACATGGTTCCCAACATTTTCTAAAAAGCCAAAATGATCTTAAAAAATTAAAAAAAAAATCATCTTTCAAAATAAAAAGTTTTCCAAGAAAAGGTGATTTTGGTAATCTCCACTGGGGCTATAGATGCCTAACTGGTAGTGGAGTAAGACCTTGAGTAGAACCAAAGGCATCTATATCGGGGTTATGGACACTTTGGTGGAAGCAACATAATGCCCAAGCCTTCCATGAGCTAAATCATGGTTCTTAAAAGATATCCAAACATGTTTTAAGTTAATATTAATGGTTAAAGTCATAAAATCTAGAAGTTGTTCCCTAAATCCTATGGAAAATAGTAAGTAGAATCAAAACACACACACAACATGGCTAGATTTTGATGTTTGATCCTAATTTTATAGGTACAAGACCTATTTTAACCATGAACTAATCTTGATAATGGCACTAATCAAGTGGAATAAGTAATCTAGTTATTTTTTTAAACTAGAATCTTTGAATTCTAACATATTGTTATGTTTTCCCTACAAGTTACCATTTGTGTAGGACAACATATCCCCATTTATGAAAATTGGGGACCCTTGTGTCAAATTATGCAATTTGTACCTTAAAATTGAAATTCACTTGATCAGAGTGTCATTAATATGTTTGCATATTATTTGTATTTGAAGATCATCCACACCTCTACTTGGTTGGACTATTTATTCATGGCTCTAATTTGACCTTGTCTAAATTTGCTAATATTTGTTCTTCATTTTTCAGGTTATAATTTTGATGAAGCCCTTCTTGAATGGGTTGTGTCTAAATTTTATGGCTTAATCTTATTTTATCCTTTTACTGGCCCTAGTCTATAGAAAGTTAAGTTAAATCCATGTTTAAAACTTCTTGAATCCATCCTTCAAGGAACCCTAACATAGGTTCTTTAGACCAAATTCAATATTAGCAGGAGTAAAAATTGGTGGGAATACTTTAAAAATGCTAAGGACCTAGATTTTATTTTTATGCTAAGGCTTAGTCATGTTTTTTAACATGACCAAACCTTGGCCTAAAAATTATAAGCTTGGTCCCCTTTATGTCTCAATCCCCTTCATTCCCTATTTATTCTTGCATGGTCTAACATTTTGTACACATGGTCATTTTTATATGTTATTAACTGAAAATAATGCCTTAGTCCTAAGGAAGCATTCATGTTTATAATCATAGATAAAACCTTAGTCCTAATACTTTATCCTTAATTTTTTTATGTCTCTAAGTCCAAATTTAAACTATGTGCTTGTTTACAAGATCAATGACCTACATTTATTTGGATGAATTTGATTAGATGGAATAAGGTAGACCTGATGAGTCGAAGACCTAACCTATGAATCCAATCTCGCTTGATTCCATAGATCATGATCAACAACTCACATTTAAGTGGATGCTAAAGATCAAATGGTGTGAAATCAAAGAGAGAAAATAAGAGGATCCCTTTTTATTACATATACCTAGCTTAAGACTTTATCCTAAGGTTTTGTTTATATTTATTAATACAATATAACCTTAGGATAAAATTTTATGCTATGACTTATATTAATTAAAGGGTCCTTTATTAGTTATATTTAAACTTAGGCTAAAGACTTATGAAACACAAGGTCCTTTTTATGATGTTCCTAACCTATCTTAAAAACCTTAGGCTAAAGTTTATTCATATTTATTAATATGAAATAAAACATTAGTCTAAGGCTTTGATCTAAGTTATATATGTTCCTGAGCTTACTTCATTTTTTTATAACTATAGGAGCCAATGGTGTTTGACTACTCAGATCATGATCGATGACTCACATTTACCTAGATGTATATAATCTAATGGAGTGAGATCGAAGATGAATTTTTCAAGCCATAGAACCTAATCAAACATCAATCACCTTGCTAAATATCTATGAGACACATTTAAACATACAAATCTAGATCAATGGAGCATATCAAAACAAGACTTTTTAAATAAAACTCTAAACAAGCCCAGGACCACCACATGGTGAAAAAGCATTCCCCATAAGAACTAATATAGTACATAGCAAATGAAAAGATGATAAGTGGAAAGCTTAGCATAGGATCCTGAAGATGAGCTTAAAATTGATGGTCGCATAGATGTCAAAGATATTCACATGAATGTCAAATAATGATCACACAAACTTCAACTTTAAAATCAGTAGAGATTTTCAACAACAAGCTAAAAATTGATTATCATGTGGATGTCAAAGATGTTCATGCAACCATCAAATTATGGTCACATGGATGTCAATTTTAAGATAGTTGTCTAGATCTAAATATCTATAGTTTACATTGATTCGTACCTACAAAATCTGACATTGTGAGGTAAAATCATATTTTAAAAGGAAATGGTCATGTTTTTTTTTAAAACATTAATGATCATCTTGCTATGAAAATGCCACATAAGTGCCACAATAATGCCACATCAGCAAAAAGTGACAAATTTGAAGATATTGTGAGCACAAAAAGGCAAAGGTGTAAATGAAGATCTAAAAGAAATCTAAGGCAAAAAACTCACTTAAGTGCAAATAGTTATCACCATTAAATCTTAGAAAAGACCTATAAAAAATCCATAACATCTACAAAATCCCCATTTTGATCTCAAATTGACCATAGTCAAGCCTTGAGAGCTAAATTGTCATCTCAGCAAATGAAAATTTATCTAGGGGTGAACTATAGACCACTGGTGGGAAATTTTTCAAACTCATAGTCATGGCAGCCTAAAAATAATAAGATTGAGAGCTCTATCTAACCATAGATTCAGAAGCTAGACTCTTCAAAGACATAAAATTCAATGTTGTAGCTTTGAACATGAGAGATAACCATTAGTCCAACCTTTTTTAAACCATTGAAGAGTTACCAACTATAATGAGGGAGGATGAAAGGAATGCATTGGTCAAAAGGAGATTCTATGACTTGGTTTCCATTTAGATGATAAGTTTGCATTATGTTACATCAAATCTAGAGGTATTAAATTGTATTGTTGTCATTACTCTTGTTTTTAAATATTGTAAAATTGATTATGGCATGTTAGTCCATGAACATAACTTTAGGAAGGTTACATATATTTCTCTTATAACATTTGAAGACTACTATAAGCTGACAAAGCCCCAAGCAGGCATGACTATAATTAATGGGTGGGCCAAGAAGAGTGATTTTAATACCACTCTCATTCCCTAGCTATAGTTTGGGAACCAAGTAGTTTTTGCCTTAGTAGAAACATCCCAATCAGCTAATTTAGGCTTTGGATTAGAATGATTATGACCTTGATGAATAGGCTATGTGGGAATCCAACCACCACTTATGTGGATAAAATCTAGGTGCCTTTAGTTTATTTTATGGTTGAGAGAGAGAGAAAACCCCTCCCCTTAGTGAAGTCATCATCACTTGTTTGAGTAGGCAATTCTCTAGAATTAAAAATAAGACTAGGGGTAAATTTTATATGATTTCATATCTATTAGATACCCTAATATCTACCACCAAAGTTCCCAACATTAAGGAATGGTCACCTGATGGGAAACTAATAGTCTCCTAATACTAATCAAAATTACACATATTCAAGTATAGGGACCATATATAATTCATAAGTGATTGTGTCTATCTAACCTTCATTAAGGCTATCATAGGGATCCCCATGATGAGGTTCAATCCTCTAATCAATAAATATGTTGAATTTATTAGAGACATTTAGTTATATCCATATTACACTATAATCAGTGTTGAAGGGACCCAATGCACCCCACTTAGGCTACTAGTCCATGTACTAAACAAGTTAGCTGAGTAATAAGTTGCATTCAAAATATGTAATGGTATAGATGGTTTATGTATAACCAAGAGGAAAGTCTTACTCCACACCTTCTCCTTAACCATTGGTTGTATTATGTTTTAGAAATGGGATAATCTAGAAGCTACTTTTAGGCATAGGAGCTCTTTTAGATTATAACATGATGAATTGAGATAGTGGGACCCTAGTTATAAAGTAACAAAACATTTGAAGTCAAAAAGAATAAATATGCCCTATGAGTAGATCCCTGGTCCTTATAACCACATGTACATAGAGCTTCTTCATTCACTGAAGTATTAGCAAGATTGAAGAAACATAACATTAAGTTAGAGGCTATATTGTTAAGAAACTAAAAACCAAGTGATGACATATGGTAGATGGGGCCCAGGTAGTACCATTTGTTACTAGGTCCATATTCTAGGCCTTTAGCATAACCACAAATAGAAACACAAGATCCTAGATCATAAATTGAATATAGGCCTAAAGAAAGAAGGCCAAATGAGGTGGTATCATCCTCAATATAGCCCAAATAGCTAGAACCCTCAATTGAAGAGATTGATATAATAGCACTGGATCTTGGGGAAATAGTGGGGGATACTCTAAAAATGTTGTACAAATCTTGTCAATTAGATGAAGAATAGGTTCAAGCTAAGGAAGCACAAATGTAAGAACCTCAACCCCAAGCTGAGGAGAAAGAGAAGGGGAAGGAATTGACTTTAGATTGAGTCCCAATTAGCATTCCAAAGAGAAAGGATGAACTAAATTTAGTTTCAATGAAGAGAAAGATACCGATGACCTTTACCCATCCCATAAGTGAGGTCAATATTTTTAGCAAAGATAACCCAAGTTGGCTAATGGCAGGATATAAATTATTAGGTGAAAGACTTGATTAAAACCTTGACTAAAAATCAAGTCCTAAAATTTAGGATAATTAGTCTAGCCCACCTAAACATGTCTATGGCCATATTAGTGGACAAGATTAGTGCCTTAAACAATTGGTCCAAGCAAATGAAAGACATTGTCAAGGACTTGAAATAGAAAGAAGATAATATGTTGTACATCTTAGATAATCTGATAAAAGAGCCTATCTCACTTAGTTCTCTAGGCCTTATTATAGATGAGGAATTCAAGCCCAAAATTACTTAATTTATGCAAGAAGTGAGAAGCAAAGGGTGGGGCAAAATAAGAGATGACAATAAGAGAATCATGGGCCTACTCTTGTCATCAGAAGAGAATATGGAATATTAAAGAGGCATCAAACAAGCTATAGAGAAGGATGGGAAAAATCTCAAAGACCTAGAGATCCAAGAAAAAGAGCTCTTCATGAGACCATTTGAGGACCTGTAGCTCATCATCGAACAACATTAAAAATGGAGAATCCTAAAGGAAAAGTAGGGTGATACATCCACATAGGTTCCACAAAGTTAATTAGGATTTTTTTTTTTAGAGATTTTTAATATTTTTAAAATAGAATATTATTTCTTAAAGTCATGTGCAACTTGTAAGCACATTTGCCTATAGATCAGTCTATTTTGGAAAGTCTAGTGTATTCTAGAACTTTGGTAGAAAGGATAATTGTCCTTACCCTTGTACACTTGTAATTTTATATGATTGACTGACATTAATCCTTTCTTTCTATAAAAGAAGTATTTTAATTTGTAAAAAGGAGGGAGTTTTTGAGCTAAAAACTAGTGTAAACTTCGAGAAACTAATGCAAGTAAAGAATTTTGAAAAGATTATCTCATTTTATTTATGTGAATTTTTGTATGGTTTCTCTCTCACTGGTCTATTTTGAATTCTAGATTTGAATAGTTCTTGTAGAATATTAGTGTATACCTTTGAATTTATAATTTTTAACTTGTGCTTATGCTAGGATAACTTAAGGTTCTCTAGTTTACTTAGTTATATTTTCTCTACATTTATAGATGTGCATCAACTATCTACTTATAGGGGTAAATCTTTAAAGTAATCTTGGCTCTTATTTGCATTATTTTTCACATCCCTTAGAAGTTTATTTGATGTGTGGTAAGAATTTAGCTTAAGTTATCTCATATCCTACATTGGTTTTAAGTACATTTTTAGATGATATTTGAACTTGGTCATGATGTTTGGAATGATGATCAATAGCAATATATTTTCTCTCTACCTTACCCTTTCTTTTGCTTCTTTTTTAACTAATTCACTTTAGATTAAAGCTTCATTGTATATGTCTATCTTAGTTTAGATTTAGACTTATAATTGAGCATAATTCACCTTAATTATCATAAAGTATCTATGCACTAGGAATTTGACTAAGAAGAGGAGATTAATATGGTGTTAGTGAATGAAACCAAATCAAACACACTAAGATAACATCTTCATGCCTAGTTACTAGGGTGAGATTAGTAACAAAAACTAATGAAAAACACAACTAAAACATAAGGAAAAAAAAAAATTCCTTCACATTCCTTGGATGCTCCAAATGCCTTTGTAGTAGTGGCTTGCTTGGCTTTGTGCTCATGAAGCCCTTGGCAATGGAAGCTTGACTACCTCCATCTCTCCTTGGCACCTTTGGCTTGTGGATTGGCTTGGCTTGAAATCAATTTGTCATAGTAACACTAGTTTTCATGAAGCTTTTGGAAACAATCTTGCATTTTAACTTTCAAAAATTAAGCTTAGAAATGATGTTTATGGCATCTCTATTTATAGATATTTGAGATCGATCAGAATCAACTTGAAGCATCCATCTCAAGATTGAGATGTGTGTCTAAGGATTAATATAATTTTTTAATTAAAACTGATAAATAGGCTTATCAATATTTAGGATAGATGAACAATTAAGAGGC
Source organism: Torreya grandis (assembly GCA_037957365.1). Lineage (NCBI taxonomy): Eukaryota > Viridiplantae > Streptophyta > Pinopsida > Cupressales > Taxaceae > Torreya > Torreya grandis. Next base: position 375,609 of record JARHVA010005796.1, read on the forward strand.
ATGGAGGGCATTGATGAGGTATGGAGGGTACAAATCTTGATATTTGTGGCATTTATGGCCTAAGGATGTCTTCCCAAGAAATGAGGTCACCTAATGATGAAAATATTCAATATTCATTTCCACAACAAATTATTCACCAACTTTCCATAGAATTATTAATTATGCCTTGATTTGGGTTAATTGGCTCTTAAGCATGTTTAAGCACTTTGTGCACAAATTACTCAAACTGATTAGAATGCCTTGTTATTGGTCCAAAATTTGATTGGATTGGAATTGGAAGGTAATTCCAGATGTGTTGGATCTATTATCCCATTTAGGATATTATCAACAATAAATAAAAAAGGCACGTGTCTTATGTAAGAGATTTGATAGGAAAGAACAATCCAGAGCACCTAGGTGCAAAATTGGCATTTTGACTCATAAGGATCTAATCAAAGTTAGATAGCCCATAAGTTTCACTACCTAATTTAGGGGTACCCTAAATAGAATTATATCTTGACTATATTAGGTTCAAAGCTTTTAATGTGTTTTAGTGTTTTTAGGCTAAATTGTGCACTTTAGGTGAAAATTGGTTAAAATCCTGATTGGAGGTTATCAGTGACCAAATTTAGGTGTCTAAAACATCTTATTTTCAAAGATTTATAGGCCATGGTGGATCCCAAAAACCAAACATTATAAATATTATGAAACGGTCATTTGTTCTAGCTCTATTCCATCTAGATAAAAGCATTATCACAAACTACAACTCATGCTCTAAATTATTTAGATTCTAAAATGAGAAGTGTTTCTTAAACACTCTAATCACCTTGTGATACATATTTAAGCATCAATAAGAGGATATTTATTGACACTAGAAGGAGGGCTTCAATAAGTTTTAAACATGGAATTAACTTGAATTTTTATAGACCAGGGCTAGTAAAAGTCCAAATTAGGATTACCCCATAAAATTCATACATAGCCCATTCAAGAAGGGATTCATCAAACCTGTAATCTAAAACATGAAGAAAAAATGTTAGCAAATTTAGACAAGGTCAAAGCAGAGCCATGAATAAATAAGCCAACCAAGTGAAGGTGTGGATGATCCTCAAATACAGATAATGTGTAAACATATTAATGATGCTCTAATCAAGTGAAATTCAATTTTAAGTTACAAATATAAAAATTTGACACAAAGGTCCCCAATTTTTAGAAATGGGGGTATGTTGACCTCAAGAGGATTTTAGAGGGATCTTCATCTTCATAGGCCTATTTTACACATAAGTGTAAAAACTTGGTATCAATTACTTTAGCTCATCCAAATTTCATATATGGCCTATTGACATCATATTGGACTAAAAAAAATCCATTTTGAGGCCTCAAACTAGTCCCAACCATTCATTCTCTATAAAAGCCCCAAATTAGCCTTCTTGCTTATATCCCTAAAATGATGCAAACCTCCTTATGTGGAGAAAAGTATAGAAAGTGTTGAGAATATAAGGTCATATTATAGTACCATCTATGGCTCTACATCTCTAGGTTTAATTTCATGTTTTGAGAGTGAGTGGAGATATCCATTTTTGCCCTTTCTCTCTCCAAACCAGGACTCAATTAGGCTTTCCTACTAAGAGAGTGAAAAAATATTATACAATGTCCTCACACATTAAAATCCCCCAAAAAGTGTGTGATTCACTTATAAAACATCCTCATACATCCATGCCATATTTAAAGCTCTGAATCATTGTATGAACCTCTTAAATAGTAAAAATTAGTGTTTTAACCCTAATCCATATAGTTTCATACAATATTTTACTAACCAGTGGCATGGTATGATACTCAGGTGAGTTATGAAGATGTTATGGGTCATTTTTAATTCCATATAATCCATATGGAGGCATGAAAGTTGATTTCTCTCTCACCTAGTCTTTATAGCCATCCTAGGTAGCTTGAAAGTGCTTTGGGTTCTTAAGGATGGTTCAAAAAGATCAGGGAATGAAACCATCAAAAAATTCCAAAAAAATAAAGTAAATTAGGGTACTATACTTACACTATAATATTAGGGTCCCATGCATCTTATTTTATTTGTACCAAGTAAAGCAAACTAGCTTCTTAGCTAAAAACAAGCATTCTTTGATGTCTAAGAGAAAATGAGGTATGTGAGAGGCATCCTAAAGTTGGTATAAGATCAAATGACATTCATTAGGTATATGTAATCCCCCCTAATATTTTCCAATGGTTTTCTATCCAATTTATTATTCAAACTCTCTACAAAATCTCATTTATTTAGGCCTAGTATTCCTATGTTAGTCTATCTATCATACCCTATTGACTATATCTCTAATTTTCTCTCTCTCTATAAAAAATATAACACATTATGAATGTGTTTGTATATTTTTCCATCCTCCTCAAGGTTCTTAACATCTCATTCAACTCCACTTGACTTCACCACCATCTCTTAAAGGCTATCTACAAGCCTATGTAATCCTGAATATGCACTTAGAACTATTTGAGGGTTTAGAATAGGGTATATTAAATTATATACACTTCTTATTCAGTATAATTTTAAGAGGTGATGTCAAAAATATTTCAACCAAGCTTAACTACTTTTATCTATTATATATCATACTCTCTTTCATAGCAAGTAAACCCAGACCTCTCAAGAGTAGGTAGGTTATGTATGAGTTGTGTATTGGTAACCAGGATTATGACTCTTATTTCAATCTCTTTTGGTATTGATGAGTTGATGAACCCTCATCTCATTTATACCATTTAAAAATTCACACAACCATTTCTCAATTTTTTGGAAACCCTTTGTCATTTAGGTAGACCTATAGGTGATTGTCTAGAGTCTATGTAATATGACTATGTGACCTTTGTTTAGTCTTCTTATTTTCTCCCTAGTTTAGGTATCCAATGACTTGAGATGACTTGAGAACTTTTAATTCCCTCTTTACCCTTACAAACATATACAAAACACTACTATTGTCTCAAGATTTAGGAGTCTTTAGACACTTAAAACAAACTATAGCTGACTGTGCATTCATTTAGGTCTACAGTCTTAGAGTTTGGATCCCTATCTTCAATGTTGAAATTTTTAAAATATTTATATAATATTTGGATTTCTAAGGACCTCATTTAAATCCCTTGAAAACTATGTTCTTTTATTATTTCTCTTACAATCATGTAAATGATTATCTCTATAAAATTGATTGTGTATGTGGCCTCTTAGGTTTTTAAGTCTCCAATAACTTCAAAGGCTCTATCCCATATTGTTGAGAGTTATAAAATTATTTAAATTCCTTCCAACTCAGTGTTTCCAATAACCTATCCCTTTGAAATCACTCTTCTTCAAGGCCCATTCTCAACTACCAGGCTAGTTGTAGGTGGTTATTTGAAACACCTTAACTACATATAAGGATTCTAGCCCTTAAAAACAATCTCTAAACCATATAAAAGGATTTTTCCTATTTTTTTTGAGATTATAATAGACTTTCAAAGTCCTTAATATTCTTTTACTATCAACTTTCACTTGTTCAAGACAAACTTCTACAATAGGCTGTAGGTGACTATTCGAAAGGCTGAATATGTGATTTAGAGTTAGGCATTTTCAAATCCATCATGACACTTATCATAATGGTCAGTCCTCATTATGGATACTTTATCACTAACTCTAAGTTTAAATTTCACATCCAAAATAACTCACATCCTCTATTCTTTTTTCAACACACATAGTCCTATAGGTCGTGTTTATGATAGTTTGACTATATATAAGGATTCCTAGGTCTTCAAGATCAACCCTAAAACCTATACATAGCTTAATAATGTTTAGATATATCTTATCACTATCTAATTTAAATTATCTCTACAACACATCTTCAAACCTCTTACTTCACTTGTTCACACATACAGTCTACAGGTGACTATAAGGAGCAGTCTTGCTAGTTATCAACTCTTTTTGGATTCAAATACTTGGGAAACCTTATTAGCTCATGTAATCTTCATATTTATACTAATAAATTGATTTAATGTCCTATATAACCTTCATGATATAATGACACCATTAAATTTACCTAAATTATAGAGCTACATGTGGTAAGGTGAATATTCTATAACTTTGTGCTTTGAGAGTTAAGAAATGCAAACATGACTATTATAACACACATATAATTATATATAAATAATAAAAATTATTATATCACATAAACACAACTCTCAAACTCTTGGAGATGTATATTCAAACCATAAAATCACCTTATTATACAGACCTATAGAACACAGTCCACAAAAGATGAATGAAGATATGACTTTCTTATCAAAATTGTACATAATAATTTAATGATTAAGAATACATGAATGGATTTATATTGTATTATATGACCGTTAATAATAATTAATATGTATTTGAACACCTAAATAAATTCTATAACACATAAAACTAATAGTCATCTCAAACTATGCACAAGAGTCATTTTGCTTGCCAAAAGGACATCCACACATGCCACCATGATGAATTAATATTTGTAAGTAATTTTTGGTTTAAAGTATCCATGACCTCAAATTTTTCACTAGAGTCACTCTAAACGTAGTCTATGGGGTTTTAAGCTCTCAAAAGTAGGCTAGGCTCTTAGTGATTGTTAATAAATATAAAATCACAAATAGAATAAAAAATTCCAAAAAATTTAATCCCATATAGGTCCCATATTGTTTCCAAAATATCATCCCCTAACTCAACTTATAAATCCTATACCATCTACTTGAAATTGGCCTTCACTAGATTGTGAATAAAGCGATGGGAGAGAGAAATGATTTTATGAAAATTTTGGATCTTAAACTTCCTTAAAATATTTATTCTAACCTTAAGGATATGAAAATACACCTCTAAATTTTTTTCACTTGTACATGAATTCAACAAGTCCATATAACTTCCTCTAACTCTTTAATATAACATTGAAATCTAAGAATTTGACCTTTCTCTGACATGCTAAAAGGTGTGATAATTTAGTAACTAATATAAGATAATTTAAAGGTGTATGGTATGGATTTTTCACTTAGGTAAATATTGTGGTTATATATTTTCACCCTAGCTATGAAGGATTGTTCAGGTGCTCTGCTCTAATCTATTCCAACATGAGACTAACCCTAGGCTATGGATCACCTATCATAGTGTCATACCTATGGATAAGGATGAATTCATTTTGAATCTATCACATAAACTAAAACCAACTAGGAAAACATAAATAGAAATGGGTAACAAAGCATGAAAACATGTCAAAGAGGTGATGCATTAGTAATGTGATTGTTCATCCACTATATCTAAACTTTCACCAAACACCAATGAGATCAAATTTACAACTCCAAATGGTTGTTTATGAATTATTATGTCATGAAAATGTTCACCAAATGATAAAAACCTAAGGTAATTTATGGGGAGGCCTTATTCAAGGTACTAACCAATTAATGTATCCACTTGCTAGCTTTAATTAAATGACATTTGACACTAAATATGACCTACAAAATAATATAATCTATTAGTTGATTGAGATCAAGATTTTATAAGGGAGATATTTTTATCACATATGAAAATCAATCTAAAATTTTCACATTATACTAGAATAATAAAATCTAAAAAGAGTCCTTTATTCATCTCAAGAGGTTATAAAGATCAAATCTAGGCAGAGTCTAATCATGCCCAAGAGAGGAATTATCAAATTGTTTTCAAGGCTTAGAAAACTATATTAATATAAAAAGGAGAGAGAGATAACTATGCATTATAAAAGTCCCAATGGCTTCTGATGGATTAGTACCAATTCGAGGATGTAGCTAAGTTAGGATATTATCAAGAAGACATAATTTTAAAGGCCTTGTAAAAGAATTTAATGCTCCATTGATCTTTATCTATCCACCAGGTCATCATCTCAAGACTCCATGCTAATTCTACCTAATCTATTGATGAATATTAATCTTTTATCCCTTGGAATTGTTAGACTCTCACTTGGTCTATTTTGAGTGGCTAGATGTACCTATTTATCAAGGTTTTAACTAATCATAGATCACTTTATAGAATGAAAACTAATCATTTTATTGGTTTTCCTATAGCTCAATGCCTAGTCTCATTTTGAAAACCAAATGTCGACCTTAAATTGAAATAGGTCTAAAATACCAATCCTTTCTTCAAAGAGCTTTATTGATGATGCTTGGTCCTAAAATATTCACCTTGACTCAACCTAAATCATGTTTGAGCTCTATTTCCTTTATATTAGCTTACTCAGGTTGAAAAAACTATCTCCTCAACCTCCATCAAAATGTCCTAGGGTTTGATTCTTTTCATTAGTTTTTGAATGCTGACTTAGACTCTTAACTTCTTTGACCCTATTCACTTTGTTGATCTACCTATACATGGATGCTTGTGAGCCATCGAGCTTCTACCAACTAAATATGTTTGTACCACTTGTCCTTGACTAATTAGCTCTTTAGATTCACTGAACAATTTGACTCTACCTCACTCTATCTAATCAATTTGTACAAATTCATGCACACTATAGATCTCCCTAGTCCCACTTTCCTATTAGTTCTTGCACTTTGTCAGATCTTGGCTTGAGTATCCCGCATCATTAGATTATGTCTAACTTGTATATCTTTAAAGGATTTAACCTAGGGATCTTTTAACTTGGTTGACTCTAGCGTAGATCATTATATCTTATATGTCAGTATGAGGGCTCCTATGGACCATTACATCTCAACCAACTTTAAGCCTTTTAAGGACCCTTTGAACCTAAACGGTTACTTTCCTTTATTAAAATTAACATTCATGATAACATCATTTAACATCCAGGTAGATGTACTTAAAATTCCATAGACTATCAAATTTAAGATCATATAGATTTTTTTAGTGTATTTATTTTGACTCTCATGCAACTTTCATTCATTATTTGATCGATTTTGATAATTCATATCTTGAAATGCACGAATCATGGAGGTACCAAATTTGTTAGGGATGTTCTTGAGGTCAAACAGAACAAACCCAATTGACCCACTAGTCTCAAAATCCTTCTTAGTGAAGATATAAAATGTTCAACTTGACTGGTTCATATCTAGTTCACATGACATCCTGGTGATGTTCTAGCTTATTTGGCTAAGTATGGAAAAACTAGAAAAAATATCTGGGATCCCAACTTTGCATGTGTATAACTTCTTTCATATTTTAGTAGATGATCTATAAATTGGCACATAGAAACTTGGGACTAAAATGAGTAAGCCCATGTGATCATTTTCTCATGTAACTACCACATGTGTGAGATATAGCATTGGAAAACTACCTACTTAGACTTTCTACCACTAGACTCAAATGTCAAAATAGACTCAATGAAGAACTAGATGAACTCCATGTACCCATATCTATTCCAATCACTCTTAACACATCATGGGGGATCTAAAACTTATGAACCTATCCTTAGAATATGAAAAATTACACTTTAAGTGGACTTAAAGTGTTTCAAAATGTTTTAATGTAAAATGATCTTCCTCTTTTATCATTGGGTCCTTCTCTCAATCAAGAACATTGTTCAGTCTTTGAAAGCTTTGTACATAGGCCAAAAAATGGCCAACATCTTTTGAAACTTGGTTTGGAAACATGCCTACTATGCTCTAATTCAAACCATGTACATGACCTTTGACATATAATAGATAACACATCTATTCCATGACTACAGAAAACCTCTTGATTAGTAAAGACAATGGACTTCACCAAAAAAGGGAAAAAACAAAAGAAAGTAGGGAAACTATCCTAATAAATAAAATGTGCAAATAAATCAGTTATCTAGGATAAAATATAAACAAACTAATCTAATTAACCATGACAAAACATGATCCATAAGGATCAAAAGGGAAATTCATGAATTTACTTATTAGAAAAGATGGTACAAGTTGTAAAGTAGGGGGTTTATTGAACATTACCTTTGAAGAGGCACTCTTTTTTCCAATTATTTCTCTTAAAATCTCCTAAAATGATGGATCAATAGTAAACCAATCACCAACAAAAACAAATTCATCTTGTACTTATGGATTTTTTTTATGTTGCTTGTCAACTACAACCTTGTCAAGTGACATCTCATCTATGCCTTGTCTTTGAGTGAAATTCTCCTTCTTATCAACTATTTCAAGTTCATTTAGGTATTTAAGGAGCTCTAAATAGTCAAACCAAGCTACATCATGATCTTGAATAGGTGATTCTTGATCAAACTTCCCAATATCATTCTCTCCAATGGGTAACATATCTTAAAAAATTTATTCAATCTCTTGTAGAGATTTAAAATATAGATATCAATCATCTTTTTATTCTCCACTTTGATCAACCTGAATAAGATCATTTTGAAATTTATATTGATCTCCTATATTGGAGAGATCTCAACATCATTTGTGACATTAGCCTATACTAATTGCTCATGGATTTCTTCCCAATTAAGACCATTCTTATTTTACATACCTAAGATAACTTCTTCAATATTATCTACAATCTTAATTTCAACTTGAATTTCAAGTGGAGTATTAATTAATATCTCTTCGGCATACACACTTGAATCATATTCTTGACATTCTTCAAGAACTTGATTTGTAGCTTCAACCTCTTTCTCTATTTCCCATAGAATAGGCTCCTCTTGAAGAAAGGAGATATGGGAGGGTGATGAAATTCATTTGATTGAGAGTAAATATGAAGCATGGGAGGTTGATCAGGATCATATTTTGGGATCTTTGGGGTAATGAAATCATATAGGGGATCTTGAATAGGATGGAAAGAGAAACTTTTGAGAACTTTTATATTTTGCTTCTTCCACTTGGCCATTACTTCATTGAGGTCTTAAACCTTTTTATATTCATGGATAACTTGAGTTTGAGGGGTAAGTGGTGAATAAAGGGAACTATAATTAGGTTTATCCTCTTGAATAGGATTTTGACTCCAACTAGGAATCTCTATTGGTTCACACTGAATATGGTCAAGAACTTTATGGGAATAAGAAACATAACAAGGCTGGTAAGCAATACAAGAGGGTTATTGAGAAAACTAATCCAACAAAATTTTTTGCCTCTCATAAGCCTCTAATTTTTATAATATAAAGCTATAAAACTTAAGCCTCTTCTCTAGATCATTAGACATATTCTAAAAAAACTACTCATTCACTTCCTCATACTAGGAATCTGAACATACTTTTCTTGCAGATGCTATAAATTTAAGCTCTATTTCATCCATTCTCTCTTGAAGACAAGTTTGCTCATGTACCATATCATATCCATATGGGAAAGGTGAAATTTGGTATTGAAACTAATATGGTTCATAAGAAAGGTAAGAGTCATGCTCTTGGTAATAAATATTATGGAAAACTTGATAAGGCTCATCTTAGGTCTGATAAAAATCATAGTAAGGCTAATTTGGCTCATAACAAGGCTTGTATAGATCATGACAAGGCTGGTATGATCTATCATAAGGATAATAAGGAGGTATAGCATAGGGATCTCCTTCTTACATATCCATAAAAATAATATTAGGATATTGCAATGAAAATGAACTTACTTAGAAACTACCTGGACTTTAAAAATAATTGATTGAGCTTGGAATCACCAAATTCTTCATGAAGAAAACTAATGTAACTTCAATTTCACCAAGAAAAGATCCAATGGGTCCCATTAGGTTTTCCAAAAGTATTTGGGTTATATATTTGAACCCTAGCTAAAAAGGGGATTGTTTAGGTTCTCTGATCAAATCTAGTCCAACATGGGACTGACCATAGGTTGTGGATCACCTATCATAAGGTTAGACCTCTAGATAAGGCTAGCTTCCTTCTGGATCTATCAGCTAAAATAAAACTAACTAGGAAAAGGGAGATAGAAATGGGTAACAAATCATGAAAACATGCAAAGGAGGTGATGCATCAATAATGTGATTGTTCATCCACTCTATCTAAACTTATAAAAAACACTAATGAGATCAGATCTACAATTCCAAATAGTTTTTTATGCATTATCAGTTCATTCAAATGTTCACCAAATGATAAAAACCTAAGGGAATTAATGGGGAGGCCTAATTCAAGGCACTACCTAGTTAATGTATCCACTTGCTAGCTAAAATTAAATGACAATTAACACTAAACATGACCTACAAAACAATATCATCTAGTAGCTAGGTGAGATTACGATTTTAAAAGGGAGAGATTTATACCACATATGAAAATCAATCTAACATTTACACACTATACCAAAATAATAAAATCTAAAAAGAGTCCTTTATTCATCTCAAGAGGTTACAAAGATTAAATCTTAGTAGAATCTAGTCATGCCCAAGAGAGGAATTATCAAGTTATTTTCAAGGTTTAGAATACTTTATTTATAAAAAATGAGAGAGAAAAATATGCATTAGAAACGGCTGAATAGATTTTGATGGATTAGCACCAATTTGAGGATATAGCTGAGTCAGGATCTTATCAAGAAGGCACAATTTCAAAGGCCTTACAAAAGAATTTAATGCTCCATTGATCTTTATAGGTCATCATCTAAGGACTTCATGCTACTTCTACCTAATTTATTGATGTGGACTAATCCCTTATACCTTGGAATTGATAGAGTCTCACTTGGTATATTTTGAGTGGCTAGATTTACTTATTCATTGAGACTATAATTGAGCATAGATCACTTTATAGATTGAAAACCAATCATTTTATTGGTTTTCTTATAGCTCAATACCGAGTCTCATTTTGAAAACCAAAAGTCAAAATTTAAATGAAATGGGTCTAAAAGACTAATCCTATCTTCAAGGAACTTTTATAATGATGCTTGGTCCTAAAATATTTACCCTGACTCAACTTGAATCATGTTCAATCTTTGTTTTCTTTGTATTAGCTTACCTAGGTTGAAAAACTATCTCCTTGACCTCCATCAAAATGTCCCAGGGTCAAATTCTTCTCATTGGTTATCAAATGTAGAATTGGACCTTTGACTTATTTGACTCTATTCACTTCATTTATCTACCTATGCATGGATGCCCATGAGCCATCAATATTTTACCAACTGAATATGATTATGCCACTTGTCCTTGACTCATTATCTCTTTGGATTTATTGACTAGTTTGACTCTACCTCACTCCATTTGATCAAGATGTATGAGTTCACATGCACCATAGATCTCCTTGGTCCCACTTTCCTATCAGTTCTTATGATCCATTTGATCTTATCTTATCACACACAGTTGGATTATGTCCAACTTGTAGATATTTAAAGACTTTAACTTGGGGACCTTTTAACTTGGTTTACTCCAATGTAGATCATTAGATCTTATGTGTTAGTACCCTTTGAACCCAAATGGTTACTTGAATTGATTAAAATTTATGTTCATGATAAATTTATTTGACATTCATGTGAACCTATTTGGCATTCTATAGACTATCAAATTTAAGCTCATATGGATTTTTGTAGTGTCTTTATTTTGACTCTTGCATGACTACCATTCATTATTTGATCAATTTTGACAATTTATATATTGAAATGTAGGAATCATGGAGGTGCCAAATTTTTTAGGGATGTTCTTGAGGTCAAAAGGAATAAACCCAATTGACCCAATGGTCTCAAAATCTTTTTGAGTGAATATATAAAATGTACAATTTAACTAGTCCATATCTAGTTTATATGATGTACTGGTGATGTTCTAAGTTATTTGTCTTTGGAAAACCTAGTAAAAATGCTTGGGAGCCCAACTTTCATGTTTGTAACTTTATTTACATTTTATCAAATGATCTAAAACTTGGCACATAGAAACTTGGAACTAAAATGAGCAAACCCATGTGATCATTTTCTCATGCAACTATTGCATGTGCAAGATATAACATCGGTATACTACCTATTTAGACTTTCTACCATTGGAATCAAATGTCAAGATGGACTCAAATAAGACCAAGATGAACTCTATGTACTTACATATCTATTCCAATCACTTTTAACACCTCATGGGGGCTTTGCAACTTTTGGACTTGTCCTTAGAAGATGATAGTTTACACTTTAAGTGGACTTAAAGTGTTTGAAAAGGATTGCAAGCAAAATGATCTTCCTCTTTTATCATTAGGTCCTTCTCTCAATCAAAAAACATTGATCAATATTTTAAATATCTTTACATAGACCAAAAAATTTCCAATAGTAACTTTGTCACATATAAATGTTATTCAAAATCACCCTTTTCACTCATTTTCACCACCCTCAAGCTAGTAGATGAACTTTAGACATTTTTAAACTTCATGAAATATTATGAAAAGATGTTTAATACATGAAATAACATTAATTAACCCTTAATCACCTATGACACAACTTTACCATTACTTATTTCCTTATGGCATGCCTAAAGCACTATATGACCATAACATGATTTTACCTTAACTTCTCCAAACTAACCTTAAATCATGCAAACAAGGTTAAATGAAGACTCTAGGTGTTTCACTATATTTTATGTTTATTTTCTTTCTCTTTTTTATAAAACAAGTAAAAAATTAAAAGAAGGGTATGGTTTAAAAGAACCTAGATTTAGTTGTGTGTTCATGATCCAATCAATATAGATAACTCATCTTTGGCTTAGGAGGATGACCTGCAATAAGAAAAAAAATAGAAATAGATTGGTTAACAAGATATATGTGTGGATTGCCTATTGAATGATAGATCCAACAAGTACTAGATTTCCTTGGGGGTTGTCAATCCACTCTTTAAATAAGTTAAGTTCTATAAAATGAAAATAGATGCTTGCATAAAGTAATAAAAAATAATAAAACTCAATGAAAGAAATGCTTTTGAATATAAATGACCATTTTTATCAAAATAACATCATATTGTTTAAAACTAATGTTAACATGGTAAAATTTGATTCATAAAATAGTTCAAGAGTCTGTGATGTGACAAAAAAAAAGACTTTGGGTGAAGGTTGATGGGTGTAATTAGCTTATTATTTTTAGGAAAATAAATCACACAGTGATCTATATCAATTAAGGCAATCGATGCCAATCAAGATACGATGGATGCCTATCATAGGTGATCGATGTTAGTTCCTATAGGTTTTGGTTTTAGGAAAAATGGATGTTGGGTTGGTTTGCAAGAGGGATTTATGGGTTGTTTTTGGATTGGATGTTGGTCATGAGAGTAGAATAGATTCTCAGATGTATCAAAATCATAGGTTTGTTACACAAGTGACTAGGAATGGTCTATGGGTGTTTGTTAGAAGATGGAGTGTTTGGAGTTACAAAACTCAAACACAAGGGAGGATATGAGAGAGATGGGAAATGGAATCAAGTAGTAAAACTATTAAAAACTAATAACTAAACTTGATATAAGTGAAAGATATGTAACTTTTGGATTTTTTTTGGCCTGGAGAAGTCATGAGGTTAGATGTAAGCTACTGGGAAATTGGAATAACGTGGACACAATAATAGTTCTTAAACTCTTCATAGTGAGGTGCTAAAACACTTGTTATTCTCTAGTCTGGTTTGTTGGTTTACCTGGAAGTTTGGATTCACTCAAGAGTTAAGATTCTTACTAAAAAATTTCAACCTCCTCATGCATGGTCTTTGGGATAATTTAAGTAACCAACATCAGTCCTGGTTAACTGTCATCAATCAAGGGGTGACCAACATCAATTAGGGAGAAATAGTCTAAGCTTACCAAAAATAATAATTTTCACTTAAGATTGGTCATTAATATCAATATAAATGGTCCAAGATTATTTAAGGAACATTAGTATGCATGAGGAGGGAGTCTAAGAAGTTAGGTCATTAAATGCCTAGGTGAAAAATAGTCTTAAGGATAGGTGTCGATTAGTTAGCCATGGGTTTAAGTGGGGAGGTGTAAATAGGCTTATTTAACTTAATTAATTAATTAAATTAGCCAACATGGGGTAAATGGGTGTTTTAATGGGTTTTAAAAAATATCCTAACCCAAGGGGGATAAGGTGCCAAGGGGGTGTTTTTATGATGATTAGAACTATGTGGTATAGTTTTATAGTGTCTACATTTTACCCCTTTTTATTGTATAGGTTACATCCTCAAGCTGTAAAATAAAAATAACTGGTGTAGTGGAAGGTTGAATTCCCCAAGTATGGGAGGAGGTGTTCCCCCTCAAACTGAGAGGTGATGAGGTAAAAATAGAGTTGATTTTGGGTTTGACAAGTGTGAATGGGAGTGTCAGAAGGGGAAAGATGTTACAAAGTGACATATAAGGCTATATTAAGGAGGACAAGTGATAAGTGTACCAATACATATCATTGGTTGTAGTTGATATGGGTGAACTTATAAATGCAAATCTCTATGCTAAGGTGTTTGTGTTCATAAGAGAATAAAAGTAGGGTGATCTTGAGAAGGAAAAATTGGTCACAGTTACTAGAACCATAAGTGGGAATATTCTAATGCACATAATAGGGTTGCATACAAAAGGTGTGAATGTGCATAACATTATGTATCATGGCAAAGTGGGTGAAAGGGTTAATTTAATGAAATCAAGGGTCAGTTGTCATATAAATTATGTGAATAAGTAGTAAGAAGAACTTAAGGGAATCTCAAATGTGTTGGGTTTAATTTGGGAAAGAGATCCCTTGGGGTGGAAAGGGAAGTTAGGGGTTCAAACCCCTAATTATGTTGATTGATGTCAATTAGGGTTAACCAACATCAATCACCCTAATCCTACTGATGACCAACATTGGTCACTATAAAAACCCTAAAATGGGATTGGTGACTATAAAGGCCAAAATAATTCCATATTTGGCATTTTTTGGGTATTGGTTTCCATTTGTCCATTGTGTGAAAGTGATTTATGTGGAAAAAACTACCTTATGACTGGTTGATTATAGTTGATCAAGAGTTGGAGGGGAATGTGATTTGTTATAGAGGGCACTAGGTGATCTAGGTGGGATAGAGGTAGGTGAATATGTAGAGGGATAGAGGATGAGCTAAAGATGTAAGGTGAGTAATGATTGTGTAATAGGCTCCACCATATTGACATACATAGAATGAGGTAACTACTTGGTACTTTATCTATGGAATTTTTATTGGTGTGATGAATTTGGGTGGGATGTTTTGAAATGTGGTAATTTAAGAAATTCTGGTTAAGAGGGGCTTAATGAAAGGTGTTGACTTGAATTTTTTTGTTAAATGGTAGATGGGAGTGGATTTAGGAGGGTGGGTGAGTAGATGTAGAGTATATGTGTAAAATATTAGGGTTTTGGGGGTATTGACCATTACACATACTAACCAACATCAATGACTATTGACCAACTTCAATCTATAGTGAGTTGTTTTTGGTCAAGATAAGGACAAAAATTGGTCCTTGATATCTAATCAATGTTGGTCGAGGGTCAACTGATATTGCTTTAACAAGAAACTAGCATTAATTGAGACTTGATCAACATCAATCCTTAGAAAAAAGGCAAAAGTTTGGAAAAGGTTTGAAGGTATCGATGTTTGTTTAAAGTTGATTTAGGCTAAAGGATTCAAGGTAGAAGACCTAGGCTTAGGGGTAGGTATGATTATTTATAGAAGTAGGATTAGGATGGGTTGATTATAAGCTAAGAGGTTTGAAGGGGTACTTTTTATAGGTGGAATATTTTGGGTTTTAAAAAAGTGTAGGGTAAACTAAGTCATTTAACTAACCTTATAGGTAAGGGTGATATTGAAGCTGAAATATTAGGTGTCGTCACTCTTAGAAGATTTACACTAATATATGACTAGTGTTGATTAGGAGCATATGATGATACTGGGTGTGGGTGGCATGTACCCGAGATATAATGATGTTGGTAGCCCTCATCGAGAGATAAGACCTAGATACTAACACATTCATGTTGTTTATAGGGAAGATTAATATTTTTCTTGAGGATGTCCATAGGATTTTGAGACTACCTATATAGGGTTGATTGGTGGAGCCTATCCATAGTGATGAGTAGGATGCCTATATGGACCAGTTGTTTAGAGAGGATTGTGTAGAGGCCCGATGGCATGTTGGGGGATTTTACTTTAAGGATATCTACCATAGGGATAATAAGGGTAGATGTCTTATGACCATGATGATTATAGAATTCACCTTTTATGCACATTTTGAATTGAGTGGGGGTAGATTTCCCTAGGCTTTTTTATGTGTGATAGTAGATATGATTGAGGATCAGATAATATTTTCTTGGGCCCCAACACTATTGGTTCAGGTTTATCAATATTTTTGGGGCTACTAGATATATAATCACTATGGTATGAGTTTATGAGTCCTACTATGTTATTGGGCATAGGATCATATCACCATTATATGACCAGTTGGATTATCATGGCATACATGGCATCATGCTAGATTTATAGTAGGCTTCATGAGATGGAGATCAGACATGGTGTTTTCATGAATAGGTGAGGAGGTTTAGGATTTGGCATGGTTCAAAAAGAAATTAGATGCATTGGTTAAGGGGGCTTAATGTATAGCTCTTTTTTCTACAAAGTATCAGATAGATTTGTGAGAGGTGATAATAAGAGATAGAGTTGATCCCCTTTAACATCTGAGGAGATAGTATGGATTGATATAGGATGTCTTGAGAGAATTCATGAGATATAGGAACAAGGATGTAGAGGCACCATTACCTCCACCACAACTTGTAGAGGTAAAGCTACTATATGAGGAGCTATCAGTTCTTATAGGTGTAGATGATTTTGGGGTGACACAAGAGTAAATTGTTTGGTGGAAAGGATAGTATGCTATAGTGGTTAGGGGAGATGTCGGATAGGGTCTAACTGGAGGTGTTGGTAGATAATAGTAGAATGTAGATGTGGAGATGGAGGAGGAGGAAGAAACAAAGGTGGATGCCTTAGATAGATTATGACTATAGAGAGGGATCAAGTGAGAGTGACATTGGTAGTATCACATGTAGATTTAGCTTCCATGATACTAGAGAGGGATATGACATAGGGGTATTTAATGGTGAGGACCAAAGAGAGAGATAGTCTCTAGGTGTAGTTAGCTACCATTACCTAGGAGAAGGACCATGCATTGACATAGGAGAGAGATTATGCACATGTACAGTTGGCCACCATCACATATGAGAGGGATTTGACATAGAGTCATCTAAGTAATATCACGCAGGAGAGGGATGGGTTATAGGCATAAGTGACCTTGGTATTAGTAGAGAAGGATGCTCTAAGACAAATATGAGGATGAACCTCTACAAGACCAACTCAGACTATTCTAATTTTGAGATATGTAGTGACAGTGGAGGAGATGAGGTATTATAAGTCACATGTTTTCATCAGTCTTCTAGATGTGGCCCGATATGTAGAGTATGTAGTAGAGTAGGTGGTGGTAGGGAGACCTAGCAATACAATACCTAGTGGTGGCACAACATTGACAGGTACTCAGATAGGTCCAAGAGATGGACAAGATCTAGGGGAAAGTAGTACCCCTATACCATAGACCTATTGGAATTTTTGTATTATTATGATTTTTTTACTCTAGCCTGCAAGCTGATGTAGTGAGATGTATATACCATTTTGAGAGACATAGATATTGATATATATTATTATTTTGATTCAAGTTATAATGTTGTTATGATTATGTATGTTTTTTATGGTTGATGCATGATGTTATGGTTAATTATTCTCATGTGATGATTCATTTTATGATGTGGATGATGTTTATGACATGTGGTGATTAATTTTAGAATTTTTCCTATTAGTATGTGTATGCTTAATTTAATAAATGTATGTGATCCCATAATTAGATATATATGTGATTGGATACATAATGATTTGATTCTTTATCTAGCATAGATAAATGATTAAATGTGGGTAATTAACTTTATGATAAAATTTATCATGCATTGAATTTGATAAAATTAATTTGATATAGGCATGATGGAAAGCACGATTGCTTAGATAGATGAGATGTTAATAAAATTATTATGAGATGATAATTGAATAATGTAATAAAATGTTTTTATGAGAAAAAACACTCAAACAAATGATGTGAATGGGTAATGATAATAATTTATTAAAACACATAATGTTCTTAAATGTATTTAAATGTTATGATTGCATTGATTTGATTAGAGATGAGAAGTGATTTATTTATTTATTTTAAATCACATCAACATATATATTAATTTGGGTAATAAGTTATATGTAAGAAGAGAAAAGAAATGAGAGAAGAACATTTACACAATTAAAATACAAATGCCT
This sequence comes from Torreya grandis, assembly GCA_037957365.1. Classification (NCBI taxonomy): domain Eukaryota; kingdom Viridiplantae; phylum Streptophyta; class Pinopsida; order Cupressales; family Taxaceae; genus Torreya; species Torreya grandis. The sequence continues at coordinate 393,800 of JARHVA010005796.1, forward strand.
TAATGAATGTATCAACAAGTAGGTATGAAAAATAACAAGGAGATGTGAGCACTTTCTTTAGTGAGCACCAAAAATAGGAAGGTGGATTAGGTTATGAACATAATCCCTTCATATACTTCACATTAGCATTTTTTAGTTTGTTAAGAAGTATCTTTATCACATAATGCCAAGTAAGCTCAAAATTCCTTGTTTTGTGGAGGGTAAAAATGGAGATAGATGGCAGTGGAATATTCTTATGGGGATATCTTTCCCCTTCTTTAGGTTATCGAAAAGCCATTATAAACAATTATATGTCTTATTTGGTGTAGATTGATCTATTTTCACTATGGTTCCTTTTAATGTTGTTTGGTTTTGAGAGGTTGGGGAAGCTAATCAATGTGAGGATTTTCCATGATATTACGTGATTTGACAAATTTTTTACTTAGCCATCCTTCAAGGGAGTGGTCTAATATTTTGATTTGTTAGGCTTGGATAGTTATCCTTCAAGGGAGAAATCTATCTTATTTTAAGCAATTTTGAGTTGTTTTGGTAGTTGTCCTTCAAGAGAGTAGTCTATAAATTCTAGAAATGACCCATAAGATATATGATTTTTTTATATATTTTTGTTTTTGTAGACATAGACTTATTTATATAGACTTGTTTTTTTTTATCAAAGTGAGGGGATGAAGGTGATAATCTTGTGAAATAAGGGATGAGTTTAAGTTAGACATAAGGTGAGTTTGAACTCACTTTAAAAAAGAATGGATGTTGATGTGAAGCATTGAGGGGCTCAGGTTTTAGTTTCCCTTCAAGATATGATAATCAGTAAGCTACCAACCCATACTTATGCATTATGATATATGGTCCAAGCCAATTGAAAGTAAACTTGCTCCACTTACTTCTTTCCACATTGGTCACATGCTTATTTTCCTTTAGGAAAAGATCTCTAATATTGAATTCTTGTTCTCTTAGGTTATTTTTATAATCAAACTTGATTCTTTCTTGATATACATGAATATGATTAAACATGGTCAAATGATGGTCATCAAGTAGCTCAAGTTGGGCTAAATATTCTTGATGATAATCTCCCTTTGAGATGATATCCTTTATGGATATACAAAGCGAAGTAATTTGGAATTTGAGAAGAAAAATATCCTCTACTCCAAAGCAAAGTGAGAAAGGTATATCATCTGTAGGGGTTTGAATGTTGGTTTGATATGCCCATAAGGTGAAGTGAATGTGTAAGTGCCAATCCTGACTAGATGCATTGACCATTTTAGTTAGAATTTTATTAAGTATTTTGTTAAAAGATTTAGTCTATCATTATCTTATAGTTGATATGTGGATGAGAAGCTTAACTTAATGCTAAATGTGTTACAAATATTGCTTAATTTTTATTTTAAAACTATTTGTCATTTTTGGTGATAATTTTGTGAGGAACACTAGAGTGATAGATGATATGATGGTTAATAAAGTTAATAATTTTATCAGCTTTGGTTGAGATGAGGGGAATATCCTCCACCCACTTGGTGAAATATTATGTCATAGTGATGATAAAATGATGTCAATATGAAGAATGAGGCTTAATTTCACCAATGAGATCTAATTCCCATTGTGAGAAGGGCCATAAATCCTTAGAGACTTGAAGACCATGACTAGGAATGTGATGTAAAGTAGTGTGCTATTAACAAAAAACACATTTCTTTATGTAATCACAATAATCTTGGTTAATGGTAGGCCAATAATAGCCAATAAGAAGGATGAGTTTAGTGATAGCTAGACTACTAAAGTGTCCTCCACATTTCCCATCAAGTGTTTCCTTGATTGCATGAGAGATTTCATGACTATGTAAGCATCTAAAAAGAATACTGTGAAATCCTTGTTTGTAAATAATTCCCCTTAGTATGGTATAATGAGAGGTACTCTGAATAAACTCTCTTCAACCATTTCTAGAGAGATTGGAAGGGATGATAGCTAAGGTAAGGTAGTCAAAGATTTACTTATACCAAATATCAAAGTGGGCTTCTTCCATGGTATAGATGGAAGAGAGGTTTTATTTGGTATAAGAAAGCTCATTAAGGTGATGGATTATATTAAAAAATTTAGAATTAGAAGGTGAATATGGGATTTTGGAAGCAAGAGAAGGCATGGTATCGGTTAACTTATTTTTAGATCATAGAGTGGCTTGAATAAGGTAAGATCAAATGATGTTAAGAGTATATATACTAGCTATTTTTACTATTGTAAAACATCATTTTTACATTGGTAAAAACTATTGATTTTATTGACCACAAGTTAAGAGTCATAAAAAATACTTATTAATTTAACTTCCAAAGCCAAAGATGTCTAGAGACCTATAACAAGGCCCTCATATTCAACCATGTTATTGGTGATATAAAAATCAAGCTTAAAGGATGAGGAAAGATGCTCACCATCAAGGGGGATAAGGATGATACCGTCACCCCCAACACATTAACACTTTGATCCATCAAAGAACATGTTCACCTGATAAGCAACATCCTCTTGAGAGAGATATGTGATGGATTCATTAGGAAACTCAAGAGGAGGATGTGGGTTGTTTGTTAAAGTTGCCTTATCCAATTGGTCAATAATTATTTGCCCATTGGTTGAATTTTACTAGAGGAACTCAAGATCAAACTCAACTAAAAGCATGTGTTAGAGGTATAATCACTGAAGGGGGGTGAATCAATTAGCCTAGATAATCCAAATTTAATTTAAAACCTTTAAAATATATTAATAATTTACCATATGAGTTCATAAAAACATACACATCATTCATATCAAAGAACAAGAGAGACGATGCAAGATTAAGCACATAACACATGACATATGTGGGGAACCCTCTTGAGGGATAAAAACCACTAGAACCTATAGTTAGACTACTATCATATAATACAAATTAATAATTTAGACAAGATACAATTGATCAAGGATCTACCATCCCTTATTTTTGTGAGATTGTAATCCCATAAGGAATTATTACACCTATTTAGCTGAGTTGCCAAAACAACTAAAACTTTAGTAAGTTTCACCTTACAAGGAGGATACAACCCCCTATATTTTGAGAAACCACAAAAACACCTTTAATATTATTATAAACACTTATTTCCTACCAATTTGATGGATATACAAAGTACATTAGCTTTCTTCAATTCTGCACACTCAATACATCCAAAGCCACCTTTTAGATCACTCTTCACTCCTCAATAACAACTCTATCACCACATCAATAGCATTACCAAATATTAATAATCATAGACATCAATATAATCTACTCAAAATCCATCCACTAGGCACACTTACTTTCTTTCACCTCTCAATCCTTTGCTCTAAATCATACACACAAGTCTCTCTCAAATCTAGAAATCATCATTTTTGGTTTCACTATTTATAGAGCATTCATGGTTATCAACACCTTGGTAGAACATTAAGCATTAATTTTACCTTAAGGATTATAACATATAAACATGTCACAACACAATCCACATAGGTCATCCATAGCATCTATGGGTCACCCTTAAGCAACTACACCTTTCCATTAGGCCCTTATAACCCTTATAGGTCTCATAGAGACCCATCCACTCATTTAGCATTCCATCAAGAAAAATAAGAATAAAGGACATGTTAGGGTGTGGAGCTAAAATCTTCAACTATTGTAGACATGGAGAGGTTGCTGAGTTCCAGAAGTGCTAGCATCAGCAGTGTAACCGACGTCGATCACAAATAGTGCATAAGGAAACTAGCATCGGCAGGGAGTCGGCTGACATCAGTCAGAACTAGTCAGACAGGGACCGACGTCGGTCGCCTGTGTGTTCCAGAACTATTCGTTGCACAAACAGTTAGTTAAGTGAACTGAGTGTTTGCATGTTAAGGGGCTAATTATAGTCTCAAGCTGCGTGTCTAATTATTGTAATTAGAGGTCTATTTTTGTATGCATGGGATTATATTTAAAGACCCATGAGGCATGTATTGTAATGAACACAAGAAGGCAAGTAAAGCATTGAAGCATTGAAGCAAGGTTAAGGAGATCTACAAGCAAGTAAGGTCAAGGAGATCAGCTGAAGCATTCAAGGAGGGGATAACAACTCAGGTTGTTGGGTTAGTTTTGGTTGAGCAAGAGAGAGAGAGAGAAGAAGGTCTTGAGGTGTGGGAAGCCTTTGAGGTGGAGGAAGAAGTGGCATCTTCCTTATTGTATTTTCTTCTAGTAGTATTTAATACAAGAGTGTGTATTGTCTCTCAAATTCTTTGTTGTCTCAAGTTTCTAGTTACTTAATCATTCTGGTATAATTTCATGTTTAATTGCTTATAAGAAAAGTAATCAATTATGCTTATATTGGATAAGGGGTTCCTAACAGTTGGTATCAGAGCTACGGTTTGCAGGAAGCAGGTTATTGTTTGATTAGAGGTCATTCACAGGGTTTCTGATTGAGTGGGAGTTCAGCAATGGCAGAATAAAGTAAGCTATGAATGGAGAAGTTTAACAGCAAGAATTATCAACATTGGAGGATGCAGATAGAGGATTATCTATATCAAAAGGATTTGTACTTACTGTTGGGTGGGGTTGCATGAAAGCCCACAGATATGAAGCATGAAGAATGGAATGTTCTTGATCAGAAGGCTCTCGGTTCCATAAGGTTAAGCCTTGCATCGTCTGTGATTTCCAACTTGTCACAGTGTAAGACAACGGAAGAGTTGATAAAGTCCTTGGCAAATTTATATGAAAAGCCCTCAGCGTCAAATAAGGTATTTCTTATGAAACAATTATTTACTTTGCAAATGCAGGAAGGTGGATCGGTATATACTCATCTTAGTGATTTCCATGGTTTGGTAAACTAGTTAGCTTCAGTCAATATTGTTTTTGATGATGAAGTAAAGGCTCTCTTGATATTATGCTCTTTACCTGAAAGTTGGGATAGTTTGGTTATGGCAGTAAGTAATTCTACATCTACTTCTAAAATCTTAAAAGTTGATGATGTTGTGAGTGTGATCTTAAATGAATAAATACGTAGGAAAAGCACAGGTGAATCATTAGGGAATGCTCTAAGTGCAGAAAGTAGGGGGAGGCAAAGAGAGAAAGTAGAGCAAGGGAAATCAAGGTCGGGAAGGAGATCCAAATCTAAAGGTATTACCTGCTGGTTTTGTGGAAAGAAAGGACACAAATAAGGAGTGTTGGTTGCGAGATAAAGAAAATCAACATGAAGGTAAAGAAGAAGTAAAGGATGCAAATATTATGGTACAGGATGCTCTCATACTTTCTTTGGATAGTCAGGTAGGATCATGGGTTTTAGATTCTGGTTCATCTTTTCATGCATCCCCAAACAGAGATTTGTTCCATGAGTATCTCTAGGGAGACTTTGGAGTGCTTTATTTAGGGGATGGTATGCCTTGTCAAATAGTTGGCAAAGGGAAAGTGCAGCTGAAATTGCAGATGGACAACACATGGGTGTTGAAAGAGGTAATGCATGTCCCAGTTCTGAAGCAGAGTTTGGTTTTCATAGGATGGTTGGGTGATGAGGGATGCACAATAACCCTCATAGCAGATTCTTGGAAGGTTACCAAGGGAGCACTTGTTTTAGCAAGAGGTAAGAAAGTGGGTACTCTTTATCTATCTACTTGTATTACTAATTCTACTCCTGGTTTATCTACTTCAGCTGTAGATTCGAAGATGTGGCTTAATAGGCTTGGTCACATGAATAAGAAGGGAATGGACATTCTTGAATCAAAAGGTATGTGTTCATATTTGAAAGGCATAGATAGAGTTCATTACAGGAAAAGGAAATTTGATGCTTTTGACAAGAACAAAGAAGCCTTGGTGTTTATGGAGGAGATGAGGGACAAAGATCAGTCACAGGGGCTGGATAATTTTGAGCAGGGTAGTATGGACAAGGTTTTGATCCAAGATGAGCTCATGGATAAAGAAATCATCACTTACAGGAAAACACAGGTACTCACATTGGTCACATGGCACCGACGTCAGCCAGACAGGTACCGACATCGGTCATGTGCAGACCAGTAGGGTCAGTAGAGTCGGCAGGGAAAGACCAACGTCGGTTAGGTAAGAACTGACGTCAACAGGGGGGACACCAACGTCGGCTAGGGGTAAGGACGTCGACAGTCAGGGTTAGTGCAGGGAACCAACATCGATCGGGAGTAGACTAAGAGTTGGCCGAGATCGGTCACTGGAACGGATGTTGGGCAGACAAGAAGCTATCAAGGAGTCTCAAATGCCCATATAGAGGTCAAAAAGGGTAAGTGAACCTCATATTCATTGTTCACCTTCTTTATATTGCTTAATGATGGTCAAATAACTAAGAAGTGTGAAGAAGCAATGCAGGTAGAGTCCAAAAATAGTGGGAGCTTGGCATGGATGAGGAGTGTGAGTCCTTGGAGAAGAACTAAATAGGTATTTATTGGTAGAGTTGTCAGCTAGAAGAAAGCACTGGATAGAGAGATGGATTCCCATTTTAGAGAAGAGAGTGGATGGATACATGAGACAGAAGGCTAGGGTATATGGTCTTGAGTAGGTTGCAGAACAATGAAGGTTTGACCATTGTATTTTATCTTTACCAAGTTGGATAATATTAGCTACATTATACTGTTACTGTATTGTGTTACTTTTTACAGGGTTTCATATACAGGGAGTTGTCTGAGCTAAGGGTAAAGTTGGTTCAGAGGTATGTCATGAAGAATTTGGGAGCAGCAAAATTCTTTTGGCATAAGTGATAGGTATAGCATCACAGGTTTTGTGGTGGTTGGTCTTTAGGGGAGAGCTTTAAGAGGGATACAGAGCCAAGGGAACAAACTAGATGGAGTACAGGTATAGGTACAATTACAGCTGTTTATCTCTAAGTGGGAGATTGTTAGGGTGTGGAGCTAAAAGCTTCAGCTATTGCAGACATGGAGAGGTTGTTGAGTTCCAAAAGTGCTAGCGTCAAAAATGTAACCGACGTCAGTCACAGATAGTGCAGAAGGAAACTGACATTGATAGGGAGTCGGCTAACATCGGTCAGAACTAGTCAGATAGGAACCGATGTCAGTTGCTTATGTGTTCCAGAACTGTTCGTTGCATGAATAGTTAGTTAAGTGAACTTAGTGTTTGCATGTTAAGGGTCTAATTATAGTCTTGAGCTGTGTGTCTAATTATTGTAATTAGAGGTCTATTTTTGTATGCATGGGATTTTATTTAAAGACCCATGAGGCATGTATTGTAATGAACACAAGAAGGCAAGTAAAGCATTGAAGCATTGAAGCAAGGTCAAGGAGATCTACAAGCAAGTAAGGTTAAGGAGATCAGCTGAAGCATTCAAGGAAGGGATAACAACTCAGGTTGTTGAGTTGGTTTTGGTTGAGCAAGAGAGAGAGGGAAGAAGGTCTTGAGGTGTGGGAAGCCTTTGAGGTGGAGGAAGAAGTGGCATCTTCCTTATTGTATTTTCTTCTAGTAGTATTTAATACAAGAGTGTGTATTGTCTCTAAAATTCTTTGTTGTCTCAAGTTTCTAGTTACTTAATCATTTTGGTATAATTCTGTGTTTAATTGCTTATAAGAAAAGTAATCAATTGTGCTTTCGTTGGATAAGGGGTTCCTAATAGGACAACTTATAAATGTATATGTATAATCCAAATTACCCTTCCACTTTTTCAAATGATCACAATCATCTCTTCTCACCTTTGTGTATTCTCAATCAACTCAAACATAGACCTTGTACATAAGAACACTAAGAATAAATACACAACTAACTTCTTAAGCATTGTTCATAATCAAGATAGATTGATCACACCTCCAATATATATATATATATATATATATATATATATATTTATTAATTATATAACACATTTAAATATCTAATCCATCATGAAACATCAAAATAGCATAAACACAAGGTCAATTATCCTTCTTGGGTTACATACAGAGCAAACATGAAAACATAGTCAACTTTGAACCTTTATAAATTTGACTGTACACACTTTAAGATCTTCAAATATATTTTTTCATATTCACCTTGGATTCCTATACAAATTATCTTTTTACACCATGAGAAAATTCTACAAAGATCAAAAGATAGCATAAAAACTAATCACTAGTTTTTATTTTGTTAATTTTTAATATTCAAATTCAAATGGTCATAGTTAAACCTCAATCACTTAAAATGAATCTCATGCCATTACATATTATATAAAATACACACCGTAAATATTATTCAAACTTTAACTCATAGTTCACAACTTTCCAAATGTTAAACCTTGAACAGTTAACCTCATCTCGTGTAATCTGGCAACTTTGACCTCATACACTCTATTGATATCTTCAAGATTATCCTCGCTTTAACCATGCTCGACAACTATCACTTTGAAATATTGAATTTAATACACACCATTTATATTTATTATTATAAACAACCACTCAAATTTAATCGTTTGAAGAATCTTGGTCTTTACTTTTGCTTAATGTTAAACTTCAAACACTTGTCCTCATCTCATTGCTTCTTGACACCTTGAAATAAACATGCTCCATTGACCATTTCGTAAGGAGATCAATATTTAACTTTGTTAACCAATGAAAAATTTAACTCATTTGAATCAAAATTCACATATATATTCACTATATGATCACCCATGAGCCACTATATCTCCATCTAGTCCTGATCTTTAACATCGTGCAAAATAGACTATGGGGACCATTGTTATCTGTCTGGAAGGCTAACTTTGGACCTTAATAACTTTACTACACTAAGTCACATGATATAAAACTTGAACCATATGATATATTCACTTAGGGGAATCCAACCATGTATCAAATTACTCTTGAAACCTTAACATGTGTGAGATATAACACCATTAATCTACTCACTTAGTTTATTTTACCATAAAGCCAACTATGTCAAGAACTGTTTGAAAGGCCAAATTTACACGTATATATTTTGATGCACTTTATTTCATGACCTAAAATTTATTGCATATCAAATAGGCACAAAAATTAAAAAAACCCATATGATTAAATTCTCTTGAAACTACCACATGTGTAAAATATGACTACATAAAAAAGTTTACTTAGCTTTTCTTACCACATTACAAATTTTGCAGTATGGGAAAACACTATCAAACTGCGTGGGAGCCAAAATTTTTACTTAAGTATATTATGTTTCACTTAATCACATGACCTGAAATTTAGCACATTAGTAACTAGGCATAAATTGATCATAACCATATGACCAACTCCCCCTGACTCATCCACATGTGTCAATGGTGATGTCAACAAACTGCTTGCTCAAATTTTCTACCACTAGACCCAAAATGTCTAGATGAAAACTATGGATAACCAGATGAATTTCACTCATGCACATAAGATCTCTAATCATCCTTGACCACTACGATAACCCCTTTCACATGATTAATACTTTAAACTCATCCCTAATCATCTCTGAATAGACAAACTCTGAAGATCAACCAAGCCTACTTTAATCATACTATGACAAGCACATTACACATGTTGTCATTATCACTTAGACTATCAAGACACTTCATCCACTCATTTGAACACCTTCATTAAATCATTGACAGCTCTCCAAAAATATCCCCCTTATCATTGATGTCAACAACCATCATATAGCAATATATAACTCACCTTCCTTCTCTCTCTTCAAGCATGTTGTTTCCAAAATCAGCTGTGTTTATTTTTAGAACTCTCCTCAAAACTTGTCCGTTTCATATTTTCATCTCCCTCAGTTCGTTCTTCGAAATAGATTTTGAATTCGCTCTCATCTTGGCCTCAGAATGAGAAGTGGTTACCATCTCGTCCCAGCCAATTTTTCCTCTCCTAGACTCCTTCCAGAGTTGGTCTTTTCTCCCATTTCCCCTGTGCAAGGGCAGCAAATTTCACCGCCTCTGCATTTTTATTCATTTTTTGTGTAAGGGCAACAAAATTTTCTGCCCCTGCACTTTTTCTTGCAAGGGTGGCAAAATTTGCCGCCCCTACACTTTTGCCTGCAAGGGCTACAAATTTTGCCACCCTTACCCGTGTTCTACGTCCCCTTTTCTCTGCCCGTGCAGTGGGCAGTAAATTTGCCGCCGACTACCGCTACTGCCGTCGTCAGCCAATTTCTACCATGGTCGGCAGGTTTGCCAACGTTAGCGGTTTTTGTCTGCTGTGGTCAGCAATTTTGCCGATGTCGGTAGTGTTCACCGTCTCCGTTCTCCCGCCCATGTTGTGGGTGGCAATTTTTGCCGCCCTTACATCTGGAGGATGCAGGGGCAGCAATTTTTGCCACAATTGCATCTGGAACTCACATTTCTCTAGCTCTGGAGAAATCTTCATTCTTTTCATTTTCTGCGTCTACTCCCCTTTTTCTTCAACTTTTTTGACTTGCTCGCATCTCATCCCTTTCAAACACATCTCCCTGATCGTGACCAGCGAACGTGCAGTTCTCTCAGATCACTACTTTCTTCCTCTGATTGCACAATCATGGTTCCTGCTGTGGTTTTTGTGAAGGGCCCCTCTTCATCAATGTTTTTTCAACAGGAGTTTTTCCAGGTTACTGAAGTTTCTCTAAATCAGTCCAAGACCATGAAGAAAACTAAAAATAAAGATTGACAGTTTGGAGAAAGATCTTGGCAGATGAAAAGAAATGAAGGATCTCAAAAAGAGCACACTGATATCTATTGGTGCCATCTCCAATAAGGACTCCTATGTTGAGATCAAGGAGTCACTGATCTTCAGAATCCAAATGAGATGATTCAAAGTTTCAAAGAGATGATTTAAAAAGATTTTGAAGAGAAATCATTCTCAATGTCTTCAGTGGACAGCATTTTAGATGCACAGTTAACTTTGGAGAATCTGAAATCCAAGTTAACTGGCCACGCTAAAGCCATCATAGCATTGAAAGACGCACTTATCAGAGCAAGGATCGTCTTCAAGAATGCAGTTGCACCAGATAGCCTCAGAATTCAGGCATCCTTCACCATGTTTGATGCACATATGAGGAAATCCAGTGGCCAGAACTGATTCTCTCTCTCTTCTTTTTCCTTTCTTCCTCTATCCTTATGCATTTCTATTTTGTGTAGAATGCATGCAATTTTGTAATATGTAATTACGTGTAGTTTTTTCAGAAAAATATCTAAAAGTCAAAGATGAGTCATCTTTGACCAAGATATTTTATATTTTATTATTTTCTATTTTTGAGGGTTTTCTCCCTATATATAGTGGAGACCTCATTTGTAAATAGCTTGGAGAAATTAATAGCAAATACTCTGCTGAAATTGAAGTAACTTTTGAGACTTTGTGCTCAAATTTGTAAATCATATTCTGTTAAATGAATGAGAAGCAGGTTATTTCAGACTTTGTGTTGAAATTATCTGTGTTATTTAGGAAATAGTTCTTATGTCCTTTTTCTTAGTGATATCTTATTCATCTGATTTGATAAGCAAAGTGGGTGTGTTTATTTTATCTAAGGGTGCTTCTAGAGGGTAGAAGATAGACTTTGTGCTACTTTTACCTTTGAGATTCTTTTATCTTTTGTAGTTTTAGGTGGAGACTTTGTACTTCACTTTACTCTATAGTTGTACTTGTTCCGAATCCGTGAAGAAGCTACGGAAGACTTTGTGCTTGCGTAAGCATTCTTGTGACTTTATTCTTCAGGTGATTTCTCGCTCTCTGTTTAATACCATTCCTAAAAGAAGAGGAATGTTGTTAGCATTAGACCATGATTTTCTCCCATTTTTTCTTTATACATTACTTCTAAAAAAAGAGAAGTAGATGCTGTTATACCACCCCCATGTGTTATTTTCTACTTAAATTATATATATGCTTATAGCACATAAATATTGATAGGGAACCTCCCCTTGATGAGAGGAGAGATTTACCTCGTCTAGATCTGGTAAAGCCACACTCCTCGTGGTGTAAATTTCCCTTATGCTGTGGCTAATATCCCCATTTTGTCATCAGTTAGTTGACGACAAAATATTCACCCAACAGTTTTTGGCAACTTTATTGGGGAACGGATGTGCAGTCTGAAACCTCAAGTTTCAAATTGAAGCAGTCCTTACCCTTCTCCATTGCATAGTCTGGTGACTTTGTTCTATATCTTACCCATTATCATTCTAGCCTTACCACCTACCTACGTTACATTATCTGGTCTGTGAAACCAGAGCCTCTAGAGAGAACGTGCATTTTGAAGCCTCAAGCTTCAATTTGAAATAGTTTCGGTCCCATTTTTGTTTTAAAAAACCTGGCAACTCCACGCTATACCAAAAGTTAGATATCTAAAGGCATTGTTAACCCTGTGTTTGAGTTAGTGCAATAGAGTAATTTTGATCTATTCCCTTCATCAACCTCTATTCAACGATCTAGGAGTTTTCCTTCTAGCCTTGGCAGATCGCCAACACGAGGTAGAACTCTTTTTCCCGCTATTAATCGCCACCTTCTTATAAACACTCCACCAAGGTTTGTTATCCCACCTTTTAATCCTCTTATCATAATGGCTCAAGGCCCATGGGGTAATTCCTTCGACCCTCTTAACTTGACCCCACCTCTGCATGAACTACCTCATAGTTCTAGGAAAAACTTTCCTAAGTTTTTTGGTGATGGGAAGGTTCATCCTGATGAACATGTTGCCACCTTCTCCATAGCATGTGGCGTAATTGGGGTCGAATTTGAAGATGTGGTAGTAAGACTCTTTGTGGAAACTTTACAAGGAGCTACCACGGATTTGTTTTATCACCTGTAGGTTGGGTCAGTAACAAGCTGGGATACGCTCAAGTCCAAATTTGAAGCTAGATTTAAACCTGCTGAAGATGCACATGCTTTTTTAGCTCAACTAACACAGATGAAGAAAGAATCCTAGGAGCCCATGAGGGATTTCATAGCCAAATTCAACAAGTTGAGAAACTAGATTCCAACTGTGGCTCAACCTACACCAAAAAATCTCAAGTGCTTTTTTATCAACTCGCAGCTTCCTGAGGTAAGTTTCCTGTTAAGATGAGCTGTCCCTATGGACCTAGCCTTGGCTCAAGATTTGGCTACTGAGATTGAGGATGATCTTATCCTGGCAGGTATGATCAGAAAAGACCCAAATAAAAATAAATTCCCTTCATCTGTTGAAAGCCCTTCTACAGCTACTACAGATTCTATGGTACAAAAGTTAGTGAATGAAATGCTAGCTCTCAGAAGACAGATGGCCCAAGTTATGTCTACTTCTCCTAATCAGGATATGCCAAGGAGGACATTTCAGAATCAAGCGTACCAAGGCAATGCTGCTAGGAATCAAGGGCAGCCAAATCATCTTCCTCCCCCACAGAGGAACCTCGCCCTTGAAGCCCCTCCAACCAACTCAGCAGTTGGATATCTAGAAACAGAACACGCTTTCCCTTTTCCACCTGAGTTGGACCAACAATATGATGCTAATCTCTTTGGAGAGCAAGAAGAAGAATTAGCTAGTGACTCCGTCATTGGCCACCTGAATTATCAAGATGAACCCAGAAGTGAGGGGAATGCAACTGAAGGATCATATGCCGTATTCATCTGGTCCCAAAAATAGTCAGCCTGACAAGCTGATAAAGAGAAGATAGAGGAGCAACCTCGACCATCAGTTTCAATTGCCAAGCAGGGAACCACTCTACCCTTCCAACTAAAGGACCCATTGACTATTAAAAAGGTACGTACCCCAAGCACCTCTGTCCCCTTTACTTCAACTTCACAAATCAGCCCTTCCCATCCCAAAAACCAAAAGAGTGAACTCCCATCCTCTGTGCCTAGTCTAATACCGACATTTGATATAATTGAGCATGTCAAAAAGACTAAAATTCAAATGTCTGAACTTGAATTTCTACAAGCCCATCCTAAATAGTTGGACAGATTGGTGAAATGTGTGAAAGGTACAGCCATCCCTGTAGGACAAGAAATTTTGAGGGTAACTCATGATCCCCCAAAAGATATATCCACCCAGAACAATCTTGTCAAGACTCCTCCAGTTGCTCCTGAGAAAATAGAGAAAATAGAACCTTTCTATGTTTCTCTATTAATAAACAGTCGCAAGCTAAGCAACTACATTATCGATTCCAGTGCATCTGACAATGTTATGCCTGCTAGAGTGGTAGAATCTCTTGGTCTCATATTGACTAAAACTTTTGGGAGATGTTTCTCCATGGAGAACAAACAAGTACCAATATTGGGGCAAATCAAAGATGCCTAATTTGCATTTGCAGCATTCCCTGACAGGAGGATTAAGATGATAGTGCTGGTAGCTGATGTCCCAGCCTCATATGGCATTCTGCTTGGATGAAACTTTTGTAGAGATGTTGGAGGAGAATTGAGCATGGACTTATCCCAGGCAAGGATCCCTGTGAAAGGCGTGATGCAAAAGTTACTCCCTGAAAGAGAGGCAAAGTACGTGGTCACCCAAACGTCATCTCCTATGGCTCAAATTTTGTTTGAGTCCTCTGACAGGGGTAATTATCTTTTGACCACAAAAGAGGTTCATGAAGAACCTATTAAAGCCCTTGAGAATGCCAACCAAAAAATTGGTTCAACTGAAATAATGACAAGTGGACCTGATAGTGCCAATCGGTGGCGGGTGTCAAATGAGGGCAATCAAATTAGGTGTTGGATAGAACCAGAAGAGCAACCAATTATGGTAGATGACCATACTACTGTGCATCATGATAAAAAAAAAGAACTCTTCACCAAGAAAATAAAGATTCATAGTTTTCAGGTCAAAAGACAAATCTTGCTTTGGGGCAAGAGGAGAAAACTAAAGGGATGGCACAGGAAGTTAGTTTTTTGGTGGAGGTTTCCATTTACACATCATCAATTCTGGGGAGAAAATGGCCTCTTGCTAGTTTATCAAGATAGGGCATCATCGCCACTACCTCTAAAGGGGCAGCATCTAAGGTGCTTTGATTCTTGAAGTACCAAATAAATTCACCTGTATATTTGTATAGTCTTTAGCTTTGTTTTATTCATTTCTTTTTCATTTTTGGAGCATTTCTTTTTGAGTAGCTTGACTCCGTGGCCCAATGGCATTCTTCTAAGGCACTAGAGATTCTGGATTCTACTCCCTTCAATTACTTTTTGCAATAGAAGGCAGTTCCCCAACAGGAGCCAGCTGTTGTTTCCAAAATTAGCTGTACTTATTTTTAGAACTCTCCTCAAAACTTGTCCATTTCATCTTTTCGTCTCCCTCAGTTCATTCTTTGAAATAGATTTTGAATTCGCTCTCATCTTGGCCTCAGAAAGAGAAGTGGTTACCATCTCATCCCAGCCAATTTTTCCTCTCCTAGACTCCTTCTGGAGTTGGTATTTTCTCCCATTTCCCTTGTGCAAGGGCGGCAAATTTCGCTGCCTCTGCATTTTTCTTCATTTTTTGTGCAAGGGCAGCAAAATTTTCCACCCCTACACTTTTGCCTACAAGGGTGGCAAAATTTGCCGCCCCTGCACTTTTGCCTACAAGGGCGGCAAATTTTTCCGCCCTTATCCGTGTTCTGCGTCCCCTTTTCGCCGCCCATGTAGTGGGTGGTAAATTTGCCGCCGACTTTCGCTACGGCCGTCGTCGACTGATTTCTGCCATGGTCGGCAGGTTTGCCGATGTCAGCGATTTTCATCTACCGTGGTCGGCAATTTTGCCGATGTCAGCAGTGTTTGTCATCTCCGTTCTCCCGCTCATGTTGTGGGTGGTAATTTTTGCCACCCTCACATCTAGAGGATGCAGGGGCAGCAATTTTTGCCGCCCTTGCATCTGGAACTCACATTTCTCCAGCTCTAGAGAAATCTTCATTCTTTTCATTTTCCGCGCCCGCTCCCCTTTTTCTTCCTCTTTTTTGACCTACTCGTGTCTCATCCCTTTCAAACGCATCTCCTTGATCATGACCAGCAAACGTACAGTTCTCTCAGATCACTACTTTCTTCCTCTGATTGCACAATCATGATTCCTACTGTGGTTTTTGTGAAGGGCCCCTCTTCATCAACATTTTTTCAACAAGAGTTTTTCCAGGTTACTGAAGTTTCTCTAAAGCAGTCCAAGACCATGAAGAAGACTAAAAATAAAGATTGACAGTTTGGAGAAAGATCTTGGCAGATGAAAAGAAATGAAGGATCTCAAAAAGAGCACCATGATATCTATTGGTGCCATCTCCAATAAGGACTCCTATGTTGAGATCAAGGAGTCACTGATCTTCAAAATCCAAATGAGATGATTCAGAGTTTCAAAGAGATGATTTGAAAAGATTTTGAAGAGAAATCATTCTCAATGTCTTCGGTGGATAGCATTTTAGATGCACAGTTAACTTTGGAGAATCTAAAATCCAGGTTAACTGGCCACGCTAAAGCCATCACAGCATTGAAGGACACACTTATCAGAGTAAGGATCGTCTCCAAGAATGCAGTTGCGCCAGATAGCCTCAAAATTTAGGCATCCTTCACCATGTTCGATGCACATATGAGGAAATCTGGCAGCCAGAACTAATTCTCTCTCTCTTCTTTTTCTTTTCTTCCTCTATCCTTATGCATTTTTGTTTTGTGCAGAATGCATGCAATTTTGTAATATGTAATTACGTGTAAATTTTTCAAAAAAATATCTAAAAGTCAAAGATGAGTCATCTTTGACCAAGATATTTTATATTTTATTATTTTCTATTTTTGAGGGTTTTCTCCCTATATATAGTGGAGACCTCATTTGTAAATAGCTTGGAGAAATTAATAGCAAATACTCTGCTGAAATTGAAGCAACTTTTGAGACTTTGTGCTCAAATTTGTAAATCATATTCTGTTAAATGAATGAGAAGCAGGTTATTTCAGACTTTGTGTTGAAATTATCTGTGTTATTTAGGAAATAATTCTTATGTCCTTTTTCTTAGTGATATCTTATTCATCTGATTTGATAAGCAAAGTGGGTGTGTTTATTTTATCTAAGGGCGCTTCTAGAGGGTAGAAGATAGACTTTGTGCTGCTTTTACCTTTGAGATTCTTTTATCTTTTGTAGTTTTAGGTGGAGACTTTGTGCTTCACTTTACTCTACGGTTGTACTTGTTCCGAATCCATGAAGAAGCTACGGAAGACTTTGTGCTTGCGTGAGCATTCTTGTGACTTTGTTCTTCAGGTGATTTCTTGCTCTCTATTTCATACCATTCCTGAAAGAAGAGGAATGTTGTTAGCATTAAACCATGATTTTCTCCCTTTTGTTCTTTATACATTACTTTTGAAAAAAGAGAAGTAAATGCTGTTATACCACCCCCATGTGTTATTTTCTGCTTAAATTATATATGTTCTTATAGCACGTAAATATTGATAGGGAACCTCCCCTTGATGAGAGGAGAGATTTACCTCGTCTAGATCTGGTAAAGCCACACTCCTCGTGGTGTAAATCTCCCTTATGTTGTGGCTGATATCCCCATTTTGTCATCAGTTAGTTGACGACAAAATATTCACCCAACAAAGCACTCCCATAATGGGATCCTTTTCCCCCTTTGACACAATGAAAAAGTGGGCACCAACTTATCTTGAAGACCTAAAAATAATACTAGTATGAGAGGACCACCTTATAAATATGATACAAACTCCCCCTTACCTTGAGCCTACCTTTTCTTGGCCTTGTCAACTTCCTCTTACAATATGCCAACACTCTTCTTCAACCAAACACTACAACCAATGAAGAAAGAACACATAAAAAAATTAAAATATGATGGATCTCACTAGGAAACATCTGAGAGGGACTCCCCCTAATATATATGAGCCATTTCACCTCTTGAATATCTTGATATCTCTACACACTATAAAGAAACATCATATAGGATTACTATCCTTATCTCTCAAACCACCTCAAGGACCACCAACAAAACTTCATGACACTCACAAAATATAAAATATGATCTAATCCAACTTGATAAATCTCCTTAACACAAATAAATCTTTTTCTCACTAGGCTTGTTTAGACTTCTTATAGCCGTACCTGGAACTTACAGAGCCCATAATTTTTAATAAATACACCTTCAAGACCTAAAACATAATATATGGATAATTATCATATTCCCTTTCAAGCACACCAATTTTCATCACCTAAATCATCATCTATAACATACTTCTTTCATAAATCTACTAGCTAATTAGGTCTCCAACTTGACAAAAACTTGAATAATTTGAGAATGGCAAACCTTTAAATCTTTGTGAATCATGATTTGATAATCCGTTTGGCCCATTCAACCAATTGATAAGCTTTATACCTCATATCATAAGACAAACCATTTTTCTATCATAGCCTAAAACCCTAAAATCTCAAAACAAACAAGGTTAACAAACATCCTTCTGGTCAACATCCACCTCTAAAACTTCTTGCACACCTAGAGTAACCATAAAAAACTATTTAAATAAAAATTTTATTTATTTTATTATTTAATAAAGATTTAAAAATTAAAATAAGGGTGAGGTTATTATAACATGGATGTGTTGTGCATGCATAATCCAGATAATTGTGGATACTTCTCTTTGTCTGGAAAGGATCACCTATAGATAAGAAAACACTAGAAGAGAATGGTTGATTAGTGAAATAGTAGGGTGGATTTCCTAGCATGAACTAGATCTAAGAAGCACAAGATTCCTTGGAGGTTATCAATCCACACTTTTAAAACACTTAATTTTTGATATGTTGAAAATAGGTGCTTGCATTAAATAATAGAAGGTACTGAAATCAAATACAAGAAATTCATGAAAAGAAACAAGTGATTTTGATTGAAAATATAAATAAATAGTTGAATACTAATGCTAAATTACTCAAAATTGATTCAAAAAATAATTTAAATTTTTATGATAAAATAAAAACTTAGAAAATAGAATTTTGGTATGAGTAGATGGGTTAAAATAGCTTATTTTTGTGAAAATGGACACATAGTGACCATTAGTGATTAGGGTATAACCATCAATGGTTATATGACCATCAATAGTTGGTAAAAATCAATGGTTATAAAATTTTATCATTAGTTAGGAAAGATCATCGATAGTTACTATTGGATTTGGTTGGGAAGAGAAGTCTATTGGGGAGGTTACATAGAGTTTTTGGAAGTGATGTTTAGGTTAAACATTGGTTACAAGGCATAAATTAATGCTTATAGGTATCTGGTTTAGGTATTGGGTGTTTAGGTGAGTGAGAATGGTTTATTGGTGGTTTTGGGTAGGAGGTCGAATGTCTGGAGTTGTTAGACTCTGACATAATAAAATGGGATGAGAGGGAAATAAAAGGGAATGCCACAAGCAATGAAACAAATAAAGCTAACTACTGAATCTTGATAAAAAAACACATATATACTTAGTTTTTAGGTTTTTTTAGATTGAGGAATGTTGAAGGTTGGCTAAAAAATTATTTTGGATCTTGGATTAATATCAACAAAGTAATAATGCCTTATCTTAAGACAATGAGTTATAGAAGTGTAGACACCAAAATAGTGTCAACCCACCTTGGTCCCTTTCTAAATTTAACATGCCTAAACAACACTTTATTAATTTAAAATACTTATTTTAAATTAATCATCCCCTTTTGACACCTCACCATGGACACCTTGCCCTTAGACTATTTCCTACCCTATGACTCACCCCCAAGACTAAGTCCTTCAAAACATAACTACCTAAGACCAATTCCAACCTTCTAACTAATTTTCATGAAAAATAACCCCGTCTTTTGATCGTTCTCCAACGGCAAATGCACTTGGCAGATGGAGAAATGGGCAAAAGGCTATTTTTAGCCCTTTTACCCATTCTTCATCCACCGACGTCGGTCAAATGTCGACTAACGTTGGCAGAACCGCCAATGTCGGTTACTTAAACTAGGTTTCTAACCTTCAATGGCCCCTCCTCTTTGCATAACAACACGCACGCTTTGAGACAAAACACCAAAATTCTATTATCAATCTCTCGGCTACAGAGACTCTATAGAAATCACTCCAAGCATCAAATTGGAAATATTGTACGAGATCTTTGACATCGGCCGCAACAAGAACAAGCGTCCCAACACCTCAGGCTCTCAATCAAGCAGAGCTAAGTATTCATTTATTTCATTTCAGTATTTAGAATCTATTAGTAATTAGCTTTCTATTTATTATTTCTGAATACAATCAACCCGACCTGACTTTCTTCCTGGAAAGGCTGAAAATCCTTCCTCCTATTCTTATCCATTTACATACCATCCCTTTCCCTTTGCCCCCTATCAGACCCTATTTACTGTTTTGCAACCCTGCATAGACCCAGACTCCTTCCAGACCCCTCTATCAACCACAAAGCCATCCAAAACCCATCTAAGGCCATTGCCCTGATCGACATCGACCACTGCCTCTACCAACATTGGTAACATAATCGACGTTGGCATATTTAAAAACCAACACTGGTAGGAATACCAACGTCGACTACTATGACATACAGACTGCCAAGAAATAGGTACGCACTATCTATTTTCCTTTTTTTTTAGTCATTTTTCATTTCTTTATTTATGACACTTTTACTCATAAATAGTGGACTGTCATCCCTCACAGAGCTTTATGCTTCCAGGATTGAGCGTTGCTTGGCAGTCCACTTTATCTTCATCTAACATTTTTTTTGTGTTTGAGTCTCTTTCTTTCTACAGGTGTCATCCTCCATAGCCAAAGAGGAGTCCCTATAATGTCTGGATAACAGTGCGTAAACTTCATCTAGGTACATACAAACCCCTGACCATTATCTTATTTTCTTTCATCCTTTGAATGTGGAAAAGTGAAAAACTTGTTAGAAACATTCTGGCACACCCGGTGGGACCCCTGGAGTTTCCTTGGGTTCATTTATTTTCCTTCTAAAAGCAAACTCTTTCATATAGCTGCATTAGGAAAAAAAATCACTTCTTACTCCCTCTCATTCTATCTTTTTATTTTGAAAAGAAATCATAAGTACAAGTTAAAAAAAACTTTATTTTTCTTCTTGTCACTCTATCCTTGCATTTTAGAGTAGCGAAATTCATACTCTCAACCTTTTTCTCACTTGTTTGCATCTAAACAAAACATTTCTATTTGGGTTTAAAACAATATTGCATCTCATTTCTACTTGAATGCATATTTAGCCCTCTCACTTAGTAATTAAACACACATTATGAATAAAGCGTAGAACACATATGTTACATAACCAAATCACAAGCACATAAAATTAAACATTTTAACATACTTGAGACAAGGCCCGACTAGGATTTTATCACCTAGTAGATACCTTACCCTTCTTGGTAATCCTACTTGGACTTCACTACCAAGGGGAGAACCCACTCTGTTCTCTGGCAGAGTATAAACTCTAGGGGAAGTATATACTGGCTAAATGACCTAGCTTGGCTCTGGGATCGTGAAGTGAGGGGAGCAAGCTCCTAGTACCAAGCCACGTACGGAACCTAATACAGATTTTGAGCACTGAAACTTAACCTGAAACCAACCTTAGACTACTTCTTTTAGGACCCATTCTAAAATCCAACTTTCCAAACATATTCTTCTAAGGCATAAGCCAACATGATTCTAAAATTTATTCTTAGGAATTAAACGTTTAGTGGCTGCTTGTCTTCATCTTCTTTTCTATTTTTATCTAGTTTTTTGCGTTGGTAAGGACGCATTATTCTGAGCTCCAAAAACAACTCAGAACTTTCTTCTTTCTTCCAAAAACTTTCAATTTTTTGAGTTTCTAGAAATACACAGACATCGACATTAGCTTTTATACTGACGTCGGCAAATTATATTCACCGACATCGGTTTCCTGACTAACATTGGCAATTTACCTCACTGACATCAGTTTTTCTACCGACGTCGGTCACTGTCAAAAATATTTCTTTCAAAACAACAAGTTAAAAACCCAACTTTTTTGCTGTCAAAAACACATTCTGGTTTTTAGAGACTGAAATATACAATTTTTTAGAACCTAAACAAACTTTTCCTTGAATGGTTTTGACACGTAGTCAAGCTAAATCTCTTATTGATCACGCAAGGCAACAACCACTTCCACCTTTACCTTTCATAACAAGTCCTCTAATGGAGTATCCTTTAGATACTGAACGTACTCCTACCTCAAACCGACCACCTATTGTTCCCGCAGGGGATCAAGACTTTGAGAGATTCCTTGACCTTAACGTCAAGGCTCTTCAACACTACCTCGTGAGAAGCCAAACGTGAGATTCATCAGGTAATCCTATTCTTAGGATGCCAACTTCATTAGTTGAAACGGAAAATATATCAATGGCTTCTGTCACTCAACCCATGGTCACTCAGGCCATTGCCTTAACTAATAACCAAACCATGGCCAATTCTCAAGAGTTGGCTTCTCCTTCTATTTTTGGACCTACATCCATCAGGGTTTCTGTACCCCCACAACCACAAACAATGCAAACAAGTTCAACACCATTTCAAAACTTGCTTGTTTCTATCTTGCCCACTCTTGCACCCATAAATACAAGAGTGACTACCTATCCTATAACTAGTGTTGCCACCATTCAACCACCTTTGGCGGCACCAAGTCAAGTTGTGCCTTCCAGCTTCATGGCACAACTTTCTTTGACCTCAACATCAATCCCCATGATGAATTATCCATATGTTGTGGCTATACAAATGCAACCTACCACATCATATGTCCTTCCCAATCTCTTTAAAGTACCTTACAATCTAGGGGGTGCCCCACCTGCCAATCCATCAACCGATCTCATCAAAATGTTGATGGATAAGATGTCTAATTTGGAGACATCTATTTTAGGTTCAAGAAGTGTTCTCTCATATGAACAAATATATAATGAACCCATTCATCCCTCAGTCCCAATCCGATCGTATCCTAGTTAGTGGGAACTTCCTAAGTTTACTCACTTCTAGAGTAAGGAAGACCCACAACAGCATCTACGAGCATTTAGACATGCTTGTTATCTTATAGCACATGATGATGTGTTATTGCTACGCACATTCCCCATGTCACTTTCTTGTGCTACCCTCGATTGGTATATCTCTCTTACCAGTCACTCCCTTTTCACATTCACCCAATTAGCCCAACTTTTCCTTGACCAGTTTTTTATCAACATCACCAAAAGGGTCTCCATCATAGACCTATACTCTATCAGACAGTTTGACGATGAATCCATAGCCAATTTTGTTGCCCATTGGAGAGGTCTAATCAACCAAATCTCCTTTTCTTTACCTCAACCTGAGCTTATTGAGCTCTTTTCACGAGCATGTGCTAAACACATCTCATCTACCTTGCGGGTCTAAACATTTTGCACATTTGACGAAGCTTTCACCATGGCTAGGAAGCTTGAACTCTGAGCTGTAGAAGAAGATAAAGTCAAATTATAGAGTAAAAAACCCAACACCAAGTCCAATGACCCTTCCTCTAAACCTTCTTCTTCTAATTCCAAATCTAAGGCATCAACAAATGCTGTAGTCATTAGATCATCATCTTCAACAACAACCAACTAACCCAAACCTTCCACATCCCAAAGTATCACATGATAATTCCAACAAAGATATGTGCAGCGTCAGTATACTCCAATAGGAGAATCATACACATCTGTGTTGGATAAACTTGTCAAATAGGGAGTCCTCAATCCCCCCCAAATTCAATTTCCCCCTTAATTTGACCCCTCATGCGCCATCCTTGCATGGTATAGGGAGCATGACTTCTGCAATTATCACTGTGTCAAAGGCCATGACACAGACAACTATAAGACTCTCAAGAACATCATTCAGGACATGCTAGATAAAGGTGACCTTATCTTGGATAACCCTAACACGCCACCCAATCAAAGCATAGACATCTTTAAATAGCCTTTTCCTAACCATCCTCCTAGCCAAAATAGCATGCGGACCATGGCCGAAAACCCCCAAGAGTGTAATATACGCACGGTCGATATGGTTTCACCTTTCATCCCTAACCAACCTCTTCCACAAATTGAAGAGGTTAGTCAACCTATCCCTCCACCATAGGAATAAGAGCCTTCTTCTCTTAATAGTCCTCCATCTACCCATCTTATATTGGAGGACACTTTAACCATACCAATGCCACTAGCCCCACCTTCATCCTTCCTACTACCAATGGAGGACCATACATTTCCTGCTCTTCAACCACAAGTAGAAGGCATGATCATCCTTGCCCTTTATCCTCTCGAGGAGTCACATTCTCCAATTCTTTCTCCACCAAGAGAAGAACTAGTCTCTTCACCTACCTCGATCGAAGATGATCCAGTAATGGCTCTCTCTCACCTTTGGCCTGAGATAGCTGCATCTAACACTTTTCTAGTCTCATAACCATTTACATCTTCTAAAAGACCAATCATAAAGCATCGTGCAACATCTTATAAACCACTCTCTCGATTGGTTGAGAACTTAGAATTTCTCCATTCGAAGAACTCAGAGCATGAGGCATTTTGGGAGCGTCTTAAAGCTCCTTATATTACACATCCCACATCATCTCGTACTGTGAACCCTTTTGCGGCAAATCATCCTAAAGTTGCTGATGAAGATCAGGGTTCTAATTCTAAAACCTCAAAAACTCAAACGTCTACATCTAAACCTCAACCTTCACCAGTGACCATCACACCAATGCAGGTTAAATCTCTTGGTGTTTGCCATGTACCTAACCTCACTCACCCACAGGTGAAGGTAGACTTGAACCTCACCCCCCAAACTAGTGGTCCTCACGTTGTATTGAAGAAGGCCACTAAACCCCGTTAGAGAACTCCTTCCCCACCATCACCATTGCCCTCAATTTTGGGCCCACACCCTTCTACCTTAATCAGAGTCCTTCCTACTCCAATATCTAATAAAAACAAATTGCCTCCCATACTACCTTTACCCACCAAAAACATACTTCCACCCAAAAACCTGGCACCTCCCACCAAAAAAGTGCCATCTACACAAGTAACCACACCACCAACTAAAAAGGTGGTACAAAAAACTCCCTCAACTACTCCTACAAAACAAAAATTGACAACATCCACTACAACGACAAGCATAGATCCATTGGCGGGTTCATATGCTTTGTTGCTACGTAGATTATTACAAACTTCTAGCATCACTCTTCCACCTATTAAATCATTTCAACCTCTCGGACCAAAACCATTATGGTTCAATGACTCCAAAATTTGCCTATATCATCGCACACCAGGACATGACACTGAAAAATGTTGTGCCCTTAAAGTTGTCATTCGCCAATACATGAAAAAAGACAACCTACTTGTTGAAGGTTCTTTTGAAAAACCTTTGACACCTTCCCATATATCTCCAACCTCCTCACCTTCATCAGAATCCCATCAACAGACTATGGTCCCTTTACCTCCTTCCTTTCCTTTATTTGAAATTAATGCCATCCACGTAACCAGTAGGTCACAAAAGGATAAATCAAAAGAGAAAGCTGCTATTCCTTGGACCTATCCATTTATCAAGCCACCTCAACCACCAAAACCCAAAATTTCTATCTTGGGTGCATCCCAACCCTCTTCTTCAGGGGCAATCCATGACTCTATGTTAAAACAACTTCACCAAATGCCCATGAAGATGACCTTGTATGACCTCATCCAAAGCTCGCCCCAACATCATCAAGCTCTAATCAGAGCCTTATAGGCAGTGGAGGTCCAACCCAAAAACCCCCAACCACTCACTGCCTTGGTCCAATCCTTATCTCTCATCGCCTCTATTACTTTTAGTGATTATGAAATTCCTACCTCTAACTCAAAAGATCAGGTCACTGCTCTTTTCATCACGGCCTACATTGATTTAACCCACATTAAGCGAGTTATGATTGATGGGGGCACCAGCATTAATATCATTTCCACCCATGCTTATGATCAGTTAGCCCTCCCTAAGAATTATGTATCAAAAATTGATGCAATCCTTCGATCCTTTAATGACACCACTGCCACTACCATTAGCACCGTCATCCTACATATTTGTGTTGGCCCGCGCACTGTCCCAAAGCTCTTCTACATCATCGAGGGAGAGTTCCAATATAACATGCTACTAGGATGACCCTAGATCCATGCCATGGCTTGCGTCCCTTCTACACTGCACTGCTGTGTCAAATTTGAACATGACGGGAAAGTCCATATCATTCCCGCTGACCCATCCCCTTTCAAGACATGTAACATGACCTATCAACCAAATGACATTCTCATTCCTCTCAAGACACCAACCCAAACACCACCTCCATCCATAGAAGCTTCAACAAGTACGCAAACGGTAGTTACACCCACACCACCTTCTCAAGTGACAACAAAAGACCCTATGGAAGATACCTTCCAATGTCTTTCACTTGGGGAGTATCGTTTACTCACCTTAGACATGTTCCAGACTCCTCAAGAGTATGGAAAACTTCATCACAATCCTAGCTATGACCATCGTATTGGAATGGTCATCCCTTATGGTCCTCCCAACCTTCGAACCAACTTCATCTATGAGGGGCTAGATCGAGCTCCTACTTATGGGAATCCTCTCTCCTCACCTCAACCATTCACATCCGACTTCTCTTTTTTTGGCAACCCAAATTTTTCTCATACCTACCTTTATAGGTGTGCATGGAAGGGTTTTGGCTTTGAGCGCTATGAGCAAGGCTCCCATCAGCCCATCAAACCACTAAATGATGACAATGCCAAGAAACGATATGGTCTGGGTTTCTAAGAACCCACCGAGGCTTCTGCAGACCCTTATCCTGAACCCATCTTAGACCAATCACCTCCAAACTCACGTATTCCCCCATCTTCACCTAAGGAGTTGGTGGTTTCCATCCCTCCTAGTTTTTTTTTTGCATAAACGCCATTTTCTTGGAACCCATAACCTATCAACTAGATGGGGTATCCAGGTCTCTCCCTCTCATTTATCCAAACATGATAGACGATGAATCTGCTACCATCAACACTATCCAATGAATAGACGATGATGCCATTCTCACTTGCATGGGTGTAGATAACTCTTTAATTAAATGATCTCTTCCTTTAGAAATGTAGGTTATGTTAAATGAATCAACCATTGACATTAACCTTCCATCTTCCGATGTTCCTCACATTTTAAAGATTGGTCAATCTTTGGACGCCCAAGAACAAATTGACTATACCAAATTCCTTTTAGACCATAGCAAAGATTTTGCTTGGTCTTATAGTGATATGCCTAGTATCAACCCTAACATTGTCATCCATAACATCATCAAAAACTCAGAGGCTAAGCTTGTCAGGCAAAAGCTTTGCAAAATGCATCCTCGCATTACACTCCTTGTCAAAGAGGAGCTTCAGTATCTTCTTTTTGTATCTTTTATCCAACCCATTGATTATCTGTAATGGGTCTAAAATATCGTCCCTATCACCAAAGCAATTGGAGGGATCCGAATCTGTACTGACTATCATGACCTTAACTTGGCTTACCCAAAGGATGATTTTCCTCTACCCAACATCGACCAACTTGTTGATCTTACGGCCGGTCATGAGATGCTATCACTCATGGATAGGTTTTCAGGATATAACCAAATCCTGATTGCACTAGAAGATCAACACAAAACTACCTTCATCACCCCATGGGGGAATTTTTGCTATAGGGTCATGCCTTTTGCCCTAAAGAACACAGGTGCCACATATCAGCATGTAATGGCTTACATCTTTCATGATCTCCTCCACAAAATCATGGAGGACTATGTGGATGACCTACTAGGCAAATCTAAACTTCATCATGACCATTTAACCATCCTTAAAATAATCTTCACTCACCTTCTACAATACAATGTTTGCCTTAACCCCAAGAAATGCATCTTTGGGGTTCTCTCAGGGAAGCTTCTAGGTTTCATCATTTCTCTTCATGGCATCGAATTATATCCCACTAAAATTTGAGCTATACTTGAGATGCCACCACCAACCAATCTAAAGCAACTTCATAGCCCGCAAGGGAAGCTTCAATCCATCCATCACTTCATCTCGCAGTTGTCTAACTAATGTCAACCTTTTCATCACCTCCTCAAGAAGGATGTCTCCTTTGATTTGGATATGGATTGCCAAGAGGCTTTTGAAGCCCTTAAACACTATCTTGTCTCTCCACTAGTCCTTATTCCACCAAAAGATGACCAACCCTTCTACCTCTACATTTCAACAACAAACCATTCCCTAGGTGCCATGATTGTGCATAGTGATGAACAACATCGTGAGCAAGCAGTTTATTATATAAGCCAAATGCTCATTGATTATGAAGCTCGGTATACTCATATCGAAAAACTCTATTTGGCATTAGTGTTTACCACTACCAAACTCCATCATTATCTTCTCAATCACAAAACTTATGTCATCACCCACACTGACCCCCTCAAATACATGCATTCCAAGCCATACAAAAACCAACGTATGGCTCGTTGGCTCATGCTTCTTGCTGAGTTTGACTTTGAATTCATCCAACAAAAGTCTATAAAGGGGCAAACAATTGCTGACCAACTAGCGGATGCCCCTCTACCTAATAATCAACCTTCTCACTACGAATTCCCTGACAAATCCATTGCCACGTTGTCCACCGATGACATTTTCTATCAAATGACAATGTTCTTTGATGGGTCTAAATGTCAACACGGTGGGGGTGCGGGGTCATTCTCATCCCTCACGAGGGTGAACCCATGCCCCTATCTTTCAAACTTGACTTTGAATGTACCAACAACATGGATGAATATGAAGCCTTAATTTTAGGACTTCAAACCACCCTTTTCTTAGGCATCAAGACCATCAACATCTTTGGCAATTCACAACTAGTTGTCAATCAAATCAATGGTTCATATCTTTGTAAAAACAAAGTTTTGCAAAGGTACAAACACCATGTTGACACCCTGCTAGAATCCTTCGACCATTATCTCCTGCAAACTATTCCTCATTCTACAAATAAGTTTGCTGACACTATGGCCTCTCTAGCCTCACATATTCCATCCTCATCTTCCTCTTCTAAAATTTATGTTATGGTACACCATTTGGCGCTACCTTCATACATCTCCACTAACATCAATCTTGTCAGCACCATTGATTCTAGCCCACAGGATGTTTGGTATAAAAAACTCATGGACTACTTAACTTATTCTATTATCCCTCCTGATCTCTCTAGCAGTGCGCGATAGGATTTTATCAAAATCATAGCTTGATATACTATGATAGAGGGTCTTCTCTATAAAAGAGGTTTTGATGGCCTCCTTCTTTAATGTCTAACTTCCACTAAAACATCTCATGCCATCAAACAAGTCCACGATGGGATTTGTGGCAGACACTTTAGTGGTAACTTGGTTGCCAAGTGCATCCTTCACTTGGGCTATTATTGGCCCACTCTTCATCAGTACTATAGCGATTATGTTCGGCATTGCATTAAATGCCAACAACATGCTAACTTACTTCACATCCCTAGCTATGCTTTACAAGCCACTAAGGATTTCTGGCCCTTTTCACAATGGGGCTTAGATCTAATCAGTGAGATTAACCCTCATTCATCTCTTCGGCATCAGTCCATTATCACCACAACTGAATACTTCACTAAATGAGTGGAAGCTATTCCTCTTGTCTCCACTAAAGCTGACAAAATCATCGACTTCATCAACACCCACATCATCTGTCATTTTGGTGTACCCCATAAGATTATCATCGATAACGGCAAATCATTCAAAAATAAGACTATCCAAAAACTTTGTGACTCTTTTGGAATTAAACTCAGCTTCTCCTTGCCTTACTACCCACAAGAAAATGGTCAGGCTGAGGCTTCTAACAAAATCTTGACCAAAATTCTAATGAAGGTGGTCAATGACATTGAAAGGGACTGGCACATCCACATTCCCTTCACTTTGTGGGCCTACCGCACTAGCATTTGAACCCCTACAGGTGTTATACCTTTCTCTTTAGTGTATAAAACTGAGGCAGTCTTGCCTCTTGAAGTACAGATACCATCTCTATGCATCTCTTTGCATGACATACTTTCTAATGATGACTTTCGTCAAGATTAATTAGCTCAACTTGAATTACTTGATGAACATCGTCTTGCTGCCCTTAATCATCTCCACATTTACCAAAATTGCATCAAATGTGCCTATAACAAAAATCTAAGAGAGTGATATTTCAACATCAGAGATCTCGTCCTCAAAGAAAATCAACATGTGACCAATATGGAACAAAGCAAACGAGGTAAGTTTGCTCCTAATTGGCTCAAACCTTATATCATAATGCATAAGTATGGATCAGGGACTTATTGTCTATCTTCTCTCAAAGGCCGACCAGAATCTGAGCCCCTTAATGCCTTACATCTACGACCATTCTACTGTTAATCAAGTAATCACTCACTTGACATTTAACTTGAGCTCGTCCCTTGAGCAACTCTCATCATCCTCATTCCTATTCCTTTTAACCTTTCCCCACAAACATTAGTTAACACTTGTATATTCATGCTTTGTCTTAATAAAAAGGCGACTTTAAAACTTATATAGGCTTGTCCATGACTAAATTTTTTGTCAAGAAACAAAACATAAAATTGGGATGCTTAAACAAACCTACAAAGGTCATAAAAACTATAAATATAGACTGCTCCCTCAAAGGACAACTATATCATTGTTGTAATTAATAGACTGCTCCCTTGAAGGATAGCTATTCCATAAATCTCCAAGCATACAAAATAAACTATAGACCATTCCCTCAAAGGATGGCTATGCCTGAATATTGCTACAAACAGCACCCTCTCAAAAGCTTATTGCATAAATCAGCTTCACATGACCACAAAGTAAAACAACATCCCCAAATAGACTCCCCACATTGATCAGTCTACAATCTATAAAGTCATGGACTTGCCTATGGTCATTCTCAGGGTCTCCTATAAAAAGGGACAAAGTTATTCCTACTAAAAAGGGTTATGCTATATTAAACATATCACCTAATAACACCTTTTTCCCCAACAAACTCAAGGGATTTTGAGCTCACTTAATGTCAAAGTGATTCGACTACTTCACTAACACAACCAATGGTCAATTACGTAATGCATGAACGGGGCTTTTATTTCCAAAAACCCCCTACTTATGCAATCATTATGGTCCTTGTCAATGAAAGAGCAACGCACCTTTCACTTCTTACTTAACTTTGTCACATGCCCATTTCACATTAGTTTCTATGGAAAATAATACACATGGAAACTAACAACCAAACACAATTTATGTTAAGCATATATCATCACAAATATGAAAAAGCGTTGAAGCATAAATAAACTCAATTCATTTTTAGCATACATCCATCACCAATATGGAAAATGATTAGGAATGAAAAACCACAAACCAATGTTACACCATACATCATCACACAATAATGGAAAAAGTTGTAACATAATCATAAACATCATCATGACATCATCATTATACATCATCATAACATCATTAAGCATGCATCATTAAACATATGATAAATGCTAAAAACACTAACATCCATCACATCCATAACACGTCAATATCCAAAAATATCTCATATATATATGTACATCAATGTTTACAATAGTACAATGTATATATCTCTCTCTCAAAAACTATATACATCTCACATCAACGGCACGTAGGCCGGTATATATATCATGTCTAACAGCCTCAAGGCTGTGGTTGTGGAGGTGGTGGTGGTGGCCGTGATGATGCTGTATCATCTCCACCCTATGACCATCACCATCTACGGGAATCCGAGGTAGTCACACGTGACATCGATCTCTGTCAGCTCATCTTAGCTCGCATATATGAGTATCACTGTATCTGAGGAAACCCCCTGATGGCCCCCTCATAATAAGTAATCTCATCCAATGCATTATTATACCTAGATATAGGTACAATTTGTGGTGGACCCATCAATCCTGAAGCCATGCCCTGTAATGGGCTTTGTGGTTGTGGCTGCGTTGGTTGCTGTGATGCCAACTATGGTGGCTCCTGTACTGGCTACTATGGTGGTGGATGAATAGGGCCCTACCCTCCAACAACCTGCCCTACTAAACCTTGTGCCTAGGCTATGGCCAACTGCCCCTGCAACATGGTAATCTACCCTGTTAAGGCTACCACCTGTGCTGTCAAAATTGTGACCTGTCCCTACAAAATGGTCACTTGTCTTCGTGCTCCATCCCTCTCCTAGATTATATCATCTCTCTCCTATCGAGCCACATCTCTATCTCTAATCATAGTTTTTAGATCAGGCTGTGGTCCTCTCTGCACACCTGTGTACTGTCCTACCCACCAAGCCAAGTAGGCCTCTATACATCCTAGATCTACTACACCAGGTCCTATAGGTATCTCCTCAAAATCAGGTCCCTCTGTCTCCTCTGGTAGTGGGAGTGGAACCTCAATATCATCACATCTATATCAAGGGAAGGTGGGAGGCACATCCTTTAGTAGCCCATACTGGCACTGCACTCTCTCTACTGGTACTCTCTCGAGCTCGCTGGCTTGCTTGCCCCTAACCCACCTCAAACTCTAAACTACCACCAGCTACTCTGCCTGGTCTCTAAATACTGGATATATCAATTAAGGCCTCTAGACTATATCTACTGGAATTAGGGCCTCCAGTACCCCCTATAGTAGTCAATATCTGTGACGATCCCATCCACCTGAGTCTGTGCCATAACCTCTCTCCATCATCTAAATCCAACTCTGAATCCAGTCTGAATAGCCACTAGGAGGCCAAGAGGTCATGTTACTACAATATGCTTGTAAGCTCAGCAATGCAGAAGGTGGCCTACACACAAGCTGTACGATCACCACTGACTGATACCCCAGAGCTCTCTGTATAACTGGGCCAAAAAGACTAGAGCCCATGCAAACACTGTCTACTCTTCCAGCATATCTACCAAAACCCTAGTCATAGTGATCAGGAGTCTCCCTCCCTCTGCATCAAGGAGTGCATATACGGTGATGCCAATCATCATTAAGATGGCTAGTTGATGTGCATCCTCATTTCCAGCATACACTGGCTCATATGCAAAACTAGCTGAGTGGTAAGTCACCTCAGCAGCATGCTCCCCAAGCAGCGTCACCATGTGAATATCATGCGCCTCTCTCGAGCACGCATATAAGTCTACTCTGTGTATTGGTAGCCACCAAATATGATACACATCCTCAATAGTGATAGTCAACTCTCATGTGGGTAGATGGAAGGTGTTAGTGGTATGATCCCACCGCTCAATCAAAGCTACCATCAGGCTCACATCCCTGGCAACTCGGCAGTATCGCTATAACCCGCCTAGTCTTATAGCAGTAATCTGGGCCCACTCCTTGCCAGTAATGTCTCGATGCATTCATGTTATCAATGGTGGGAGACGATCTCACAGCATCAATGTCTGCCTTGCTTGTATCTAACCAACACACATACACCAACATTAACCAATGACTAACAACCTCTATGACTCTTCTTCCCTTTTGGGAGAACTACATCGACCTGAGGCCCTTAAAATTAGGGCTATGTAGGCAGCACTCAATTGACATGAGGTCTCCTGAGGTTAGCTCGGCCATTCACCCATTCATCTATCTAATTGACCAACTATTTAAACCTATATGACCATCACTATACCATGAAGGCCTCGACATGACTTAGGCCCTCCAAAATTACCCTTTTCCAACCTTTTCAAATCTAACAGCAAGTGACATCAGCCACTAATTCACTAATGTCAGTAGTACACCAACTGATGTTAGTGGTTGATCGGCTAACGTCGGCAAAACTGCCAGCATCAGCGACTGGTTTGGCCATAGGGTTGAACGGGGCAAGCCCTAAAAATTAGGGCTTCCCCATTTTAACCCTAAATCACCCCCAACCCTCCTAAAAACTTCCTAACCTACCCTAATTAGCTTAAACACCCTTCTCACTACCCCTTCCCCCAATCTAAAGCTAAAAACACAACAAATTCAATAAAATAACTCAAATTCAAAAATAATCCAAAAAAATCAAATTAAACCTCCTACCTCATCTCTTCGCTGCCGTTGTGGTGGTATGATTGGTGTCACTGGTGGTGGTCCTCCCATAGGGCATCCTTCACCCTCCACCATCTCCTCTACCTCATCTCCTCAAAGAAATCCCTGGTGGCCCACAACCGCCTCTATAAGCTCCAATCACAATCCAATCCTCACACTCTAAAAAATCACAATCTAGTGACCCCACACTAATGCCATGGTTAACTAGAAGTCTATTTCACTCAATCACCTTAGATCTCACTTTCACTTTTGAAAACAAATCACAAATGACTTTTGGTGGGCTACCACTCTAGTTTTGTTGAGTTTGGCATTCCACTAGCATCGGCATAAATGTGCCCTATATCGCCGACGTCGGCTTATCACCACCGTCGTCGGCCGATTATTTTGACCGGCATCGGTTTCCTCACCAACGTCAGCACATTCACAACCTTTTCTTTAAAAATGACCAAAATCATGCCCAAAACAACTAGTGCTCACCATAGACGTCATCTTAGACTCCTCATGGGGCACATTTGAGATCTCTTATATCTCAACTTGACTCGACTAATGACTTTGGAGATCACAATTCTCTCCTCAGACCACGACCACTTTTGAGACACCTCTACCTTGGTTGTTTTGATTACTTATGCTACCTCACGAATAGATAGAAAAATTGTCCATGACCCCCACACCTATTGACGAATCGCGTTCCAGTTGATCCCCAATACTTGTGACATTTTCATGTTTTCTAGGAGCACTTCCTAAGCCTAGGATACTTGGAACATGACGACCATTGGAGCTACAGATTTGACCGTTTAACCCAATCAGCTACGACTAAATGCTAAGGACTGGTTACTTCAATTTTAGCACTCCTCGACCCTAACCTACGACAATTTTACCTACCTATCACGTGTAGTGGTATACGTGCAATCTCAACCATTGCAACGTTCACACTCAAACTCACCTTATTCATCTACTCCCTATCAAATCGGCACTCGATCTTAGTTTACCTTCCCTTGACTCCCACTTTGAGGGGGGATACCTCATCCCATATCTGGGGCCACTAACTTCTATTTTTGTCTTATAGTTCATCAAGAATAACCAATAAGACAAAAAGGGGCCAATATAGACACCAAAATAGTGTCAACCCCCCTTGGTCCCTTTCTAACTTTAACATGTCTAAACAATACTTTATTAATTTAAAATACTTATTTTAAATTAATCATCCCCTTTTGACACCTCACCATGGACACCTCACCCTTAGACTATTTCCTACCCTATGACTCACCCCCAAGACTAAGTCCTTCAAAACATAACTACCTAAGGCCAATTCCAACCTTCTAACTAATTTTCATGACAAATAACCCTGTCTTTTGACCATTCTCCAACAGCAAATGCACTTGGCAGATGGAGAAATGGGCAAAAAGCTATTTTTAGCCCTTTTACCCATTCTTCATCCACCGACGTCGGTCAAATGTTGACTGACACCGGCATAACTGCCGATGTCGGTTACTTAAACTAGGTTTCTAACCTTTAATGGCCCCTCCTCTTTGCATAACAATGTGCACGCTTTGAGACAAAACACCAAAATTCTTTTATCAATCTCTTGGCTACAGAGACTCTATAGAAATCACTCCAGGCATCAAATTGGAAATATTGTATGAGATCTTTGACATCAGCTGTAATAAGAACAAGCATCCCAACACCTCTGGTTTTCAATCAAGCAGAGCTAAGTATTCATTTGTTTCATTTTAGTATTTCAAATCTATTAGTAATTAGATTTCTATTTATTATTTCTAAATACAATCAACCTGACCTGACTTTCTTCCTGGAAAGGCTGAAAAGCCTTCCTCTTATTCTTATCCATTTACATACCATCCCTTTCCCTTTACCCCCTGTCAGACCCTATTTACTGTCTTACAACCCTGCATAGACCCAGACTCCTTCCAGACCCCTCTATCGACCACAAAGCCATCCAAAACCCATCCAAGGCCATTGCCCTAATCGACATCAACCACTGCCTCTACCAACATTGGTAACATAATTGATGTCGGCATATTTAGAAACCAACACTGGTAGGACTACTGACGTCGACTACTATAACATACAGACTGCCAAGAAACAGGTACGCACTATCTATTTTCCTTTTTTTAGTCATTTCTCATTTCTTTATTTATGACACTTTTACTCATAAACAGTGGACTATCATCCCTCACAGAGCTTTATGCTTCCAGGATCGAGCGTTGTTTGGCAGTCCACTTTATCTTCATCTAACATTTTTTTTGTGTTTGAGTCTCTTTCTTTCAACAGGTGTCATCCTCCATAGCCAAAGAGGAGTCCCTATAATGTCTGGATAATAGTGCGTAAACTTCATCTAGGTACATACAAACCCCTAACCATTATCTTAGTTTCTTTCATCCTTTGAATGTGGAAAAGTGAAACACTTGTTAGAAACAAGAAGCACCCTAAGCCTTTGACATGGTTCCTGGTTCACTAAGAAGCTTTTGGATTCACCTGAGAGTTAGAATTTATTGCCCTTGAATAATAAAAATCCTCTTCAACCTTCTCTTCCTCTCTTAATATAGGGGAAAAGGAGGTTTAAATGAAGAGTTTAACAAATGGTTTATCAAATAGTTTGACTAATAGTCTAATCATGCATTGATCATGCAAATAGTAGACTAAAATTAGAGATCTAGTGATCAATGGGTAAATTTTAGTTAAATTTTAGTTGATTCCTCAAATCATGTGAGATTTAAAGTAACCATAGACAATCTAGATTAGTGGTATTAGATTGGTTTGCCATGAGAGAGTATAATCCTAAAGATGAGGTCAGGCTACAAGAAGCTTGGGTTAGAAAACAATAGAGCTTCCAAACTATCCACCTATTTGCTCTAAATGACCTCAAATGGTATAAAACACTGAGACATCTAATCCCTTCAATGAAATGGTAAATGAATCCCTCAAATAGTAACAAGTGTAGATGTTGCAATAATTCACCCAATTTCTTCAACAAATCTCCATGGAAAATTTTGGCTCCTCATCTACACCCCCACATCCTTTCAGTGCCCCAACACCCTTCAAGGTTCAAGTGAATTTTGATATCCCTAAATTTGAAGGAAAAATCAATGTTGATGCAATAGAAAATTGGTTGGATCAATTATCTTCCTATTTTTTTGTAATTAAATTCACTGATAAAGAGAATATCACTTTTACTCTTTTGAAAGCATCATTGCCTATGAAAAATTGGTGGGAAGTGTACAAGAAGAGATTTAGTATAGATTATATTGGCCTTGAGGTAGAACTTACCTGTGATGATTTCATAGAAGCTATAAAGTAAGAATACTACCCCATTAGAGCATATGATGATCTGTATATAGAGTGGCAACAACTTTGCTAAGGTAAGGGGCATTCTATTCAAGATTACATTGACATTTTTCATACTCTATCTGTGAGATTGGGCATCTAGGAAAGTGAGAAACACAAGTTTCTCAAGTATCATGGTGGAATACAATGGTATATATAGGGGGAGATGGAACTCTTTAATCTAGAAACCCTTGGTGAAGTGTATAAGTTCACGGTGAAGATTGATTAGAAGCATGGAAGAATTAATACAAAGATTTAGCCTAAAAAATGGAAAAGTGATAAAGAAGGCCAAACATGAGGTAAAAATTGGAGATTGGGAAATGGTGTGATTATAAAAAATCTAGAATGCACTCCAAATAATAATGTTGAGCCATTAAGTCCCTACGTTTTGAGTCAAAATCCTCAACATATACTACTCTACCTCATACACACCCTACAGTCGAAGAGGATGAATAAGAGATTATAGATGTTGAGCCTAATGCCATTGTTGCTTCATCACATACCCATGAGGAGAGGCTAGATGACAAGGAAAGGCTGTTTCACTCTAAGTTATGGGTGAAAGGTAAGCCTCTGCATTTCATTCTTGATAGTGGGAGCCAAAATAATTTAATCTCTACCAATTTTGAGAAAAGCCTAAATTTGTCTATGAAGACTCAACCAAAGCCATATAGTATTTGATGGTTGATTCCAAGGAGAAACCTCCATATCACCCACCAATGTCTTCTCTCATATGCAATAAAACCTTTCTAAGATGAGGTCTTATGTGATGTGGTCAATCTAGATGTTTGTGATGTACTCCTTATTCATCCATTGATGTATGATCAACATGGCATCTATGAATCAAGAACTTGAATGATCACCCTCATTATTGGAACATGGTGCTAAAGGGTACCAGAGATACCACCTTCTACATCTATCTCCCTAATTAGTTCCAAGAAATTCATTCTCATGGTGGTCAAGCCATAGGAATCCAAAAAGGTTGATGTTGCAACCCTGACTAGACAAACAACATAATAAAATAAGAAAATAGATACCAATCTAAAGAAGTTCATGGAATTCCATCCACAAAATGATGGTCAGATAGAAATGGTGAACAATCAGGCCTTACACAGCTCCATAAAGCATAGCTCCACAAAATACAGTCTATTCCAAGTACGCACCAAGAATCAAATCAAAATAAAACTACCACACTTGATGAAAAATCTTGATATAATGGGGACCATTACTTCTCAAGGAGGGAGGAATGATATAAGCAATATTTCAGGTGATGGTTCTATCCCAATTGGTGGTAGAACTTTTGAGAGCCATAAATTTTACACCATAGCTCTGTTTGACTCCCTGTTTGAATTGTTGGAAATATAAGAATGAGGGGAACACTGTGAGATGGCATGAGATTTACTCAGTGGGTTTTGAACCTTGAAAACCAAATGGAAGTGCCACAAATTTCAATTTTAGTAGTGTAGTTTAAAAATAGTAAGTTTTTAAAAATAGCAATTCCTTGAATTTTGTATATTTGTAAATCATGGAAGTCAAACCACTTAATCTCCCTCGATATTGGTGACCTTCCACATCTTTCTCCTACCTTAAAAATGTGTATAAATGAATATGTAACCCAAAATGGAAATCAAACTTCTCTTCTTAAAGATAGACATATGTTTGGATCTGCAAATTTGATCAATAAAACATCTCTTCTTGGAGATAGCATTATTATAATTATGTTGTTCTTATTTCTTGAATTATCTTTCAACTAAAGCTTTTGAGTTTTGGATCAATAGGGGAAAGGGAGGTTTAAATTAAGAGTTTAACAGATGTTTTATCAAATTTTTTGACTAATAGTTTAATCATGCATTGATCATACAAATAGTAGACTAAAATTAGAGAGATAGTGATCAATGGGTGAGTTGTAGTCAAATTATAGTTGATTCCTCAAATCATGCAAAAGTTCAAGTAACCATCACAGTCTGGGTCAACCATCGATGGTCGAATCCCAACCATTGGTGGTTAAGGAGACATAGTTATAATGGCTAATATTAGTCATTCTCACTTATGTTTGGTCATTGAGAAGTTGAGAAATGGTCCAAGGTGATTAAATAGGGTCATGGGGCGCTTTGACGACTATAAACACATTATGTGGTTTTTTAGTGTCTACATTTTTACCCTTTCTGTTGTGAAGTTTGTATCAGTAAGCTATAAAACAAAAATGGATAGGTTGGTAGAAGTTTGGATTCCCCAAGTATAGGAGTAGTTCTTCCCCCTCAAACTAGGAATAGAAGAGGTGAAATAGATTCTGGTTCAGGTTTGATGAGTGGATATGTAGGTCACAAGGTGGGTGATAAGGTTGGTTGGCTGGGTATTTCAATACTAATAAGCACAAATAATGTGACTAAGTGTGATATCATAGATCGTACATAGACTAGGCTACCATAGTTGAGATAGGTGTTAAAATTAGGCTAAACTAAAAGGACAAGTGATAGGGTAACTAGGCCATATCATTAGGCATAACTAATATTGGTTACTCTATAAAATAAAATCCCCTAGGTAATGTCAATGTATTCATAG
Source organism: Torreya grandis (assembly GCA_037957365.1). NCBI lineage: Eukaryota > Viridiplantae > Streptophyta > Pinopsida > Cupressales > Taxaceae > Torreya > Torreya grandis. The sequence continues at coordinate 433,613 of JARHVA010005796.1, forward strand.
GTATCTAGGGTAGGATGTGATCTTGAGAATATAAAATGGTTGAAGATGTCAGGATCGTAAAGGGTCATGTTCTAATGCACCTAAATGGTCAGTATGAAAATATAGTAATAGTTCATCAAATATGGAAAGGTAAGTATGCAATTAAAATGATATAGGCAATGTTATTTGGTTGGTTTGTTGGTGGAGAAGGGGTTTCTCTCTAATGGTTTGATGTTTGTGGTAAGGTGGTCCTTTGGAAAAGGGATATGAGAGGATGGGAGAACTTTAGAGGGGTTGAACATCGATGGTTAGGGTCAAACATCAATGGTCACCTAGTGATCATTGATGGTTTAGAGGAAACCCTAAACGGGTGACCATAAAAGGTCAAAAGTGGGTTTTATTTACTTATTATAAAATTGACCCATGATACTTCCTATTTTTGTCTTGTGTGAAAATTATGATGGATTGTCTTGTGCCAGTTGAGTGAGTTAAGTAGTATCTAACCAAGATTTCACTAAGGAGGTGGAGGTTGATCAAGGTGGGATAGAGTAGATTTGAGAGCCATATAAGATGTAGGGAGGTAGGGATAAAGCATGGGGTTGAGTGGTGATAGTGGTACTAAAGGATCCACCATGATGAAGGTTACGTAATGAGGTAGTTGATGTAATTAAATTTGTGTGTTGTGATTTTTAATTATTTTGTTGTGTGGTGGGTTAATTGTTAGAAATTGGGTGATTTTATTTTTTGGTATGAAATTTATAGAGTGGGGGGAGGGGGGGTGAAATAGGTTGAGTTATTTAAGGTAGTAGAGGGTTGTAGAGGATTAGGTAGAATTTAAGTGTCTTGTTGATTATTATTAGGGTTGGGTGGGTTAGACCTAGGTTTAGGTCATTGGCAGTCACCACACAAGGATTGTTAGTGATCGATATCAACCATCAAGAGGTTGATGTGTAGACTATCAATAGGTCAATAGTTGATTGGTGATGGTTCCATAAGGAACCATCATTAATAGACACTCAACCATTAGTGGTCATTATAAGGTGTGGGTTAAAGGTTGAAGTGTTTTATGAGGAATTGTGTAAAAGAGGTATAGTAAGATAGGGTTAAGGTTGGATTAGGAATGAGTTAAATTTTTAGGTAGGATGTTATATGAGGTAAGGGTTAGGGTTGTGTAAAAAAGGTATAGGTTCGATAGGTTGAAAGAATAACTTGTTTTATCTAGGATTAGTTGAATTTAAGGTGAAGTTAAGGTAGGGGTGAGGCTTAATATTAAAGTTCATAGATTATCATTGAAGTACAAGGTAGACTAAGGTAATTATCTAACCTGTAGGTGAGGGATCAGCTATAGATGTGGGACCAAGTGTCTCAACTCTTAGATGAGGTATATAGGGGTATGATGGACCAAGTAAGAGTATATGACTGCAATAGGCTTAGGTGGTATGAGATTTTACCAGTACATGCCAAGAGACACGATGATGTTGGTATCCCTCATTAAGATATGGGACCTAACTACCAATATGTTCTTACTAATAATTGGGTAGATTACCATCCTACTAGAGGACATTCACTAGATTTTATAGCTATTAATATGAGGCAAGCTAATAGATCATATTGATGTTAAGGAGTGAGATGCACATATGGATCAGTTATTTGATGCATACTTTGTTCATGATAGGTGACACATGAGAGTTTTCCATTATGAACCTATGTATCATATGGATAGGGGAGGAAGATGGATTGTCATGATGATGATGATGATAGCCATTACTTGTTATGTACTTACAAATTCTAGTAGTGGTAGATTTACCTTTTTATTGTTGGGTATTCTTGTTGACATGATGATCAATCAGATAATGTTTACTTGGGCCCTAATTTTACTAGTTTGAATCTATTGAGAGCTCTAGGGATATAGATTACATAGGAGGTATGGAATTAGCATCAAATTTTTCTACACTATTAGGCATATGAGCCACCAAGTTACTTTGACCAAGTTGATTGGCATGACAGACATGGGACCAAGTGGAGTTAAGAGTGGGATCATTAGGTAGAGAGGTGATTATACACTTATATTACTAGAAGGAGAAGTATGAGACTTTGAGTGGTATAGATATAGGTTAGAGACACTAGTGTATGGGGAGGTTATCTAGAGTCCATATAATAGATTCCTAGTATGGATGGGATATGCTAGGCAAGCCCTATTACTATAGAGTTATAGATGGATATATGGGAGATGGTAGCATGAGGTGGAGTTCATCCCATTTGATAGGGTGAAGAGATAGTTTGAGCTTATTCAGGGTGTTCCTAGTGATTTCCTAAGGTATAAGAGAGAGGATTTTGAGGCACCACTTCCTCCTACATAGCCTAAGGAGATAGAGATTCATCATGAGGAGCCACTATTGGCCATAGTTATTCATGATGCAAGGGTTATGCTACATTACCTAGTATAGTTTTAGGCACATTATGTAATGATAGTGTTTAGGGGAGATGAGATACAATAGGCATTAAATGTGGATATGGTGGTGGGGTGGGGACTAAATGGATCTAGATTGCCTTGATAGGTAATCACCCATCATGGAGAGAGATCAAACATGGGCAACACTAACTACAACATAGGTAGGTCTAGCAGTAGTGACCATAAAGAGAGATATGGCATAGGGCTAGGTGGTTAACCTTATGTAGGAGAGGGATATAATACAAGCATAGCTAGCCTTGGTGACACAAGAGAGGGATACCCTAAGATAGGTAGGAGGGTGGGTACCTAAATCTACAAGAACATTAAGGATCATCTCTATGGTGAGGTTTGTGGCTATGGTCAAGGATATCATATACTACAAATTATTTATATTTAGACAACTTCCAAATGAGCTAAGATATGCCAATTTTAGAGTAAAGGTTATAAGCAGAGATAACAGTGCTACACCAGGTTAGTGGGAAACATTTGTGGGTGCACAAATTAGTCTAGGAGATAGACAGGCTCTAGGGAGAATTAGTTCTCCTCTACCCTATAATCCTATGAGATGCCCTTTTTGATGTATTATATGACTTTGATATCAACCTGTGAGCTGATGTAGCGATATTTACACATTGTTGTGAGAGACACAGATATTATTATTATTGACATTTAAAATTGCACTTGATATAATCAATAACAATGGGAAGTTTCATGATGTGGGACTTGCATCTTGAAACAACCTCTAGATTTTAGAGAAGTTGGTCTCTTCTTTATATCAAGTGTTTGGGGGAAAAGGGATAGGAATTTTAAATAGAAGCACAAATGTAAAGAAAGAAAATCTAACTATGGCGATGCGCCAGAATGTAATTTTGATCCTTAATCCTAAGCATAGTGAAACTATATGTAAGATTCAATTACATGAAAGAGCAGACAAGGCATGATTAATGTAATAGATAGAAATAATAGAAATAGAGGCTCACAGTTTTAGACTACCTTCGCAATGATACAAGAAACACCAATAAAGGCATAGAACTCTCTTCTCATTAAATTTCAGCCATATAAAAGGCACAAAAACATGCACAGTTACATAAACTTTACAATTTAAGAAAATAGAACAAAGGCAAATGATATTCCTAATCAGTGCTCTAGAAAGTCTAAAAACTCTTGATAATAGTTTCTTCAGAAAATTCTCTCTTTTTTCTAATCCTGCTCTTCCTCTAGTGAGTTCTACACTCCTTTTTATAGCCTCAGATGTCTCATTCCATCACCACCTTTCATGCACAATTCTACTCTACCCTTAACTCACAGGGGATAAATAGATGGTGCTTTCAATGTTTGCCAACCCCAAAAATCTACCTAATGAACTGCTCCATCTACTAGAATTAACTCTAGCTGTGTTTCCCTCTAGATTGATCATGCATTCCCAAATTTATGGCCCAAACTAAACTTTAACTAAGCTGGAAGTGTATATACAGGACCCTCTATTCTATTGAAATAGAAGAGGACACTTAGTCAATTCCCTAAAAATATTCTTATTTATTAGGAGATACCAGAGGATGACACTTGGCACGTTCTGCCTGATTTATCAAAGACACGTGGCATTTTTTGCTTTCCCAATATCCTGCTTAGGAACACTCTGCCTTTGACACCTATCTCAATCTACTTCTTCGATACTTAGTAATTTCAACAAAATAAGACTCACCACATTGCTTACTCGAGTAACCTTTAAAAGGGAAAGGATGTATGTGGCAATCTCTGCTTGCTCTTTAGCTATGCTTGTAGAAATATTCAGGATGCATATTAGGCTCCTACGAATGGTGACACTTGGCAGCTTCTATAGACCTTTGAAATAAAACCCGAGACCCACCACAATCTTTATTCAACAATGAAACTTGAAGATGATCACTCAGATGTTGACATGTGGAGGCTTTCATGTCTTTCAAGAAGATATGTGGCATCTTCCACTGCTTTTGCTAAGGGTATGTGGTGGCTTTTACTTCTCCTGGGAATGGAGTAGAAAGGGGCTCAGAGAATGACACTTGGTAGCCTCTGCTTATCTTCAGCACTTAAACAAAAATGAAACAATGCCTTACTACCTTTTGAAAGGGTTCCTGCTCCCTTTGGTTTTTGGGACACTCCTTTAAACTGCCCGTTGAACCAAAATTGGTTCAAAGGTTCAACGGTTCAACGGTTCAACACTACATGTCATTTACACATAACCCAAGGCCTTAAATTATCCTATTAAACTAAGGCATTAAACTGACTATCTCTCAGATGCTAACACATGGTGCATTTTACATTCTTCTGGAAAAGTAGTTCAGAGCCTTCCACGATTGCCACTTGGTGCTTTCCACCTAATCTTGATACTTAGCTTGCTAAAACCTTTTACTAAAAAATATGAAGTGCGGGTGCTGAAAAGGAATGCAAATGCCAAAACATGGTGCATTCCATTGAGTTGTTATTGGATACATGGCACATTCTATGGCCCTCTTGAAAGTTATGAAAGGCACCTCGGATGATGCCACTTGGCTGGTTTTGTATCTCGAAAAGTGACACTTGGCAGCTTCCACTTGAATTCAACACTCGAGCAAAAATGAAACAAAAGAATCAAAAAGGGAAAAAGAACCCATGTTCAGATGATGCCATGTGTCAGCTTTTGCTGCTCTTTGACACTTAGACAGAGAATGAATCAAATGAATTAAGCCCGTGCTCTATTCTAAAATTTTTTTGTCACGACCAATGTATGTGGGAACAAAATCTGTAGTGCACAACCAAAAATTGGGATGTAACCTAGAGTAAAATTTTTACTCTATAGTTACTGGTGACCCCCAAGACTTTTGAACCTACTCAAAAAAGAAACACAACTCCCACTCTGTCCAAAAATCACAAAATTCATAGCTTCAAAAGTGTTGTCTGGTAGGTGGACCATTCATGGTTAGATAACCCTTGCTTGTTATGTAAGTTGGTGAAGGCTAAATCAAGGTGAATAATATCCTTGTGCAAATTTTTTTGTAAAATCTAAACTGTAGCCTTCAACTTGAATTCAAGCTGGGAAATAAGAACCAAAATAGCTTCCACTTTTGAGACTGAAGAATCATCTCATAAGTTATGAAAAACTATTTGATCATTTTATTTGGCCAGCAGTAATGGTTTAATTTGATCAGCCATTAACACCATGCTATCATCAGGAAATGGAGAAGGAAGGCCCAAACTAACTAGGTCTTTGATATGCTACTTCATCTCACTGATGCCTTCTTTCATGATGTCAAGGAGCTCTCTATAACTGTTTGTTGTGGAATTACAACTGAGAACCTCATTGACTCTCTTTGCTATGACTATTCTGTCAGTGATTCCTGTGGCTACCAATGTCACATTTGTTGCATCATAGAGCTTCTACAGTAATATTTGAGAGTCCGTTACTCTGTCAAAAACTGTAGTCAGAGTGTTCTACACTGAATCTCCCACCTTTTCACATAATTTTTGTGCATTTAATAGGAAGGTGAGTGAAGGCCTGAGCTACACAATCTCTGAGGAGATTCTTTTCCACATGGATTCATAGAGCTCCTTTACTAGTTTCATCACTTTAACACTCTTTGGCCTATTAGCCAGCTCTATGGTCAGTTGTGCCACTCTCTATTGCTCTGCTTGGAATTGGGCTTGAAAAGATGTAGTATTATTTTGTTCACCTAACAGCTTTTGCTACAATTGAGTAACTTGTAACTGATGTTCCTCATATTTTCCTTACAATGCTACTTTTTTCTGCCTAAGGGTCATCACTGTATCCTTAGCATGTGTTAGCTCTACCTTTAAGGAATCATTCTAGGCCTGGACTACCCAGTGAATCTAAAGGGAAATAGTATCTTGCAACTATTTATTCAGACTTGATATTTCATTATCTTTCTTGTTGATTTCTTTAGTCAAACTATTATAGTTTGCCTTTTCTCTGGCAAAATTAGCCTCCATCTTCTATAGCCTTTTTGATGTCTTCAAATAGTCTTCAGTGACTACAAAAGTGGATTCGGTCAATAGCTCAATTCTATCGTGGGGTCTGAAAAGGGACATGTTGATGGCCACAACATTCATCATGTAATCTTTTAGCTACAACTACTCCATTGGCTTTATTACATTTGGTGACAAATGAGTCACCATCAATTATTGCTAAATTGGGTCAAATTATGACTGTAGATGCATTATAGCCAGTGTTTTATTTTCCTTTGTCCTCTTTTTCTCTCTTTGGGCTTCCTTTGCCATCTACACAACATCTGCTTAGGTCAAGAAGGTAGAAGGAGAGGCAATGTGCCCACTTATAAAAGGATGTCCCTGTGGTAGACCATATTAAATAGCTAATTTTTGGCTATGGACAATCTGAGGGAAAGGTTTCTTGGGAGCAAAATGGGATAAATAGGGTAATGTTAAGGCCTAAGGTGGCACTGATGGGATGAAGTGAGAAATGGGAGAGGTAGAAGTGACAGGGGAAGAAATAGGTTGAGAAGGAGAGGGAGGAGTAGTACTTACTTGAGGAGCAATTACAGTACCCTATAATTGGTGCTATGAGGTGTCTGTCTCTTCCTCTGAAGCTAATTGAAACTGCACCCTCTTCCATTTGTGGGATGTCTCTTCTTTTGGATATATTTCTACTCCTTTTAATGAGGCTTATGAATCTTGGCTTGACCCAGCCCTAGCTTCATGTCCTTCACCCAATGTAGGCAAATTACCTATCTCTAGGCTAGATGTAGGGGAGAGATGACACTCATCCCATAGTTCTTCCCATCTTTCACCTGTGTCTACATTCTCGAAAGAATGGGTTGTTTGACAAATTTCTTGCCTATACTTCTAATAGGCCTCTATCTTCTTAGTATCCCTATCTTTATTCTTTAATGCTCTCCTTCAACCAGAAGTCATTCTAAATTTAGGATCATACTCTCTTTGCTTAACATAGAATGTCTCCCATGGCCTATTCTGTGGAAGTGGCAAGTCTGTTAACTCAACATAAAATCCAAGATTGTCTTCCCTAGGATTTTTCTTGGTTTCCTAAAAAGGGTGACCTTCATGCGTAATTCTAGTTGCAACCCTATGAGTCCTTACCCAGGAGGCTATGAAATCATTTGGGTGATAAACCCATTTGTATTTTACTAAAAGGAAACCCAGAGAGGCTAGCTTTCTAAGCAACACGACTTCTACATCTCTAGTTTCCAAAACCATGCTTGTTGTCATCCATGAAAGATCATACATTTTTATTTTTCTCTTCCTGGAACCAAATTCATTAACAACTATGGATATTTGTCTGGTGACATCAAGGAATTCTATCCTAAGAGTCAAAACCTTTGGTAGCAATATTGGTTCTCCACAAAAACCATGGACTCTTATAATGGTATGGTGTGATCCAAAATAGAAATCACAAAGGATTGGGCAACTGACGAGAATATTTGAAACACTGGGGAATAATCTATTCATAATTGGTTCAAGATTGAGATGACAAAGGTTAGGAGTGACAAATAATTCCCAGAACTCATACGGGTCACTAGTCTTTGACAAAATGTATGTCCATGCAGACACAAGAATGGTCCTTTAGAGATCAAAATCTGGGTCATACATGTTAAGATGCATATGTTGGGTGAAGAGGTCAGTGTTCTATTATAGCATGAGGTGAAACAAATAAGAAGAGTACCTGAACACTCCTTTTGATCTGAACTAGGCCAGTTGTTCCACCATTGTAAAAATAATCAGCTCCAAAAAGTCAAGTTGATATTCCTGGGTCTTGTTGACGGTCTTCAACCTGAAGAGGATGGCCATTTTCTCCATGTAAACTACCATATCATCTTTCATGCTAAAGATGACAACCATCATGGACAGTGCATCCTAGCTGGCTTGTGTGAATTGGCCCCTTGCTGTAGGGAGTGTGGGCACAGTAGTGTTGTCATCGCCCATTTACAATTTGGTTCTTAAGAACCTTAACTAAGTATTGACATTAGCCCACATCCTTTGCATCTTAGAAATAGTGGGAAATGTTGCTATACTATCATGGTGTAGGGATAACATGTCTCTGATGGCTTGCAGTTTGATTTACACCATGAAAGGGCCCTACTGAATGGTGCATGAGGGTGCATGGAGCTAGTCTACACATAATTCAACCAAGTCAGGGCATGGATGCACAGCTAGGATAAGGAACTGTGCTAGTTATGAGGTCCACATCCTCATGTTGAACATCTCATATTGCCTTGCTCTAGCTCTCTGAAGGCACCTTTGATGTGCCTCTTCTCTGAGGTTTTTGCTGATGGCTCTTTGCAAGATTGGGTCCATGATTCCATCTGCATAATCCTTTACTTTTGCCAAGTCACTAGCCTGACCAACCTCTAGAATTCTAGTCCTTGGATAGGCTTTCAATGGTGGCATGATAGCTGAAGCATATGACTTACTTGCCAGAAACCTATCAAGGGATTCATAAATCCCAGTTCCTTGTTGTGAAGATGATGCTCCTTCCATCTCTATGTCCCCTTGCAAACAAAACACTCTCGCTAAAGCAAATTTACTAGGCACTAAATTTTTTTGCAAGTAGCAAGATATTTTTCACGTGGGTGTAAGAATTTTTGAGAATTTGTAAACTTTAACTCTTGCTAATGGTATTTATGGACCTATCAAGTCTCGAAAGGCATTAAATTTGGACAATCGTTAGCAAATCCTACTTTGTCTTTCTGGGACAGTGAGGTAGACACATTATACAAGTGGCCATGTAAGGTACCTTGAAGATTTATTAAATATTGGGAAACATTTAATGCTTTAAGAATATGAAGATCTTTTATTATTTGAAAACTTCTTGAGCTTCCGACTCTATGTTTAAAACACTTATTTTAAATGAAAAGTGGGAAAATAGCAATGGGAAAAACAATACAGGAAGGGGAAACTATCTAACTATAATACATTAGAGACCCAAGTTAATTGAAATGCTTCAAATAGATTCCATTTATAGGAATCTCTTTGTGTTCTCCTTTCATCGATTCTAGCTCGAATGAATTCTTTTGCTTGCACACATGAATTTTGTACAGGCCAGTCCATAATGCTTCAAACTTAGTATGCTGACCCAGCTTGGCGGCTCTCGCATCCCATTTCAAAACAATCGAGCCTACCTCAAAATGAGGATTTGAAGTCCTTTTATCAAAACAATTCTTAACCATTCCTTAATGCTTGATTAATAAATCATGGGCTGTATCCCTCTTCTCCTGGACTTCTAAAAGCTCTGCAAGTCTAACCTACATGGGGCCATTTTCCTCAATTTCAATTTGTTTGATCAACTGGAGAGTAGGGATCTCCAAACTTAGGGGAATTATAGCTGACTTTCCATATACCAAATCATATAGGGACATCTTGATCACCTGCTTAGGCATGATTCTATCAGCCCATAGTGCTAGATTAAGCACTTTATGCCACTCTTTGTGATGATCAGTCCCTACTCTTTTGATGAGTCTTATCAGGTTCTTATTGGTTGATTCTGCTAGATCATTACCTTGAGGGTAATAGTTAGATGAAGTTTTTAGATATATTCTATGTTTCAAGGCAAAGTCAGATACTTTAGACCCCAAGAATGCTTTAGCATTATCTAAAATTATGGTGTGAGGAGCCCCAAAGTGAGTAATGATACTCCCTAGAAAATTTAGGATCACGTTCTTAGTTGCTTCCTTAAGTGGGACTGCCTCAGTCCATCTAGTGAAATAGTCTGTGGCAGTTAATATCCATTTAAGACCCATACTAGACACTGGATTTATCATTCCAATGAAGTCAAGACCCCATTGAGCAAAAAGTTCATCCACAATTATAGGACTAAGGGGCATGGCTGCATTCCTTCTCATCCCCATATAATATTGGTAGGATTGACATTTTTTAACCAGCTGATAACAATCTGCAAATAAAGTAGGCCAGAAATATCTTGCCTCACTTATCTTTATGGCTATGGTCTTTGCATAAAAATGTCCCCCTGATATTCCATGATGCATTTCATGTATAATTATCTTAGCCTCAGCCTATTCTACACATCTTAATAATTTTCCATCAGAATTTCTTCTGAAAAGGACTTGTTCAATTAAAACAAAGTGAACTCCCTGCATCCTATAATATTTCCTCTTATTTTGAGGGATTTCTCTTGGATAAATCCCATTTTTCATAAAATGAATCCTGCTTATGACCCATGATTCCAGATCAACCTCTTGTATCTTTAACACCGTCTCCATCTCTCTTTTTGAATCTGCCTCCTCAGATAACATCTTTTCAAGCTCTTGGGTCATATATTGGCACAAACCCCTGCCTCTGACTAACTTGGTGGGTCTGACCTCTACATCATAGTCAAAGATCTTAGTGATCTAGTTGGCTCTTTTTTTAGTGATTTTTCCCTCTATGATGTATTCTCTGACACTTGGGTGAGCTACAAGTATCAAGATTTTGCTCCCTCATACCATATGCCTAAATTTCTTGAGGGCTTTTACCATGGCATATGCTTGTCTTTCTACAAAGTTGTACCTAGTTTCATAATCCCTAAGAGTTCTTGAGAAAAAGGCTATTGGTTGTTCTCCCTCTTGTGTATCATCCTTTTGTGTTAAGACAACAACAATGCTTAACTCTCCTCCATAAACATATATTACAAAAGGCTTGGAAAAATCTAGGTTTTTTAGTACTGAGGCTATTGAGATAGCCTTCTTGACCTCTTCAAAGGCTTGCCTTCCTTCTGTAGTCCATTTAAAAATTAGATCTTTCTTTAGCAAGAGTGTCACTGGTCTTACCAAGCCTACAAAATCATATATGAACCTACTGACAAAATTAATCTTCCCTAAAAAGGACTAAACTACCTTTTTATTACTGGAAGAGGTAGGTTCATTATAGCTACAATTCTCTCAAGATCTATGGAAACTCCTTTAGATACTATATGTCCCAACAATTTTCCCTGAGGTACAACAAAGATGCATTTCTTGGGACTTAGTGATATCCCAAAATCCTGACATTTCTTAAAGATAGATTCTAAATGATCAAAATGATCAACAACACTTTTTGAAAAAATAGTGAGATTATCTAGATAGACTAGGATGATCTTATTTATAAGATCACCAAAGGCTATATCCATATCTCTTTTAAACGTGGCTCCTGCATTTGATAGACCAAATGGCATCTTAGCATATGCAAATGTTCCCCATTTGGTAGTAAAAGTAGTTTTCTATTGATATTCATCAGCCAACCAAATCTGATTGTATCCAGAGAAACCATCTAGTAAAGAAAACCTCTTTGATCTAGCCATAGTTTGTAGAATTTGTTCCATGGAGGGCAAGGGATAGTGGTCTTTCAGAGATACTCTATTTAGATCTCTGAAATCCACACACAGTCTTACATCTCCATTATTTTTCCTAACTGGTACTAGATTTGATACCCATGTTGAGTGCTTGATTGGAAATATTGTTTTGGAATCTAAAAGTTTCTACAACTCATCTACCATTAGAGGTTTAATCCTTGGATTTATTGGCCTCTATTTTTGTCTAATGGGCTTAGATCCTTCAGTCAATTCTATCATGTGCTAAATAATGTCTCTATTGTATCCATGGTCTTCATAGCTCTAAGTTATGACTCTGTCATATCTCTAGCACAATTCAATTAGTCTTTCCTTCTCTTGTTGAGTTGTAGAATTTCCAAATTTTAGCCTTTTCCTATCACTCACCTCTATTTTAGAATAGTCTGCTTTATCTACCTAGAACCTTTTCTTTTCCAGGCTTACATCCTCTAGGTCAAACAAGTTTTCTAAGGTGATCAAGCCCTTGGGGAGCTTATTAGTCCTTAATTGTATAATCTAATCACCATATGCCTCTTCAATTTTGGTTTGTAACTGATCAGCAAACTCATCTGATTATTGTAAGAATGAGACTACCTGAGCATCATTTTCAAATACTTGTTAATTCTCAACATTATCTAGATAGTCGGCCAAACTATAAATTTTACTGATTCATTGTTAATCAAAAGGCCAGTTACTAGGTTAAACTATGAACCAATTTGGGCCACCCTATTAGCTTCAGAGTTTTGACTTCTAGGGACTATCTCGATATTGAAAGCTTCAAAATCTTATATCAAATCCCAAATACTATGTTTGTAGGATCTCATTCTCACATTTTTAGCTGTTACCTTTTCTCTAATTTGCTTTACTACTAATTCAAATCTCCTTTTAATACTAAGTTCTTTATTCCCTTTTTCTTGGCTAATAAGAGCCCATGTACTAAAGATTCATACTCAGCATCATTATTAGTATAAACAAAATAGAATTGGATAACCCTTAAAATTTTATCACCATTTGGAGTAGTAAGACAAATTCCTATTCCAACACCATGTTTACTTATAGCCCCATCAAAATTCAAGGTCTAAATCTCTGAATCTTGAGTAGTGGGTGCCTATTCCCTTATAACATTTGGGATTGCCTGGTCCTCATCAAAAATAACATATGTGCCTAGACTAGTAGAGTGATAGTTCCCATATGGGTCGCTATGCATCATAGCCAACAACTGGTTGTTTTCTTCTTCTTGATCATGCTCAGTCCAGTCATTTAGCTCTTCAACAAAAAGCCTTTCTTCCTTATTTAACATATAATGATTTGCTTCTAATCTTGTTGTTGGTTCATTGGTGATATGGTCTTTTGACAGTGGTTTGGATAGAATTTTCATCTTTGAACCGTATCTAGTTCTCAGGATGAGGTGAGACCTATCAAGAGACATATATCCTCCTATTTTTGTTGTAAAGTCTCAGGATAGACATAAACCAAAAATGGGAGGTATATCTATGACTACTACATCTTGGTTGACAATTATATTGGGACATGTGTATAACTGAAATGGGAGTTGTTTAATCCTCCCTATGGTTTGTACTATTTTGCCATCTAGCTACATAACTCCTTTTGTAAGGGGTTCATATTTTATTTTCAAAGCATCAGCTATTTACTTGGGCATCACTATTGTACTAGCTCCTGAATCTATCAATGCATTATGCAAGAGTTTCTTTCCAACTATCAAAGTCAAATAGAAAGGCTTTGGATTGGATTTACTTACTTGTGCTACATCATTCACAAAGGTTGTTGTCTAATGAGGAACTATATCTTTGAGATTTTCCTTTCCAGTAGGTCCTTCTTTGGTAACAGTACCTTTGGGCACTGTTTGGCCTTGTAGAGCTTCTTGTAGCCGTGTCTTCTATTTAGGAATAGCTAATGTATCCTATATTGATACTTGGGCTGGAGTCTTCTTTAATTGGTCCACTACATTTATCAGTCCCAATGACTAATTTTTTTGGATGTAAGGATATCTCATTATTTCTTGAGTTTGGGCAGGAATCCCTTGATCTTGCACTAGTTGAGGCACTTCTTGTCTAACAAAAGCATATCTTTTCCCTTGAGATGGAGGATTATTCATGACTTGACCATTTATAATTGTGGGTTGTTCCACCATTCTCCTCTTTGATTTGGTGTAATAATCTAATTACACCATTGGTCTTTGGGAGGTAGATGCTTCGTTCAAGAAAACTGATTCTTCATCCTCAATCCACAAGAACAATGCATGTTTCAGGGCTATTTATTCCTCTTGTTGTAGGGACATTCCTTACATCTGGGCCACTAAGACTAAATTCTACATACCAAGAGATTGATAGGCTTGATTTTCACTGGTACTGGCAAATTGACCATCCATTCTTCTTTGTTCTGCCACCCTTCGTTGTAGATTACCCCTAGGACAATCTCTAGGTGTATGAGCATTATTGCAAGGGAAATGCCAGACATTAGTATCCTCCACATAATTATTTTGCCCTAGAACCATCTCCTTATTTGAGTTGAGAGGAATGGTCTGTGAGGGTGTGGGAACTACAACTAATTGATTCACTGGCTGATGGTTAGTTTGTTTTGGGGGGCCCTGATATTGGTTTGGTTGGGACAAAAACCTATTTCCTTGATAGCCTTGATATGGAGGCTTAGGGTAAGGATTATGCTATCTCTTTATATTGATCAGCTCATTGGAAAATGTCCTTAGGATATTATTGATATCATCTATCTCAAATGACTGAGCAAAATCAGGTTCTTTCACAGATAGTTGAGGGTAAGTGTACATAGACACAGGTGGGCTTACAGATTTAGGAACTTCCTAAGGTAATGGCAAGTAAATTTCTAGGAACATAGGCATGGGAGGCCTTGAAGGTAACTTTCTAGCATCTATTAAATGATTCTCAGCTCTGACTGCATATTCATAAGCCTCTGGCAAAGTGTGTCCTCTAAGAGACTGTATCATAACAAATATATCTGAATTCAAAGCCTTGAGATAGAAAACTATGGCCATACCTGGTAATGGTCTAGCTATAGCAGGTATTCTATCCCAAGTCTTTTGAAATCTGGTATTGAAGTCAGTCATGTCTTCCTATGGTCCCCTTTGAATGGTGATTAACTGCTGTAACAAGGAAGACTTATCACCTTTCTCTGCAAATCTTTCAAAGAACAAATCTTTGAGTTGATCCCATGTAGATATGGTATTTGGGGTCAAAGACCAATACCATTCTAAAGCCTTCCCTTTGAAAGAAGCTGTTAATAATCTTATGGCCACATTTTGCTATGTGACAACATGTATAACATAGACATCTAATACATCTTGAAGATGTTTCACAGGTGTTTTAGAGTCTTGCCCACTAAATTTGGGTAGATCTTTTACGGCATTTACTGGGATAGGATCCTAAATGGCTGGTGGTGTTGGGAGGATTAAGGGACTACCAGTGTTCTAGCTTGCATAATTTCTTGGGGGTATGGGGGCTCCCATATTTAGTATTGGTACAAACTGGTTAGCTCTTCTCCTTGGACTTGTTACCAATGGTGGCAAAATAATACCTGGATTTGTAGTAGATTGTGATTTGGTGACTGATCCACAACTCTGACTCCTTATAGCTCTTTGGTTCATACGGTCTTGAAAGAAACTTTAGGATTGGTCCCATTGGGCGTGCCAAAAACTGTTGATGTTTAAAATTGTGCTTGATTCTAATCAACAACAATGGGAAGTTTCAAGATGTGGGATTTGCATCTTGAAACAACCTCTAGATTTTAGAGAAGCTGGTCTCTTCTTTATATCAAGTGTTTGGGGGAAAGGGGATAGGAATTTTAAATAGAAATGCAAATGTAAAGAAAGAAAATCTAACTATGGCAATGCGCCTAAATGTAATTATGATCCTTAATCCTAAGCACAATGAAACTATATGTAAGATTCAATTACATTAAAGAGAAGATGAGGCATGATTAATGTAATAGATAGAAACAATAGAAATAGAGGCTCATAGTTTTAGACTACCTTCACAATGATACAAGAAAGACCAACAAAGGCACATAACTCTCTTCTCATTAAATTTCAGCCATATAAAAGGCACAAAAACATGCACAATTACATAAACTTTACAATTTAAGAAAATATAAAAAAGGCAAATGATATTCCTAATCAGTGCTCTAGAAAGTCTAAAAACTCTTGATAATAGTTTTTCAAAAAATTCTCTCTCTTTTCTGATCCTACTCTTCCTCTAGTGATCCTTGCACTCCTCTTTATAGCCTCAGATGTCTCATTCTATCACCACCTTTCCCGTGTAATTCTACTCTACCCTTAACTCATAGGGGACAAATAGACAACACTTTCAATGTTTTTTGGCCCCAAAAATCTACCTGATGAATTGCTCCATCTACTAGAATTAACTCCAGCTGAGTTTCCCTCTAGATTGATTGCGCATTCCCAAATTTATAGCCCAAACTAAACTTTAACTGAGCTAGAAGTGTCTATATAAGACCATCTATTCTATTGAAATGGAAGAGGACACTTAGTCAATTCCCTAAAAATATTCTTATTTCTTAGGAGATACTGCAGGATGACACTTGGCACTTTCTACCTGATTTATCAAAGACACGCGACACTTTCCACTTTCCCAATATCCTGCTTAAGAACGCTCCACCTTTGACACCTATCACAATCCACTTCTTTGATACTTAGTAATTTCAAAAAAATAAGACTCACTACATTCCTTACTTGAGCAACCTTTAAAAGGGAAAGGATGTACGTGTCAATCTCTGCTTGTTCTTTAGCTATGCTTGTAGAAATATTTGGGATGCATGTTAGGCTCCTATAGATGGTGACACTTGTTGGCTTCTACAAACCTTTGAAATAAAACCTGAGACCCACCACGATCTTTATTCAGTAATGAAACTTGAAGATGATCACTCAGATGTTGACATGTGGAGGCTTCTACATCTTTTGGGAAGATACTTGGCGTCTTCCATTGCTTTTGCTAAGGGTATGTGGCAGCTTCTGCTTCTCCTAGGAATGGAGTAGAAAGGGGCTCAAAGAATGACACTTGGTGGCCTCCACTTATCTTTGACACTTAAACAAAAATGAAACAATGCCTTACTGCCTTCCGAAAGGGTGTTTGATCCCTTTGGTTTTTGGGACACTCCTTTGAACCACTCATTGAACCAAAATTGGTTCAAAGGTTCAACGGTTCAACAGTTCAACATTACATGCTGTTTACACATAACCTGAGGCCTTGAACTACCCTATTAAACCAAGGCATTAAACCGACTATCTCTCAGATGCTGACATGTGGTGCATTCTACATTCTTCTAGAAAAGCAATTCAGAGCCTTTCGTGATTACCACTTGGCACTTTTTGCCTGATCTTGATACTTAGCTTGCTGAAACCTTTTGCCAAAAAAGATGAAATGTGGGTGTAGAAAAGGAATGTAGATGCCAACACGTGGTGCATTCCATTGAGTTGTTATTGGATACATGGCATGTTCCATGGCCCTCTTGAAAGTTATGAAAGGTGCCTCGGATGATGCCACTTGGCCGGTTCTGTATCTTGGAAAGCGACACTTGGCAGCTTCCGCTCAAATTCAACACTTGAGAAAAAATGAAACAAAAGAATCAAAAAGGGAAAAAGAACCCATGTTCAGAAAATGCCATGTGGCAGCTTCCACTACTCTTCGACACTTAGATAGAGAATGAATCAAATGAATCACGCCCACGCTCTATTCCAAAATTTTGCTGACACGACCAAGGTATGTGAGAACAAAATCTGTAGTGTGCAACTGAAAATCGCGATGCAACGTAGAGTAAAATTTTTACTCTACAATTATGATGTATTATTTCTTATGACTATGAGCTTATTGATGTGATTATGGGTTATGGACGTTGTTTATGGTTATGGTTACTTATTTGATGTTTTTGTGGTGATCATGTTGTTTATGATATGATCATGATTTTATGATTTGAATTTATATTATTAGTAGATACATTCTTGATTAGATGTTAGAAATGTGGGTATTTTAAATTATTGAATCCTATGTGTCCTTGTCTAGATAGACATGTGATGGATAACATATGTGATGACTCATTGATTTGATAAAACAAATGATTGAAAAGGTTATAGATGTGAAAAATGGTTATAATTAGTTGATGTGATTGATTATAATGGTGAAAGGATGTGTGATGTATGAGATGGTTAATTAATTAAAATATTTTTATGATTAAAAATACTTAAACAAATAAGGTAAGAAAGCAATCACAAAATAAAACACATATTTGTTATCTAAATGTTTTTAATGAATTTTATTTAATTAGATGAATGTCAATTAATCTTAAAATACATAGAGTAAGTTTTGGATAACCAAACTAGATGTGAGAAAATAAAATAAATATAAAAAAATCAAAAGGCAATCATATTAATGAATGCATCAACAAATAGTTTAAATAAAACAAGGAGACATGATGATTCTTCTTTGGCAAGGACCAAAACAAACTGAAGTTAGATCGGCTTATGAACATAATCCCTTTAGAAGATTTACATGAACATTCCTTGGTTGGTTAAAAAATTTATTGGTCACACAATGTCAAGTAAGCTCAAAATCCATTATTTTATAGAGGGTATATGTGATCTAGGAATTTGACTCAAGAGAGGATGATTAGTATGGTGTTAGTTCCAAAATGAAAACAAAATGAAATAAACACAATAATAGCATAACATCTCTAGGACTAGACACTAGGGAGACCTTAGTTAACAAAAGAAAATGACAAACTCAACTAAAAATCAAGGAATGAAAACACATGAATTCCTTCACCTTCCTTGGATGCTCCAAATACCTTTGTAGTAGTGGCTTGCTCAGCTTGTGCTCATGAAGTCTTCATCAAAGGAGGATTGTCTATCTCCTCTTCTCCTTGGCACCTTTGGCTTGTGTCTTGGATTGGCTTGACATAAATTTGATATGGTAAAACTAGTTGCAATGGCTTCTTGAAGATATTTGTGCATTATAACTTTGCACCAAAATAACTTAGAAATGATGTTGTGAGGCCTCCTATTTATATATTTTTGGATTTGATTAGAGTCAACCTAAACCATCCATCTCAAGATTGAGATGTGTGGTTGAGGATTAATTCAATTTTTGGAATTAATTTTGTAATTATCCTCATCATGGAATTAAAAAAAATTGTAATTGAGAGGCATGGAGGGCATTGATGAGGCATGGGAGGCATGAATCTTGATATTTATGGCATTTATGGCCTAGGGATATCTTCCCAAGAAATGAGGTCACTTGATGCAAATATTCAATATTAATTTATAAATACAAGTATTTAACAAGTTTCCATGGAATTATTAATTATGCCTTGATTTGGGCTAATTATATCTTAAACATGATTAAGCACTTTGTGCACAAATTGATCAGAATGTCTTGTTATTGGTCCAAAATTCAACTGGATTGGAATTGGAAGGTGATGTTATATGAATTGGAACCATATTCCCATTTAGGATGTTACCAAAAACAACTAACAAATACATGCATATTGTATAGAAGATTTGATAGGAAAGAGCAATCTAGAGCACCCATGTACAAATTTAGCATTTTGACTTAAAATGAACTGATTAATGTTAGTTAGCCCATAAATTATATTACCCCATTTAGGGATACCCTCACCAAAATCGGCACTTGAATATGTCAATTTCACATCATTTATCATGTTTTAGTGTTTTTAGGCCAAATTATGCATTTTGGGCAGAAATTGGCCAAAAAGCATGATTGGAGGTTATCAATAGCTAGATTTAAGTGTCTACAGTTTGCCCCTATTTGAGAAGGCATTGCAAGCTATAATAATGGTAACATATTCTCAAAAAATGAAAATGTCATATATGCCTATAACTACAATGATGATAAACTAACTATATGATGGCCCCTCAAGGGAATGGTTGGCACAAGTAGGTCAGTAAATGATCCCTTAAAAATAAAGAAGCAAAATGAGGGGACCAAAGAAAACAAAATGATGGGGTGAAAACATAATGATACTAAAAAATTAGTCAAAATCATTGAGATTGTAAGTGGGATGGTGTACAATGGTTTGCCCAAAGGTGGTTATAAGCATTGTATTCTGATAGTGGCAACATGGTATGATAACACAATAATTTGCCCAAAGGTGGTTATAATAATTAAGAAGATGGAGCTGCCCCAGTTAGGATAGAAAAACAAGAGAATAACATGCCCCTATATGGGTAGAAAAATTAAAGTGGTGACAACATAATTATTAGTTATAATCATTGAGAAATGCAGGTGGGATGGTGTGCAATGATTTTCTCATAAGCAGTTATAATCATTAGACCCTGATTATGGAAAATATGATAAAATTGTTCAAGGATGATGATAACTTAAAATAGAGGGTAATGATGAATTGGAATAACCTACTAGTAGGGAGATTCTCATCTAAACTAATAAAGGTTAAATTTTTTTTGTGGTTAATTACTCTATTTAGAATATGATTGGGAGTGAATCAAGATGTCAATGCCAAGGATATGCCACCATTATTGAATAGACTTTTTGAAGATAAGGTTTGTTGTATCACATGTTGGTAGGCATCATGATATAACATCATGAGGACTTGGTTGAAATATGCATGAGGACTGACTCCCATAATCCAATACTCAATAGAAAATAATGCACCAATGATAGAAACCATGATGACAATGTAAACATATGAATAGGGAAGGATTCAAGTGTAAGTGTAGACAAGGAATCACCCAATGAACACACATAAATTGAATCAAGGCAACAATGATGAAAGCAAACAAATAGATAAACAAATAAATAAAATAAGTAGAAATAAACAAACAATGCAACACAATAAAAACCCTATAAACATTGCCCCTAGAAAAGAGGTGACAACTTAACAAATGAACAAAAGGGGGGAATAGAAGAAAAAGAAGGGGGTGATTGAGCTATCTACATATGCACTAGGTAAGTGGACACTACCTACATAGTTCCATGGATGTAATATCCCATAAAAAACTTTAGGCCAAATGTAGTTCTCCTAGGGAATGGGAAGAATGTGATAACTGATGAAAACAAATAGAATGGATGTGAGAGAACAAGAGGAATGGTCTTTCAAAATAACAAGTCTGTGAGAGAAAAATTCCAAAAAAAGATGGGGAAACTAAAAGACAAGGATTTTCTTGTAACTTAGAAAGGGTTCTTAGAATCCTTACGGCAAAGAAGTGGTCAATGTTTTTGTTCTTTTCTAACAATTTTTAAAATGTTTTTGGAAGTTTTTTGAAGTATCTCAACTCGATCAAGAATGATGAGACACTAAATGGTTCAAGCTCACAAAATGGTGAGAGCATTTAAACTAAGGTTGATCATAAAATAATAAGAGCATTCACACTTAAGTTGCTCACAAAATGGCAAGATCATTCACACTTAGGTTTCTCATCAAATGGTGAGAGTGTGGCTTAGGCTTCTCTCAAAATGGTGAGAGTATGGCTTAAGTAGCTTTCAAAATGGTGAGAGCGTGGGGAAAATGGTGACTAAGCTAAACTCAACAAGTATTGAGCACTACCTACATAGTCCCAAAGTAGGACCTCAAGTCACTATAGTTCCACCCTTATAGCAGAGGAATTTGACTAGCATAGTAGGCAATTCAAATAAAATAGGCACAATTGGTAAAAAGGCATAGGATGACATAAGAAGTTGTAAGTTGGTACATCAAGGCTTAATGTTTCCCTTAGTTTTCCCATAGACGGTTATAACTAGGACATAATAGCATAGATCAAAGGTACTAATTTTCTCAAAGGTAGTTATAATTAGTGGCAAGACTAAGGGTAAGAAAGAATAACAAATGAAGGATGCAACTACCAAAACTTATATCACACTGTCTCAAAATATGATCTCTATTTAAAGTACTTGAACCAACTAATGAAACTGATTAGATACCTTGATGTTGAAAATGCATAATGAATGTCAAAAACTAAGGTCAAATGGGCTAGGATTTAGAACACACTGAACTGATAGGTTGAAAGTGAAAAGTAGACATGGCAAAGAGGATGGATATGGATGATATTTTTTAAAAATAATAATAGTGATAAAATGGCATAACTAAAATGGTCCTTACAAACAATACACCTTAGTGCTCAAGAATAGTACCACTTGAGATGAATAATATTCATCAGCTCTAGAAGTTCATCTCCATCTAGTGTGGCAAGCATGTATGCTCCTTATCCATAATCTACAGTAATGATGAAAGGCCCTATCCAATTTGGTTTGAACTTCCATTTATGTTTCTTCTTAGTCATGGTATTCTTTTATTTTCTTTGAGAACAAGATCACCATGTTTGAATGTTCTATTCTTAACGCACTGATTATAGTGGCTTTTATGTCGGTTTTGATATGCTTGAATATTTTTTAGTGTGGCTATGTATTTATCATCAAGTAGGTCTAGTTATTATAGGTGAGCTACTCAGTAGTCATGATCATCTAGAACATGCTTAAAAGAGATGCATAGTGAAGGAAATTTGACCTTAATGGGAAGAATGGATTAAGTACCATAAACAAGTGAGTATGGAGTGGCTCTTATGGGGGTAAGATTATTGGTATGATATGTCCAAAGTGTAGGGAATATTTGGAGGTGTTAATCATGATCAACATCATTGACAATCTTTTTGAGAATGTTGACAATGGTTTTATTGGATGCCTCAGCTTGGCCATTACCTTGAGGGAAATATGTTGTAGAAAAATGTTGTGTGATGTCATATTTAGTACATAGCTAGTATACATATTTGTTCTTAAATGATCCTCTATTATTAGATATAAATTCATAGGGAATACCATTGTAGTAGATGCGATGGTTGAAGATGAATTTAGAAATTTGCTTTCTAGTCACGTAAGTGAGGGGTATAGCTTTAACCCACTTAGTGAAATATTCAGTGGTGGTAAGGATATGTTTATGGCCATCATATGAAGTTGGGTTAATCTTCCCAATGAGGTCAAATCCCCATGCATAAAATGGCCATGGTGTCAACATCAATTTCAAAGTTTTTTTAGGGAATAAATTAGATTAGCATGCCATTAAAATTTGTCACACTTTTTTATATATGCAGTGGCATCTAAGTTGATTGTGGGCCAATAATAAATATTATGCAAGAGATTTTTGGATAGGACTACCCTACTAGAATGGGCTCCACATTCTTCTTCATGAACTTCTCTTAACGCTAATGTAGACTCTACTAAAGTTAAAAAATGAAGTAAAGTTCCATCAAAACTACAATGGTAAAGGGTGGATCCAAGTAGAGTATAAAAAGTATAATGATGAATGAAGGATTTGGTTTATTTTTGAGATAGGTTAGGTGGTTTAACTTGGTTATGAAGATAGTTGTAAAGGATTGAGTACCAGATAGAATTAGGACCAACAATATCACAAATCATGGCAATAGTTGAAGGTTCATGACAAATTATTGATGAGGAATTGATAATCTCTATCTTTATCTATTTTTTGAATTAGAGAGCCAATAGTATCCATGGCATTTTTAGTTCTATTATTAGCCCTTGGTATGTGCTCAAACTGAATGTTTTACAATTTGTTGCTTAAGAGTGTTGACCATGGCTTTATATGGAACCATCTTGTCATCTTTAGTTTGGAAATGATTTGTAACATAATTGATGATTAACTAAGAATCACCATAAACTTAGAGATGAGATATATTTCAATGCACTACTTGTCGATGTCCTGAAACAAGTGCTTCATACTCAACCATGTTGTTTATATAAAGGAAGTTGATTCTAAATGATTTTAGGATTAGATCCCCCTATGATATAATAAACAATGAGCCTACCCTTGATCCACGTGTAGTAAATGAACCATCAAAATATAGTTTCCAAGGTTGCTCCTCAAGGGGTGTGTTAATTATGTTCATGATAGATTCATTAGGAAATTGAAACATGAGTGGCTATGTGTTTGTGAGAGGTGCTTTAGCTAGTTGATCCATAATAATGTATCCTTTGATTACCTTCTAATTGACATAATCTACATCAAACTCACTAAGAAGAATGCTATATTTAGCCATTCTACCTTACAAATATATTTTATATAGTATATACTTAATTGGATCTACTTTTGAAATAACCATCATTTTCTTATTCAACATGTAATAATGCAGTTTTTGAGTTGTAAAGACCATGGCCAGACAAGATTTTTCAATAGGTGCATAGTTATATTCATATGTAACCAAGGTATGGCTTAAGTATTCTACAACATGATCCTTTCCATTATCATCATGTTGAGCTAAGATTTCCCCCAAGGCATGATTAGTAGATGATAAGTATAACAAGAATGACTTTCTTGGCATAGGAGGTAATAAAATAGGTGGATTAACAAGATAGTCTTTGATTTGTTAAAAAGTTATTTGGTAGTGATCATCCCAGTGAAATGTAACTCCTTTCTTTAAAAGGTGTGTAAATGGATGGCACTTGTCTGATAACTAAGAGATGAAGTGTTGGATTGAATAGATCTTACCTTGTAAACTACAAAGTTTCTTTAAATTTGTTGGTGGTAGCATCTCAATTATAGAATGGACTTTATTTGGATCAACTTAAATACCTCTATGAGACACAATGAAGCCAAGTAATTTGCCTAAAGTTATACTGAAAACACATTTCTTTGGATTGAGTCTAACTTTGTACTCTCATAATCTTTCAAATATTTTACATAGCACTACTAGATGGTCATCCCTGGTTTTGGATTTTCCTAATATGTCATCAACATAGTCTTCAACAATGTCATGCATAATATCATGGAATATGATAGCCATGGCCCTTTGATATGTAGCTCCCACATTCTTAAGGCATAATGGCATCACCTGATAACAAAATGTTCCCCATGGAGTGGTGAACAGTATTTTATATTGATCTTCTGGTGCTATTATGATCTGATTGTATCCTAAAAATCCATCCATGAGTGAAATAATTTCATAACCTATCATGGATTCGATGATCATGTCTATATTAGGCAAGGTAAAATCATCTTTAGGATAAGCTTTGTTGATGTCTCAAAAATTAGTACAAATTTTGATTCCTTAAGGCTTTTTGCTAATAGGTACCACATTAGAGATCCATTTTGAGTAATCAATGGATTAGATACATCCTGCTTCTAAGAGTTTTTACAACTCTTTCTTTACCAATATAGAAATGTGAGGATGCATCTTATGTAGCTTTTGTTTTACTAGTTTGGAATCAGGATTAACCACAAGGTAGTGCAAAACCAAGGCAGGGTCTAAACCTGGCATGTCAAAATAAGCCCATGTAAAGATATCTAAAAATTCTTTCAATAGAGATGTAAATATGTCATGTTCCTCCTCAGTGAGGGATGCACCTAGTTTTATCCATTTTAGGTCTGATGAAGTCTTGATTTTTACCTCTATTGTATCTTCAACTAGAAGAGTCAAACCATCTTCTAAGATAGTAGGCAATGACTTGAACTGTTGGATTATGTTAGGGTCCTCTATTAGGACTTGCTCTTCAACTTATCCTAGCCATGATGAATATAAATCCCCTAATGGGAGATCTATCCATGTGACAAAAATAGTCAAAACTTCTTATATAATTTGATCAAATACTTGTTATTTCTCAAATTTGAACTTGGATCCATAGACAAGTTCATCATTGGTGATCTCCTAGTCTAAATTTGAATAAGAATGAACACCCCCATCTGATGGTGCCTAAAATAGATTTTCACCACTAGACTAGCCTTTATATTTAATTTTTCCCTAGTTAAAAAACACCTCAAAGAGGTTTTCACTTTGGGACCTCAATGTTTTACCTATTTATTTTTGGCTAAGGGTGTTCACTCACTCTCTAAAATAGGTTGTAGGATCTAATGTGATTGAGAATATTTTTTGAGGTAGATGGGTTAAATTATAATATTGGAAAAGTGTTGAGACCATCACAGAGGAAAGGTACATCATCTATAAAGATACAAACATAGGCTAGACTAGTGGAGAGGCTAGTAGTGATTAATGAATCTTAAGAAATAAGAAGAAAAATTCAACATGAACAAGTTATGCTTGGGAAGGAAAGGGAAGGTTACATAACCAAAAGAAATTTTATCATATTTAGATGATACAACTAAAATAATAAACCCTAGGTATATGTGTGAGAAAGGAATACAAAAAAATATTTTTGGAACATTGATAAAAAGTGTTGTGCAATATCCAAGTCATATTTAAGGATAAGCTCAACTAGAGATCCTTGTCAAAAGAGAGATTAGAATATGGTTTCTAGTTGAATAAACAATGGGATGACCTACTTGAGGAAGAATTTAGTACCTATAAAACATGATTTTTTTACTTCTAACATGAGCCCACAAGCTCCTATGTAAAAAAGTCCACGTGTCTAGGATACTCCATGCCAAAACATGGTTGTAAGTGTTCAAATCCCACAAGGATAAGGGTATGATACAAAAGGATATATTTGTACAAATACATATAAAGGTGAATATGTGGAAGATACACCATACATATGGGTAGAAGTTTTTTTAAAAAAATATGAGGATCTATGACCAATCCAAAATATGAGGCTTAACAAGATAATATAGAGGAATACTCTAATGGAGTTATAGGGAGAACATGCTAGGTGAGATACAATTGAATAAGATAATGTATGTCAAGAATAATAACAATCAGATGATGTGTTATAAGTAGGAGGAACATATGTTATTATATAAAAAGGTTAGATTATGTGCGCACGCGTGCGCGCGCACGCGCGCACGCACACACACACACACACATGCACACACGCACACATACATGTACGTGCATGCACACACACACGCACACGCACATGCACACACACACACACACACACACACACACACACACACACACACACACACACACACACACACACACACACACACACACACACACACACACACACACACACACACACACACACACACACATGTATATATAATCTTGTGGGATGTCTCTAGGAATGATTAGATAAAATAATGTGATGAATAATGTGTGTGATATCCTGAAGAATATATTCAAAAGTCATATATAGGAATCAAAATTTTAAGACCCATTTAATTTTGTTTCTCCTATGATTTTAACCTAATATTCCACAAACCTTGTAAGAAGAATAAAATAAAAGGGTTCATTGGCTCAAGAAACCTTGTGAGTAGTTTTATCTATATATCTTACATTACTAAAATCAAATCCAATGTAGTTATAGTGAAGTGTAAATGGAATCCTAACCCAAATGAGGATAAGGGATTCATCTCATCTCTTAGATAATAAAATATAACTACATGCTTCCTATTAAACCTTTTTTTTATACAAGACTTTGGCACTGTATGCAGGAGGGTATAATTAAATCAATGTTAACACTCATTTATATGATGGCAAATAGGCATCATATACCTATCTTATAAGAGTCTTCAATGAGAAGTACAAACAATGAAATGATTGTGTGTGTGTGTGTGTGTGTGTGTGTGTGTGTGTGTGTGTGTGTGTGTGTGTGTGTGTGTGTGTGTGTGTGTGTATCCTCCTCAAGGGAACATTTACACATGGATCAACTCTAAGATATAGTAAGAGGTGAAAATCAAGGTATAAGGGACCCACAAGCTAAGGACAGAGTGGTATGGGGTAAATAGGACTTAGGAAAATATCCTTAAATAATGTTTCAAACATTATGAAGGAATCCATGGTTGTATGAAGGAAAATGAATATTCAATTTATCATTTCTCAAACTTTCTAAGTTCAATGTAAATATTATCATTAACTAAATATGAAAAATAATTTAATATATGAAGAAGATCTAAGTCTGGGTATGACCATATGAGGCCCAACACAAGGACAAAGTGTGTCATTAATAGCCAAATGTGTGAAAATGGAACAAGTGTGATAAAACATGATAAATACCTAATGAAAATGTTATTGTATTAATATGAAGTGTCTATAATTATGTGTTTATCTATTATTAGTTCATATTTGGCTCTTTTTGTGTATTGTTTCTTATGATCTAGCCCTATTTTGTCTTGTTTTCCTTGTTCCCCTTTATCTCTACTATTTCTCTTTTATTCATACCTTTTTTTTGGGCATGCATCCCTAAACCATAGATTATATAGTTCTAAGTCACTAATATCATACTATGTATGGTTTTGGCATGGGACTTTGTGACCCTTTTTTGGGTCCCTTGTGCATTGTGCTCCCCATTTTCCATATTTTCCCTCCAATTATGTGTTGAATCATGCATTAATTCAATCCTAATTTTAATTCAAGAATAACATTAATATATAACTACATTATTACATATAGTCCAATGAATGAGACATGCAATGGATAAGTGATAAGTAATTTTATAAAGTAAGACTAAAGAATTTATTGAAGATATATAATAGAGTAGATTTGGAACATATTTGAATCATTTTATTTTTGTGTGCCACTTACTCATGCTAGAACAAAAATTCATAGAGGAAAGTCATAAAGACTAGAAAACATAGGTAGGAACATGACCAAATGGATTTCTCCTTGCCCTAGATGGGATAAATTTAACTTTGATGGTTCTTAAAAAGGAAATCCTGGGAAAGCAGGTGGTTGAAGTGTTATAAGGGATAATAATGGTAGAGTAATTGTGGTCTTTGCCAGGAATTTTGTTTTTCAAACTAATCACAACACTGACTCTTTGATAACTTTATGGGGTATCAGACTTGATAAATAAGTTTGTTTGATTAACATTTCTATAGAAGGGGACTCCTTGAATATAATTAATTTTATTCTTAAAAATTAATTTCCAAGTTGGACTATTAACAAAATTCTTCATGAGACTTTTGATATCATTAAAAAAAATAGAAAATTATGAATAAACATACTTTCAGGGAAGGTAATAGAGTTGATGATTGGTTTGCCAATAGAGGAGTTTGCCAATAGAGGAGTCAAAATTTGAGATCTCACCAATTGGCATAATTTTTTTGATCTACCCAAAGAAATGATTCAAATTATTGATGATAGGGGTAATATTAAAGTTTTGTTATATGTGAATAAAACCTCATACAAAGATTTCCTTATTAGTGTTGTACTTTGATATTATTATGTATGCTAATTATATTAATATATTATAGATTTTAGAAATCTCTTATTATTGTTTTATGGAGAGCAATAATTGTATGGTAAAGGCTATTCACATCAATGGTAAAAATAATTTAATATTTTACATGGGAAATTATGATAGAGGATGGCATCATTATTTCAAGGATCATGTTGTTTTGAGTGGTGCCAAGGTTCACACAAAAAAAATTTAAGGTGATTATTATTTCCATTTATCAATTGATTCAAATGTTAATTGTTGATTTCAGCTTTAAGCGTGGAAAGACAATTTGTAACTACATCAAGTTTCAATTAGGAAAAAATAAAATAGGAGGGAAATATGCCAAACTAAGAATTTTATTATGGGTCATGTTAAGAAGAACAAGGAATTTTGGCCTATTTTTGAGGATGACGGTATGTTAAATTATATCTAAAGGATTTTTGGGATTGATACTCATCTTTCTATTAGCTTTGGCAAAGGATGGAATGCAAGAATTTTAACTAGAAGGGAGATTACTATAATTATTTTTAAAGAGATGATCTCTTAGGTAACAAGAATGAATACTCATGGGAAGAAGTATTGTAGGAAAATAGGAGAAGACTAAATAAATGGAGAAATTTATCAAGCTTGGTGAGGAATTGATTCCTTACCAAGATTATTTTCTTTAAGATTATCTACCTAAACCTTACCATGAAGTGTCTAGTAAAATCATGAAGTAAACTATTATTGAATGAAGGTATGGATATATTTTTCCTATAATTTTGCCTTATTAAATCATTTTAGGCATAAATTTCGTATTAGTTTACCTTTTTAATTGTTGGTGTCACTTGAGCACTTCATTACTGAGATGTAGTTGAGGAAAGCTCGCTCACCTCATCATCAATTATTGATTTATTTGTTGTATATCCATGTTAAGTCCCTTAGAGGTGGGCCATACATAGCTATAAAACTAGTTGATCCTTTTGGGAAAGGAAAAACCATTACTTAATGGAAGGGGAAGAGACCTACACAAAAATCCATCACCATTAAAATTATTGTAAAGTCCCATATTTATACCCCTTCTAAATCCCCAACCAAGAATTGTGTGCCTTTATTGTGTTTAATTCTAAAGAGGTGGAATTGGAGAAGGAAACTAATTATTAAGATGAGGAGAATTAGATGTTTGATAACAGTTAGGATGAGGTGCATAAACTAGTTAATGATTTGAAGGTTGAGTTACAAAAAGATGTGTTATGTGAAGAATCAAAAGGGAATTGTAAGATGAAAGAAAGGGAGGAGGATGGGATAAATGATAGTATTTAGGGAAGACTCAAAACCATGGAAATATAAATTGATCTCCATAATACTTTATTTTTTAGATTATTAAAAATAATAATATGATAATTTATGTTGGTGGTGGGTATGTGCAAAGAGTTGGGGGACAATTTCATGGACATATCCAATAACGTGTATGCATTATTCACATAATGTATATGCATTATGTGAATAATACACACTCATTATTAGAAGAATGGCTTGATAATTACTGAGCCATAATATGTATGCATTATATATTAATGTGCAGATGCTATATAGTAATGCATACACATTATAATAATATGTATGTGTTATGTTAACTTGTACATGTTATCATAACATGTACACATTACTTGTGTTTTTCTTAAACCCACGGCCAAGGAACTCCCCAATTTGCATTTTTTCAAGTGATAAGTATCATTCCATGAATGTGTTCCTCCTCATCCAAGCCTCAATACTCACCAAAATTTTGTCAAAAATCTCAACACATCTGAACTTCATGATGTCACCATGTAGATGATGTAAGTGATAAAAAACTACACCTATTAACCTTGTATTTTAGTAATTTTCTATTTTTTACAATGTTTAATTTGTAAATTGTTTGTTTTAAATAGATGAATTCACTACAAGAGACTATAAACATCCTCATAACCCTCTATTTGACCTTTTTATTCTTATGGATAACCCTCCACCTGACCCTCTTAATCATATGGCTAACCCTCTACCTGTTCCTCTAACTAACCCTCCACCTAACCCTCATATTCTTCCACCTAACCCTCTTACAATTCCATAAGATCCCTAGGTAGCTAGGATTATCTAGCTGCACACATTATGGAAAAAATTAATTAAGCAAATAATCAAGAACATGAGGGATCCCACATCAACCAACACCCATTGTACCTATCTAGCCAATAACCTAGAGTCATTATTGGGTTAAGTTGACTTGATAACGAGTCAAATTGATAGATGGGCATCTTATAGAGATATTTTTAGGGCTTATTATGATGATAAACTATCAACACATGAAGTAAAAAATAAACAAATATCAAAAGCTGACATTTATACATTATTCATTGACATAGCCACCAATGCACCATTTCCAGTAACTTTTAAATCTTTCTCAATCCATAAGTGACAACACAATTTGATCAAAGCCAATTTTTGGGATTGATGGTGGAGGGGTTTGATTATCCACCATGTAAAAACCATGAGTTCCCATTGTATTTTTTTGAGGAAACTCTATTTAGTTTATCCTCAATGAGATTATAAATTATTTTGATTATAATGTGTTTTAGGGCTAATACAAATGCTCTACCCAGGATCAACTAAATGTAAATCATGTACCTAATCAACCTGTAAGGATCCCTACCCAAAATCCACTTCATCTTGAGATCCACTCTAAGGTGAATAAGGTCATGGAGATCAACATTCTACATGCACTTAGTGCACATATTAATACACTCATTCAACATATAAGTAGGCTTTTAGTGACTAATGATAGATATATGCCACCAATTGTGTGTACCCAACCCCATCCTTCTAGATTTTGTGGAGCTATATGTACTATACCTTCTTATGATGAATGTGTTGGTGGTTTAGAGGGGTTGGATGATATACTCTCGAGTGAGTAATTTTTGGAATGCACATTTGGTGTGCAATCATCAACCACTACATGAATGAAGGAATATTTTATATAAATGTCATGTCAAATTTAACCTATATTTACAAATTATATATATATATATAAATTAATTTACATATAAAATGAATAATATATATGTAATTTTCTATGTTTTATGAGGAGATGATGCCTTCATCATCATAGTCCACATTTTCAAGATTTTAACTTATGCAACCATTATTTACATATATGGATCTAGTTGTTGGCCCATCCACTACTACAACTGTCTTTCTTAGAATGACACCTTTTACTTATATAGAGATAAAATTTTGAGTACATATTACCCTCTTGGTTTAATAAAGGAGAAAAATTTCCATATATCTTTAATACTTTATAGAAAACTAAGTAAGACCTTATTTGTTTAGTTGATGTCTTAAGCAGACACTTATCCATCATTGTGAGTAGAGACAGACATGGGAATTAATGCAACAATGTCATCTACATAGACCCTCATAGAGGTATATATTAATTTATAATTTTGAATTGTCAAATATATATTTTTAATAATTTTACTACATACTCGAGAAATATAACCTATGTGAATGTATTCTGTGTTCAGGATTGTCCAATATATATCATAGTCCAATTCATATTGTTAGTAGGG
This sequence comes from Torreya grandis, assembly GCA_037957365.1. Taxonomy (NCBI): domain Eukaryota; kingdom Viridiplantae; phylum Streptophyta; class Pinopsida; order Cupressales; family Taxaceae; genus Torreya; species Torreya grandis. The sequence continues at coordinate 466,034 of JARHVA010005796.1, forward strand.
AAACATCTCATCTTTCATCCTCATTTTAAATGCATTTTCATATAGCTTAACCTACCATTGACCCAATCGAGTGTTAAAATAAGATTGAGTAGGACCATGAAATTGAAATAAGTGCATGTTTAATTTTTTATTCTATTTTAAAATTGATTTCTTAACTTGGTTGAATATATATTTTATGTTAATTTTTCTAAAAATACTTGTATTTGAATAGGTTCAATTGCAAACAAGCTATGAGCGTAGAACTTACAGTCAGACCTTAGAGCAGTCCAAAGCATTCGAGGGTTTTTTGTCTACTAACATGACATCCTAGGGAGGGTATTATTTAAGGCAAAGAGAGGGATGTTATTTGATGATTAGCTCACATCTTTCATGATGTACTTTTTTGTATGCCTATATGGTAGTTTGTACATTTTTTGTATGCTTATATGGCAATCTATGTATTATTGACATTGTACATATGCTTATATAGAATTCACCTAACATTATATTACATTTTTATGTAAAAATAATTTATGAGAAATGAGGTTTTTTTAATTTATATTATCAACAATGAAGTGTAATGTTTGACCATTGATCCACATATGACAATTTTAGGGGATTTGATAATTTTAGATGATTGAAAGTTGTTGAATATTGCTAATCATTGATCCATATTGTTCAATATTGTTAAGTATTTTTCAGTTGTTTTCAATTGTATCATTGAAATTTTATTTTGTGTGTTTGTTAAATATGAACTTAGAAAAGAACAATGTCAAGACTATATAGACAACACTAGTCACTGTTAAGATTGTATGGCTAGTCCCTGTCAAACTGTAAGGTCAAGGTCATGACCTGTAAACTGATAAAAATATCTTCACTCATGTTCACCTATTATTTCCTCCCTGATTATGCACTTAATCTCATGTACTCATGGAATCAACAAATCCTATAAATCTCAAGTAGATAAGGTTTAGTTTGGGGATATATGTAGATAGGATTAGTTTTGACCTTTTGTATTTTTTTTTCAAACCTCATAAATATAAAAGAGAGTTTGTGCATCAATAAACAAAAAATTATCAATATAAATAGCTACAACAAAATGCTTATAAATTACTCTTAATAAAATTATTGATAATTTATTGATGATCAAATGAACATAATCTCTTATCTATTTGTAAATGAATTAAACTCAAAATTTAGTTAAATTGATGTGTATGATTGACTTTCAATTATTATGAATGAAAACAATGAATAATACAGACAAGCCCATCCAGTTTAAGAGGCGGAATAATAAATTATGCCAAGAAAACATGAATGATCATACTTTTATGAATATATTATCACAAGGATATTAATGTGCAAGGGATAGGTGGATAAAGGGAGTTTCATATGGATGTGTGAAAGGGGTTTTAAAATTTAGATGTCACCATGATACCAATAACAATGAATTTAGATCAATCACCCTTACATAGATAAATGTGCATAACATATAAAGTGAAATGGATGCCAACATGTCATTTTTGAGTGTCTAATTTTTTCTTCACTTTGAGATGCATGCTTACCTAATAATAATGTGTAATTATCACATGTTTCAAGGAAGAACATATTAAAAATTTATAAATATGGCTGCAAATATAAGGCTCTAAGTATTAAAAACTACATTTATCTTTCTTGTACAAACATGGTGAGTGGAAAATAGTAAATGTTATATGTGAAATGTATTGCTAATAAGATACCTCAATTGTTCCTAATATCTAATGGAAGTCATAAGTGTCTATCATTCTAGAGACATAAAGTAGAGTGAATTTAAAACCTTATGTATCATCAAGCAATGGGTCTCCACATCTAAAAATGAATTTGAGTCACTCAATAATGATGTCAATTGATGTTGGAGCCCTATAGACATTAGGTGACATGGCCTAAATTTCAAAACACTTAATATTATGAATCACATGCATATTTATCACCAATATGTGGCACAAATCCCTTGGGTTCATTATGTAATCAAAGAAAATATTCCTTTAAAAAATATAGTGAGTAGAAATGACACCATTTTGAGACTTGTGGTGAACCTATGTAGCTCATACATTGATATAAATTAGATCATTTATCATTGAAATATATCAAGCATATAATTAAGTAGCATGTCATGTAAAGATATAAAATTTGAGGAATATTTTAAAAAAATAGTATGTCCCATGCTACCTCAAGATATTAACATAGTAAAATAATTGAAAAATAGAATATGGAAATCAAATTAAGTATATTAGTGAGTGAGTCATAGTGAATTAATGTATATAAGTGAGGAACATGAATAAGGATTTTTTTTCTCTTGTGTTACCCTAGGATGTGCATAATAAGGAACATGGTAAAATAGAAAAAACATGGGAATAATGAATATTATCATGTGTATAACATAAAAATTATGTACCACATGGAAATATTGTAGCATGGAAAGTATTGTTAGAAATAACATCTTATTAAATTTTTTACCATAACAAACATGTATATCAATTATGTAGCATAGAAAGACTGCATCATAAATAATACATAGATAATGTTATAAATATAAAATGGATTGAGTGTGTAAATCATGCATCATAAGTAACATATTATTTATAAAATTATTAAAAAATAATTTAATAAATATAAATGAAGGGCTAAAATTAAAAATGGAAAATATTTTCCCTTGTGTTTCCCTACCATATGTATACATAACATAACAACATAAAACATGTATAAAACCTACATGATGTTTAATGGATATTGTAAGGGCTTGATATCTAAGGTAAAAAGACAATATGTCACCATACATGCTGTTGAATGGATATTGCAAAGGGTTTCTTTCTTAGAGACCAATGAGACTATTCACTAAAGTTTAGGAGGGTGGGCTGATGCAGAGCAAGTGTTGCATACTCTGCATATTCCCAACTCTAATACCTATAATAAACTATACATGCATCAAAAGTCCTCACATTTCCTTACCTTGACAACTTTCTATTTGAATTGACATCAATCTCCTGAAAGAATCTCATTGGTTAGGTTTATTTAACTCCTTAAATATGCATTTAGAACCATGAAACATCTCAATCTTCAACCATTAAACTCATTCTAGCCAATCTCAATCTCTCCTTCCAATCTTGTTCACTAGCCTTAACTAAACTTGGTTAAATCCTCTGTATCTTGATTAGGGTTTCAAATGTACAATCTACCAACTTTAATGGATTCATTTAAGTTTCTAAAAATTATCTCTATCCACCTCATACACTCTCACAATCTCAACTTCCACCTTGACATGTTCAACCCTAAACCTCTCTTGAGGTCTAATAGCCTTTTTTTATTATTTGACTTATATAGGCTGGTACTTTATGAACTTAAAAATTTGATGACATTAATTAATACCCTCCATTTTCAATCTTCTCTCTACAAATTTTCATGGGATAACTCCTCTATATTCACACTTTTCTATCCATTCCTCTCCAATTATCCCTAACTACCTTTTGATCCTTCCAACGTAGTAAGGAAAGACACATTATTTGTGTGTTCAGGTGTAGTTAGGACTTGACATAACATAACTTATACAATTACCAAAATAAATTTAAATACCCTTAATTCCTAGTACACAAGTTCATAACATCTTGACCTTTCACAACATCAAAACACTTGATAAACAATACAAGATAATTCAAATATTTGAATGGACCATTTAGGCAGTAAAATGCCTAAGTGGACCAAATTCAAATTTTTCAACACCCCAACACTTGATATTTATTACTATAGACCTAACATGACTAGATTAACTCCCTAATAACTCAAATCATGAAAAATAGACTAATATATACAAGGAGGTAATGATACTCCTACATCATAGTACCAAGGAATAAAATGAAACTTTCCCTTAATGTTATAAGTGATTTATCTTTGATGTTCTTATTCAGCACCTTTTGTCCAATGAAATATCCTCTTAGATCCCATGGTCTATTTAAGACACATATGTATTTTTTATTCTTGTTAAAACTTATGATGACTCCTTTATTCATCTCTCACTTTCTTTCTCCTTTGAGGTTGAATTCTTGTGCTTTAATCTCCCTCTTGATCATCTTCAACACCAGTTTATTCTCCTATAACCAACATAGACATGGAACATAGAAGTTAATGAAAACATTTTGTTTCTTGTCCTCTTAGAATTCACACCCTTTCACATGCTTTATTTTTATCTCTATGCTTGGTTCTGGTGCTTGTGGGGGTACTACTATAACTAAGGCTTCCTCTTCACTTTCTTTGGCCTCCATCATGTAACTCTCATATGTCGTAACTACCTTCTCTTCATTCTCCTCATTGTCACCATGTAGTGCTCTTTCTAAGGCTGCCAACACTACCTCTAATTAATTAATACTTTCATATACAAACTTGTAATAATATTGCATGGCTTACTCTTGGATTTGTACTCCTCTTTCTACACTTGTAATGATGCCCTCAAATTGATATATTTATTTGACCTTATCAACACCTAGTTGGCTACAACTTTCCTCTTGTTTACTTGGTTGCTCATTCAACCAAAGCTTATGTATCTCCATCTTGAGTTGATTACAAAGCAATTTTTTTTACCTTATTTCCTCTCTCCTTACTTCTTTTATTAAGGAAATCAAAAAATTTATTATCCTTATTTAAATAATTAATCTAACAGGCCATTGTATCTTTTTTCTCATTGTTAACCCATTCCATGAGCTTTTTATATTATCTATCATAAGATTCCTCAGGTCTATCTATTGATTTATCTCATTCATCTCTCTTTGAAAGTCTTGTTCTTATTGTTTCCTTATCAAATATCTTTCCATATGATTTCTCAGTTGGTCCTTTGTTTTAGGTAGTTTTACCATCATTCTCTTTACCATTTATATTCTCTTAAGCAAGTCTATTGTACCTTGTTCCATCCTTTATCTAAGCTCTCTCCTTAGATCAAATTATTTGATCAATCACTTTACTATCTCCTTTTCATATTATTTAACTCCTTACCTCTTCTTAAACCTCTCTTGGTTTTCAAAATACTTGACCAACATCTTTCAATCACATGAAATCTTATTTATCAACCTTTTAAGTAGCTTATACCATTATTGTAATGAACTAATCAAATTCATAAACTTAAAACAATAATAAAATTTGTAAATTATTTTGATTTCAACCTTATCCACATTATTCCCAATGACATTTATGATTTTATACCAATATTATGTATAGAAACTATTTCATACTTTGCCTATTCCCAATTCTAATACGTATAACAAACTATACATCCATCAAAAGTCCTCAAGTTTCCTTGCTTTGGCAACTTTCTATTTGAGTTGACATAAATTTCCTAAAACAATCTCATTAATTAGGCTAATTTAAATCCTTAAATATGAATTTATATCCATGAAAAATCTTAATATTCAAACCTTCAACTTTTTCTATCCACTTTCAATGTCTCCTTCTAATCTTGTTCACTAGCCTTCACTAGACTTGGCCAAATCCTCTATATCTCGATTAGGGTTTCAAATGTGCAATCTACCAACTTGTTTGGATTCATTCAAGGTTAAAAAAATTGTATATATCCACCTCATACACTATCAAAATCTCAATTACCACCTTGACATGTTCAACCCTCAACCTCTCTTGAGGTCTACTAACCTTTTTTTTACTATTTTGACTTATATGGGCTGGTACTTTCTAACCTTACAAATTTTCTAACATTAATGAATACCCTCTATCTTAAATCTTATATCTAAAAAATTTCATGGGATAAATATTCTATATTCACACTTTTATATCCACTCCTTATCTCCAATTAGCCATAAATACCTTTTGAGCCTTCCAATGTAGTAAGGAAAGACACATCATTTGTGGGTTTAGGTATAGTTATGACTTGACATTACATAAATTCTGAAAGTAAAAAAATAAAATTAAACACCCTTAAATCCTAGGACATAAGGTCATAACATATTGAAATTTTACAACATCAAAATACTTGAGAAACACTACAATATTATTCAAATATTTGAATGGACCATTTAGGCAAGAAAATGCCTAAGTGGACCAAATTCAAATTTCTCAACACCCTAACACCTGAGATTGATTCATATAGATCTAACATGATTATATTAAATATATCATGAATATAATCATGAAAATAGATTTATATATACAAGTAGGTAATGATGTTCTTGCATCATGGATGCACTATAATTTAGGAGGGTAGAAACACTATTGTTCATGAGGGCAGAAACACTAACAACAAATGTTATCAAAGTTTGAGTTGTTGTTTGATAAATCCATCTATGGTAATTATTTATTTAAAAATGGAATTTCAGATATGTACAAATGTGTGGATAACATTTGTGACCATGTTACTTTCCTCTCATCATGCCCGGTTGACAAATCCACCACCCCTTATGGACTCAAGAACACCCTTCCAAATACAAGAAAAATGTAGAATTTTAACCTAACTTCATACATGCATAGAATGCAAATTATAAGTTATTTAAAAAAAAAATAGATACCTCCTATACATGTATAAAAATTATTCTTTCACCATAGATAACTTTTTTTAAAACTTTGAGATCACTTTGTGGTATAAGTTGTAGTGATGGGTCCTAAAATACAACTTTTTGGTAGTGAAGAAATAACTTGTCAATCTCTATTGGAAGTTTTTACCTATAATACCCCTAGGTGAAAATATATAATTTGTATCACACACACACACACACACACACACACACACACATATATGTATATATATATATATATATATATATATATATATATATATATATATATATACATATATATATACATATATATATATATATACATATATATATATATACATACATATATATATATATACATATATATATATATATATACATATATATATACATATATATATATATATAGATATACATATATATATATATATATACATATATATATATATATACATATATATATATACATATATATATATATATATATATATATATATACATATATATATATATATATATATATATATATACATATATATATATATATATATATATATATTTATATACATATATATATATATATATTTTCCCATGACCCTAACATCTAAGTCCATTTACTACTATTCAGGAGGGTGGAAACATTGACAATAAATGATATCACAACTTGAGCTATTATTTGAGAACTCCATTTATAATACTTATTCAATAAAAATTGGAACTTAAAACATGTTTTAATGGGTGTATAATGTCTATGAACATGTTCTTATCCTCTCATAATGCCCGATAGATGAACCCACCACCTATTCCAGCTTCAAGATTACCCTTCCCAATACAAGTAAGATGTACAATTTTTTCCTAATTTAAAACATGTATAGAACAAAAAATACAATTCATTTAAAAAAAACATAAGATCCATCCTCTACATATTTTAAAAATATTATTTCTCCTTAGATAAATTTTTATGAACTTTTGAAATTAATTTATGGCATAAGTTGTAGTGACAGGTCCTAAGACACAATGTTTTGGAAGTGAAGAGATAAATTCTTGAGCTCCAACAAGAATTTTTACATATGGTACCACCACATGAAAATATATCACTTGTAACATTTATATATAGGATAATTACATGTTTTTACATGACCTTGATGTCCAAGTCCACTCATAAATACATTTTTAATACTATTTAAGAGGGTGGAAATACTGACAATAAATATTGTCAAAGCTCAAGTTGCTATTAGAGAAATCCATTTCTCATGCTTATTCATTGTAAAATGGCACCAAAAACACATTAATATATTTATATAACATATATCACCATGTTATTTTCCTCCCATCATGCCCAATCGACAAACCCACCACCCATTTTGGCCTCAAGAATGACCTTCCCAATACAAGAAAATATCGAATCTTAGCCCAACTTCAAACATGCATAAAATGGAAACTATAAGTCATTTTATGAACCATAAGGTCCTTATTATGTGTGTATAAAAAATGTTATTTTATTATAGATCAATTTAGATGAACCTTTGAGGAAATTTGTGGCATAAGTTGTTGTGACAATCCTAAAATACAACTTTTTGGTAGTGAAGAGATAACTTCTTGAGCTTCAACAAGAATTTTTACCTCTGAGACCCCAAGGTGAAAAAATATATATTAAATCACATATATATAGGTAAATTATATGTTTTCCTTGACCCTAACATCTAAATCCACCTATAAATACATGTTCACTACTATTTAGGAGGGTAGAAACACTGACAACAAATGTTGTCAAAGCTCGAGTCAATATTTAGAACTCTATTTTAAGTGATTATTCACTAAAAAATAGAAATTTTAACACATTTTTATGGGTATATAATTTCTAGGACCACATTATTGTCCTCCTGTCATGCCCTGTCAACAAACCCACCACCCATTTTGGCCTAAAAAATGACCTTCCCAATACAAAAAGGGCCATAACTTGGGTTTTATAGCTCCAAATGAATAAAAATTTGGATTAAAGGTATAAATTTTAATTTTATAACATTTTAAAGTGATTTTACTTCTATACTATACCTGAGGAGAGATAAAATGTAAAAAAATAGGCTTACACATGCAAAAATGAATGAAAATCAGACCAAAAGTGATATAAGTCAAGTTTTATTATTCCAAATTCTATAAAATATGATTTTAATGTGATTACTTATGAATTTAATATGATTCATGTGTTATACATACTTAAATATAATCAAAATTATGTTCTACATGACTATTGACAAACATGGCCTTGTTTCTAGGCCTAAATGAGCTAGGTTGAGTAGCAGGTAATCACTTTACGAAGGTATTGGATGTTATAATGGACATGGAATATTTAAAAGAGTCTCCAAGGTTTTTTTTTATATGTTTCAATATTATTCTCATCTCATATCTCTAATCTTACTCTTTATGCACCTCCAAACAAGCCTAATAAGCTAGTGGCCTAGTGAACCTTCTTGTGAGCAAAGTGATAATGACCCAAGGTGAGAGGTTGGCATGATTCAAGATATGATTTTTTTTTCCAAATTAAATAAATTATTTTTATTATAATAATATTGATATATACACCATCCACCTTGGATACACTAATGAGGTGGATTGGTGTAATTAAGAATCAAGAGGATCTAGTTTGCCTCTCCAAGGAAAAAGGTCTCTACATTGAGGTTTTTATCATATTTTGAGATTTAATAAGACTTAAAAATATTAATACACTTTATTTCCATGCTCAAGGTGGATTAATGACCATAAATGGGGATCCTACATTGAAAATTATGCAATATCATGAAGATGCTAGTGAATGCAATGATAGAGTGGTAACTTTGGAGTTGGCAATAAGTTAGATGAAAGTAAGAAGGGATAAATTATAAATGGGGAGATAGTTAGACCATTATCTCTGATGCATACTAAGAAAATAATACTTAATAAACTCATCAAAAGTGAAAACTTATAATGGTGTGTTTTGTGGAGTGAGTGTAAGAGAGCCTTTAAGGTCATCAATACCCTAAGAAATAGGTTTTTTATAATGTCAAACATGATACCCCTATGCATTGATCAATAAAATAGTCATTTAATGGAGTAAAATAAGTATTTAAGGTCTTTAAAACTACCTATAGATGAAATTTGAGCTCTATATGGATTTAACTATGTAAATTCAAACCCAAAAATTAAACTACCAAGTAAAGTGATAAAGCCATTATAACCAAAATGCTAATAAATGAATGAAGCATTCAATGATACACTTAAATACTAAAGATAAATTCTCTAAACCATTTTTAAATATATTAAAACAAGAACATTAGGATTTGGATTACCTTGACTTATATTTTTGACACGTTATTGGCATGGTGATAGATTATTGATGAAGGATGCAAGGATTATTTTAGCATATAGACTTTATGAATTTACAAGATGGCCTTCCATGGATAAAGTGAGTTGTTTAAATATATTTTAGAGGGAGATATCAATGTTGAATATTTGAATTTGGTTGAAGGAGAACAATGGATGAGAATTAAAAGGAATTTTAAATTTCGTGAAAGCCTCTAGATTTAGAGGCTTCTAGAGAGGAGTTAGAATAGAGAGGATTCTAGAATCTTCCAGTTCTATAATCCTCTTAGGGATTAATTAGGCTTAGGGATGAATTAGATATGGATTAGGTAGGGATGTAAGAGATAGCATAGGCTAGTAGGTGGGCCATTGAGAATTTAAAATTCTCAAATAATATGTAAGTGGGGTTAGATTAAGATAATAGGGATTGAGGATAAATTAATGATGAAGTAGGATAGACTTAGGGCATTATATGAAGGAATATTGAAGGGTGATATTATTTAAATGGGGGTATATATTACCATCATAAATTAGAATAAATGAGATAAGTTGAATTAGTTTCATCTAATAGGAATATTAGTGACAATAATGTAGGCAAGAAAATTTAGATTCATACATTTTGCCCCTCTTTGAAAGGGCATTGAGAGTGGAATGAAATGAAAGGATTAATGGTATTTCAAATAAAAATCATGTCATGGATGATTTAGTAGATATTTTAGGGGATATGATGCCCCCTTGATGGGACATGTAGAGAAGAATGAGATGGATGGCCACTAAAAAGAATAAATGATGGGTGGGATGCAATGGATAGATGAGGGGATGGGATGCAAAGTGTGAGATAGAAGATCAAGAAGATGATTGACCTAAGTAGTGAGCTATAAATTGATGATACCCTTGGTAAAGACACATTCACAAGGATTAAAGATGATGGGTGTCATAATTATTGACACATCCCAAGGGTGAATCAATCGTAACATGATGATAATAGGATAAAAGGCCACAAAATTTATATGTATCCCAAGAAAAGATGCATGAAATGGAGAGTTATAGGCCAAGATAAGATGATTATTTGATAATAATGATGATGGGTGTAGCTCAAATCTAAATTTATCAATATGATGTAGGTGATGATAGATAAGAATTAATATGATCAAGTGACCAAAACTCGTGGCATCAAATCAATGAGAGATAATATGATTAGTAGTGATGATGCCCCTAGCAAGGACACATGCAAGGGAATGATAGTTGATTGAATAATCAATGATTATTTGAAGAAAATATGGATGTTATGATATGTTGGGCCCAATTGATAGGTACAAGTGATTAACAAAAATATTAAGAATATGATTGTAGATATGATGATTGATAAATAGAGTGATTGATGAATGATTGATATTATAGTGCAATGATTAGATTGATACAAGACTAGAAGATGATGAATAAATAATTTATAGTGGATGAACTATCCTTGGGTACTAAAAATTGACCCAATACTACCTACATAGTTTGAAAAGATCTCAGGTTGATGTAGTTATAACTGGAGGATAAATGAAAATGATTGATTAGAGGATGAAGATGATGATGATGATTTAGTGATTAGGGGATGATGTTAGTTATTAGAGGATATTATTTAGATGATGATATTATGATAAAAATATTGGATGTTAATTATATGAATCTAGAGGACTAGATGAGTGATGGGAATAAGGATTATTAGAAGATTAGATAGGTGACTAGGATGGAGATGATCAATCCATCACAATTGTCAAAAGGCTCATAATAGTATAAGGAATCCAAAATATATGAAACTTGGTAGGATGCCCTATATTATAATTATGACTGAGGGGACATTGTGTCAAAGTGCATGGGTAAATAGTGAAATTTTCATCATCAAGGGAATTTATAAGTAGTATTTTAGTCTTGGGTGTCCTCATATCATCCCCATTCATTACCCAATAAATAAAAAGACACAATGTAAACATAAGATAAACAAGATATATACATGATAAAAAGGCATACAGACAAGTCAAACAATAGACAAATAACATACACAAGTATCCATATGAAATGTCATGATGTCTTATCTAATGATGGGATGAATGATTAGGTGATGGGTTGGACTAAGTTGGTTATGAGGTGATTGTGGAATTTAGGAATAACTTGGATTCAGATAGGATGATCATGATGAAGAGTAGGATGAGACAGTGCCCTAGTTTTATATGGAAGGATGGATGATAGGATAAGTTCTTTGAATACTAATGTGGTGTTGAAATAAAATTGAAAAGTGGCCAAGGGGATTTATAAAAGTGATGACTAATGATTACCAACAAACAAGGCCCTACAAGAGTCTGATCCATCAAGGAGACTAGGGGATGATGGGATCAAATACCCTCCATACTAACAAAGAGGTGATTTTATGGGTGCTAGGTATGAAGAGGTAATTATAAGGAAGGTGATGGGATAAATTACCTATCATACTATTAAAGAAGTGAGTTTATGGCCACTAGATATGAAAAGGCAACTAATATGAAGTGATGCGTGCTAGATTAAATTTTTTAACAAGGTGATGCATATTAATAATACTTAGTCAAAAAGATGAGATTGAAGAGATGGAGAGATGGGTGACCACTCCAATTTATTTTCAAGACTAAATGTGGCATAAAAATATGGGAAGATATGAAATGGATGGATATGGATGCGATTAGGGGATTAGGCATAAGATAAGACACTATAGACTATTTTTGAATTTTTCAACTTTTATGATTTTTAAGGTTTTTAACATATTTCAATTTTTAGGTATTTTTTGGATATGTATGTATACTATAAAAATGGGTTACTAGAAAAGGGAATAACAAGCCTAGAAACTAGTATGAGGATGGATGGAATGATAGATTAGTGACAAAAGGATGAGGATGATGTTGAAAATGATATAAGGACCAAGGAAAGAATGGACTAGGGATTACTATTGACCACATCATAAAGGAACCAAATGTTTAGTTGTCTAAGTGTTCATTAGAGGATATGCCAAGATGGTGTAGACACCAAAATTATGCCACACATGTGTATAACTCCCTATGTTAAAACCCCCCTTGATCCCTTTTTAATAATTAGCCTTCTTAACCCATGCTTTCACCCCTCACACATTTAATTAATTTTAAAATACTTAATTAAGTTAATTAAAAACTACTTATGTCACCTTACTTGGCCACCTCATCCTAAGACTTATTCTCACCCTCTGAGTCACCTCAAGACATAGTCCCCTAATCCTAACTACCCATGACTTGTTCTCACACTTAACATAAATTTATAACTAACTACATTCTTCTTAACCTTGTATTTCTACCATTTTATAATGGAAACCAAACTTGGAAAGAGAAGGAATAGAAAATAGGCTAAAAATAGCCCTTTTATCTATTCTCATGCCACCGACATCAGTTAACTCTCAACCAATGTCGGCAGGATCATCAACATCAATTACTTAAGCCAAATTCCAAGATAATATTTAGGTCAATAGAAATTAGAAAAAAATAATCATTCAAATACATGCTTTGACATTCAAATTTCTACCTTCAGGCTTACCATTACTCTACACAAATTAGTGTAGATTAGGAATTGATATACTACAAAAAGCTTGGATTTTTTTGAATCAGTAGCACATGCTTATCTTTTTTGTTCATGTATTGATTCAACATACCTCATCAAAGCCATCTATCTAGCACTAATTGTTCATCCATTTAACCAACTAATTATATCTATGTTTTGTAATTCCTTTAAATAGTCATTTTACAATTACTTTATGTTATACTATTTATCATTTTATGAATATCTCGACTCTCCCTATGAAGGAGTTGTAAAACTCCTTCACTTGTTTCCCTCTACTTAAAACATACCAACTCTCTATCTAGACCTACCTGAGTCTTACCCACTCCCTTATGACTCTTCCCAACATCACAAACTTGACCAACATCTACCTCCCAACTCAAAAAAGTATCCTACAACCTTCTAAGAACCTACTACCCCTACTAACATCAATCAGATAATTAACATTGGTCATATCTCTTTACTGAAATCAATAGCCTTAACTAATGTCAACGATTGTGTATTTCCACCAACTTCCCTAAGCCTACCTAAACAACCTCCCAAAACACAAAATATCTCACATTACCTACATTGTGTCACTCTCTGCTTCACTCAAACTGTAAGAATGGTACAGATATCTCTCTATTACTCCCTCTTTCATTTTATCATTTATTACCATTTTGTTTCAAAAAGTGGACTATCATCCCTAAGGATGTTTAACACTTCTAAGAACAAGTACGTAGCTTGGCATCCACTCATATATCTACTAAAAAATATTTTTGGTGGTAGTGATTTCTTATTCATAGGTAGTCCTCCCTAGCCAAAGAGGAGTACTCAACATCATCTAGATATGGTGTTTAACTAATTTGGGTTATCTCTAATCTCTAATCCCTACCCTTCATCTCTATTTCTCCTTAAAAATCAAATAGATTCAAAATTTAGTGAAACATTTTTGGCACACCTGGTGAGACCTTAGAGTTTTCCTTGGGTTCATTTCTTATTTTAAGCATTCATATAGGTGAATTATAGTGAAAAAATCATTCTTTGCACTTTCTCCCTCTTTTTTTCTTCAAAATAAAATATTCAACATTTTATTTTCTATTTAAAGGCAATAAACTAAAATTTCTTCTTCCTTATCACTCTTCTCTTTATTTTGCCTCTAAAAGAAACTTATCATTTTTATTTAAAGTTAAAAAGAATCTCTTCTTTATCTCTTTCTTGCATGCACATTAGGATAGTGAAATTCATTCTCTTCTCCTATTTCATCATTGTTTTCATTCAAATCAAAACACTTCAGATTTGGGTTTAAAACTCGTTGCACTTCATTGTTTGCTTGTTTTATATTTAGCTCACCTAGTTAATTACAAGAATTATGAATGAATCATAGTACACCTATGTTACACTACTAGATTACAATCACAAAAACAAACATATAAACTCACCTGAGATAAGGCCCATCAAGATTTCATCACCTGGTGGATCACCTTACCTTACTGGCTATCTTATTTGGATTTCACTACCAAGGGGAGAACCCACTCCATTTTTTGGTGGAGTATAAACTCTAGACAAAAGGTATATTTTGGCTAAGCAACTTGACTTGGATTCAAGTCTATAAAGTTTGGTAAGCAAGCCACTATAACAAGCCATGTACCTAGTCTAACATAGATTTCCTTTTGAGCACCAAAACTAACATGAAACTAGCTCTAGATTGCTTTCTAGTACCATCGATAACCAAAATATCATCTCACTATCTGATTAAGGCATAATCCAACATGAGACTAAAATTAATATCTAGGAGCTAATAATTAGTGTCTATATGTTCTTTTTATACTTTTCTATTGCAATCTATATTTTTGAGTTGGTAAGGATGTTTTTCCATTGATTTATAAAATCAAAACTATTCATAATACTCAAGTTGTATAACCTATTATATTAGGTTTTTTGAGTGTTCATCCTCCTTATATAGACCTCTTGCATCCTCTATTTTGCTTAGATTTTACCTCTAGGTTTCTAAAACATTGGATTTTTTTATCTCTCATGACTCTATAGTAACTGACATCAGTTAAATCCACTGACATCGACAGACTTTAACCTACCAACATTGGTCAAGTGACTGACATTGATGATTGTGTAATTTGGTTATTTTTTAGTTTGTTCAAAATATCAATCTAAAATAATCTACCTACCTACACCCAAACTTGGTTTTTCCACACTCTGTCACTAATACAAATTTCTAAGATTGTTTATACTTCTTGCATGGTATTGACATGAAGCCAAGCTAAAATTCTTACCAATTATGTAGTTTGGCAACCACTTACACCTTCTCCTCTTGTCACTAATTTTTTCATGGATCATACTTCAAATACATAGCATACTCCCAACCCTAACCAAATTCCCATTGTGCCTGAGGGAGATCAAGATTTTTCTAGATTTTTTGATCGTAATGTGGCATCCCTTCAACATTACCTTGCCATGAGCCGAACCCATAATTCTTCAAGTGACCCACTATATGGTATGCTAACTTTTATAATGGAGACAACATCATTTTTAGTTGTCTCCACTATGTTCCCCATGGTCACTCAAACTAGTACTTCAAAAAATAACCCAACCATAAACAATGCCCAAAGTTCAACATCACTAACTTCCCAATCTCACCTAACCCCTGTCGTGACTTCCCCGCCTTCACAACCACAAGCAGTTTAGTCAAGTCTAACCCCATTTCAAAAATTGGTGGTACCCATCTTGTCTACTCTTATACCTATAATTACATGATTTACGGCTCAACCGTTACACAATATAACCATACCAATAACCCAACCTACAATAACAATATTTAACCAAAGGAAGGTCTTTAACCCAGTGAGATAAGCACCTTTCATTTCCACCCCCCAGCCTATGACTCACTACCCTTATGTTGCATCAACACAACCACAACAAGCCATGTCATATGCTACCTCTAATTATTATTAGGATCCCTATAACTTAGGGGGTATCTCCCAAACCAATCATCCTCTAGACCTCATTAGGATCTTGATAGACAAGATGTCTAGTCTAGAGACATATGTATCAGGTTCAAATAATGTGTTATCTTATGATCAAAGATACAATGAGCCCATCCATCCTTCTATGCCTATTTGACCTTATCCAAGCCAATGGGAACTCCCTAAATTTACTTGCTTCTAGAGTAAAGAGGACCCATAATAGCATTTGTGAGCATTTAGACATGCTTCTTATTTAATAGGGCACAATGATGCGTTACTACTTTGCACTTTCCCTATGTCTCTTTTATGTGTTGCCCTAGATTGGTATAACTATATAACTTGGCATTCCCTTTTCTCATTTACCCAACTTGAACAATTATTCCTATACCATTTCTCTATTAACATTTCTAAAAAGGTTTCTATTACCGACCTTTATTCTACTAAACAATTTGATGATGAGTCTATCAAAGATTTTGTCACTCACTGGAGAGGCTTAATCAATCAACTCTCCCTCCCTTTGGCTCAAATTTCCACACATTTGATGAAGCCTTTACAATGGAATGAAAACTTGAGATATGGGATATAGACGAAGATAGAGTCAAGTTGCATAGTAAGAATGCCAATTCCAAATCAAATGACCCATCTTCTTGTAAACCTTCTCCTTCTAACCAAAAATATAAAGGCTCTACCAATGCGGTGGTCATTAAATCATTTTTTTCCATAACCACAAACCAACCTAATTCCTTGACCTCACAAAATATAACCAAACCATTCTAACAATGTTATGAATAAAGATGATACAATCCCATTGGGTCATACACTTCCATTTTGGAAAAAATATTGTAACATGGAGCCATAAACCTTCCTCAAATCAATCCTCCTATATAGTTTGATCCCTCCCATCCTATTCCTACTTGGTATAAGGAGGATGCATTTTTTGGCTACCATCGAGTCAAAGGCCACAATTCTAATATCTGTAAAACACTTAAGAACATTTTTAAAGACATGCTTGACAAGGGTGATCTCATCTTGGATAACCTTAATGTGCCTACTAATTAAAATATGGATGTGTTCAAATATCCTTTTTCTAACCATTCACCTAATCAAAATAATTTTTAGACCATGACTAATAACTCATGTGACCATAATATCCATACGATCAATATGGTCTTTCCTTTACCTCCAATCCACCCTCTCCCATAATAAGAGGCACCCATTTTACCTACTCCTCCCACACAATCAATGGAGTTTATTTTGCACATCCTTCCTCCTCAGGTAGAAGAGCGTACTTCACCCATTCCACTCCCACATGAGGAAGGGCCTCCTTTACCTCTCCTTTTGCCACAAAAGGAGCCTATATTACCAATTCCTTTTACACCCATTTTATCTATCCTCTTACCACTTGAGGACCTTCCCTTACCCATTCCTCAGCTACATGTTGATGGGAACATCATTCTTGTGTTATACCCTCTTGAAGAACCTTCTTCACCTACCTTTCCTCTATTTATGGAAGGTAGTACCCCATCCACTCCTCCTTTGCATCTAGAGGAGCCAGTGTTATCTACCCCTATATTAGACAAGAGACTTGTTATACCTACTCCAATTCAACCAATTTTACCACTGCTTTTACATATGGAAGATCATACTTTACATGTTCCTCACCCACATGTTGATGGAGAAATTATACCTATGCTCTACCCCCTTGAGGAGCCTTCTTCACCCTACCCATGGAAGACCATACCTCTTATTCTATCTATGTCGAATAAGACCACATTATGGCTCTTTCTCATCTTTAGCATGAGGTAGAAGAGGCTAACAATTTCTGTCTTTCTCAATCACCTAATATTTCTAGAGAATAAATTATAAGGCCTACATCAACTTCATCTAAACCCTTCTCAGAGTTAGTAGGAAATATAAAATTTCTTGACTCCATGAAGCTAGATCATTCAAAATTTTGAGACCAACTTAAAACTCTTTATCTTAAACAATAGGTATCATCCTCTACCACCAATCCTCTCACTACTCTTTACCCCAATGTCTTTGACAAAGTCAAAGCTTCTTCACTGAAATCACCAAAAGCTCATCCTTCTACATCAGAACCCTCACCCTTGTAAGCATCTACCACATTAAAGTAGATTAAGCCATTAGTCATTCACCAAATATCTAATATAATTCATCCATAGGTGAAATTATATCTGACTCTCTAACCACAAGTTTGAGTTCTACAACCTGAACTAAGGAAGAATATTAATCTTCCTAGATCTCACCAATCCTTCCCTCTTCTACCTTCAACTTTCCTTTAATTTTTGGACCACATCCCTCTACTTTAGTTGGGGTATCACTGATCTAAGTGAAACCAAAGGCTAAGTTACCTCTACTACTACCTCTATCACCTAGTAGGCCTTTCAAATCTGACGCTATGACACCTACCACCAAGAAATTTTTAACAAAATATGTGGCTCCACCACCACCTAAAAAGGTGCCACACAAAATCATCCCTATGACTCCTAAACCAAAGAAGGTGTCCACTCCTATTTAAAAAAGTGTTATCCCACTCATAAGCTCTTAGATCTTTTTCCTATGCTAGTTTTTTCAATCCTCCATAATAACTCTTCCTCTCATTGGGCCTTATAACCCTCATAGACTAAAGCCATCTTGGTTTGATGATACACAAGTGTGTCTATATCATCATTCACTTGGACATGATACTGAGAGTTGTAAATCTCTCATGGTATTCATTCATCAACACTTTCATATTGACACTCTCTTTTTTGATACTCCCATTAACCTTCTTGCTATTCCACCTATGGAATCCATAATGCCTCATACTATTCCACCTGAATTTAAACCCAAAGATGTTGTCATACCCCCTTTTCTACCTCTACCTATGTTTCAAATCAACATGGTTAATGTGGCCATATGGTCAAAATATCAAAAGGATAAAGGAAAGGAAAAGGTCACTACCCCTTGGGCTCATCCATTCTCTAAAGATACTACTCTGAATCTCAATATTTTCATCTTGGGTGTCCCAAAACCAACATCTTCAAAAGTTATTCAAAACATGATGGTGAAAAAACTTCACCAAACCCTTGTGAAAATGTCCTTAAATGAGTTAATCCAAAACTCACCCCAACACCATCAAGATTTTATTAGTTCCTTTCAAGTGGTTGAGGTAAAACCTGATGATCCCTAGCCTCTTACAACTTTGGTCAGTTGTCTTAACACCATCTCCTTAATTTTCTTTAGTGATTCAATAATTCCACTTCAACACCTTGAAGATCATGATTTTGACCTTTTTATCATTGTATATATCAATCAAACTAGTGTCAAAAAATTCATGATCAATGGAGGAGCTATTATTAATATTATCTCCACCTAGGCCTACAAACATCTAGCCCTTCTTGACAATTACATGTCTCAAACTAATGCAGTGCTCCACTCCTTTAATGATACCATAACTACTATGGTGGGCACTGTTATCTTACATATCCATGTGAGTCCCTACATAATTCTTGATCTCTTATAAATTATATAAGGAGAGTTCCAAGACAACATACTATTTGAATAACCTTGAATACATGTTATGACATGTGTGCCCTCAAATTTTCACTACTCCATCAAGTTTGAGCACAATGGGCAAGTGAATGTTATTCCCATCGACCCACCTCCTTTCAAAACATGCAACATGACTTATTGCCCAAATGATGTTCCCATTCCATTAAATACATCATCTCCTCCACATTATACTTCTGAAGATTCCATAATTTCCACTACCCTAGTTATATAGATACTGACAACACAAATTCTTGACAAATACCCCATATAAGAAATGTTCAAGTATATGTCGCTTAGATAATATCATTTTTTGACACTTGACATGTTTCATACCCTAAAAGAGTATATAAAGCTTCATATGCACCCTAATTATGATCCATGTATTGGGATGGTCATCCTATATGGTCCCCATAACCTTTGATTGAATTTCACATATGGGGGAATTGATCAAGCTCCTACTTTCAACAATCCATCCTCTTCACCACAACTATTTACCTATGACTTCTCTTCCCTAGTCAAGCCTAGATTCACTCACACCTATCTTTATAGGTGTGCGTAGAAAGGATTTTGTCTGGGTCATTATGAGTAGGGTATTCATATGACCATTGAGTATCCCACTAACAAAACCATTGAAAATGCCAAAAAGTGACATGGAGTAGGTTTTGACAAACTAACTAAACTCACCAAAGCTTCTCATATACCAATTATTGAAGAGCTAGTCTCTCCTTATCCATCCTCTCCTCTACCATCACCTACCAAATTAGAGGTATCTATACGTCCTATTTTTTTTTCAATAAATTCCATCCGTTTGGGCTCCCTCACCTATCACCTAGGTAAGGAAATAAGGTCCCTTCCTCTCATTCATCTTGAAATGATTAATGAAGACTCTCTCACTTTAACACTATCTAATGTCAAGATGATGATGCTATTTTCACATACATGGGTGTAGGTGATTCCTATATCCAATGATCTCTCCCATCTAAAATACAAGCTATGTTAAATGAATCAACCCTTGAAATCAATTTTCCCTCTCATGATAACCCCCATGTTATTAATATTAGCCAAACTTTGGATTCCTTTGAGCAAGAAAATTATGCCACATTTCTTAATGACCATAGAAAAGCCTTCACCTGGTCTTATAATGACATGCATGGTATCAACCCCTCTATCATCACCCATAACATTGTCACCAATAAAGATTTTAAATTTTTTAAGTAAAAGCTTCACAAAATGCTTCTTCATATTTCTCTCCTTGTCAAAAAAGAGCTCCAACACCTCCTTTGTGTTAAATTTATTCAACCCATCAACTACCTATAATGGGTTTCCAATATTGTTCCTATCACAAAAGCAATAGGGGGAATCTACATCTACACTGACTACCATGACCTAAACCTTACTTATCTAAGGGATGACTTCCCTTTGTTAAGTATCAACCAACTTATTGATCTAACAGTCAGCCATGAGATGCTATCACTTATGGATAGGTTCTCATGTTACAATTAAATCCTGATTGCTCCTAAGGATCAACACAAGACAACTTTCATTACCCCATGGGGGACTTTGTGTTATCATTTCATGCCCTTTGGTTTGAAGAATGTTGGTGCCACCTACCAACATGCTATGACTTAAATATTCCACAATATCCTACATAAAATTATGGAAGACTACATGGATGACCTACTCAAAAAGTCTAAACTTTGCCAAGATCACTTGATAATTCTCAAAATCATATTCACTCATCTCCTCTAATATAACATTTGACTAAACCCAAAGAAATGCATCTTTAGTGTCCTTTATAGTAAGCTCTTAGGATTTATCATTTCTCTTTATGGTATTGAAGTTGACCCTACTAAGGTTTGAATAATATTAGACATGCCTCCACCTACTAATATCAAACAACTCCATAGCCTGTAAGGCAAGCTTTAGTCAATCCATAGTTTCATCTCCTAGTTGTTAGATCATTTCCAACCCTTTCACCATCTCCTCAAAAAAGATGTCTCCTTCTATTGGAATACAGATTGCCAAGAAGCCTTTGATGCACTCAAACAATATCTCCTTTCCCCACTAGTTCTTAATCTACCTAAGGAAAAAAATCCTTTCTACCTTTACATCTCTACAATAGACCATTCTTTATGTGCTATTATTTCACATCAAGATGATCACCATTGAGAAAAAGTGGTTTAATACATAAGCCACACACTTATTGATTATGAAACTCAATATACCCATATCAAAAAACTTTGTATTACGTTGGTATTTATAGCTTCTAATCTCTATCATTACCTCTTAAATCAATAAACCTATGTCATCACCCATACTAATCCCCTCAAATACATGCATTACAAGCCATATCAAAACCAACATGTAGCTCATTGGCTCATGCTCCTTGCTGAATTTGACTTGGAATTTATTTAACAAAAATTTATCAAGGGGCAAATGATTGCTGACTAGTTAGCTACCACCCATTTACCTAACAACCAACCTTCAAACCTTAAATTCCTTGATGAATATATCACAACTCTCTCCATCGATGACATATATTATCAAATGATGATGTTCTTTGATGGATTTAAATGTCAACATGATGGGGGTTTAGGGGTCATCCTCATCCTTCTTAATGGTGAGCCTATGAATTTGGAATTTATTTAACAAAAGTCTATCAAGGAACAAATGATTGCTAACTAGTTAGCTACCACCCATTTACCTAACGACCAACCTTCA
This sequence comes from Torreya grandis, assembly GCA_037957365.1. Taxonomy (NCBI): domain Eukaryota; kingdom Viridiplantae; phylum Streptophyta; class Pinopsida; order Cupressales; family Taxaceae; genus Torreya; species Torreya grandis. The sequence continues at coordinate 488,712 of JARHVA010005796.1, forward strand.
AACCTTAAATTCCTTGATGAATATATCACAACTCTCTCCATCGATGACATATCTTATCAAATGATGATGTTCTTTGATGGATTTAAATGCCAACATGATGGGGGTTTAGGGGTCATCCTCATCCCTCTTGATGGTGAACCTATGAATTTGTCATTTAAACTAGATTTTGAATGTATTAACAATATGGATAAATATTAAGCTTTGATCCTCAAGCTTCAAATGGCTATTTTCTTGGGTGTCAAATCAATAACCATTTTTGGTGACTCCTAACTAGTGCTTAATCAGGTTAATGGTTCCTACCTATGCAAAAATGAAATTATGCAATTATATAAACATCATGTAGATACACTTTTGGAATCATTCAACTCTTACCTCTTTCAAACTATTCATCAATCTACAAATAAATTTGTTAACACAATGGCTTCTCTTGCTTCACACATACCCTCTTCACCCTCTTCCTAAAAAATATGTCACTGTACATCACTTAATATTACCCTCCTATGTATAAACTAACATCCTTTTTATAGGCAATAACCCACATGACTTATGGTACAAGCAACTCATGAATTACCTCTCCTTTTCTATTACCCCTTCTGACCTCTCTAATAATGGGAGACATGCCTTCATGAAATGTGTCATTGGTTACAATATGCTAGGGGGACTTCTCTACAATTGAGGTTTTGATGGTCTCCTCCTTAGATGCCTGACTAGTACTAAGATCCCCTTTCCTATTAAGGAAGTATATAATGGGATTTATGGTTAATAGTTTTATGGTAACATAGTTACTTATGTATCCTTCAACTTGGATACTATTGACCAACACTCCATCAAGACTATAGTGATTACGTTTGGCATTATGTCAAATTTCAAAACATGCTAACCTCCTTCACATTCCAATCCATGCCTTACAAGTCACCAAAGACTTTTGTCCCTTCTCCCAATTAGGTTTCGATCTAATCAATGATATTAACCCTCCTTCATCTCTCTGTCACTGTTTCATCATTACTGCTACTGAATACTTCACCAAGTGGGTCAAGGCCATTCCTCTTATCTCCATTAAGGCTAAAAAATTTGTTTATTTTACCAACCATCACATCATCTATCATTTTGGTTTCCCCCATAAAATTATAATAGATAATGGAAAATATTTCAAAAACATGATTGTTCAAAAGCTTTGTGACGCTTTTGGAATCAAATTAAGTTTCTCATCATCTTACTATCCACAAGAAAATGGATAGGCAAAATATTCTAACAAAACCTTAACCAAAATCTTCATGAAGTTAGTCAATGATACTAGTAAGGATTGGCACATGCACATTCCCTTTTCTTTATGGGCTTACTGCACTACCATTCAAACCCCTACAGGTGCTACACCTTTTTCCTTGGTCTATGGGACGGAAGATATTTTACCTCTTGACATCTAGATTCATTCTCTTCATATGTCTCTAAAATTCATACTTACTAATGATGAATTTTTCCAAGAACGTTTAGCTCAACTTGAGTTTCTTGATGAATGCCATCTCATAGACCTCAACTACCTCCAAATCTATAAAGAGTGCATCAAACGTGCTTACAATAAAAAAATCAAGGAGTGAGATTTCAATATCAAAGATCCCATCTTAAATGAAAATCAACATGTGACAAACATGGAGAAAATCAAATGGGGTAAGTTTTCTCCTAATTGGTTTATACCCTATATCATAACTCATAAGTATGGCTCAAGAACCTATCACTTGTCTTCTCTCAAAGAAAGTCCAAAACTTGAGCCTTTAAATGATTTGCACCTATGACCATTATTTTGTTAATCAAGTAATGTTTCACCTCATGTTTAACTTGAGCTCATCCCTTGAGCAAACCTATTACATTAATTTACAATTCCTCTTAACCCTTATTCTTACACATTAGTTAACCTATGAAGTACTATGGTTTTTCCATCAAAGTGGAAAACCTCTAAGCCTCTATAGTCCTATCCATGACTAAAGCTATAAAAAATAGAAAACAACAAATGGGATACATAGACAAGTTATAATCTCTCATGTCATGATTCTCAACTTATACTTCTCCTTTGAAGGATAGCTATGTAACTTCTCCTTGATATTATAAATAAACTTCTCCCTTGAAGGACAATTATTAAAAATAAAAAATAAAAGCTTAGACCAATCCCTTGAAGGATGGATAAGCCAAGATTTGTTATCAAGGGAAATAATGACTTAGACACTTCTCATATTGATCAACTTCATATGACCTCAACACAAACAAAATCCCATTATAGGATTCCCACATTTATCAACTTACACAAAAAAAACAAAAAAAAATCTTTAAATCATGGACTTGCCCATGTAGCTCTTAGGCCACCCACATAAGGGGCATATTGTCCCTGCTAAGAAGGTTACGCTACCCAAAAACTCTCATTCCTTTTACCTTCTTCCCCTCATACTCTTTCAAGGGAATTTGAACTCACTTGACACAAGGTGAGTATGATGCTTCTCTAACAAACAAATGGTCAAATGATGAAAATCATGAAATAGGCTCATACTCCTGAGCCTATTTATGTTATGATTATGATCTTTTCCAATACATGAGCATCATGTATCTTTCTTCCCCATCCCAATCACATGTCTATTTCTCTTCTGAGATCACATTTCATAACAAGATTCAATCCCCTTCTCACCTTTTTGCCAATCTTTCTTGATTCTTAGAGTTATGTGTTTAAAAAATATTATCACTCACATATCCATATCAAGCAAAGATACTCAAACAACTACTCAAAATCATACTAAAACTAAGAAACCATTTCCAATTAATACATTTCATATAATCCCATGTGAAATACACCAAACATACAACCATAGTTTGTCTAAACAATAATAAATAGGACAACTATCAAGATTATGCCATTTATTTTAAGCATACACCATCACAAATATGGAAAAATGCTAAGATGAAGCTAACCAATCAACTATGCATATACCATCACACATATGGGAAATGTTATTCTAACTCAACTTACATGCCCAAAATTAACATAACATTAAAATAGAATAAACATCCACATCATTATAATAACTTCAACATCATCACCATCGCATAAACACATCTCAAAATAACAAACTCTCATATATATATATATATATATATATATATATATATATATATATATATATATATGTTGAATATGAATATACATCCCTGAATCATATTACTATTATCTTGATCTCAAAAAGTACATCTCTCATCTTCAGCTCATAAGTTAGTGTTTATACAATATATATAACAAACATCAAAAATATCATCCAACCCTCAGAATACTCAAGGCTATAGTCATGGTCATAAAGTAGGAGTATCATCACCACCCTCTTCCTATCTACATATACATGAGCTAGAAACCATGGCATGTGTCATTGATCTCTCTTGCTCTCTAGCCTCAAAATACCTTTGAATCTATGAAAACTCCTTGATGGCTTTCTCATAGTATGCAATCTCATCTAAAGTAGTGTTGTACCTCGCTATAGATACAATCTATAATAAACCCATCAAACATACTAGAGGACCCTATACTGGTCCCTATGGTGGAGGAGTAGTCTGTCCTACTACTCTCAAACTATCTCTATCTATTGTTAGTGTAGTAACCTATCCCTATAATGCCTCAACTTTTCACATCAGTGTAATTACCTATCCTTGTAATGTCATAATCTACCCCTGTAAATTTGAATCCTATGCCTATGCTACATCTTAGGCTTGTATAGATGCATCTTAGGCCTATACGACTGCATCTCTCTCTCTCTCTCATCACTCCTTATAAATCTAGTGGTGGCCTCCTGACCTGAACCATAAGATGTAAAATTATCCACCATGCAAGATAAACTACTATGCATCCAGGATCTACCACACCCAAGCTTGCTAGTAGCTCCTCAAAATCTATCACATATGTCTCTAAGGGAAAATTTATGGGTGCCTCTATATCATCCTTCCTATATAGAGGAAAGGTAGGAGGCACATCCTATAACAAGCCAAATTATCTTCTAACCTATGCCATGAGTATCATCTCTAACTCTCCAGCTCATCTCCTTCTAACCCATAACATTCTCTATAAACTAAAAAACTACTCTACCTATCCTCTAAATGTAGGGGATGCCAAGTAGGGCCTCCAAACAATATCTATGGGAATCAATCCATATATCATATATCTATAATAATCAATGTCTCATACTATGTCATCTACTCATGTCTGGGCCATACCCTCTCTCCATCATCTAAACTTGACCCTAAAACTGATTGTAATCATGATGGGTAGCCCTAATGGCCATGCCATCATGATGTGCTCATATGCCCAATAATGGAGTAAATACTTGACACACAAACTATACCATCATCACATCCTCAAACCCCACAACTCTCTATATAACTATGATAAAAAAGTTGGTCCCCATGCATACACTATCTATTGCTCAACCATTTGTGCCAAAACACCTATCAATGCAATAAGAAATATTCCCCCATATGCATCTATTAGTGCATTTATTGTAATCCCTATCCTCATCATGAAACTTAATTAGGTTTGATCCTCATCAACAATGTATAGTGGCTCATAAGCAAAGCTCTCTAAGTGATAGGTCACCTCGCTAACATGCTCTTTGAATAATGTCACCATATGAATATCATACTCCTCTCTGGAGTGGTAACTTTAAAATCCTATAAACATCCTCTAATGTCATAGTCAACTCCCAAGTAGGTAAATAGAAAGTGTTGGTGGTGTGATCCCACCTCTTTGTCAAAGCTATCATCAAACTCACATCACATGCAACCTAGCAATATCATCACACTCCTCTTAACCCTATAGCTACCATGTGCTCCCACTAATCTATGGTGACATCCATCCTCATCCTAATTAGTAGTGTAAGTAGTCAATCTCATAATGTCAACTCCTGCCTAGCCTACATCCACACACATAAATGTCTTGTCACATACTTTCCAATATAAACATCCACCCTTTTTACCTTCTCTTTGGGAGAACTACATAGGATTGATCCCTTATCTAGGATATGTAGGTAGCACTGATTCAATATGGGGTCTTATAAGTTTAGCTCAGTTGTATACCCACCTAATTATCTAACTTATTAACCTACCTAAACCATATGCCCAATTACCTATCTCTAAACCCTAGGCCCAACTACCTACCTCTAAACCCTAGGCCCAACTACCTATCTTTGAACTCTAGGCCCCATGGACTATATCTTAAATGCTAGGCCCTATGGCCTATATCTCACACTCTTAACCCCATGACCTATCTTTTAAGCCCTAGATCCCATGACCTATTTCATTATACCTTTTCCTAATCACTTCCCTTAACAAATTTTTAACCATACCTCACCCTTTTCCCTACAAACTGGGAGAAATACATTAGCATAAGGCCCTCACTCAAGCTATGTAGGCATCACTTAGTTGACATGGGTTCTTTTGAGGCTAGCTTAGCCATTAGGCTCATCGACTAACTCAACTTAGAGATCATGTATATCTCTTTGACCACAAAAACAAACCTTAGAGATCACATATATCTCCCTAACCAAAATATAAAAACCTTGGAGATCACTTAAATATCTACCCACAATGACTCTGACTGGAGATCATGAATATCTCCTTGACTATTGACCCTTTTAAACCAACCTTGTATTGCTTGTCTTGACCACTTATGGCACCTCTCTATAAATATATATTGTACACACACATGTATATTAGGTATTTTGGATCATGACCAAGCTAGTCCTATTAGCTACAACTTTTTGTGTTTACCAAAATCACTTCCTACCTCAGATACTTGGAACACATAGACCATTAGAGCTATAAATTTGATCATTTTAAACTTATCATCTATCACTTACAATCTATGATTTAGTTATTTCTATTTGAGTCCTCCTTACATTTACCTTTTATTGATTGTGTTGACTATAATTCATAGTAGTATACATGCAAGCAATGATGTTATCATGTTTTCACTCAACATCCACCCACCCAATTAACTCCTTATCAAACCGATACCTAATTCTAAATTTTCCTCCATTAGTTCTAATTTTGAGGGAGGATGCCTTATCCCATACCTGAAACATCTAACTCCTATTTTCAACTTATCATTACTCTTATTTTGAGTTAGTAGAAATCAAAAAAAAAAATCATTCACATATAGGCTTTGGCATTTGACTTTATACATCTAGGCTTATCATTACTCTACACAAATTAGTCCAAATTAGGAATTGATATACTACAAAGAGATTATATTTTTATAAATTGGTAGCACACACTTGTCTTTTTTGTTCACATATTACTTCAACATGGCTCATCAGATCCATCTATCTGTCACTCATAGTTCATCCATTTCACTAGATAAGTATATCTCTATGTTTTGTAATTCTTTTAAATAGTCATTTTATAATTACTTTACATTATACTATTTATCATTTTATGAACATCTTGACTCTCCTTATGAAGGAGTTGTAAAACTCCTTCACCTATTTCCCTCTTCTTCAAACATACCAACCCTATGTCTAGACCCACTTGAGTCTTACCCACTCCCTTATGACTCTTCCCAACCTCACAAACCTAACCAACATATACCTCCAAGCTCAAAAAAGTATCTTTTAATATTTTAAGAACCTACTACCCCTACTGACATTAGTTAGATAACTGATATCAGTCATATCTCCTTATCGACATCAATAGCCTTAATTTATGTTGATAACTATGTATTTCTACCAACTTCCATAACCTACCTAAACAACCTTCCAAAACACAAAATAGTTCACATGACCTACACTATGTCACTCTTTCCTACACTTAGACTGTAAGAATGGTATGGATATCTCTCTTATTCTCACTTTCATTTTGTTATTTATTACCATTTTGTTTTAAAAAGTGGACTATCATCCCTAAGGAAGTTTGACACCTCTAGGAACAAGCAGGTAGCTTGGTAGCCCACTCATATATCTAATAACAAATATTTTTTGTGGTAGTGGTTTTTTTTTTCATAATTAGTCCTCCCTAGCAAAAGAGGAGTGCTCAAATTTTTAGGATATAGTGCGTAACTAATATGGGTTCTCTCTAATCTCTAATCCCTACCCTTCATCTCTTTTTCTCTTTAAACATCAAATAGATTCAAATTTTAGTGAAATAGATGGTTTAAGAACAATTTTAAATACACCTTCCACTTCCTTATGAAAATTAAAGATGGGAAGGAAGGACATAATGGGAGATAAGATGCATGATATGATGCTTGATGATGTTTAGGAATAATGGATTGATGGATGACATGGATGGGTGATTGAAAAGAGATGGATGGATTTTTTCCCCAAGTCTTGAGGTATAATGAGGATAATAAATTATTTTACCATGATTTTGGAAACTAGTTTTCATCATGATACTTACCTAAGGTAGTAAAATATTTGTTTTCACCATTAGATGAATGATTTTTTATTCAATTTTTTTAATTTTTATTGGGCATATAGATTTATTAGATGTGGGTATGAGATACAGGATACATACATTATTGTGATATTTAACCAATGCCTATTATATAGAAATGTGATGCTATCATCTTGTCTTGGTGGCACTTACTGATTCTTGATTTAACATCCTTTAGACATTTTGACAAGGTGTCTTTGTAACCCCTATGAGGGACAATTCTACCCAGGGATGTGAGATATGGTGTAGATGGGAGGATGTCATGATTATGATGATGGGATATAGGATGTGGATAAGGAATATGATTAGGATGGTTAATATTATGGGATGGGGAGTGGAAATGGGTTTCAATAGTTGCATACACTATTGAATATAGTGGAGGGGATTATTTATATTGGTGCCATGAAATTAAGGGATTGAAGACCTTTTGATTTCCTAATTATTTGATACAAACATTAAGAAGATGGTCAGACATATGATTATTATTTTTGACTTTATTTATTGATTGGATTTGATATTGAATACCTCTTATTGCCTTATTCTAGGCTTCACTAGGGATAATTGATTTTGGACATGATATATAATGATTATTATGACCTTGATGGTCCTCTAGTACCTAATATTAGGATTCACTGGGGGAAGACATTTTTGTATTAGGTTAAGGATTTATTGTTGTTTGATTTTGACTGATAGGATCAAAGAGATTTGATATTGATTTATGAATTTTAAAATATGGTATTGGATATTTGGCTATGTGGCACACAATGTTGAATGTAGAGGGGAATATAATGATGCATGTTCAATTTTATTCCCATTATGTAGTGGCATATAGGGATTATAGAGGTGAGATGGATGATGAATTTTGTGTGATGGAGTAAGGACACAATGGGCAACATAGTCCTCATAAAGTTTACTAGGATTTCTAGCCTTAACATTGGAGAAAGTGCCCTCAAGAATCTCAAAAGGATCATTAATACACATATCCAAGATAAGATCAAATCCACTCTAAAAATTAGATAAATCATTCAAGAACTCAATTATAACATCATCATCATAAGTTGGATCATTAAAAGAGTAGGCATTATCATCATCTGCTACAATGTTGATGAGGGGTGATGATTCTAGTGAGTAATCTAATTTAGATGTTGGTGTGTAACATGATATTTATGTAGATAGGATTTGTGTTGGCTCTGATGTTGGTTTAGATGTGATCCTACTATTAGGATAATGATTATCCATATTTGTCCTCTTAACATGGGGTATTGGAAGTGATGGGTGAGAGGGAGATAATCAAGGAATAATGGATTGAGCAAAGATTGGCCCATGAAAGGAATTATGATATACAAGAGTAAAAAAATGGACTTGTGTTTGATGTAGGATTGGTCGAGGATGGGGGGATCACTTAGGATGGGTGTGGAGTCTTGACCTTGGCTTAGATAGGGAAGGAACTAATCACGATCAAGAATAAAATGTTGGCATTCCTTTTCTTATTCACTTAGGGATGTGGATGCATCTGCTTCATCCTTAATTACAATATCACCATGATTAATAAGGTCTTAAACATAGTATTTAAAAGGTCAACATTTATTAATGGTATGCACCCAGGTTTGATGATATACATAGTATTGATTATCTTTATACCAAGAGGTCCTAGGGTTAGCAGGATCAAGATGTTGTATAGGTGGATAGGCCATCATGTTAGTGGTGACAATTTACTTGAAAAGGGATTATAGGGATATAGGAAGGGGGTATAAGGACCTAATTTATGTTTTGATTTGGATATGGAAGCATTATAATTTTTATTAGATAGTTATTGATGTGACTAGGTGGATGGATTGGTTGTAGATAAGGTGGCCAAGATTAGATTCCCTTTGCTAGTGTAAGAAGGGGTAGACAATGTTTTATTACTAGTATATGGAGGATTGAAATGGGACCCACATTAATCGGTTTAGGCTAGGGGTGAAATGAGTTGAAGGGGGTCTACACCTTAGGAAAATGGGATACCCATCGTAAGTAACGGTAAGAGGATCTCATCCTTGTTGGTATCTATGTATTGGTTTATGAGAGTAGGGTCTAACTTCAAGGTGGTGGTTGAAAAAGTATGGGGGACTTGTTGGGATAGAGCATTAGATTTATAATTGATGTTATTAGGGGATGGAGGATTTAATTGTAGACAAGTATGAATGGGGGCTAAGGGGATTTGAATAGGGCTAGTGGATAGTGGAAGGGGATGGGATGAAGATAAGGTTTGATGGTGTACTTTTTTAGAAGGGGATTTAAGTCTCATGAGGTCAAAATAATTAAGAAAGAAATCACCCATCTTACATAACTACAAGAGGAACTCATCTTTATTCTCTATGATGTATTGATTGATTAGGTTGACCACATCAAGGAAGTTTGAGATTGATTTCATAGGGCTGGGTGTTGGTTTGTTATGAATAGAATCAAGTTCATAAGGTAGGTGAGCACCCACTTCTAGTGCATATAAAATGACTTCATCCTTATTGACCAATATATATTTCTCTATGAGAATTAGGTCCAAATACATGGGTATGGATGATGGAGGATGGAGGATGAAGGGGGTTGGTGGTGTAGACTAAGGATTAGGGATGATTTATTGAACAAAGTAAGATGAAGGATTAAGCTAGTAAGATAAATGAAATGTGATAAATAATGTATAGGACTAGGATCAAATTTTAGACTGGTAGTGAAATAGGTGCTAATGACCTATCAACAATGCCTAAATTTAAATCTAGCAAAAATATTAGGGATTTGATAGGTGACTAGATTCAAACTATCAAGAGGATGATATTATGGGTGCTAATTATGAATAGGTAGCATGATTTTTATTAGATTGATGGGTTTGATATATTGATACTAACAAAGTGATAATATGTTATAATAATATTGACTAGGCATGATATCTAATCAATTAGACTAATATAATAAGATGATGTGGGTGTGAAGACTAGCTCAAAATTGTAAACCAATTTTGCTCAAGATAGGATGGGATAGGATTATGTGATGGAGATGGTATGATAATGACATGTGATGATAGGTGAATATAATATGATATAGCAGTAATATGTGATGGTTTAGACATGTTTGTGACATAATTAAGAAACTAGGATAAGATATGATGAGGCTATACTAGATGGGTGATGAGGACAAGGTCAAGACAAGTGATTGGGTATGGACTTAGGACAAGATATGGAGGATAAGATATGATTATGATATGTAGGTGATGGTGGGATGAACTAATGATAGGTGGATCTAGTGATAATATATGACTAGAAGGATGTACAAGAGAACAAATTATATACAAGGGGATAATGACAAGGATGTACAAGATGTGATTGGGATATAGTCAATGATGAATGGATATAACTAGACTAGGATGGGATTAAGAAAAGGATATACAAAGGAAATAATGAGATAGAGATGGGATTGTGGGGTATGATCAATGATCATATATAATGATATGGGTATGATTATATTAGGATGAAATGAAATGAGGTAGGGATAAGCAATATTGTCAAGAGGATGATGATTAGGATATACAATATGATATGTGAAAAGGGATGGTGGGATAAGGATGTATAAAAGGATATAATGATGAAATAATATTTAATATGGGTTTTGTAAAGATATAGATATGTGTATAAGTTTGGGTGAAATGCTGACTTAGCTCACAAATAGCATGGGTTTAGTACAACACTAAAACAAAACACACAATCATGAGTCTTAAATTGGTTAACTATTAAGGGTGTATAACCAAATTTATATACCATCTAATGGATTAATGGGTGAGAATATAGGTTGGTGACCCATTATGGTATTGATCAAACCCTCTCAACCCTACTTGCACTTGATGGCTAATTTAGAGTTGATACTAAATCCTATAATGGTACACCTATTATGACCAAAGGCTCCTAATCTAGGTATACATGAAGGTTTATAGGTGCATCCCCTATATACATGAAGGTATAGTGGGGCCCAAGTCTACATAGGCTTTTATCTAATCACCCTATGTATTACAACTTAATCACCCCTCACTCCATGGAACCCTTTATAGGAATTCCATGTAGGCACATAATGATAGTTCTCTTGATTTTTAGACTCTGTTGGAACATAGAGTTTGGACTAGTGCATGGTGGTGAAATCCATGATCACTAGCCCCATAAAAAATAAAAATTAAGGGGAGGGTTTATATGTAGCATTTGATCCCTTAAGAATCACTACAAATATGCAAGGGGGAGAGCATACACCAATTGTAACCCTCATGATACAAACATAAAAAAAAAGATTAATTAACCAATTAAGATTAAGTGTGATGTATATACAATATGGAAGATAAGAATATATAATAAAATAGATATGAAAAAAATAAGGTGATTGAAAATGATATATACAAGACAAAAATGGTCAAGATAATTCAAAAATGATTTTCAAAGTGCCACAAGGAGTCTTTGATAGGCAACCTATAAGCACACGGTTAGTAGTTTTAAGTGGCACTCAAAAAGAGGTAACTTGTAAGGTAATGATTAGTATTTTTATATTTATAATCTTTAGGGGACACCTGTAATAAAATATGTTAGACCAAAATATGACATACAAAATATGATGTTAGAAAGATAAAATAGCCTCTAGATTTACCCTTGTAAGAAACAATATGTTAGTCCAATAGGCCTTAATAAAAACACCCTAAAAATCATGATTTAACTCTATAATTATTTTGGGATGAGTGGGCCATGATGTAGGGGTCTGAGGGTGGTAACCCCCAGTAAGGTCAAGGGGAAGTTCCCATTGCAAGGTCTGGGGGCAAATCAATTTGGGAATTGTAGGAGGCCCAAAATGACTCCAAATTCACTAAAAATGACTTTATAAATGTACTTAAAAAGACCAAATTGAAGGAAAAATTTTCTCAAGACACCTTCCACTTCCTTACAAAAGGTCAAGATGGAAAGGAAGGATATAATGGGAGATAGGATGCATGATATGATGCTTGATGATGGGTAGGAATAATGGATCAACAGATGTCATGGATGGGAGATTGACAAGAGATGGATGGATTTTTTCCCAAGCCTTAGGGTACAATGTGGAAAATAGATTATTTTACCATGACACTGGAAATCAGTTTTCATCATGATACTTGCCCAAGGCACTAAAAGACTAGTTTTCAACATTAGATGAATGATTTTTTTATTTTTTTGGGCATCTTGATTTATTGGAGAGAGGTAAGATGTAATATATCACCATCATTATGATCTTTAACTAATGCCTATTCTGGATATATGTGATGGTAGGATTTTGTCCTTGTGGCCTTTATTGAGTCTTGATTTACCATGTTTCAGACATTTTGACCAAGTATATTTGTAACCCCTATGAGGGACAATGTTGCCCAGGGATTTGAGATATGGTAAGGATGGAATTAAGTCATGATTGTAATGATGGGATATAATATGTGGATAAATAATATGATCAATATGGTTAATATGATGGAATGGGGAATGGAAATGGGTTTCAATAGTTGCATACACCATTAGATATGGTGGAGGGAATTATTGATATTGGTGCCATAACATTAAGGGATCCAAGACCATTTTATTTTTTATGATTTGAACCAAAAATTAAGAGGATGGTTGAACATATGATTATTACTTTTGAATTTATTTGTTGATTGGATTTGATATTGACTACCTCTTGGTGTTTTATTTTGGGATTCACTAGGGAGAATTGATAGTGGACTTAACCATGATCACAAAAATGTTAATGAAATTTTAGCTCTCTATGGATTTAACTATGTAAATTCAAACCCAAAAATCAAACTACTAAGTAAAGTGATATATCCATTAGAACAAAAATTCTAATGAATGAATAAATCATTCAATGCTACACTTAAATCCTAAAGCTAAATTCTCTACACCATGATGATATGGATTAAAAAAAGAATATTGGGATTTAGATTACCTTGACTCAAAGTTTTGACATGGTTATTGCATGATGATAGATTGTTGATGAAAGATGTAAGGATTGTTTTGGTGTGAAGACTCTATGAATTTCCAAGATGGAATTCCATGGAGTAAGTGAGTTGTTTAAATATATTTTGGAGGGAGAGATCAATGGTGGAGATTTGAAGTTTGTTGGAGGACACCAATGGATGAGAATTAAAAACAATTTTAAATTCCTTAGAAGCCTCTAGATTTAGAGTATTCTAGATAAGAGGGGTTAGAATAGAAAGGATTCTAGAATCCTTCAATTATAGAATCCTCTTAGGTATTAATTATGCTTAGTGATGGATTAGATAGGGATTAGGTAGGGATGTATGAGAGCCTAGACATAGGCTATTAGGTGAACCATTGGAAATTTAAAATTACCAAATAATAGGTAAGTGGGGTTAGATTAAGATAATGGGGATTTAGGATAAATTAATGATGAAGTGGGATATAATAAGATTAGTAGATGAAGGAATATTGAAGGGGGATATTAGTTAAATGGGGGGATATATTAGTAAGATAAATTAGAATAAATGAGATGAGAGAAATTAGTGTCGTGTAATAATAATCTTAGTGATGATAATGTAGGCAAGTGAATTTAAATACATACACTACCTTCTAATAATGTAACTACTTCATGGGAGTTGAAAAAAAATTGGCTCAAGAAGAAGTGAAACAGTAAAGGTAAGGAGATGGTGAGTTAAGATCAAAATGGAATCAAGGAGACCACCATCCCAAAATATAGGTCAACTCATGAAGGCATTTGAACACATCAAACACTTCTAGCAACCATGATGCTCCTTCTATGCCTTCATTCAAGACAACCTCATTTCAAGGACAAATCCTAAGTATTTTTAGTTTGAGCTTCTCTTAGCTTTGAGAATATGAAATTATTTACTAATAGTTCCAAATGCATGAAGATGGAAGCTTATATGGCACCACTAACCTAAAACAATTGTTATTAAATAATTAAAAATGAAATTTCTATGTACTACCTAAAAAATTAAAAACATTTGGTAAAATTGATTATATCTATATTTTATAAATCAACATAACTACACATATCAATCCATCGAAGCACTAGGATCTTCTCTAATCTCGATATTAGTAAGAATAGATTTGGTTTGACTCATGAACTTTCCATAGATTCCTATTTAATGGCCTCCCATGATATTTTTTCAATTTAATATTCATTGAAAGAACCAAATTTGAATAGTCTAGTATCTTTTTGTGTGTTTCAAAGTCTTCAAACAACCATATATCTAATTTTTTTATTAGATATCATTGAAGTCAAGTTCTAGTGATTACCACTGGCCTAATAGGATTCTAAATATTTTATCCATATATGATTGTGGAAGTCAATTCTTTGTTTTTCTCTACACACTGACATAAGTAGTAATTTATCCCCTCTTCATTATCCTTGTCTACAATAACTCCAAAAACATGTCATGTATCACATAAAATAATTTTTAATAACACTATATAAAGATTGATAATGAGATTAAATAGTACATAATGAATAATATTCTACCTAGCTACACTAAATCAGATACATGGTCAAAGTCATGTGATGATGCCATATCTATAAATTACAATTCTCATAGAACATGATATGTGTTGATTAGAATTAGAGGTTTGGAACTCTAGTCATCCACCCACTCTTGTGACTCACACTCATTCCAAGTAGAGTCCATGCATTTAAAATAAATTTTTCCAACTATCTCATATGAATAGTCAAAGATCTTGAATTTGAGCTATGAAATGAGTGTAGCTCATTTGAACCCATTATAATCATAAAATACCCATACTTTGCTAATTTTTCTTCTTACATTAACTAAAAATGTCTATGAATAGTTAAAATTTGGTTGAGCACCATGGTACATGTTCTCATCACACCATTCAACCATGCTTTGTGCATTAGTCAAATGAACACCCTCATCAAATTTCAACTCCTCCCTTACAACAAAACTTTTTACACATGATCCATCACCACCATGTTTCCCTTTTCCATGGCCAACCTTAGTGAAACTCTAAATATTTTCTAAACCAGTGGTAACATGTATCATGCTCAACCAATAAAACATCCATGTATTTTTGAATTATGATGTGAAATTATTTGACTAAATGTAATTATGATTGAAATGAATTTTACTCTCAATCAACTATCCATAGAACTTCTCAAAAAAACCATGCACATAATCTATACAATGTGATTGGTCATTATTGATATAGAAATGTTACTCCCTTAATATTTTTTATCTTTCTCAATACTATTAGGTATATGAAAGAATGCTATACACAAAAATATGGAAACTTTTGATGAATTATAATATTGTGACTAAACTTCCATTTGTGGTTTGAATGTGTAATTTTAATCCAAGTTGACTATTAAAATAATCAAACCAAGTGGGAATGTGTCTTTAATTATATTCAATTATTTATCCAACCATCTAGCCATGTGTGTGTACCTTACATGCTCATAAAAAAAATCTCCCTGAATTTGACTATAAGTTCTAAAATAGCTATCTATTTTATAACAATCTCACACCTTTTAAATTCTTTACAATGTTTTAATTGATAAGTCACATATTTGTACTTGAAAAAACCAACTAATTCCTATCTAAGTTCACTTGTTTCATCTTCATGCATATATTCTTTTTAGTTTTGGCAATCCACCATAAATTTTTCAATTTCGATCCAAACATATTTACATCATAGTGCATTGGAAAATCAACATATTGCCTATAAAAATAAGTGGTGTGTGTATGATTTGTTTTTATATAAATAATTTTGGCCATCTCAAAATATATTTGACTAATAAAAATTTGTTAATGTTTTTTCCAAAAACTTTGAGTATAATTGTGTTTGAGTCATATCCAATAAATGTTTTAGATGCAGTTCACACTTTGATAACCAACTCTTATTTTGACTACATCTCTTTTATTGGGTGAAACTCTAGTATTATACTTCCAAAATGTAACTCTTTTAAAGCATCAGTTATATCCTTATCCTTTTGTGGAAGTCAACCAGAGAATACCTAGAGCTCATTGGTATTGGGTTCATTAAGTCTTTTACATCTTAAAATTGATTTCATTTATTTTTTTATATTTACATCAAGTGTTTTGATTGTTTTTTAAATAAATCATTTTCCCCAATCAACTACTTATTGCACAAGTTGTGATTATATGTCGGGCATCATTATAATATTTATTGAGTGATTTAGAGCCTATAATATGATATGCATTATGTAAGTTGTCAACAATTTCTATGTTTTCATCATCCATATTAGATGTTCTTAGCCTTAATTTGTACATGGTAGGTCTTATCTTAATCAATTTCATAAATGAAATAAATAATTGACATATTTTGGTATCATGAGTCTAATTATGAAATAAACTATCCTAAATTTCTTGAGCTAGTCTTATTGAATGATGATCAGACATTTTGTTAGGCATTAGTTTCAAAATATTTTCATTGACTTCAATTAAGTACTTACCTTATCTACATATAATTTTTGGAGGTGTTGTTACTTGTGGAAATTTTTGAGAGGGAGTTTCAAAATCATCATTACTTTTGTTGATTAGTGGTGGGATGACATTTTATTCATTATTTATTTCCTCATTATATGCTTCCATGAAATTTGTTTCAATGGTAATTTCATTATTATTTATTTCCATGAAAATTTCTTCATTGTTAGAGGGTAAGGCATATTGCATATAGTCATCATCAACAAAATAAAAAATACTAAAATTTTAATGTGATATTCCAACATTATCTAATTTATTATTATCAATTTCATCATTATGCAATTTAGTATTGTCAATTCTATCATTATTAAATTGATTATTTTCAATTTCATCATTATTCAATTCATTATTGTCAATTCCATCATTGTCTATGACATTTGGATCGTTAAAGATAGTTTTTATAGCTTATTTTAAACAAAGTACTTACATTCATACCTTGTTTCTTTATCTCACCTCTTGTATTTACTAAAGTGTTTTGTTCTTCAACTTCTTTCTCTTTCTTGAATGTGATTTATCACCCATTGGATAATTGATATCCTTTCAATGGTGGGGTCTAAAAAGTAATTGATAACTCTTACTCTCAACTTGAAAGTACTAAAGAAGTGCATAGAGAATGTTTGTGGGTATGAATTTCTAAAATTGGTAAAAAAGTTAATTAAAAGTAATCTTTTATCTATATCAGCATAATGCATGGGTGGGTGCACAGAGTTGGGGGATAATTCTGTGGACATCCACCCAAATATTCAATAATGCCTATGCATTATCTAAATAATGTGTACACATTATTGTATAACATGTATGTGTTATATAATAATATATACATATTATTGATTTTTTTTGTGTTATAAATATCTGGTAACTCCTCATTTTTCAATTATTTTGTGCCTCTCATAACACTCATTCCATGATCACACTTCTGCCTATCAAGGGAAAATTACTTGCCAAAAGTCTGTTGAAAATCTTAGTTTGTCTTAAACTTCATGATGCCAACACATATATGAGGTAAGTCATCAAAAAATACACTTATTAACCTTTTATTATACCAATTTCCATTTTTTACATTGTTTAATTTGTAAATTGTTTGTTTTAAATAGTCCAATCCACTATAGTAGACCATAATCATCCTCCTATCCCTCTAGTTGACCCTGATATTCCTATGGCTGACCTTACACCTAACCCTCCACCTAACCCTCTATTTTACCTTGTTATTCCTCTATCTAACCATCCACCTAACCCTACTAATCCTCTAGCTAACCCTCCACCTAACACTCCTACAATTCCATAAGATCCCCTAGGCAACTAGGAGTATGTATCTATACACATTATGGAAAACAAAATTTAAATTGAGTAAATAATTAGGGGAATGAGGGATCCATTTCCATAAGCAACCACTATACTTATCTAGCCAATAACCTAGAGTCATTATTGGGTTAAATTGAATCGATAACAATTTAAATTGATATATGGTAATCTTATCATGAAAGTTATAGGGATTATTATGCTAAAAAATTATCAGCACATGAGTTAAAAAAACATATAAAAATCATACATTTGTGAATTATTCATTGACCCATCCACCAATGCACCATTTATAGTAATTATTGAATGTTTCCCAATCTATAGGTGCCAACACAATTTGATCAAGGCTAATTTTCTAGACTGATGGTGGATGGTGTTTGATTATCCAATGTGTAACAACCATGAGGTCCCATTGTATTTTATAATAAAAATCTAATATGAGTTTATCCTCCATGAGATTCTAAATTATTTTGATTATAATGTGTTTCAATGCCAAGGGAAAGGCTCTATACAGGATCGAATACATGCACATTATGTGCCAAATTGACCTTTAAGGATCCTTACCCAAAAAACACATCATCCTAAGATCCCCTCTATGATGAAGGAGGTTATGCATATTGACACTCTATATTTACTTAGTGCCCTTATTGATACACTCCTTCAACATATGAGTAAGCTTTTAGTGACTGATGCTAGAGATATACCAGCTAGTATGCATACCCAATCCCATCCTTGTAGATATTATGGAGCTATATGTAATGGACCTTATGATGATGATGGTTTTATTTTTTTATAAGGTTTGGATGATATACTCTTGATTGAAGATTTTTTGGCATGCACATTTGGTGTGCAGTCATTAGCCACTGCATGGATGTAGGTATATTTTATATATTTATGTCATGTCAAATTTAAGCTTTATTTATAAATTTAAAATATAATAATTAATTTACATATAAAATGAAAAAAATATATAATTTTTTATGTTCTAGGAGGAGATGGTGTCTTCATCATCGCATACCACATTTTTAGGATTTGATCTTACATAGCCATTATTTACATGTATGGATCTAGTTGGTATATACACTACTGCAACTACCTATGTTGGCATAATAAATTTTACTCATACAAAGGTAAAAATTTGAGTACATATTATACTCTTAGTTTAATAAAAGATAAATAATTTCCATGTATCTTTGATACTTTATAGAAAACTAAGTGAGACCTTATTTATTCAGTTAATGTCTCGAGTAGACACTCCTCCATCACATCAAGTGGAGACAAACATAGGCATTGTTATAGTGATGTCATCCACATAGGCCCTCATAGAGGTACATATTAACTTATAATTTTGAATTATAAAATATATATATTTTAATAATTTTACTACATACTCGTTCAACAAATATAACTTATGTGAATGTATTATATATGCAGGGTTGTCCTATGACAGATAATAGTCAAATTAAGATGGTTAGTAGGGAAACATCTCATATTTCATCCTCATCTCAGGTTCCTATTCATGTAGCTCAACCTGCCATTGACCCAATTGAGCATCAAATTTAGATTGATTAGGACCATGAGATGGCACTAAGTGCATGTTTAAATGTTTTTTATTCTATTTTAAAATTAATTTTTTAACTTGGTTGCATACATATTTTATGTTAATTTTTTAGTAATACTTGTATTTCAATAGGTTTAGTTGTAATGGAGCTATGAGCAGAGGACCTATAGTCAAACCTTAGAGCAATCCAAGGAATTCAAGGGATCTCTATCTACAAGCATGGCATCTCTAGGAGGGTCTTCTTAGAGGAAGGCAAAGAGAGGGAGGATATTTGATGATTCACTCACATCTTACATGTGATTTAGTTTTTTGTATGCCTATATGGTAATGTATGCATTTTTTGTATGCCTATATATGGCAATCTATGTATTATTTACATTATACATGTGCTTATATGGCATTCACCTAACATTCTATTACATTTTAATTTTTTAAGCCTTTATGGCTTTTACTATTATATTGTAATTTATGTTGATATAATATTATTTTGGTAAATGGATGAATAGGTAATTGAACTTTATGTGAGTGTACTTGAGGTTTTATGGTTAAATTATTATACTTGTAGTGTCTAAGATGGTGATAACTTGATTATAATGGATTTAAAGTTTAAACACCAGTGTAGTATGGATATGATATATATCATTTGATTAAGCTAGGATCATCTGAGAAATATGTCAAATTTGTCATTATCTAGTATTACATGATAATAAATGAGTAATGTCTTAGGACCAATGATTATATCTAATTTAATTATCCCAAGTGGTGTCTTATTTATATTACAATAATATCCTCTATTTTCTATGGTTTTACCCATTAGATATTTGTGTGTGTATATCAAAGATTTGTAAAAAACTTCATTATGTACACTTTAATGCTTTAACCATTATGAATCATATTCACATTTTTTTACCTAAAATGACATGTGTCTATAGAAGCTATAATGAATAATTGGCCATGGTTAGAATCATCCTTCGGTTTTTTTTGGTCAAAAAATTAATTAGATGAGGTTAATTACTCATGTCATTAACTACATCAATGAATACATTAATTGGATGCACATTATAAAACTTTGGAGGTTATTTTTTGACTACCACATGGGAATAATCTTAGTCTTTGGATTGAGTAGCATGGTTTAGAAAAGATTTTTAGATGTTGATTTGGTTGATAAACTTATTAAATCCAAGTACTATTATAACCTTCTATTTATATTTGTTTGTCTTCAATCAAGTCTTGGATCATATGCTTTAGCTTAATGTGAATTTGTTTTAAGAATGGCCAAGGAGTCTATGGAAATCACAATATGTATTAACATCAACATTTTGAATAAAGGACCTTGATTAGTCAATTATTTTTCACTACGGAGGTAAAGATATCAAATTACATTATTGACTTATTTATCAAAAAATGAGGTTTTTTTAAATTCCATTATCAAAAATGAAGTGTAATGTTTGACCATTGATCCAAATTTTATAATTTTAGGTGATTTTTATAATGAAGTGTAATTATAAAATTATACGGTGCAACTTATTCTTCTCCCTCAACTTATTTTGCACTCTTAAAGCCTCCTCTATGATTAATGACTTTCCATTTCAATCATGCATTCAATGACTCTACCTATACCATCCAACATCATATTATACCATATACCATACCTATAAACTTATCTTATCTTCACCTTCACTTATCTTGACTCAATTCTCTCTTTGGCCCTTCAAGGGCTATTAGGCCTAAAAGACCTAATTCATGCTTCCAATGGGTATTTTGGCCCTAAGGCCTTCTTATTGTTTCCAAAACTTATGTGATTATAATATCTAATCCAACTTAAATCAAACATTATTAGAGTTTTGGATGCTCCTTTCCTTGGATTTATCTCTCTTGGCTTGATTCCTATACCTAATCCTTGTATCCCTCCAAGCCTATAATCCTCCTTGTCTAGAAAAAAATGGCACTTACAAGAAAATTAAAACCCATTTTGTATACCCTTTATTATCCTCATACTTCATACAAAATTTCATCTGATAACTATAAATGGAAGTGTAATTTATCTTCTATGATATTCATCAATTAGGCATCCTTGTGCTTCTTTAAGCCTATGGCCACACTTGAAAATCAGAAACCATACTATAAGGCTATACCCACTCACCAAAACTCTCAAATATTTCATAAGGTCACTAGTAGGCTCTAATTACCAAGTTTCAAGTCAAAATTATTTAGGACACTATCTCTCTCCCAAAATCTAACTTCTCTTAAGGCCTCATTAGACCTCTTTGCATGGCTCTTAAATGCCATTTATTACTTAAAGACATTCCTTATTAATTACCAATATCCCATTCATATTCACTCATGTAAACTCACTTGTCTCAAATAATTTCATCCCTACCTAAGATTTCCTTTGTATCTAAACTAACCTTATGGGACAATTTCATGTAAGAACAAGTTTCAAAATAGGGGTACAGACCCTTTAACTTAGTTTTATTCCTCCTAAAAACTCCTAAAACACTCAAATATTTTCCAAAAATTATTCCACATTCCAACCTAACTCACTTACACGTTTCAATCCTTTTGACTTTGTAAAGGCAAAGATATAGTGTTTTCTCTCTTATCTAAGTTTTTAGGACTGAACCCAAGATGAGAGTGAATTTAATTACCTTAACTGAGTTCCATAAAATTTAAAATATTATTTAATTCACTAATATGTCTGACCTATCATATTTGTGCCTTGTATACAATCTAAGGGCTTGATCATTAGTATTCACCATCAAACTCAACACTTTCCTCCTGACTGTACCAGTCATCTATAGAATGTTAAGACTGAGACACCTTTTCATTGAGTATATTAACTCTTAACCCCACCAATACCAATAAAAATAATTTAGATACTTAAAGGACCCATATAATCCCTTCCTCTAATGGATATTAATACCAAAAACAATTCTTTGATGAGATTAACATTCACTTTTCATGGACTATTATAGGTTACTTGTAGGATTGACAAATTTGAGCCCACAACAAAAAGGTATAAAGACTTTTAGATGATTAATTCACTAGAAATAATGGTTAAGACATTTTTTATCACTCCTTAGTCCTTTTACATCAACCATATAACTTTGATCACTCACCTCATTCTTAAAAATATCCACTTGTAAGACTATCAATGTTCATCTATAGGGTTTCAAAGACTATGACTGACCTCTCTTCTCCATTTAGATATTCTCATCTCCTTTTATAAGGTCTCACTCAACCTAGGAGGATTTTAATACTCCCTTCAAGTTTATAAATCTACTTATTTTCCTTAAACCTATAAGTAGGCTTGTAAGCCTTGTCTTAGGAATATAACTAGGCCTCAAGTTGCCTATTGGGTACTCTGATGAGATCAAAACTTCTGGTTATTTTGAGACCATTTACTCACTGGGATCACTATTTATGGGTCTCCATTATCATCAAATTTTTTCCTTATTATATTTATAAATCACCTTTTCATGTACAATTCACCACTTGACCTCTCAGATTGACTCTAATATACCTCATATGCATGACTAAAGCATGAATGTGACTTAAAGAGCTAAAATCTTTGAATTATATTATTAAAACATATAATATTATTCATGACTTCATATGCATATCTATACCTATTTTATTGACCTCACTTGATGAATTAAAGGTGATTATGAATAGGCAAAAAGACATGACATGAGGAGAGACTTCAAATGGCAATGTTACTATATTACTCGTAAACCTTAACATCTATAAAAAACCTTAAAAGATGATAATAAACCTTAAAATTTAATAATTTATGCCTATGAATATTATTTTAAGGCATCATAATAAATAAGATGGTTATCAACAAGGTTAGGAGACATGATAAGTCAAGTTTTGAACTATAGGGGTGACAATTTGACCTGTGAGGTCAAAATTGTTGTCTGATAACTCCATTTACAGTGATTCATTACTAAAAACTATCATTTCCAACATGTTAATTTGGGTAAATTACATCTATTATCAATTTCTTGGCCTCCCCTCATGCCCTGTCAAAAAACCCATCACCTATTTTGACCTCAAGAATGACCTTCCCAATACAAGAAAAATGTATAATTTTAACATAACTTCACATGTGCATATAATATAAACCATTAGTAATTTTTATGAACAATAATATACCTTATCTATGTGTATAAACAATATTCTTTCACCTTAGATCACTTTATCTTAATCTTTGAGAGCAATTCATGGAATAAGTTATAGTGATGGATCCTAAAATGCAATGTTTTGGTAGTGAAGAGACAACTATTCGAGCTCTAATAGGCATTTTTACCTCTAGGACCCCTAGGTAAAAATTTATCCATTTTTTCATGTATATATAGTAAAATTACATGTGCTTCCATGACCTTGTGGTCTAATTCCACCCATAAATACATTTTCACTACTATTTAGGAGGACTAAAACACTAATAACAAATGTTATCAAAGTTAGAGTTAGTGTTTAATAACTCCATTTCCAATGGTTATTTGTTGTAAAATAGCACTTATAACATGTTCATATGGTTTAATAATGTATATGACTATTTTATTGGCCTCCCATCATGCTTGGTTAATAAATCCACCACCCATTATGGCCTCAAGAACGATTTCCCAATATAAGAAAAATGTAGAATTTTAGCGTAACTTCACATATGCATTAAAAAAACCATAATCATTTAAATGAACCATAAGATTCATGTTATACATGTCTAAACACTATTATTTAACCCTATATCACTTTTTTGAACCTTTGATATCATTTTGTTGCATAAGTTGTAGTGACATGTCCTGAAATGCAACTTTTTGGTAGTGAAGAGACAACTTCTCAAGCTCCAACATGCATTTTTACCTCTAGGACCCCCACATGAAAATATATCCATTGTATCATGTATATATAGATTAATTACATGTATTTCCATGACCTTGATATCCAAATCTACTAAGAAATACATTTTCATTACTGTTTAGGAGGATGAAAACACTAACAACAAATCTTCTCAAAGTTGGAGTTTTTGTTCAAGAACTCCATTTCCAATGGTTCTTCACTAAAAAATATCACTTAAAACATGTCCATATGGGTGAATTACATATAATACCACATTTTTGGCCTTTCCTCATGCCTAATCGATAAAATCACACCCTATTCTAGCATCAAGGATGACCTTCCCAATATAAGAAAAATACAAAATTTTAGCATAACTTCACACATACATAGAACATAAACCATAAGTAATTTTAATGAAAAATAAGATCCATTATATGGATTTTAAAAAAGTATTTTTCCACCCTAGACCACTTTGGCTGAACCTTTGAAAGAAATTTATGGCATAAGTTATGGTGACGGGTCTTGAAATGTGACTTTTTGGCAGTGAAGAGAATTTCTCAAGCTCCAACAGGAATTTTTACCTTTGGAACTCCCAGATGAAAATATATCCATTATATCACATCTATATAGGTGAATTACATGTGTTTCCATGACCCTAATGTCCAAGTCCACTTGAAAATACATTTTCACTACTGTTCAAGAGGATGGAAACATTATTAACAAATGTTGTCAAAGTTGGAGTTGTTGTTTGAGAAATCTATTTTTGTGATTATTCACTACAAAATAGAACTTAAAACATATATATATATATACATACATATATATATATATATATATATGTATATATATATATATATATACATATATATATATATATATATATATATATATATATGTATATATATATATATATGTATATATATATATGTATATATATATATATATATATGTATATATATATATGTATATGTATATATATATATATATATGTATGTATATATATATATATATATGTGTGTGTGTGTATGTGTGTGTGTGTATATATATGGGTGTATAATGTCTAGGACCTCATTCTTGGCTTCATGTCATGCCCAGTCGACAAACCTACCACCTATTCTAACCACAAGAATAACCTTCCCAATACATGAAGGGACATAACTTGGGTTTTATAGCTCCAAACGACTTGAAATTTGGATTAAAGATCTTCCTTTCCATTTCAAAACTTTTATAAGTTTTTTTATGTCTATGGTTTACTTGAGGATATATAAAACACAAAAACTCTAGCTCAAAAGCTCTATGTGCTAGTCTTTATATGCTTGACACATTCTTGATATTTCATTAGTTCATGCATATTGGTAAGGTTCATAAACAAAATGAAAATGTGATTTGGGATTTTTTTATTCCTTATGATACTAAAGAATTAGATTTTATAATATTTCCTTTAGTTGAAACTTGCTAAAACAATATTCGATACTTTAGAAGTCATGCAAAGCCTATAGCTGGGAATAAATCGTACATTATCAAGCCTTAGTTTCAAAATAAAAAAGTTGAGGGATATTCATATAGAGTTGTATAAGTCAATTTTAGGTCTTAAATTTAAAAAAAATTCAAGTGACAAAATTATTTTTAAATAGCCTACTTGTTCTAAGTAATTAAGAGAACCAATTTTGAGCAAATCTTGCAATATGAGCAAATCCATACATGATCAACCTTAGGTGTCTAAAAATAAAATTTGGAGAATATAAAATTAGAAATTTTGGAATTGTAATGAGGTTTTTAAATGCTATTTTTATCAATATATCTAAAATTATCTTTCTAGGCCTATCATATATTGTCCTTGAGGCTTGAAAACAAATGGAAACTTGAATATTTCCTAAATTACATAATGAAACTTCATAAAATATTGGAATTATATGTTTTTTAGCATGATTAAGAGGATAAAATAGGTTTTAGGGTGATTAGTTTTATTTTAAAATTTGTGAGGTGTTAGAGCAAGCACACAAGACTTAATTAAGCTTATTCCTAAAATGTAAAAGTGTAAAATAAAGTGGAACAGAGATTGAGTTGGTTCTTTAAAACTTCAGATTCTCCTTATGCATTTAAAGGATTATTCAAGGACTAATATTCATTTGGATGATCTTTTTCACATCAAGATCAAAATGGAATCAAGGAAACCACCATCCCTAATAATAGATCAACTCATGAAGGAATTTGACCACATCGAACACTTCAAACAACCATGTTGTTCCTTCTATATCTTTCTTCATTCAATGCAACCTAATTTTAAAGATAAATGTTAAGTACTTTTAGTTTAAGCTTCTATTAGCTTCAAGAATATGAAATTCTTTACTAAGAGTGCCAACTATGTGAAGGTGCAAGCTTATATGGCACCACCAACCTACAAAACATTGTTAGTAAGTATATGTACACTACCTAAAAAATCATCAAAATTTGGTAAAATTGATTATATCTACATTTTAAAAGTCAACATACCTACACATATCAATCCATCAAACCACTAGGATCTATTTTATTCTTGATAGTAGCAAGAATAACTTCGTGGTTTGACTCATAAACTTTCCATGAATACTTATTTAATGGACTCCCATGATATTTTTTTAATTGAATACTCATTGTAAGATCCAAATTTGAATAGTGCAGTATTTTCCTATGTGTTTCAAAGTCTTCAAATAACCATATATCTAAATTTTTGATTGGATATCATCAAAGCCAAGTTATAGTGATTACTATAGACCCAATAGGATACTCAATGATTTCTCCATATATGACTGTGAAAGTCAATTTTTTCTTTTCCTCTACACACTAACATAGGTAGTAATATGTCCCCTCTTTATTGTCCTCACTTTTAATAACTATAAAAACATGCCCTGTATCACAAAAAAATAATTTTTAATGAAAATATATGAATATAGATAATGGGATTAAATAGTAAATAATGAATAATATTTTATGTGGTTGTACTAGACCATATACATGATCAAATTCATGTGATGATGCCATATTTATAAATTAAAATGCTCATGGAGTCTGATATGCGTTGATTAGAATTAAAGGTATAGAATTATAGTCATCCACCCACTCTTGTGACTCGCACTTATTCTAAAAAAACTCCATGTATGCACAATAGAAACATGTCAAGTGTCTCATATGATTAGTCCAAGAACCTGTATTTAAGCTACACAATGAGTGGAGCTCACTTGAACCCATTATAGTCATAAAATCTTCATATTTTCCCATGTTTTCTTCCTTCATAAACCAAAAATGTCTATAAATAGTAGAATTTGGTTGAACACCATGACACATGTTCTCGTTACACTATTCAACCATGCTTTATGCATCAGCCAAATCGACACCCTCATCAAATTTCAACTCTTCTTTTGCAATGACTCTTTTTACACATGCTCCCACACCATCATGCTCCCATTTTCTATGTCTATCCTTAGTGAAACTCCAAATATTTTCTACACTAGTGGTAATGTGAATCTTTCTCAACCAATAAAACATCCATGCATTCTTGAATTGTGATGTGCAATTATCTAACTAAATGTAATGCTGATTAAAATGAATATTCCTGTTAGTCAATTATCCATAGAACTTCTCAAGACAACCATGCATATACTTTGTACAATATGAATGGTCATCATTGATATAGAAATGGTACTCACTTAATATATTTTTTATCTTACTCGATACTATTAGGTGCATGCATAAATGCTATATTCATGAATATGGCAACTTGTGAAGAGTTGTAATATTATGGCTAAACTTCCATTTGTAGTTTGAATGTGTAATTTTTAGCAAAGTTAACTACTGAAATAATCAAACCAAGTGGGAATGTGTCCTTACTTATCTTGAATTTTTCATCCAACCATCGAACCTATGTGTGTGCCTTGCATACTCATAAACATTTTTCTCCTTGAATTTGACCATAAATTTTGAAATGGGTATCTATTTTGTAACAATCTCACACCTTTTAGATTTTTTTCCATGTTTTTATTGATAAGTCACATATTTGTATTTGCTCAAACCAACCAATTCCTATCCAATTATATTTGTTTCATCTTCATGGATATAATTTTTTTGTTATGGAAATCCAACACAAATGTTATAATTTCTGTCAAAACATGCTTTGTTATAAAATAACTGTCCATCTGGTCTTTCACAAAGAATAGTTGGAATAAATTCTTTAACTAACTTTGGTAGAACTTCTAAGCCACACCACTATAAAATATTATTAGTATGCAAAGTATAATGAATTAAAAAAAAATCATAGTGCATTACAAACTCAATATGTTTCCTACAACAACAAGTGGTGCATGTGTGATTTATTTTTACATAAAAAGGTTTAGACATCTCAAAATATCTTTGACTAATATAAATTTGTGGATGTTTTTTCAAAAACATGGACTAAAATTATGTTTGAGTCATATCCAATAAATCTTTTGGATATGGTTCAAAGTTATGAGAACCAACTCTTATTTTGACTACATCTCTTGCATTAGGTGAAAATCTAATATTATCCTTCCAAAATTATGAAAGTAACTCTTTTAGAGCATCGGTTATAGCCTTGTCCTTTCATGGAAGTTGACCGGATAATGCCTTGAGCTAATTGGTATTAGACTCATTAAGTATTTTACATCTTTAAATTGCTTTCATTAATGTTTTTTTTAAAATATCAACTGTTTGAATTATTTTTGAAATTAATCATTTTCCCCTTATTTGACTACTTGCTACACAAGTTGTTATTATACATTGGGCAAGATTATAATCTTTGTTGTGTGATTTAGGACCTACAATATGATATGCATCATGTAAGTTGTCAATAATTTTTGTATTTTCATCATCCATATTAGATGTTCTTATCCCTAATGTGTACATGGTAGGTCTCATCTTAATCAATTTCATTAATAAAATAAATAATTGACATCTTTTAGTATCATGAGTCAAATTATGAAAGAAACTATCCCAAATTTATTGAGCCAATCTTCTTGAATGTTAGTCAGACATTTTATTAGGCATTGATTTCAAAATATTTCTATCAACTTCAATTAAGTACTTACCTTTTCTATGAAAAATTCTTGGAGGTGTTGCTACTAGTGGAACTTGTTGAGAGAGTGTTTCAAAATTTTCATTACTTTCATTAATTAGTGATGGGATGACATTTTCTTCATTGTTTCATTCTTCATTATATGCTTCCATGACTTTTTTTTTCATTTCTAATTTCATCATTATTTATTTCCATGAAAAATTATTTATTATTGGGGGGTAAGGCATCATGCAGATAGTCATCATCAACAAAAAAAAAAAAAAAAACATTATACTTTGAATGTGAGCTTCCAACATTATCTAATTCATTATTATCAATTTCATCATTATGCAATTTAGTATTGTTATTCCATCATTATTGAATCAATTATTTTCAATTTAAATAGTATTCAATTCATTATTATCAATTACATCATTGTCTATGACATTTGGATAATTAGAGATAGTTTATGTAGATTTTTTTAAATGAAGTGCTTGCATTCATAGCTTATTTTTATTTCTCACCTCTTGTATTTGCTCAAGTGTTTCATTCTTCAACTTCTTCCTCTTTCTCAAATGTGATTTGTCACTACATTGGATAATTTATAGCCTTTCAATGGTGAGGTCCAAAAAGAACTTGATAAATCTTGTTCTCAACTTGCAAGTAATGCAAAAGTGAATAGAGAATGTATGTTGATATGCATTTCTCAAACAAGGTAAAAAAGTAGTTAACAAATTATTATTTTTTCTATATAGACATAGAGTGTATGTGTTAGATACTATTTACATGTTATATAATACCATGTACATGTTATATAACACATATTCATTATATAACATGTGCATTTTATAAATTTGAATTCAAATTTTAAGCCTTTTGTCTAAGAAATGGTATGGATTGTCAAGCCAAAGACTTGGACCTATCAATCTATAACCAAGTCTAAGAGCTTAGATAGAAAACAATAAATTTTAACTTTCATCACCAAATACACTACGAATTTCAATGAGCCAATTAATTAAATTATTACCACAATAACGAGCATGATCTCCTCTTTTTAAATGTATGATTTTTATAATTTTTGGACTATTTTAAGGTTAAAAACTATGTGTATTTTTAACTATAGCTTTTTTAAGCCACCATATGTTGTAAATCTTCATGCCTATACATGTTAATATAATTTTATTTTTCATTCATCCAAGTGAAAAACAAATTATATGGTCACAAACTAGGCCTAATTCTACACATATTCAAAAAAAATCCATTTTATTTTTTTTTGAGATAGTTAGGGGGGGCCACATGATTGGCTATCCATTTTTTTAATTAATTTTTCAGGATCTATTTAATTAAAAACTTAATAATAAAAAATATTATTTGATAAAATATAAAAAAATATAGGTCACAGACTAGAAGATCTTGTCTAAATATTCACCAAATGGTTTCAAACAATATTAAATGATGCTAAAAAAATAGTGGGCTACACGGCCATCCATCTACTCTATTTTCTTGATAAAATAGGCGTTCCTATTCAAATTTTAGATGTTTTACCTAGATATACTTAATCATTTTTAAAAATAATTAATGTTTTGGAAACTAGACTTGAAGTTATACAATTCATGTTTCTAAAGCATCTTTAAATTTTGAGCGTATCTATTTCAAATTATCTACAAAAGTTTAGTTTTTTGAAATTTTAAGAAAATCATGTCCATGGGTAGATTCTTTTTGAGCCCCAACTTTGTGAACTTACTTGCATATGCATTATAATATAACAATACATGTTATGTAATAACATGTACACATTATGTAACGTGTACATGTTACTGTAATGCATGCACATTATTATAATGTGTACATATTATTACATAATACATATGCATTA
Organism: Torreya grandis; assembly: GCA_037957365.1. Taxonomy (NCBI): domain Eukaryota; kingdom Viridiplantae; phylum Streptophyta; class Pinopsida; order Cupressales; family Taxaceae; genus Torreya; species Torreya grandis. The sequence continues at coordinate 520,312 of JARHVA010005796.1, forward strand.
TATATTCAAATTTAAAATATAATCCTTTTAGCTCAGAAATGGCATGGATTCCTCAGTCAAGGGCGTAGACCTATCAATCTACAATTGAGTCTAAGAGATTTAATAGAAAACAATAAATTTCAACCTCCATCACCAAATACACAAGAAGTTTCAACAACAAAATTTTAAAAATTATTACCATGATGACAAGCATGCTCTCCTCTTTTCGAATATATGAGTTTTATAATTTTTGGATTATTTTAAGGTTACAAACTATTTTGATTTTTAACTATAGCATTTTTAGGCTGCCACATGCCATAAATATACATGCCTACACATGCTAATATAAATTGTTTTTTATTCATCCAAGTACAACAAAAAATATATAGTCACAAACTACGCCTAATTCTACACACATTAAAAAAAAATATTTTCATTTTTTTTGGGGTAGTTAGAGGGGCCACATAGTCGGCTATCTATTTTCTTGTTAGTTTTCAAGATCTATTTACTTACAAAATTAATATAAAAAAATATTCGTTGATAAAATATAAAATAATATAGGTCACAAACTAGAAGATCTTATCTAAATATTCACCAAAGGGCTTCAAACAATATTAAAATATGCCAAAAATATAATGGGTCATATGGACATCTATCCACTTTGTTTTCATGAAAAACAAGAATTCTTATTCAAATTTTAGATTTTTAACCAATTACACTTAATAATTTTTGAAAAAAAATAGTGTTTTGTAAGCAAGACTTAAAGTGCTACAATTCATATTTTTATAGCATCTTCAAATTTTGAGTGTAGCTATTTCAAATTATCTACACAAATTCAATTTTCTAAAATTTTAGGAAAATCATGTCCATGGTTAATTCCTTTCTATCCCCAACTTTGTGCACTTACCGTAGTGTTATTAGTGTTCTTAAGTAGAGTGTTTTTTGTGAGGGTGAAGGTGGGGTTTCTAACATTTAGAAATTGGAAGCCAGATTTGAGAATCTAAAGGCCGAGAAGAATCTAATGCAAGGCACCATTCATAAATCGGTATAAATGAACAAAGTCACCATAACAAATTGTGTATCTAACATCAATGTTCTAAGGGAAATCATGAAAATAGGTAAAAAGTAGTGGAGTGGAGTTTGAACAAGTAAAATGGTCAAGGGCATGAATAAAGAAAATACTATGGAGGTAGATAATTTTGAAGTGGAAAGCATTGAAAAGGCCCTTAACAATTTGGACAAAGAAAAGAACGTTGTGTTACAAGAACTAGGTATGCAATCCGTAAAGTCTAGTTTTTATCTTTTTTGTTATGTTTAGTTTGTTTCTTTTTTGTGTATAGATATTTATTATATTATTTTTATGTTAGTTATTTCTGGTTGTTAGCTTTTTTTGGCCTTGATTTTGTTTAATTTAATTGGGATAGGTCCCAACCAAAACCCACCTTTTATCCTCAATAAAAAATGATTAGGCCTTGTTTCCACAAATCAGTTGCAAAAATGTATTGAGTGTTGTTTTCTATTTTCTCTAAAATAGGGACATGATATTATTGAAGGCATAATACACGCCCCCCATTAATTCTCCTATTTTTACTGATTTGTGACGAGTTATTAAAGTTACAAAGAAGGAGATAAATTCACTAAAGATCTGTGTAGAATTCAAAAAAAAAAAAAAGTGAGTTTTTGAAACTCTAGAGGAGACATGTGAAAATACAAAATCAAATTTCGTAAGTTCATAAATTTCTATATTTATTTTTACATTTCTAAAACTGTTGTTTACATTGTTGGGAGTGTACACCCTAAAAAAATCAATTTATTCATCTTGAGTTTTTTGAATTTTATTTGTCTCACCTTATAAACTTGTTTTATGTTGTTTATTTTTACCAACTATACCTAAAATTATATCAAATTAAACAGTTTTATAAGTATCTTTTAAACCCTTTTCAAATTAATGATTAATTTTAAAATTATTATTATAATTTAATCTAATTTAATATTTTATTATATAAAATATCTTTAAATCTAATTATATTTATATAAACAAAAATATTATATTTTAATAAAAAACCACATTTCCCAAAATATGTGTATAAATAAATCTATTGCATTGTCATTTTTATAAAATTACTTCAATATAAGTCAAATACACATGAAACAATAAAAGTAATAATGACCCTACTTTTAATTATAAAATTTTAAGAAATATATAATAATTAAAATATAGGTATTAGCCACTCCGTACCCTTTATCCTCGGTTGTTTTCATGATGTCTTATATTCCAAACATCACAAATATTTTATTGATGGCATCAAATTTTTAATGTGCAAAAAATATTTGCACAAATAAACATGTGGTGTTTAAATATTCTTTTTATATTTAATTTTTTTTTTTTAATACAATAAAATTGTAACCTTTTATTTACAATTCTCAACTAAAAGTGTCATTGTGATTATAGATTTTGAGTTGGGTTGAAGATATCAAAAGTTGGTATATGAATTAAATAAATAAAGTAGAAAGAATTGGAATATAAGTTTATTTATAATAAAATAAATCATTACATTATTCAATATTTAACCTTTCACTTATTTGGGTTTGTGGAGTACAACACTTAAGCTTGTTTTAATGGAAAAGTATCAATTTCAAAAGTTTTGTCTCATCATCAAATTTAATTCTTTGTACTTATAGTTTACCTATGGTATGAAAGAAGAATTATATATATTTATTTTTTTAAATGAAAGGGTAAATATTTTGAATTAGTATTTGTATGTATTTCATGGATTGAATTTAAATTTAGTTTCATTTTTAATAATTGGATACATGAATAATGGATAAAATTTACTATTTGATTTTTTTATGGTATAAATTTAACTTTTTAAAAAAATATATATATATGAATAATTGATCAAACTTCAATTCAATTTTATATCTTTTTAATATAAATTAGTGAAATTAAAATTGAATGATACATTTTATTGTATTATTTATGTAATAAGAAATATAATGGAAGTTATTTGTTTTGAGTCTAAATATATTAAAACAGTTATATTACGATGGTACAATTTCAAACGAGTTTCTCATCTACTGCAATGGTAACTATAATGCCTTTTACCAAATTTATCATCTTCTAAAATGATAGCCACAATACCTTTTACTAAAAAAATACAATGTAAATGAACAATTTATGATATATATGATATTTTTATTTAAAATTTTAATTTTAATTCTTATTAATATATCTTATAATTTTATTTTAAATAATTAGAGTTAACACATAAAAGAATTTCAAAGAATTAACTAAATATGAAATTAAATTAAATTTTTATTCCAATTCAAAAAATATTCTTTATTTTATAAAATTATTATATATTTAATAAAATATTAAATTTAATTTTGATTGTATCTTTTATAGTTAAATATAATTTGTGGGACTATTTAAACATAGATATTAAATTTATTGAGTTTGATTTTATTACTATTTTTATTTTAAACTAAAAAAATTGAAAATTATTATTATTATTATTATTATTATTATTATTATTATTATTATTATTATTATTATTATTATTATTATTATTATTTCTTTTTTTAAAATAAATTATGGTTGATGATTGTAAATATCAATTATTATAAATCTTTTTTCGTAATGATGGATTATGACTAATGATCCAAAATATCAAACAAAAATCAAACATAAAATATTTCCAAAAAAATTAATCTAAAAATTTATTGACTCTATAAACATAAATTATGTATAACTTTTATATTTAAATTTTTTTTTATAACTATTTGAATATAATTATACTATAGAACCTACAAAGATATATCAAGGCATAAGTAATGATACATTTATTTTTTCTTTAATTGATTGAGAAACAATTAATATTTAACTAATAATTATGGTATAATTATGAAGAATTATATATAGGTTGTGTATTTTATATATATATATATATATATATATATATATATATATATATATATATATATATATATATATATATATATATACAACCTCTCATTATCTTATTTTTCATCACATTACTATTACTATCACATCATTTCTCATTTCTTACAACATTATATATATATATATATATATATATATATATATATATATATATATATATATATATATAACCTCTCATTATCTTATTTTTCATCACATTATTATTACTATCACATCATTTCTCATTTCTTACAACATAATATATTATTATATATTTTAATTTTGTTCATTTATTTATATTTAAAAAAAATGAAGTTGATTTGATATTTTTAAAAAATGATATTAAAATAGAGTTTGATTAATTATTTATATTAAAAATATATGATGCTAAGTTTTTGTTATTAGAAAAATAAAACAATTCAAATTAATACAATTATTAATGTCTCAATTTATTTATTTTAAGATAAAATTAAACTCTTATTAAAAATAAATTAAGTTTGAATTTGATCTATCATCCCTTCATCTTTTATATATATAAAAATAATTTAAATTTAAATTTAAATATAAACAAGATAATTTTGATTTGATTAAGGATTTTGATTTTTTTTGTCTTTAAGAATTTTTTAAATGAGATAAGATAATATTGATGTTTATGAAAAACTAAAATTGATTTATGAATGTCAAAACTAATCAATACTGAATTTAAATAATGATGATGATAAATTTTAAATATATAAATAGTTATTATTTTTATCTATATTAATTTTATTATTATATATAAAATCATAATTTAAAATTAAATGTAATTAAAATAATTTTAATTTGTTTAAATAAATTTTTTGACCTTTTTGACTATTAACAAATATTTGAATTTATTAGATAAGATAATGAATCATATTAATACTTATGAAATTATCAAAATTGATTTATAAAATAGAAATTAAATTAGAGTAAATTTTAGTGGTTCATTTATAAATTAACTTAGATTTTTTTTAATGAATCTTTAAGTATATTTTTCAAAAGTCTAACGAAAGTTAACAGATGATATTTAAGTGAGAAGGCAAATGAATAAACAAATCATAATAAAAAGTAGAATCAAAATGGATGTGCGATTATATAGAAAACCTGTGGACACTTCTTTCATCCCTTTTCTATTACTAAAAATTACCATTATGAATATATAATTGGATATCTGTTTACAAATAATAATGAATAAGTTGACTAAATGATAAACTATATATATATATATATATATATATATATATATATATATATATATATATATATAATTTTAAACAATAGACGAGTCAACCTAAAAATATATTAATATTTTTGGTTGACTCGTCTATTGTTTAAAATATATATATATATATATATATATATATATATATATATATATATATATATATATATATAAACAATAGACGAGTCAACCTAAAAATTAACTTACACTCACCTAATTTAAATAAATCTACATTATTCACTACCCCTTAAAATAACCAAATACCAATTTTTAAAATTGAAATATTTATAAATTAACAAATAATAACCACTAAAATTTAGCTTAAACTAAACTATAATAAAATTGAACTATATAAATAACTATTAATCTTTATATTTATGTTATTTTTAATTTAAATTTAGTGGATGGGTATCATTGTGAAGCTATGCTTAAAAGGGAACCAAAATATTCAACTTTAAGACATTATAATAAATTAAGTGTAGATCGACTTTGCTAATATTTCGATGAATATGCCCTCATAATTTTACTCATGATAGAAATGTTGAATATTTTTATAATTTTACTTTATTAAAAGGATATGCAGGTATGCCCTCTAATTGGCATACTTGCACATGCCAATCATGGGATCATGCCCTCTGATTGAATATTTTTATAATTCTACTTTTAGACATAATTGGGATCATGGGGAAATTTTTTTTCTCTTTCCTAAATTTTCCTTCCATTTAGAAAATGGAGCGACACATCTCATTTTACTATCATTTATTTAAAATTAAATTTAAATAAAATGTAAATAAGATAATTTTGATTTGTTTAAGTAATTTTTAAAAATTATTAATAAATATTTGAATTTATTAGATAAGATGATATTAATGTTTATGAATGGTCAAAATCTATCAATGATATTGAAAAATATTCAATCTTAAATATTTGAGTGATGATTATGTTAAATTTGAAATATATAAGTTGTTATCATTCTTTTTAAATTGATGACTATGTTGAATTTGAAATATATAAGTTGTTATTATTCTTTGTTTATATTATGTTTATTTTATTTTTATTATTGTGAAGTTCATGGAGACCACATTTCATCTTTAAATTTATGCATTTAAAAAAAAAGGAAGCAAAATATGTGAAGAGGCCACATGAGTAAGTGAAAAAAGTTTGGGAATAAATAGGGGTTTATTTATGGACAAAAAGTTTGGGAATAAATAGGGGTTTATTTATGGACATGTTTTTCGTAAAAAATATTAACATTTATAAATTATTAGAGATTTTTAGACTCAAAATTTGTAGATGGTACAAGAATATGAATTATAGCATTTCGAGTCTAATTTTCAAAATATTAATTCTTTTTTAAAATAATAAAATATAAGTAGGTCAAACATCTAAAATTTGAAGAGGAACTCTTATTTTTTAAAATAAAATAGAGTAGATGGTCATGTAGCCCCTGAATTTTAGCATCATTTAAGATTGTTTAAAATCCTTTAGTAAAAGTTTAAACAAGATCATCTAGTTTGTGACCTGTATTTAATAAAAACAATGATTTTTTTTAATTAATTTTACAAGTAACTAGAGCTTGAAAATTGACAAAAAATGAATAGCTAGTCATTTAGCCTCCCCCCTAACCACTTCATTTTTTTTATTGCATATAGAATTAGGCTTAGTTTGTGACCATCTAGGAATTTGACTCAAGAGAGGATGGTCAGTATCGTGTTAGTTTCAAAATGAAAACAAAACAAAAGAAACACACTAACTAGCATAATATCTCTAGGCCTAGACACTAGGGAGAGCTTAGTTAACAAACATGAATAAAACACACAACTAAAATGCAAAAGAAACCTTCTTTTACCTCCTTTGGATGCTCCAAATTCTTGTTGTAGTGGCTTGATCAATTTGTGCTCATGAAGTCTTCATCAAAGGAAGCTTGGCTATTTCCTCTTCTCCTTGGCACCTTGTGGCTTTGGCTTGGCTTGGCTTGGAATCAATTTGACATGGTAACACTAGTTTCTTGAAGCTTTTAGAACCAATCCTGTATTATAACTTTGCATAATCATGTCTTTTTGAAGATATTTGAGCATAAAAATTTTGTACCAAAATAGCTTAGAAATGATGTGGTAAGTCCTCCTATTTATAGATTTTTGAGATTAATCAGAATCAACCTGAACCATCCATCTCATGATTGAGATGTGTGGCTAAGGATTAATCCAATTATGTAATTAAAATTAATAAATAGGCTCATCAATAGTTGAGATAGAGGATAAATTACAAGGCATGTAGGGTATCATGGAAGGCATTAATAAGGCATAGAGAGCATGAATCCTGATATTTATGTCATTTATGGCCTAGGGATGTCTTCCCAAAAAATGAGGTCACCTGATGATGTAGAAATTCAATATTCATTTCCAAAACAAATTATTTAACAAGTTTTCATAGAATTTTTGATTAGGCTCTAGCTTGGATTAATTATCTCTAAGCATGATTAAGCACTTTGTGTACAAATTACTCAAATTGATCAAAATGCCTCGTTATTGGTCTAAAATTTGAGTGGATTAGAATTAGGATGTGATGCCAGATGTGTTGGATCCATTATCCCATTTAGAATGTTACCAACACCAAATAACAAAGACACATGTCTCATGTAAGAGATTTGATAGGAAAGAGTAATCCAAAGCATTTAGGTGTAAAATTAATATTTTAACTTGAAATGAACTGATCAAAGTTAGCTAGCCCATAAACTACACTACCCCATTTAGGGATACTCTAGCCAAAATTGGCACTTGAATATGTCGATTTCACATTATTTAATATTTTTTAGTGTTTTGAGGCCAAATTGTGCACTTTGGGTAGAAATTGGTCAAAAGATTGATTAGAGGTTACTAGAGGCTAGATTTAGGTGTCTACAGTTTTCCCTTATTTGGGAAGGCATTACAAGCTGTAGGAAAAGCAATGTCTTCTCAAATAATGAGAGATGGCCTGTATGCCCAAAAGAAGATGATGGTTGAAGAAAAAACATCTAAATGGTTTTTGGGAAGCTTATGATGATGCTCACTCTGAGGAGTGTCCACCACATTTGTTGATGGACGGTCCCTCAAAAAGAAACAAGAAGAAAGGTGGAATTAATCCATGGTTGAGATTAATCTAAATAATAAAATGCTTGCATGTATTGATGTAAAAAGGATGTTGATTTTCTCAAAGACAGTTATAATCAAGAATATAAGTCAAAATAATGATTTGCCATAGATGGTTATAATCATGAAGATGACCTAGATTAGCTAGAACTAATGGTTGTGCCCCGATTAGGGTTGATTAGAAAGCATAACTCAAGGATATAACCTAAAATATAGATTAAAGATGAGTGGGTGCAAAGTGATAAAAGAGATGGATGGAGGAATAAGATTGATCAGTGTGAATGATTCAATTATACCTACCAATGAGGAGATGCTCATCCTAATTAGTAATGATACAAATAGAATGGTCAAATGAGTTATATTGATCAAGGTGGGTGGGAGGATTTGCCAAGGTACCAAGGAGAAACTTATGCCACTCCATTGATTGTAGACCTTCCTGAAGCTAATTTTTGTTGTAGCATGTGATGATAGGCATCATGATAGAACACCATGAAGACTTGGCTGAAAAATGCATAAAACTAACTCCCAATGTAATAAACACTAAAAAACAATGTACCAATGATAAAAACCATGATGACAATATTAACGTATGAATATGGATAGACTCAAGAATAATGTGCACAAGGAATCACCCAATGAACACATATAGATTGAGTCAGGGCAGCAGTGCTAAAAGCAAAAAAATAGGCAAGTGAATAAACAAATAAACAAAAAAATAAACAACTTGAAATAAGCAATCAAATAGAAAGCATAAAAACAAAAAAAAAGAATCCTAATAATGACAATGCCCCAGTAAGGCAGATTAAGGATAAATGACTAGGCTTAGACAAGATAGATATTTTTAGTTTTTTTGAAATGTTATGAATGTTTTTTATATTTTTAAGGTATCTTAACTTGTTAGAGAATGACAAGATACCTGCTCACAAATGGCAAGAGCATTTGGCTTAGGTTGCTCACAAAATGGTGAGAGCATATGAAAAGGGGGACTGAGGTGACCTCAACATGAATTGAGCATGACCCACATAGTACTAAAATTATCTCATGTGATAGTAATTATATCCACATAAAAGGAAAGGAAAAACCAACTAGGTCCTAACAAGTTCTCAAATCTAGCAAATGACCAGTCAAATGAGAATAGTAATGGCAATGTGATGCAGAAATGCATGATAAATAAATGTTTTCCTTAGTTTTCCCATAGGTAGTTATAACTTGGATACAATGGCATAAGTCAATGATACTAATTTGCCCATAGGTGGTTATAATTAGTAGCAAGACTAGTGAAACACTAATTTGCCCATAGGCAGTTATAATCAAGTTCACATAAATAAATGTGGATATAAGATGAAAGATATCTTTCTAGATCAACTGTCACATTACTTTCATACACTATCATTATAAACACAAATTGGATTTATTTTTGAAACCTGATTAGAATCCCCTCACAAAAGGTGTGGGAAGAACCAAATGAACCAAGATCAAAATAAGATTGGGTAAGATGACTAAAAATAGGCTTTGGTCTAGATAAGAATGGAATGATAGGATGGTATGGTTTTTCTTAAGATAATGATGGTTTGATAAATTAGATAAAATGGTAAGAGGATTTACCCCAAGTGATGGAGTGAATGGATGAGTATATGCGATAATGGCAAATGGATTTGTAACAATGACAATGGCAGGACAATGTGAAACAATATGGTACATGTTTTTAGCCTAGGTATGGTAAAATGACATATGATTATGTTGTTCCTATTAAGAAGAAAATGCACATCATAATCAACAAATTATATAAAGAGAATACTTGATCATGTTAATTTCTACCCCACACCTCATCAAAATAGTTGCTTTGTCAAGAACTAGAGGTCGATTTGGTTGTCAAGAATGCTTTTATGATATTCATTAGTCATTGATTCTAATTACTTCAAACATCGAGATAAGGTATATTTGTAGCCTCTATAAAGGAAAGTGTGGCCATGGATGGTAAATAAGGACAAATAATGGATGGTAGGTTTGATTGTGAAATGGAATGTTAGATGATAATGGAATGTATAATGGTGGGGAAACAAATGAAGATTAGGACTTTCAGTCACATGTAATGTTGTTGATACCAAATTCAACATAATTTTTATTATGGTGGGGCCGAAGACCTATTATCATGATAGGACCACCATATTTTTCTATTATTTGATTTTGAGAGTAGCCACCATCTGATTACGTTGTAGATAAGAAGCTATTTTAATTTGATATTTGATTTTGTCTTCATCAAGTAGTGAAGAAATTTTGTGCTCAGCTATTAGTTCCTAAGTGAAGTTTTCACCAATGAAGTTGTCTTGATTGTCCCATAGTTATTTTAAGAAGGTTTCACTAAGGAATGTTGACTTTTGACTTTATCTTCTAGTGCTTCTAAAAATGTTTCATTAGAAGATGTTGGGTTCTGACTTTGATTGTCCCCTAATGCCTCTAAAAAATTTTCACTAGGAGAGTGTTCTTCTACTATATGAATGTGGTCTTGGACTCCTTATTCTTATTCAAATGCTAGTCACCATGGATTAAGTTCAACAAACTGTGATTCTATCGATCCCAATCGATACTTGTGGGAGATGGAATGTCAATGATATGGCTATTTTGGTTGATGGTAATGGCTTATGGAATGATAATGAAATGGAGAGAGGCTTCACAATCCTTGTAGAAGATACTAAGATAACTTGTGTTGAATCTGAAGTACTCATCCTAAAAAACTATAAAAGGATCACAAATGTATTCAAATTTATTTACAAGGCATGTGTAACCAATGTTGTAATAGCCATGAACATATTCTTCTTCTGAATCTGATTTTAACTCAAAGGACTCTAAATCCAATGTTAAGACTAATGTTGATTCTGATTATGATTCTAAATTTGATGTTAGTTCAAGAATAGAACTTGAATATAACTCTGATTCTTCATCTGATGGGTGCTTTGTTACAATGATGTATTGTTTAATATTTGGTTTTAGACAAGTAACATCTTGTGATGGCATAATGGGCTCCATTAGGACTAGTTTATCAAAGCGAGACTTCTCTAGGATGGGAAAAAGGTCAAGAAACAACTCCTCAAAGATTGGTTTGTCAATAGGTGGATCTTGAAAAATAGGCATATGGCCAAGGTAATGATTTACCCAAAGGTAGTTATAATCATTAAGAAGTGACTCAACAAATACTAGCTCATCAGAGTGAGACTCCTTGACAACTGGTATAAGATCATTAGGTGATTCATCATAGAATGACTTATCACAAGTGGTTGGTTGAGAAAAAACATCTTAGATTGGTTAGTTATTTTGGCCTTGGTTTCTAATGAATTGGAAAATACTAGTTTTAAACATAGCTTGGTCTTTGAATGATTGGATGGGTTGAGGTTTGGATGGGATTAGTAATGGATGAGGAATGACTTATGGTTAGATAATGGTAGGGCATTGGGGAGCATGATTACTCATATGAGCCAAAGGATGAAGTATTGAAATGGTAACAATAGGGCATTGTGGGGCTTGATTACCCACACAAGCCAAAGGACTAGGTCTTGGAATGGTGAAGGGGCATTGTGGAGCTTAATTACTTGCACAACCCAAAGGACTAGGTCTAGGAATGGTAATGGTATTTTTTGGATATTGTAGTCTTAGAATAGAAATGGTATGATCTGGTGGAGTTTTATTACTTTCACAAGCCAAAGCATCCAAGTCTTCCTCATAAACCACATCATCCTAGTCATGAGTTGGCTCATAAGCTAGTTCTTGACTATGTTCTACATACTGATTATTGTAAAGAGGGTAAAAATCCATATCCCAAACATCATTATCTATAGTTGGGTCTTCAAAGTCCTCATCACAAGCCCCTTCATACCAATCAAGGTTTCAATTTGGATTTTGTGGATTTTGACTATGTTCCCCATATGGATTATTGTAGGGAGAATAATAAAACTCTTTAGAAAATCTTTTGATATAGGGGTTGCTAGTGGGATTTTGTGCAGCCATTTTATCATAAGTTGGATTGTATGTGACTCCACCATAAGTGTAGCTATAAATATCCACATAAATGATGAAATCTTTGAAACAAAAAGGCTTAGATTTTTTCAAACTCTGAAAAACTATGTCCAAAAGATAAATGGTTAAAACTTGGTTTAACTCAATTGAAGGTGGAATTGTATCTCCAATATGGTCTAAAAGTGGAGCTATATCTCCAAAATGATTTATGCTAAGACTTGTCATAAAATAATCTAACATCAAATGTCTAATTTCAAATGTCATATGCATAAAAGGTCAAGCATTTGAATAAAAACTAGCATGTCAAAGGTCTAGGTCAAAGTGTTCTAAAGAAGGTCTAAACTAGGAAAGGGAAAAGTTGAGTTACTAGGTCTTTTGTCCAAACATAGACTCAAAAGCTAGGCTCAAATAAACAAGCCTATTCTAGGACTTTTGACCAAATGGTGTCAAAATCTAGACTTAAATAAAATTATGAGGTGATTTTACTCAATCTAACAAGTTTAGAAACAACTTTGACATAAACCCAGCACAAAGAATCAAACATAAATATGATCAGTTGGCATAAGGCATAAGACAAAAGGCTCTTTAAAGAAATACTATGTTTTCCAAAATAAAGGCACAAACAATAATAAGGATATGTACTAAACAAATAAACCATCAATAGGTTTCAAAATTAGGTAACCGATTAATCAAATTTATGAAACCCAAAAGAGAATGACTGGTGTATCAACCCCACGAATTAAGGCCTAAACAAAAATCAATCAATGTTTGAATCCAAAATTGACAAGGCTAATTGAAAACTCAATATTTGAGAACTAGGATTTGACCAAATAAGCTAGACAATATTGGATAGCATGACATCACAAGATAAAGGTCCAAGTGGTATACATGACATGGTTTGAAACAAATGGTTTTTAATACAAGGTAAACTAGCTTTGAAATAAATTGAGTAACCTAACGGCATAAACATGCTCGAATGATGTGATCTATGTTATGTTTCAAAGATTAAAAAGGCTCAAAATATTTTGATATGATTTGGGTAGCATAACACTACCCTTTGCAACTGAAATGACACACACACAAACAAGTTTAGCAAAATTTCAAGGCACAAGTGTGGTGTAAAATAGCTAGCATAATACCTCTTTAGGAAAAAGAGTGACATATATAAAAATTGGTTTTGACATGGCTTATACATAAACAAACACGTTTTAGTCTCAAAACATACCAAATAAGATAAATGACCAAAATACACTAAGTATAATCATCCAAATCCTAGCAAGGGTATGGAAAAATGGGGTTGACTAAAACTAGTTGGTTTTCAATCATTCTAGGGGAATCAATTGCACAATGACTTTCATGGAAAACAATGCAAAAGACAAGCATAAAAATTGGGTGACCATGGCATTGTCTATTTGTAAAAAGTTTTAGTTCTTTTTACAACCATTACATCCTATCATTTGCTCAATTTAGTGTGATATCTAAATGCAGATATGTCCAATGTACAACTCTAATTAGGATCCAAATTAAGTCAATGCTGGGAGATGAAACCTTGGGTCAAAGCTTCCCTAAAATAATCATGAGAGGTGATGAAATCCCCCTTGCCAGCCAAGTTTGCATGAAATAAAAGACTAATAGAAAGACTTTAGGGTCATTTTTAAGATCACCCAAACTTTGACAAGTTTTTAGGGAGTTTTTTAGATGACATTCTTTCTAATCCTTGTACTAGGATTTTTGCAATATGAATGGCACTTTTGATTCCAAAGGTTTCCTAAAGGGAACAAATGGAAGATCATAGATGAAACATCCCTCTTTTTTACAAACAAATATTTAACTTAAACAACTAAGTAAATACAAAAATATGGAAAGGTGAGTTCATTTTTAATCCAAAATAGAAAATGAGGTGGTCTTGATTTGACCCCTTGGTCTTAGTTGTAAATTTGAAAACATTCACCATAAACATCTCAATTTTTTTTAAACACCAAAACAAGGTTCCTAATTGATTTTTAAGCATGCAAAAGGTTATCTAAAACATGTTTTTAGTAAATTTCAAGCTTGGTCCTGCAAAAAAAATGTTAGCATGTCCTTTAACCTTGAAGCTCTTTTGAAATAATGAAATTTAGAAAAATATCTCTTGGGTCTGTGTTTTAAGAAAAACATAATGACCGACATCAGTTATATAACTGATTATGGTCACATTTGCTAACTAATGATGGTTATCTAATTGATATCAGTTATACCAATGTGACTGATGACAATGATTCAACCAATGTTGGTTTTACTAACTAATGTTGGTTATTGTGTAAAACTCGTGGCAAATAAAAATGGCAAAACAAAGTTAGAAAATCAATTTGTAAGAGTTTTAATGATCCAAATGAAGATTTTAAAGCTTAAAAATGATATTATTCATATGTGGGATGAGCTTAGTCCCATCAAGCATACCATATGTGAATCTAGAAATTTGACTCAAGAGAGGATGGTTAGTATAGTGTTATTTTCAAAATGAAAGAAACACACTAACTAGATAACATCTCTAGGCCTATACACTAGGGAGAGCTTAGTTAACAAACATAAATAAAAAACACAACTAAAATGTAAAAGAAACCTTTTTTTACCTCCCTTGGATGCTCCAAATGCTTGTTGTAGTGGCTTATTCAGTTTGTGCTCATGAAGTCCTCATCAAAGGAGGTTTGGCTATCTCCTCTTCTCCTTGGCACCTTGTGGCTTTGGCTTGGCTTGGCTTGGAATCAATTTGGCATGCTAACACTAGTTTCTTGAAGCTTTAAAAACCAATCATGTATTATAACTTTGCATAATCATGTCTTTTTGAAGATATTTAAGCATAATAACTTTCCACCAAAATAGCTTATAAATGATGTGGTAAGGCCTCCTATTTATAGATTTTTGAGATTGATCAGAATAAACTTGAACCATCCATCTTAAGATTGAGATGTGTGGCTAAGGATTAATCCAATTATGTAATTAAAATTGATAAATAGGCTCATAAATATTTGGGATAGAGGAGCAATTAAGAGGCATGAAGGGAATCATGGAAGGCATTGATGAGGCATGGAGGGCATGAATCATGATATTTGTGGCATTTATGGCCTAGGGATGTCTTCCCAAGAAATGAGGTCACCTGATGATGTAAATATTCAATATTCATTTATAAAACAAAATTATTCAACAAGTTTCCATAGAATTCTTGATTATGATCTAACTTGGATTAATTAACACTAAGCATGATTAAGCATTTTATGCATAAAATTACTCAAATTGATCAAAATGCCTTGTTATTGGTCCAAAATTTGATTGGATTGGATTAAGATGTGATATCAAATGCGTTAGATCCATTATCCCATTTAGGATACTAATAACACTAAGTAACAAAGGCACATGTTTCGTGTAATAGATTTGATAGGAAAGAGCAATCTAGAGCATCTAGGTGTAAAATTGGCATTTTGACTCGAAATGAACTGATCAAAGTTAGTTGACCCATAAATTGCACTGCCCCATTTAGGGATACTCTAGCCAAAATCAGCACTTGAATATGTTAGTTTCACACCATTTAGCATGTTTTAGTGTTTTTAAGATAAATTATGCACTTTGGGTGGAAATTGGTCAAAATCTTAATTGTAGGTTATCGGTAGCTAGATTTAGGTGTCTACAGTTTGTGACCTATATTTAAAAAATAATAATGAATATTTATTTATTAATTTTACAAGTAACTAGAGCCTAAAAACTGATAAAAAAGGAATAGCCAGTCATGCAGCCTCCCCCCTTACCACTTTAATTTTTTTTTAATGTATATAGATTTAGGCTTAGTTTATGACCATCTAATTTTTTTTTACATTTGGATCAATGAAAAAAATACATAAACATATATAGGCATGTATATGTGTGGCATGTAGTAGCCTAAAAAAGTCATAGTTAGAAATCAACATAGATGGAAACATTAAAATAGTCTAATTATTTAAAAAAAATCATATATTTGGAAAGAGGAGAGTGTGCTTGTCATCATAGTAATAATTTAATGAATTATCTCATTGAAATTCATAGTGCTTTTGGTGATAAAAGTTGATTTTTTTTAATTTTCTATAAAAAATCTCAGATTCAACTGTGTGTCTATAGGTCCAAGCCTTTGGCTCAAGAATCCAAGCTATTTTCAAACTAAAAGACATGGTTTTTGAATTCAAACATACCATAGTGCGTACACACAATAACATATACACTTTATAATGCATACGCATTATATTGACATAGCACCAAATAATAAAATGAGTATGTGTACGTGTTTATATTTATCTATCTATTCAAATTTATGATTTTTATATTTTTATTTAAAAGTGGAGTGTGTCAATATATACACTAAAACATATACTGAAGAAATTTTGGTGATTTTTCACCGATGATCATAATTTCAACTATATAGAATATGATTGAGGGTTCAATCAGGCTGAGATATATTACAAAATGAATGAAATAGTCAAATGTTTCAATGGTTGAAGAAATTAGGATCAATTTCAACCCTTTGAACATAATTACATGTATAGGAGGTGATTTTAGGCTAAATTAGCTTATATTTCCTGACATATTGAGTGAATGAGTGAATTAGTGGTGTAATTTGAACAAAATTAAGCCTCGTGAACCTAATTTTGACTATAAAAGATGTAATTTTGGGTTGTCAACCTCAATGTCATAGTAAAATAAACCAAAGAGTCATTTGGTTGAATTCGAAGGTAATTGGGAATGATTTTAGCTCTTTCAAACTAATTATGACTATAAAATGTGATTTGGGGCTTGATAAGCTCCAATTTCATCTAAGAATGAAGAAAAAAATCATTCAGTTCAATGACAATTACAAGGTTGACATGTATAGGATGTGGTTTTGGGCTCAATAAACTCCAATGTCATGATGTGATGATTGAAATAATTGATTAGTTCAATTGTGGAGGAAATTGGGGTCAATATGAGCCCATTGAAACTAATTGCAACTATACAATATGATTTGAGGCTAAATTAGCTTTGATTTCATCATAGATTAAGCTAATTAGTCAAATGGTGACTTTAGTGACACAATTTAAAAGCATTGAGCCATATGAACCTATTTTCAATTATAAATGATTTGAATTGGAGTGAAATTGACCCTAATGTCATTATATAATAAACCAAATAGTTAATTTATTCAATCAAGAAAGAATTTGAGGCTAATTTAAGCCCCTTCAAACTAACTACAAGAGAAATACATGATTTGGGGATAAATTAACTCTAATTTCATCATGAATTGATCTAGATAGTCAATTGGTGTGATTTGGGCCAACTTGAGCCTCATGAACCTAATTTATGGCTCAATCGATTGTATAAGATGAAACATATGGCTTTTATCAATCTTAATTTAATAAGAAATACAAACATGAATGTAATTAGGGCTAATATGAATCTGTTGAACCTAACTATGTGTATAGGATGTGATTTAGGGCTAAATTAGCTCATATTTCCTAATATATTGACCTAATTAGTTGATTATTAAAACCCTAAACCCTAATTTTATCACAAATACAAACATAAAGGTCATTAAGGTTAATCTAAACTTGTTGAACCTAATTATGAGTCTAAAGTATGATTCGGGGCTAGAAATTAGATCATATTCCTTGACATATTGAGTTAATTAGTCGATTATTTTAATTAGTGATGCAAGTTCGATAAAATGGAACCCCATGTACCTAATTTTGACTATACCAAATGTAATTTTGGGGTCAATCAATCCCAATATTATAACAAAATAAACCAAATAGTTCACCAATTTAATCATGAAGGAAATTAGAGCCAATTCTATCCCCTTCAACCTGACTATAAGATTAAGATATGATTTGGGGCTAAATAAACATTGATTTTATTGTGAATTGATCTAATTAGTTAATTAATGCAATTAGGGATGTGATTTGGTCCAAATTGAGCTTTGTGAACCTAATTTATAGCTCAATTGATTGTATAAAATGTAACATATGGCTTAATCGACCCTAATTTTATCACAAATATAAAAATTAAGGTAAATGAGGCCAATCTAAACCCATTGAACCTAATTGCAAATCTAGTATGTGATTTAAGGCTAAATTAGCTCATATTTCCAAATATATTGACCTAATTAGTTGATTTTTACAATCATTGATGCATGTTGGACAACATTAAACCTCGTGAACCTAATTTTAACTATATAAGATGTAATTTAGGGGTCAATAAACCCCACTATCATAACACCCTAAATCAAATAGCCAATCAATTAAATCATGAAGGAAATTTGGGATAATTGAAGACCCTTAAATCTAACTATAAGAGTAGGACGTGATTTGGGGATAACTTAGTGTAGACACTTAAATTTCATTTAGTGTCGAAATACACCTAATTATATTTAATAATTATTCTTAAATTAATAAATTACATTTATTTCCAAATTCAAATAATTGAATAAGTCAAAATAGTCAATGCACACCTAAATCCTTATTTCAAATAATAAAATTTAGATTTTCCACCTCATCCAAACATCTCCTACCTTTTTCTCCCTCATGTCAATTAAATACACAAAATTCTCAACCTGTTATGACTCATCCCCTGAATTGTCAAAGAAATTGACTTAGTCTTGCTGACTTAGCTAACCAACCCCATGATTTTTTCAACCATTTTGAAATAGTATTCATCCTCATGGGTGAGGACTCATTAGCCACTATTGATCATTTGGATCATTTAAAAATTCTAAATGATCATCCACTATTAGATCCTTTTCTAAATATCTATAAATAAACTTGTAAATCTCCATTTTTAAGAGTGCAAAAAAAATCCTAGAATGCTATAACATCACAAATTCATAAAATCAAAACTCTACACATAAGTAAATCAAAATGAATCAAGGAAAATCAAAGAATTATTTTTTATCCAAAATATCTCCTATTCTCTTTTTGCATTGGAGGAGTGAGCACCACATATTTTAAAAGAGAAAATTGAATGTATATCAAATGAAGAAAGCTTGTGCATTCAAAACGTAAAGTTTGTGATTGTTGTTCTCTTTGTTTGTTGCTCTACAATAGTTTGAATTTATATTAGATTAGAATTAGTTTAATTTATTTATATATCTAGATTTAGTTCATACATTTCTAGCATGCCCAGTGGTTTTTTCCCACATATTTTTTATCTTTTGATCATCATTTTTATAATTAGATAGTATTTTTCATTTGGTTTTTGTTGTTTATGTTTGCATTTTGTGTTTAATCTTGCCTTTTTAAGTGCTGGTATAAGATACATGTTGTTGTCATATTTTTTGGCTTGACTATGTGCACTCTTCTATGTAACAACAAATTTAGAAGTAAAAATAGTAAGATTGTAGACCATAAAAACACAATTGTCTTGTTTTTGCATTTTTCTATGTTTTCTATTTTGTTTGTAAGTTTAACATAATTTTAATTTGAAAACAACTTCATCATTATCTATAGTGATTTTGTCATTATCAACAACTAATTCATCATTATCCTCAGTGAATTATCTTTTTCCATAATGAAATCATCATTATCTATAGCAATTTCATCATTATCATAAGTGGATTCATCTTTGTTGGCAGTGAAATCATTATTCTTGGTAGTGAAATTGTCTTATAAGTATGGGTATATTTATTTTTTGCTTTCTACTTTTTATGTTTTTCTTATGTTGATTTTATTACAATTTGGCTTTTCTAATCTGTCTGTGTAACAACATTTCTATAATAGAGAGGTATTTTTCACCTTTTTTTCTTATTTTTTTTATATATTACCTTGTTCTAAGCTTAAAAAAACATTCTAACAACTTGTTTGCAGAATACTTTGCAAAGAGAATCAGTAAAAAGAATCAATAAAAAGCCAATTTCTTTTTACTAACATTTTTCATTTTTATTTTCAAAGTTCTTAGTAATTACATCACTTTTCATTTCCATATTTTTTTTTTGTGGTTGTGTAAATTACGCATGCTCTTTAGTTAGAGTTACATTGGTAACAAGACTCAAAAATAAAAAAAATGTTTCCATAATTATCTATGTTATCCAAGTAGTATTCGCATATGCTCTTTCCATGGCATTACATTGGTAATGATATTCAAAAATTAAAAACAAATATTTACTTTTCTTTTTCTTTTTTTAGGGACTCTATTCATCATGGATTTCACCACCATGTAATAGGCCAAATCTTATTTATCAGTGAGGTATATAAATTGAGATCCATTTGTTTCAATTGCTTTAACAGTTGTGTGTTTTAATCACACCATGATGTAAGAATATTTCATGTTTCAATACTTAGAGTTTTAACACTTGCCTCAAAATATAATATCACCAATTTTCAACACACTAATACCCATATGAATGTCTTGGGTACTTTGGAATAAGACCCAATAGTGTGCATCTACTTTATCTATTTGTTCCACAAATTTCCCCCCTAGATAAGCTTATTTAAACCTTAAGTCCAGGATAACCTCTTTTGTCATTCAAATTTGGTACATAGATTAGTGGTTATCACCAAGAAGTAACCTTATACACACCCTCAAAACTAGACTCAATGGACCATGGGAATTACAAGATCCTCCATGGTTAGTACCTTAAAATATTAGGCTGCAACTGAGAGCACAAACTAGTTAGTGACAATGGAAGGCCTAATAATTGTTCATGACCCTTCATCCTAGTTTTATCCCTTTATGTGAAAATTATATTGATTGTTTAGAATATAAATTTTATTTATTATTTTTATTATGTTTTACATGCATATTATTTGTAAATTTGTTTAATCAAAACTTTCAATCATTTTGAGTGTTGTCCATTATAAGAAGCATGGCATCCTAGAGCCATAACTTGACCAAATCCACCCCAAATCATAATTCAAATAATCCATATTATAATATAGGTTTCAATCCAAATAATTTTAATTTAAATTCATATTTTAATCAATATCAAATCAATCATCAAGCCCATCAAAATCCAAGTTTGATTATGTATTCAAACTCAAACATCAATCAATTGTTGAAAGAAAGATGATCAAGAGGGGGCATGAATTAGTGTCCTTATAAAATTTTAATTTAATTTAAATTTTTATTCTAATAATTCATCAAGCAATATCATCATATGATAAATATCAACTAACATAGTAAAAATAATATACACATAACAAGTATGAACACAACATCTATGTGAAAAACCCTCATGGAAAATAAAACCCATAAACCATAGCTTGGACAAATAGTTATATAAAGTAATGAATAAAATTTAATTGAACACCAACTCAACTTGGAGTACCAACTCTAGTTTATCAAGCACCAACTTGATAGAGTCTTTAGTAAGCACCCACTTGCAAGGAAGCACCAACTCTCTTAGTGATTCAACACCAACTCAGGGACCTCTTGACTAAGCACCCACTCAACCAAGTAGAATTTTGAATTAAATTAATGTACTTGTTTAAATATTTAATATATTATGGTCCTATTCTTTAATTCTTCACACATTTTTATTACTTTCAAACTAGCCTCTAGCCTTCTTCACTCAACTAGCCCATTTCTTGACTTAATTAAGTCATATGAACTTAATAATCATATTCAAACTTTATGTTAGATAATCATGAAACTAATATGATGGTAAAAATGAATTCCTCTTACTCCTATTTTTTATTTTTTATTTGTTTTCACACACACTTGACTAACTCACATAAATAGGCCTATTAGTCTTGCTCTTATACAAGTCACTTACTCTCACACACACCTTAGTCAAACATGCACACTTAAATACTTAGATTACAATTAAAATATGCCTTATAAAATTTTTTAAACATGAATAAAATAATATAATATGTTATTTATAGCATATAGTACCAAAACCTCTTTTAAGCCTTAAGGAGACCTAATCCCTTTAGGCCTTCATTAGAGCATGTTACACTTTGTCTTTATTTTAATGATTCTAAAATACATAAAAAAAAGAATAACTTAATATATAATATAAATATACATTATATAACTTTAATTTATGTTCAAAACACCATTTAGGTCCAACCACCATTTGAACTCCTTCTCAAAACACTATTCACAATAAGCATGTGCATACATAGAAAATATATCTTAAATAATTAAAGTATAAAAAATAATTTTCAAAAAAACAATGTAAAAAATAACATATTAATAAACTTAATGACCTTATTTTAAACACAAATTTAATCATATGTTTCAAATTAGGTTATATAGGCTCAAATTTTTCTCTACGATTAGCCCACTCGGAACTACCAACTAGCTTCAAAACACAATCATAGAACCTTGAAATTTTGACACCTAAAGAGACACAATCAAGGAATTATAATGTATTAAAATGATATTAAAACATAATTAAGAGAACCTATAATAAATATATGACAAGATTTAATGGCAACTATTGGTCTTGGAGACCAATTTGTTGACCTTCTCTCTCACAGTCTTTACTCAACCAAATAAGCCATTTTGGATTCAATGTTTTAATCTATTAAAAAAATTATAAATCCTTATAAAAATAATTTATATGTAATATTATTCACAAAAAAACCATCATATTAATTTTACACTTAAATTCACAATATAAGGCTTCAAACTCATCATTGTTCCTTGTACACTCAGAATTACCAGTTTTCTTCTCAGACTAGTCATGGTGACTTTGAATTCCAACACATGTGTAGACACATTAGAAAAATTATGATTCATTAATATTATCCTTATATATATTTATAAAATATATAAATATAAAAAAATTAAGTTCTGATGGTAAATATTAGACATATAGACCAATCTCTAGACCTCTCTGTATACAGACCTCATTGAGCTAGACAAGTCAACTTGAGAGCAAATTTTTTATGTATAAAAAGATATATAAAAATTATATGCAACATAAAAATATATTTTAGGTCTTAAAAAATTTATTCATAAAATTTTATTCATCCCTAGTCCTTGATATCACTTCCCTAATCACCTTCTCACGTATGCTTAGGTTTCTCAATATATGCACCATTAGGCCTGTTAGCAATAGGTTGTCTTGGATGAATAGTTTAAAAAATTGATAGATATAATATATTTTAAAAATTCCATGGAAATAAAAAAAATTATCAAGATTTTTTCTCCATCTATTTAACAACTTTGACTTGGTCAACTCTAATTTTTACAACAATTTTTTGATAAACTAGCATTTTCCTATAGGGTTTACTCATACTCTTGATTAAAAAATTGCATATGGAGGTACCTATGATAGTTTAATACATTATATAATAAATTATATATTCATTTTAAACCATTATGGGATGTTTTGAACAATATATTTCACATCAAGTCATTATCAGGGTTCTTTGAGGGTTTAAACCATCTTCTAGTCTTAACCATAATTCATAAACTTAGCTCCTCATTCCAAAAAACTAATTATTGAATATTTGAGTTAGGAACCTTAATAATCTACCATTAATATATTAATTCCTCATATATATTCTTCATATGCCACCAAACACTTGAAAAACCTTCTCAGGTAGACAACTCTTCATTTTGTGCACTTGAAAAACCTTAAAACACTTTTTCATGCCTTCACCTTCAAACTATGGCCTAAAACTTCATACATGTTCTTAAAAAAACTTGAATTATCTTTTTCAATTATCACCTATTCACAATACCTTATAAACTTATCTTGATACATCAGTCTCTCTCTCTCTCTCTCTCTCTCTCTCTCTCTCTCTCTCTCTCTCTCTCTCTCTCTCTCTCTCTCTCTCTCTCTCTCTCTCTCTCTCTCTCTCTCTCTCTCTCTCTCTCTCTCTCTCTCTCTCTCTCTCTCTATTCTCTTAGACCTTGACTTGCAGACCATATTAGGCCTAAAATCTGACCTTCATGATGCTTTCCATGTATTTTCATCCTCATTATCAAACTTAATAAAATTATCTAATTCTCAAACAATGATTTATATCCTTCATAGGACTTTATAATACCTCATAACACCTCATTAGGTTAGGTAGGGTCTATAACTAGTCTATTTGTAGACTTAAACTTAAGGATTTACTCCTGTAGGCTCAACTTGAAACTCTATTGAATGATTCAATGACTCATATGAATGATCAAGAAACATTATACATAATATTAATCCTCTTTGAATATATCCACCAAGCCACCATGTTCAAACATCCTTACAAGGACTTTTTACACTATGACTAGTCTTAGGTTATTCAAGCACTTTACATTCATGTCTCTTTTCATGTTATAAACACCTCACTATCATGATAAACATCTCACTCTCATTACATATGAAATATAACCATGCTCACCCACTTCCATACATATTTTCACATGCCTGAGACCACTCATCGCATCGCACAACTAAGCCATTGCCTTCATACAAGGTCTCTTCATGATATGACTAATATCATGACTGAAACTTCTCAAGCACTTATTCTCAAAGATATACCTTAAAATTATTCTAAAGGATTATATACCTAAATATCAATCCCATAAAATGTAAATAAACTTATTACATTTCTAATATTACTCACTTCACCATGCTACCTGTACATACCTTATCACAAGGTCTTGACAAGGCTTTATAAGACACACTTGATGCCTTGACCTATTCCTTCCATGTCATGACCTTAACACAACATCAACCAAGTATATATGAGACATTTGGACCTATACCTTTCTCTCATCATGGAAATAATTGCATACCTTCAATTCACATAAGCTTGCCACAATATACACTACCAACTAGCCTTGTTCTACCAACTAGCCTTTCTCATATAGACATAAATGACAACACACTTTGACATTAATGAACATTAGATTGATCATAAATGACAAAACTATTCCAACATCAATTAAATCCAAACTTGAATAGTCATTTAGTTTCCTAACCAACCAATTCAACCCAAACCACAACCAATCAATTTCAAACTTGAATACTTATTCATGTTTACCTATATATCAACATTTAAATTTTACTATAGGTACAACGTCAAATCAATTTTTTAATATTTTATAGTTAAAATTATTTAAATTAATTTACAAGTGATACCCTATCCACAAATCAAAAGTCACCAATCATAGATCAAAATGTAATCACCAATCCATCTAACTCCAACCTTAGCATCAATCTAAATCAAACTTTTGATTCAGCTTTACCACCACTTTCAAATCTATATTTGAACCAAAATTCATTCATAAATAAATTCTAAATTTAGTTAAATCCATGTATATTCCATCTAAATTAATATATCAACTCCTACACCCATCAAAACCAACCTTTCCAAATTAATCAAAATCAACCATTTGGTTTTACATCCAACCCATTCCCAAACTTGAGCCAAACTACATCAAATTCACATTTGTTCATAAAACCAATATATTCAAGTCCATCAACCCTAAAAAATATACCAAATCCTAATACTTTCACCTTCAACACAAATCTAATAAATTCATCCTTCCAATATAAAGATACCTCACCAACCCACTTCATTACTAGGGAATCCCAAAACATTCCACATTAACATCACCTTACCACTAGTAAACATATTTTACAAAATCAACCAAGTATCCCCTCCACTAGTTATAGCCTTGATTATAACATACCCTATCACACTAATAAAGGGAATCTAATTCTATCACCCCTACCATCTAATATCACTCTACCCCTAAAGTTAAAACAACATGAAAACTTCCAACCTATCAAAAGTATTACTGTGCCTATTATAAAAACTTCCACTCCTTTAGAGGAGACTTATGATTTATTATTTCAAAAATTGGTCATTACAAACTTAGTCATATTTCTAAACACCAAATACTTTGATCCAAATGTCCTAAAACCTAAGTGGTATAGATCTAACAAATATTTTGATTATCACAAAATTAAAGGTAATTATATAAAATATTTCACGATACTAAAACATTATATCCAAGATTTGATTAACAAAGGGTACATCAAGGTAGATCCAAGTATATCCACATCTAAAAATCATAGCTTGGGGATATGCCAAGATGTCTTTCTTGAGCCTAGTCAAGCCACACCACTTCCAATTCAAGGTCATAACCTTCCATCCATTCCTCAAGAGCCCATTTTTGACACATAAATTTTCAACCAATCTATATTTGATCAATCTACCTTTGACAACCATGGTTTATTATAATTTTTTGATGAAGATCCTATCTTTGACCAAAAACCTATCTTTGATCAAGATCCCATTTTTTTTATCAAGATCCCATTTTTGACAAAGATCCCATTTTTGACCAAGATCCTATCTAGGACAAAACCTCCTTAAACCAACATAGCCTACCACCCATTAATCAAACACACAAACCCTTATCACCTATTGAATCTCCCATCATCCTACAACATTCACCCTAAGTGATATAGGTACTTATATACAAAATAATCCATGAGTAGTGAATCATCAAACCCATCCATTTCTAAGTAAATGCTAGACACCATAACATCATATATAAACCATTTAAAATTCACTATAAAAATTTTAGTGATACTTTTATAGTTTCTAAGTTAACTTCATCCATAATCAAAACATGATCCATTCATAGTCTCTACAAGGATTGTGTTTCCATCACTCCTTTCATCAACTTTACAAATACTACCTTCCATCTTACAAGCCCATATCCTACACCTTTTGATTAGGACCAATGATATTAATTATAGTTAACTTCCTTCCATGATAATAAAATAATTTTAGACTTCTTATCTGGTCTCCAACTAGAAGAGCATAAAAAACATCTACATATTCTAAGGAAGAAGTGTATCTCAATCAAAATAAATCCTATGGTGTAAATATAAAATCAACATCTCATAGTGAAAATATTTTTAAGGCACTATCAGATGATTAAAATAAAAATTACAATCAAAATCCAAATCAAAATATATAAAATCAAAAATGAGAGTCACTTAGTAAAAACCTCTTTGAGGTGTTATGGAACAATCTAAATATAAATCCCAATAAAAAAAATTAAGAAGAATCCTTTGGTGAAAATCTTTATATGGAACGAATGAATGAGGAAATTAATATATCCTCTACATTAGCATAGTTTTAGGATTGATCCCCATCACAAATTGAAGATATCATTGATACAACATTAAATTCTCAAATCATCCAACTTGCAGTTACTCCCAGTATTTTTGAATGTAATGTTTTGGTCCCAATCATTATTTACATCATGACACATATACTTATCCCCAATATAATTTCATACGTATAAATCCTTCATGAACTCAACACACATCTTTCATCCAACATACTTTCTACTTCACCCTATCTGGCAACACCCTCTATCATAAGGGCTATGACTATATCCTAGTAAATTTGGAAGAAGCCAACTTAGAAATTAATAAATTTATTGAAGACATATCTAAAGTGTATATATAAAATATCAATAGTGGTAATCATCATGCATCTCAAACCAATTTACAATTGAGATTCCCAAAAAAAGGTAGACACAAAAAATTAGAAAGAGAAATAGAAAAAAAATCATCCAAATGTGAAAACCATTTCTATGGCACATTGAGCAAGTACCATGATAAAAATTGAATTTTTGCATCATGTGTAAAGTAATTAATTTTATAAAAGTACCCTATAGTTGGGGTTAAGCTCATTCCATTTCAATCCTATGAATTCTAAATCATCCCTCCATCCTTACCCATCCTACAACTTTTTTAATCCCATCTTTTACCATCATATGCTTACCCTAAACCATCCTTACTTATCTTAAGTTATCCTAAAGCATACTTACCCATCATAATCATATCCAATGAATCCTAAAATCATACTCAACCATCATACACCATTCTTGACTACCATTATCTATCTAAACCCATCCTTATCCATTTAACCCCATCCAATCATTACCATCATTTCTTCCCATTTTGACCTTGATAAGGAAGTGGAAATGTTTTGAGACATGTTCTTAGAAAAATATTGGTGTATTCTTGAAATGCTATTTTGATGACTATACACTTGATTCTTACCTCATGTATTCCCTAGAGTTATCATCTTAAATTCCAATCCATTCTTATTCATCCATACCCCATATATAATGTATTCCTTCCATTCCCTACCACTCACTCTTTGGTACTAGAATATGGTTTTATCTTTTCTTTTATTCCTTGTATATAAACCTATAAATTAAAAAAAATCCAAAAAACATTAAAAAATCCAACAAAAAAAAATAGAAAATCCAAATAAAAAAATAAAAATTCCAAAAAAAAAAAAAAAAACCCTTGTCCTTAGTTATGTAACTGCATCATCCCTTATACGGATTACTCATCAGACAATTCAACATTATAAAAAATTTCATATGCTAAAGGGTTCTACTCTATCCAAGGACATCCAAAAAAGTCATTTGCTTACTTACATTGTATAGTCATTTTCTTACTTGTTTGTATAATCATTTACTTTATTTTACATCATGGCTATTTACTTGCTTCTATAGTGTTTACTTACTTTTGTGTTTGTTTTATTTACATCATTTTCATTATTTCAAACATCTCTTTTTATCTTATATTTATTTTTATTTCTTATGTCTAGATCACTATGTGCATTACTAATGGTGTTATTATTATCTTCCATATCATGATGCAATAAGTGTTATCTTTGTGAATATATTAGTCCTTACACATCTCACACAATATTCATCATGGTTTTTATATAACATTGGTACATATTATCATGCATAATATAAAAACTTAGGTTACTCAACTCTTACTCAGTTGGAATTATTGTTGGAAATTCAATGCATGAATAAAATAAACACGAGGCAACTATTCAACCATCTCATGTTCTTAGATGAAATATTTGTGTGTCATCTTAGATAAAATCATTATAGATTCAAAATAATTTCTCAATGAATTCACCACTTTGTTTAATTAATTCATAATTTTTAATACCAATTTCATCCTTCTAATAATTATGAAATCATTTTATTCTCCTTTTCTAAGCATCTAACTACACAAAACAAAATTTGTTATCCCATAATAATCTCTCTTCCATCCATCCTTATTTTATCCATGTTGTTGAATCATTTGATCCATCATCATTAATACATGTAGTCACTTCATTTCCTTATTAATGTTTGCATATCAGTCATCCATAATCATTTCCTAATCTTTATATTTAATCTCCCACACTTTTCAATTGGGACCGATAAAATTAAAATATCTATCCTTTCTCCTTTAAACCATCACTTGCTTAGTCAATCAATCAATCAAGTAGTCAACCTATCTAAGCTCATAGCTTTACAATGGGATATATCATTCCCACATCCTTTACTATGAACCATGATTCATGGGTCACCTCAAAGCATGCAGCTTCTCTTGAGATATATCAATTCCCAATCCTCTCCTAGCATATATCATTACCTAGGGGAAAATCAATCCATCATCCAATTACAATGTGCAATCATTAAATTAATTATGATAATAACATCCATGGGTCA
This sequence comes from Torreya grandis, assembly GCA_037957365.1. NCBI lineage: Eukaryota > Viridiplantae > Streptophyta > Pinopsida > Cupressales > Taxaceae > Torreya > Torreya grandis. The sequence goes on from JARHVA010005796.1 coordinate 550,085, forward strand.
ATCTTACATTACATAATCACTTCTCTTTTTGTATTGGGAGAACTACATCTGGCCTGATATCCTCATTTAGACTTTGTCCACAATGAATTATGTAAGCAATGCATAGAGACACAAGGTTTATAGCATCAATTCGACCACCATCATACATATAAACCATTCACCCACATCTTTTTCTATCATTTAATCAAAGTGATATATCTCCTTATTAATTCTTACAAATATCAATTTTTTAAATCTTTATCACAAATTGAACAATCTAAATTTTTCATTTTTTGGCTTGTGGCTTACCATATTTGGGATATATCACTCCCACATCTACTTTTGAGACCATTGAGTCTGAGCACAATCCAATCATGTAGTCTATAAAGTGGGAAATGTACATTTTCCAATATCTTATCTAGCATTTAACAACTAGGGGTAAATAATTTTACATGTACTCTCTATAATTTTGCAAACATTACTATTGAGATAATTATTTGTATTATTAATGATAATTTTCTCATTTACATCCCTCCTCGATACTTATTATTCATCCATATTTCAAATTTCCAAAAAACATTAAATCAATTTATTCTAAATTTATATTCAAAATCTTGCAATAATCTCTCAACGTGAAATCCACCAAATCATTTGCAAATTCAATATCTTTTTCTATTTATAGATACATAGTTTGTTATTGATAGGATATATCATTCCCACACCCACTCAATTAACCCCTATATCATTAGAAATAATATTAAGCATGCAATCTCAAAATGTATAAACTATTGTTTTTCAAATCCATACTATAGTTTTAATTAGCCAAGGGCAAACTTTTTATGCAAACACAAACATTACAAATTTGACATCAATCCTGACATAGATTGATTTATTATTTCTTTGCATCTCTTAATTCACTTCCTCTTTTCAATAATTTAGAGTGTTTGTCTATTTTATCACACAAAACCTCAAGGGGGAATCATCATATTCATTTTCATTCATTTGCAAAAAATAAATCTTTCTTCATCATCAACACTCTACTTCTTATACTATTCTTCAAAATAGTCTTGTTTTGCAATAGTATTTCAAAGAGGGTCAAATGTAAACATCTAAATTTAATTTAGTGTCTAAATGAACCTAAATCTATTCGATAGTTCTTCTTAAAATAATAATTTACATTTCCTCCCAAATTCAAATAATTGAATAAGTAAAAATAGTCAATTATGTACACTTAAATTCTTATTTTAAATAATAAAATCTGAATTTTCCACCTCATCAAAAAATATCCTACCTTTTTCTCCCTCATACCAACCAAATCCACAAAATTCTCCACCTCTTATGACTCATCCCCTGAGTTGTTAAGGAAATTGACTTAGTCCTGCAAACTCAACTAACCAACCCCATGTTTTTCTCAACCATTTTGAAATGGTCTTCATCCTCATAGGTGAAGACTCCTTAGCCACCATTGATAATTTGAATCATTGAAAAATCCAAATGATCCTCCACCATTAGATCCTTCTCAAAACATCTATAAATAAACATGAAAATCTCCATTTTCAAGAGTGAAAAAAATCTTAAAATTTTATCACATCACCTAAACAAAAAATCAGATCTCTACACACAAGTGAATAAAAATGAATCAAGGAAAATCAAAGACTTCCTTTCGCACCAAAAATCTTCCTACTCTCTTTTTCATTGGAGGATTGAGTACCACATATTTTAAAATATCAAATTGAATGTATATCATAATGAAGAAAGCTTATGCATTTAAAGCAAAAATTTTATGATTTTTATTTTCTTTGTTTATTTATCTACCATAGTTTTAATTTCTTTAGATTATAATTATTTTACTTTATTTACACATATAAATTTATTTCATACACTTATCTATTAGTATTTCATCACATGAATGGATCCAATTAGTCAATTAATGTAATTAGAGATGTGATTGATGCAAATTTAAGCCCTATGAACCTAATTTTAACTATATAAGATGTAATTTAGGTATCAATAGACCCCAATGTCATGAGATACTAAATAAAATAATACACCAATTCAATCGTGAAGGAAAATTGGGCCAATTTAAGATTTTTCAACCTAATTATGATTATAGAATGTGGTCTGGGGCTCAATTGACCCCAATTTTATCACAAATTCAACCATAAAGGAAATTAGGGGTAATATGAACCCCTTGAACCTAACTACAATTATAGGATGTTTTTTGGGGATGATTGAACCTAATTATAGTTGTATAGGATGTGATTTAGACATCAATCAAGAGATAAATACATTACATAATATTCTAATGACATAGTTATATGATATATAATTATGTAAATATAATGCATATGTGTTATGTTCATAATAGAAAAAAACTCTTCTTTCAATGACTATTTATAACCTTGATCAAGAATTATTTCCCCACTTACATTATCTGTATCAATCTATGGCCTACAAGTCAAGGACAAAAGCTATCAAGTTAATTTTTTGGACCCCACCTTCAAAAGCTATCAATTTTTTTTGGGACACATGTCAAATTTGTCTAGTCATGGGTGATGGATATCATTTAAATAAGATGAATAATTTAAATCATAAAACACCAGATCAACTACAAGTGTTGAGAGACAATAAAAGGTATGAATGCAAGCATTTTTCTCAAGATAAGGTACAAACAATATCCCTAATAAAACAAATGTCATAGATAATAACAAAATTAATAATTATTAATTGAATAATGATGTTGACCATATTTAGAGTTTAACTAAGGCTGGCCATGGAAAAGGGGAGAATGAAAGTGTTGGAGCATATGTAAAAAGAATTGTTGCAAGAGAGGAGTTTAAGTCTAAAGATAGTATTGTTTTGACTGATGTAAAAACTATTTTTGAATGGTGTAAGGAGAAACTGGGATATGGTGCTCAATAAAATTCTATTATTCATACATTTTTCTAGTTAATGGAGGAAGTAAAATTGGTAAAGTCTGAGTATTATATGACTATAATAAGATCAAGTGATCTCCACTCATTTTGTAGCTAAAATTTAGGTTTTTAGATTATTCATATAAGACACTTGGCATGTTTCTATTATTCATGCATGGACTTTGTTTAAAATGAGTGTGATTTAAAAGAGTGGATGGATGAATGGAGATGCAAACCTATAGTTATAATTGACACATACCAAGTTATACCAACATTATGACTTACATATATGACACTGTCACATCACTTTGACCATGTAACTTTTCTAGTGAAACTAGGTAGAAGATTAATTATTATATACTATTTATTTTCATTATCTATCTTGAAAACATCATTAAATTTTATTTTTTGTGATATACGACATGTTTTTTTAGTTATTTTTGATGTGGAAAATGAAGAGGGAACAAATTATTATTTATTTTGATGTGTAGAGGAAAATAATAAATTGACTTCCCTAATTATAGATGGGTAAAACATTGACTATCCCACTAGCTCTGTGGTAGTCACTAGAACTTGGATTGGATGATATCCTACAAAAAATTAGATGTATGTTTTTTTTTAAGACTTTGAAACACATAGGAAGATATTTCACTATTTAAATTTGGTTCTTGAAATAAATAATCAATTTCTCAAATATATATTTAACCCTAAAATATTTCTAAATTTGGTTATCTAGGGTTAAAGGGGATAGAGATAACCTAAAGTATAAGGAAGATAAACTATCTCTATAATAGGCTAATTATATTCTAAAATTAGATATAACAATGTTGAATTCATTAAATTGAGATAGGCTAAAAATAGTAAGTACAACTATGTTAGATATAGAATTGATAAAGAAGTCATGTCCTTAGTTGGTTCTAATGCTAACATAGTTATGGATCTAAAATAGTAGGAAGCAAACTAGAAGATGAATCTAGTACAGTTACAAAATTTTAGATTGAGTGACTTTGGAGATACGGATACTAGCGTTAGCATTAGATGGTTATGTTAATTCTACTATCTGACCTAATGTATGTATCATGTATGGAATACCTACTGGAAAAGGATGCAATCACTTGCATAATACTAGGTTTGTCTTCACCTTCACTTTAGTAAATTTATATCTAGGTTATAGACTGTTTATCCTCATAAAATTGTAAAACTTTAGTTCTTCATATTCATAATGACTTTAGATAAAAATGGGTTAGTTGGCACATGGTGTTGAGATGACCCCAAAGACCCCTATATCAATAAGTGTTGTGTACATAGCTAATACTTCGAAGAGGGCCTTAAATTGATGTAGTTCTTCCCTATGTGTTGGAGTGTATGTGAATCATACAATATGTGGAAAGTAAGTATAATAGTGACTTGACTTTTAGCTTGGAAAATATATCTCTTGGGTTGTTTTTTCAGTAATTTAGACATGTGTTTATGTTGTCCCTATGATTTATATGAGAATAGGAGAAAATATGGAAGACTTGCTTTATTGAGTGATTTATTGGATGCTTTTATAAGCTGCATTAGGTATCTTCTATGTCTTTTCTATGAATTTTATAGGTAAGGAAGGAATGAGGGTTGATTTTGTATTTATATCAATCCTTTCGATAAGTAAATCACATTACAAAACTTAGGCTAACCATTAGGATATGTTTCATTTACAAATTAGATGAATTTAGGGCATTAGACACTTACGTCAGAGTAGGACACCTACATTAACATAAGTGTCTATTTTGGATTATAGTATCTAGGGAACAATAAATTAGGTATAGAATCAAAACTTGTAGAGGTGGAAGATAAGTAGGTTTTAAGCATTCTGGGAAAGATAAAAGGTTTCGGTCATCAAAATAAGACTAGTCAAACCAAGAGATAGGCCAAGGGGCATAAGATAGAGTAGATGCAAGATGTCCAAAAGTGAGAAAGGTAAATAAATGAGAGGAATAACCAAGGTTTAAGTTTGACAAGTGTAAATTACTAAGATGCTATATAATTTAGTAATAATGTCTACATTTACACCCCATTTAATCTAGTAATAAAATTACTAGTTTAAAGGAAAGGATGCATACTTTAGTGTGTATAACACACCTTGCTTTTGATTGAGTTCAAATTGAGTGATTTGTTAGTGACTAACCTATAACCAAGAGCATGTTATAGTATAAATAAGTGCATATAATCTAAAATTAAAAATATTAGAAAGATTAAAATTGAAAGAGTAAGGCTTAAGAATACACCTGTGTATCAATGTAACTGCCTTGCCTATTGGCAAGTTGATTTGAAAAGATATATCATTGTGAGGCTCTAAAACTAAGATTATGATAAATATATAAATTTGGAAAATTTATATATCTAATGAGATAGTGAGAGAGAGAGATTGGAAGGCACATGATCCCAACCTTGAATAAAAAGTGAGTTGCCACCTAGTAGTTGTGTCACATCTCAATTTCACACTAACAAATTTTCCTGATTATACATGGATTCTTATGGTTGTTAAATTGATTAATGACTATTTATTTAAGTTTTAAGTCATATGTTGTTATAGGATAGTTGTATGTTGATTAAATTACATGATTATATTGCTAGGAGTTAGTTGTATTTATATATTCTTTACATTATGACTATGTTATTATTTTTTATAGTAATAATTTATGGATATATATCATGATGTACAGGATAACTACCTACTTGTTATGAGTTTTAAGTAATAGAGATTCATCTCTGAAATCATGACAAAGGGAGAGCATCATTGAAGAGGATGGTATAGATGGAGGTGTTGGGGGATGAAAGAGGACCAACTAGAAACCCACACACACACCATGATAGATAGCATTATTTGTATACATTATTTGAATTATTATCTTTAGTATTTTTTTGGTGTTATCTTCATTTAGATGATTTATTACGTGTATTAGTTGTGATCTAGTTTAGTTTAATCGAATTTTATGTGATTATTTTAAGACTATAGTATATAGATTGAGTGTATAATGTTGCTAGATGATCATGTTGTGTTATCATATTCATGATTGTTAATACTAATGTCTAATGACAAAGTAAATATACATGTTTAGTATTTACTTGATGTTGCTTATGAACTAGCCAAAGTGTCTTTATAATGTCTTAATACATTAGCTAGTTATAACATGATATTCAGGAAATCTCATTATTTTAGCTTAGTGCCATTATGTATAAAAGATAGTAAAGGCATTTGGATATTATATATAGTGGTATTCAAGAATAACTGAGTAATTATAATATCCTTGTGCTTGACATTATTATAATAGTTGTTAGATTTATTATTACATAAAAAGCTTTTTATTAAATTATATTAGTCATTTTATTATTTTAAGTAATCCTTACTTATAAAGATTCATTGATAACCTATTTTATCCTATGATCTAACCTAAAATAATGGATCAAATACTTTGGCATTAGCATGAGTAGTGTTTTCATAGTTGGATATGTTAGAGTTATTAACATCAATAATAATGATATTTTAAGGGGACTTTGTAAAGTTTATCCACAAGCTTGCTAAGTCAAATAACCATGAAAATTTTGTGTTGAAATAATGATTAAAAACTATGGAACTTTCAAGCAAATTAGGTCTTTTTGGTCTATGTTAGCTTGAGTATAACCATGTCATTATATTTAAAAATTATTCATGCAAGTTGATGGACTGTTGTTCTATTGAGATATTTCTTCCATGCTTAGTTTTAGTCCCATTCTCAGCCGAGGAAAATGGGATAAATTAGTGGTAGTCTGGTTGAGATGGAGAGAGATAAAAAGGAAAGAATGTGGATGAGTTTTGATAGACATTGAATGCTGGAGAATAGATGATAACATGAATAAAAGGAAGGAACTCAAATTAATTTGAGGTGGAAATAATGAATTTTTGAAAGGTTTATTAGGTTGGTAATGCATTAGAATTCTTGGTTAATAAAACACAAGTATGTTATTGTGATTGCATAAAAGGGGTTTTAGTAGTTTAATCTTACAAAAAATATTTAAATGGATAAATGTTGGGCCCTGTGGATGGTTCAACCATCCAAATAACCTAGTTTATATCCTAACAAACCCAAAAACATAAACCCTAGGTCTATATGCAATTCTGGTAATGCAAATTTAATATGTGTATGAAGTCATATGGCATATTGAAATGAAATGGGGTTGTTTAAAAACTTATGTTTTTTATTAAATTTATATACATGGGTATATACAATGGTATGTATTGTTATACCCTATAGGTCTTTAATGACATGGAGTATATATATACATACATACTAAAGTGTGTGTGTGTGTGTGTGTGTGTGTGTGTGTGTGTGTGTACATGCAAATGTTAACATATATATATATCTATAACAATTAGAGTCAAGGTATAATGATAAACATCATTAGGGATTTGAATTCATTTAATGGAAATATTCCAAGTTATATTGGTTTAGATATACTTTATTTTCATTAAAATATAAACCCTAAGCTGAGCTTAGTTAGACCACGGGATTATTGTAGCATGTCTTTGAGCATGTTTAAACCCATACTCTATTATATATATATATATATATATATATATATATATATATATATATATATATATATATATATATATATATATATATGACTGAGTATTTTATTATTCAACATCAAGTAAAATAGATATATACCCAAGTGTTAGTCATGAATAAATAAATAGACATTGGGATTTAGATTAAAAATACCATAGTAGACTATGCTTTCATAAAGCATAAGAATGAAATGTTATTTTGTTTCATATTGTGCACATTGTGTAAACTTATTACAGTTTGTAGGGGTATTATGAACCATTTAAGGGATAATATGACATTTAGTCTGTTCACATGGATCTAAAAAATATGTTTCAATATAAAATATGCACAAAATAGTTATAGGAATTGAAAGTGTTTGATTCATAAACTGTCGATAAAGTGAAATAGTAAGCTATAACAATTATGTTGACTTCATTAGTTGTTTGAATTTTGTTTATAAAAACATGGAAATAGTTTATAGAGTACTATATTTTTAATTTAATACATTTAGGTTTGGTTATGATAAAGTTACTCATTTGTTTGTAGTTATAAGGATGAGTTGATAGAAGTATATTGTATACCATACATGTTTTTACTAGTTGATGAATATAGATATGCATATAGGGATTACATAATTAGTGAGCCATCACAACCATTATACATGTATACCATGTATCTATATATTAATTCATCGAATGTAAAATAAAAAAAATTAATATTGAATTATTCAGTCACCATGACTGTGATATCAGATATGGTTGAAAATTTAGGAGAAATTTTGAGTAAGTACAAATAAAAATATTTATGAAATATATTTGTACAAATCCATTAATTATGCATACTTATATACAACTTATACTTGTATGAGTAAGTTAAGTACCAATACATTTATTTATGACATATATATGATAAGTATGTTTGTAAATATGGTATATAGTGTGTTTGTTAATTGGTTTTTATAAACTGTGATACAATGTACTATAATTTAAATGCATACAACTCATTATAGGTGTAAGAGGATAACATGAAAGCTAAATTATTATTTAATTCTAAGTCTTCAATTAAATTATGACTGATTGTTACATTTTAAATGTTTTACACAAGGAAATGAACTAATATAGATATTGTTATCTTAGATAGTCATATATTTAAGTTGTATATGAGAACTAGTAGTTTGCAAACAAAGTATACTTATACCTAGATGGTATGTCTTATGAGGATTGTACTTATTTATGTAGTCATATAAAACACCCAAATTGGTAGCTTGAGTGTGGATTATGAATCTCAACCCATAGGTCCCTCTTACATACTCTCATAACCCTTTTATACACCTTTTTTCCTTTTCCCAATCATTCATAAACTTTCAAGACCTAATTCTAGCTCAGTCAAACTCCATTTCCCAGCTTATTCCATCTTTCCAAGTCCTGAGACTATAGTACAAGAGTGTTAGGGTTGGAATATAGTGATAGACCCTAGGGTGTACCATTTTCATTGCTCCTATCCAATCAAATTTTGGACCAAAATGATCATTTCCTTCTGATTCCTCTTCTTCATTATGTTGGCCTAGCACTGATGCATTTAACCCATGACTAATAGATCTCTATAAAAGCCCATTCAAAGTTCATTTAGAATGGGTTGGAAATTATTAAAAATCAAACAAGAATACAAGCAACACCACTACGTAAAATTTCCCTATTCTCTGCATATAGCCATCCAACATAGCTATAAGCATATTTAAACTCTCACACCAGTCCCTAGCCACTTCAAGCATACCTAGTTTAGAATTTTTTGCATTAGCATAACACTATTGCACAAAATACATCAAGTGGGAGAAATAAATATGGCTTGATCCCTCTTCAGAGTATTGGTATGTAGGTAGTGTGCCCACACAAGGGGTTTGGATACATATTTAGTGCATCTTACACACACTAACACCCCCTCTTTCTCAAGTTTAATCAAACACAATGAAGGTCTAGGGTTTTGATATTGAATAAGATATACAAGGAGTTATGTTGACATTTAGGGATCCAAATTTTATAGATACACTCATACAAAGACAATGGATAAAACCCAAAAAACTTAGATCTTTGTTACCAGTTTAGACAACAGTGGTAAGACCAAGACTATAGTGCTGGACCCTAAAGTGTCCTATTTTTAGTGCCCTATCCTTTCAATGAATGAAATATAGATCCAAGTTGACAACACTATCCTAATCCTACACATACAATTTCAACTTCTATCTCAACCATCTCAGTCTAATTTTAAACTAACTTACATTTCTCCACTTTCATTACTATTTTTAAAAAGGTTTAAAAGACATAGTAAATTATACAAATTAGTACTCTAATTGTTGAAATATATTTTACTGATTTAGGAAACTCACACCTTTAACTAAATTAGGAATAATAAACCAATATTTTCAAAATTATTAAATGATTTGGTGAACCCAACTTTGTTTGTGCACAAAAACCCTAGGAAAAATTCTTTCTAATTTTTTTCAATATTTTTTCAATTTTTTTCGTATTTAAATTAGAATTTCATATTTAATTTTTAAATTTACCTTAAAATTTTTAAAATTAATTTCTTTCAAAACCCTAGTTGCCTATACTAGGTTTTGGTATTTTTCTAGTATTTTAATGATTTTTTCCTACATATTTAAATCAAAATTTCTCATTTAATTTTAAAAATTTACCATAGTAAATTTTGAAAAATTATTTTTTTCAAAAATCTAGTTGCATATACTAGGTCCCATTGCTTTTGAGGTATCACCTTACATCTCAAATCAAATTTCACATTAAAAAAAATGGATCTTACTTATTTACACATATTTTTTGCATTTCTTGTAAATAATAATGAGACCGTATTGGGTCATATCATGTACATGAATGATGAAATTTACCATATTTTAATATAACGCTTCTTTTTTTTCCCTTTCATGCTTACTTTTCATAATATGAGATGATATTAAGAAATTTATTATTAAACATAGTAAGATCCATCTCCGTGAAAGCAATTTTTACTTGTCTTTAATACAAGGTTTCATTACTTGCTTTTTATCTTTCATATGACAAAAATTTCAAGTTTATCATGATAAAAACATTAGACATATCATATCACATGTCAAAGTTTTTTATCTATTCATCCACAATTTCATGCTCTCTATCCCTTGCTTTTTATCTCTCATATAGAAAAGATTTCAAGGTTATCTTGCTAAACATATTAGAAATATCATATCACATCAAAGTTATTCATGCATTAATGCACAATTATATGCTATCTATCCCTTTGCTTGCTATATCTCATATGGAATGATCTTTATTAACATATTTATATCTAAATTATAACTCCAATTTCATGCATTTCATTTCACATACATAATTTCTACCTAGATGCACATAACTCTTTTTCTACTTCTATGTTCAAATTACAACAATATAAATGAAATAGAATAAAATTTCTAATGCATAGTTCAAGTGATCAATCTCATGTTTTTAACTCTACTTTATCATTTCAAACAATGACAAAAGCATGTATAAATGATAACTCTCTTAATCTTACTTCTCATATTACAAATGAAAATAATGCATGCACTCCATTTAAGGATAACATAGATGCACATAGTATTCCAATTTCACATGATAATTTATTGCATATTAGAAACGAATTTCCTTCTTCTCCTCTCCCCCAAGAGGCTGATAGCTATTTTCCCTCTAACTAGGTCCATGCTATCACCCCTCCAAAAGGTGAGCCAGCCTATACTATTGTTCCTAATGCATATATTCATCCTATAACTTCTTTAAACCTTATTCAACATATGTGCTTACATATTCAATCGGAAGAAACTAGGGTTTGCACTTATGAGACTCCAATGTATCAAATCACCAATATGAGCAAGTTAATTTAAAATTTACAAACGTAGAATCCATTACTACATGACAAGATCACAACATTGAAAAATCAAATTATAATACAAAAGCCTCAAAGACACCCTAGTGTAAATAATGTATATACACCTTCACCTAGTTAAACAGTTACAAACAATGTTACATATAAAAACAAAGTAAAACTACAACTAGTGATTCAAAAATCATTTAAAGATAAAATAAGAGTTTAAGTGAGGTACTAAGGGAAATTATTAAATCTAAGTTGATCAAAATACCTCCTCTACATCTAGTGAGAATATCAGTATATTATTTTGCATATCATAGAATGTATGAGCATCACATAAATTCATGTTTGACATTGCAAAAACATATACAATAGATAATTGCTAATGAGGACCCTATATAGGGTAAATTAGTTAAATAATCCATAGTGACACAAGAATGCATTCACAAAGGGTCAAATTTAGAAGAAATATAAAAGTAGTTACCAAAGCATAACTCAAAATAACAAAAGGATCAAAAAGCAAAATCAGAGCAACAAACACTACCATAAGCACATGTAAAGCACAAAAAAGATACAAATCTTTCTCTCAAAAATGAGGTTCAACTTTTAAAGCAGTATGGGTTTGGTCAAAAATATCTATAAAGTTTGATTATCAAGGTCAAGGGTTGGGCAAGCATGCTCAAGGCACCACTACTCCTATTTTAGTAGTTGATAATGTTTTTCATCAAGGTTTGGGATTTATTGAACATCCTAAGGCAAATCATCCATAAACACAATTTATCAAAGGCAAATATCTAGATACAAAAAAATTCAACACTAGCATTCCATTGGCTCACAATCAAGATGATAATGATGAGTGGAATAATATAGGTTATTATGATTTCCAAGATAGTAATAATTTAAAGTCATATTCATAGTCATTCCCTCATGCTTCAAAATCATGCACAATTCCTTTATTTGATACAAGACACCATGATAGGGACTCTCTTACGAGACTCATCAATTAGTATCATTCATCTCTCAGTCTTACTTGTATAGAATTTTCCTTTGCTTACTTGTACATAATTTTTTTAAATTACTTGTATATAGCTTATTTTCAATTAATTGTACAGAGCCTCCTTATAATTTATTGTCCATAGCTTATGTCAGAAATACCAAAAATAGTATAACATTTCAATATTCAAATAATTCAAAAACATAAAAACATTTCAATTGTATGCATTATCCATGATTTACATTTCCACTCCCATGCTATACTTACATTTTTTGTTTTATGTTATTGTTTTTCAGTTTATCTACATTACCATATTTCACTTGACCTTATTTGAGTGTGTGAAGTAACATCTAGATCCTTGATTACTTCACTCTACCCATTGAGGGGGCATTATACTTTTACATTTGAGACATACATCGATATATCTACCCACTGGGGGCATCTTCTACATGACTAAACCATTGAGGTTATGTCATTCCTATAATACACACTCTAGATATCATGTTGATGTACATTACTTACTATATTACACATATTACTCTATCAACATTTACTAGTATATAACACTTATGTATTTTTTAGCATATACCTAGTCTTGTACCTCATATCTTGCATACATTCATTTCTTGCTTTGATTAGTTAGATGTGATTGTATTTCCAGTATAATACATGCTTTTCTTCTTTGCTTTATATAGCTAGATGTGATTGCATTTCTTAGTTCCTATTTTTAATCTTGTGTGTGTAAATTAGGAATTTGACTAAGAAGAGGAGATTAGTGTTGTGTTAGTGACAAAATGAATAAAACAAACTGAAAAACAACACACTAAACTAACACTTTCATGTCTAGTTACTAGGGTGAGCTTAATAAAAAAAGAAAATGATAAACACAACTAAAAAGTAAGTAAAAAAAAAGAATCATTCACCTTCCTTGGATGCTTCAAATGTTTTTCTAGTAGCTTACTCAGCTTGTGCTCATGAATTCTTCATCAAAGGAGGCTTGGCTATCTCCTCTTCTCCTTGGCACCTTTGGCTTTGGCTTGGATTGGAATAAATTTGGCATGGTAAAAATAATTACAATAGATTTTGGAATCATTTGTGAATTATAACTTTGCATTATCAAGACCTAAAATTCATGTGGCAAGGCCTCCTATTTATATATTTTTGCAAATGGGTAGAATCAACCTGAACTGTCCATCTCAAGATTGAGATGTGTGGATAATGATTATTCCAATTAGGTAATTAAAATACATAAATAGGCTCATCAATATTTGGGATAAAGGATAAATTAAGAGGCATGGAGGGCATTGATGAGGCATGATAGGTAGGAATCTTGATATTTATGGCATTTATGGCCTAGGGATGTCTTCTCAAGAAATGAGGTCACTTGATGATGCAGATATTCAATATTTATTTCCAAAAATAATTATTCAACAAATTTCCATAGAATTATTAATCAAGATCTAATTTGGTTTAATTAGATCTTAAGTATGATTAAGCACTTTGTGCATAAATTACTCAAATTGATCAGAATGCCTTGTTATTGGCTTGAAATTTGATTAGATTGAAATTAGAAGTTGATGTCAGATGAATTGGATTCATTATCAATCATATTTATGATGTTACCAATACCAAATAACAAAGGCACATGTCTCATGCAAGATATTTGATAGGAAAGAGCAATCCAGAGCACCTAGGTGTAAAATTGGTATTTTGACTTAGAATGATCTAATCAAAGTTAGTTGGCCCATACATTGCATTGCCCCATTTAATGATACTCTAGCCAAAATTGGCACTTGAATAGGTTAGGTTTAAATATTTTAATGTGATTTAGTGTTTTTAGGCCAAATTGTGTACTTCAATGTAAATTGGTCAAAAGCCTAGTTGGAGGTTATCAATGGATAGATTTACATGTCTACAGTTTGCTCCTATTTGAGAAGGCATTGAAAACTATATGAAAAGAAATGTATTCTCAAAGAATGAAAAGATGGATTGTATGTCAAAAATAAGATGATGACTAAAGAATAAAGCTCCAAATGGTATTTGGGTAGCCTATGATGATTCCCCCTTGAGGGAGTGGTCATCACATTTGTTGATGGGCAGTCCCCCAAAAAGAAACAAGAAGAAAGTTGAAATTAACTTGTGGTTGAGATTAATCCAAATGAGAAAATATTTGCATGCATTAATGTAAAAAGATTACTGATTTGCTCAAAGGAAGTTATAATTAGGAATAAAATTCAAAATATTTATTTTCTCATAGGTGGTTGTAATCATTAAGCAGATCTAGATTGGATAAAGATGATTGTGCCCTAATTAGGGCTGATTAACAAGCATAACTCAAGGGTATAACTTGAAATATATATTAAAGATGAGTGTGTATAAAATGATGAAATATATGAATAGAAGAATAAGATTGATTAGTGTGAATGATTTAGTTATACATGCCAATGAGGAGATGCTCGTCCTAATTAGCAATGATACAACTAGAATGGTTAATGGGTTGGTTTGATAAAGGGTGGGATGGGAGGATTTGTCAAGATACCAAGGAGAAATTTCTATAGATCCATTGATTATAGACCTTCTTGAAGTTGATTTTTACTATATCATGTGATAGTAGGCTTCATGATATAACACCATGAATATTTGGGCCAAAATATGCATAAGGACTAACTCCCAATATAATAAACACTCAAAAATAATGCACCAACGATAAAAAATATGATGACAATGTTGACATGAATATGGATGCACTCAAGAATAATGTGCTCGAGGAATCACACAATGAATGCATATAAACTATGTCAAGTCAATAGTGCTAAAATAAAATAAATAGTCAAGCAAAAAAATAACTTGAAATAAATAAACAAAAATCTTGAAAACAAAATCAAAAGAAAGCATCTTAATATTGACTTTGCCCTAATAGGATAGATCGAGGATAACTGACTAGGCTTAGATAAGAAAAATATGTTTGGATTTTTTAAATTTTATGAATGTTTTTGGAATTTTGAGGTACCTTAACTCGATTAAGAATGACAAGATACTTGCTTACAAAATGGTGAGAATGTGGCTTAGGTTGCTTGCAAAATAGTAAGAACATTCAAACTTAGGATGCTCATAAAATGGAGAGAGTGTATGAAAAGGGGGACTAAGGTGACCTCCACATGATTTGAGCATGACCTACATAGTCCTGAAATGACCTCAGGTCATAGTAATTCCATCCACACAAAAGGTGAGGAAAAACCAACTAGGTCCCAACAAGTTCTCAAATCTAAAAAATGGCTAGTCAAATGAAAACAACAATGGCAAGGTGATACGGGAATACATGGCAAATAAGTATTGGCCCTAGTTTTCCCATAGGTAGTTATAACTAAGATACAATGAAATAGGTCAATGATACTAATTTTCCCATAAGTGGTTATAATTAGTAGCAAGACTAGTGAGACACTAGTTTTCCCATAGGTGGTTATAATCAGGCTCACATAAAAAAAAATTGATAGGATGAAAGATATCTTGCAATATCAATTATCATACTATTTTCATAGACTTCCATTGTAAACATGAATTTGATAAGAGTTGAAATCTGATCAAAATCCCTTCACAAAAGGTGCAGGAAGAACCAAAGTATCCAAGATCAAAATAGGATTGGGTATGATGACTAAAAATAGGCTTGGGTCTAGATAGGAATGGAATGATATGATGGATAAAATGGTAAGAGGGTTTACCCCCAAGTGATAGGGTGAATAATAAGAATATGTGACAATGGAAAATGGATATGTAACAATGGCAATGACATTGAAATGAAATGGCATGGTATATGTTTTTTGGCCCATGTGTGGTTTTTGATTTTATTGTGCCTGTTTATGGGGAGATACACTTCCTAATAAACAAATGATACAAATAACATAATCAATCATGTTAATTGCTAGCCCACACCTCATCTAAATAATTAATCTATCAAGAACTAGATGCTGATTTGGTTGTCAAAAATGCTTTTATGATATTTGTTGGTCATTGATTTTGATTCCTTCAAGCATTAAGACAAGGTATCTTTGTATCCTTTGCAAATGAAAGTGTGGCCATGGATGGTAAATAAGGAAAAATAATGGATGGTAGGTTTGATTGTGAAATGGAATGGTAAATGATAATGGAATATATAATGGTGGGGAAATAAATGAATTTTGGGACTTTTAGTCAAACATAATGTTTTTAGTGCCAGATTCGATATAATTTTGGTTATGGTGGGGCCAAATACTACTAAATATTCTCTCGATAGAATCACCAATTTTTTTTGTTATTTAATATTATGAGTAGCTACCATCTGATTAGGCTATAGATAGGAAGCTATTTTTATTTGATCTTTAATTTTATCTTCATCAAGCAATGAAGAAATTTTATGCTCAGCTATTGGTGCCTCAATGAGGTTTTCACCAATGACGTTGTCTTGATTGTCCTATGGCACCTCTGACAAGGTTTCAATAATGAACATTATATTTTGACTTTGATTTTCTTCTAGCACTTCTAAAAAAGTTTCACTAGAAGATGCTGAGTTAGAACTTTGATTGTATCCTAGTGCCTCTAAAAAGGTTTCACTAGGAGAGTGTTCTTCTACTACATGAATGTGGTCTTGGCCTCCTTGCTCTTCTTCAACTGATATGTCACCATGGATTTAGTTTAACAAAGTGTGATTATATCAATCCTAATCAACACTTGTGGGAGGTGAAATGTCAATAATATGGCTATTTTGGTTGATGGTATTGCCTATGGAATGATAATGTAATGGGGAGAGGATACATAATCCTTTTGAAAGATACTAGGATACCTTATGTTGAAGATATTATACTCATCCTTAAAAAAATTTTAAGGACAAAAAATATATTTAAATTAATCTATAAGGCATGCATAACCAATGTTGTAACAACCATAAACATATTCTTCTTCTAAATCTAATTCTAACTCAAGGGACTCTGAATCTGATGTTGAGACTGATATTAATTCATATTTTGATTGTAAATCCAATGTCGTTTCAAGAATAAAACCTAAATCTAACTATGATTCTACATCTGATAGGTACTCTATTATAATGATGTCTTGTTGAATGTTTGGTTTTAGATAAGTGATGGCCTTGGATGGCATAATAGGCTCTACAAAAATTGGTTTATTAGAGTAGGACTCCTCTAATATGGGAAAAAGGTCAAGAGACAACTCCTTAAAGATTATATTTTCAATAGGAGGCTCTTGAAAAATAGGCATATGGTTGAGGTAATGATTTGCCCAAAGGCAATTATAATCATTAAGAAGTGACTCAAAAGAGACTGGATCATCAAAGTGAGGCTTCTTAATAAATGGTATAAGATTAGAAGGTGATTCATCACATGTTGACTTATCATAAATGGTTGGTTCAAATAAAACATCTCTAATTAGTTATTTCTCTTGGCCTTAGTTCTAATGAGCTAGAAAATACTAGTTTTGAACACAACTTAGTCTTCAAATGATTGGATCGATTGAGGTTTTGATGGGATTGATACTAGATGAGGAATGGTTTATGGTTGGATAATGGTAGGGAATTGGGTAACTTTATTGATCCCATAAGATAAAGGACAAAGTCTTAAAATGGTAATGACAGGGTGATGTGGAGATTGGTTGCTCGCACAAGCCAAATGACTAGGTCTAGGAATGATGAAGGGGTATTGTGGAGATTGATTTCTTAGACAAGCCAAAGGATGAGGTTTTAGAATGGTAATGATATGGCATTATGAATCTTGATTAATTACACAAGATAAAGGATGAGGTCTTGGTATAGAAATTGTTTGGCATTATGGAGATTGATTTCTCTCATAAGCTAATGCATCTAAGTCCTCCACATAAACCATATCATCCCAATCTTGAGTTAGATTATAATCTAGTTTTTCACTATGTTCCATGTAGTGATTATGCAATGAGGGTATGGATCTGTATCCTAAACAACACTATCTATAGTTGGGTCTTCAAATTCCTCCTCACAAGCCTCTTTATGCCAATCAAGGTCTCAATTTAGATTTTGTAGATTTTGACTATGTTCCCCATATGGAGTATTGTAGGGAGAGTAGTAAAACTCCTTAGAAAATATTTCTTTATAGGGGTTCTTAGTGGGATTTTGTGTGGCCATTCTATCATAAGTTGGATTGTACGTGACTCCACCATAAGTGTAGCTAGACATATCCACATAAATGATGAAATCTCTTAAAAAAAAGGCTTAGATTTCTACAAACTCTAAAAAATTATCCAAAGGATAAATGGTTCAAACTTAGTCTAACTTGGTCTAAGGGGTGGAGTTGTATCTCCAATATGGTCTGAAAGTGGAGTTATATCTCCAAAATGATTTATGCTAATACTTGTCATAAAATATTCTAACATCAAATGTCTAATGTCAAATGTCATTCACACAAAAGGTCAAGCATCTAAATAAAAATTGACATGTTAAAAGTCTAGGTCAAAGTGTTCCAAACAATGTCTAAACTAGGAAAGTGAAAAGAGTCGCTAGGTATTTTTTCTAAATGTGGAGTCAAAAGCTAAGCTAAAACAAGATATTCTAGGATTTTTGGCCAAACGGTGTCAAAATATAGACTTGAGACAAAGGATTGATGTGAATTTAATCTATCAAGTTTGGAAATAACTTTGACATAGACCCAAAAAATAGAATCAAACATAAACATGATCAATTGGCATAAGGCATGAGGCAAAAGGATTTTGAATAAAGAACATGTTCTCCCAAATAAAGGCATAAACATTGATGAGGGAAGGTATTTAACAAATAAACCATCAATATTTTTCAAATTTGGTGAATTGAATAACCAAAGTTATGTAACCCAAAAGAGAAAGATTTGTGTATTAGCCCCATGAATTAAGGCTTAAATAGAAATCAATCAATGTTTAAATTTAAAATTAATAAGGTTAATTACAAACTCAACATTGAAAAGAAGTATTTAACTAAAAAAGCTAGACATGATTGGGCAACATGATGACACATAAACAAGGTCCAAATGGCTGATGTGACATGGTTTGAAACAAATGGTTTTTGGCATAATGATTAACAAGTTTTGAAATAAATTGAGTAGCCTAATGGTGTGAGCATGCTCGAATGATGTCAATGTTATGTTTCAAAGAATCAAAGGCAAAATGGTTTGATATGATTTTGGCAGCATAACACTACCCTCTACAACTCAAATGACACACACACAAACAAGTTTAGAAAAAATTTCAAGGCATAAGGGTGGTGTAAAATGGATAGCATAACTCTTCTTTAGACAAAAGTGTGATGTATAAATAAATTGATTTTGACATGGATTATGAACAAACAAATAATTTTTAGTCTCAAAACATACCAATAGAAAATGACCAAAATACTCTAAGTATAATCATCCAAATCCTAACAAGGGTATGTAAATGTGGGGTTGATTAAACTATCAGGCTTTTGAACATTTTAGGTGAATCAATTGCATAATGAATTTCACATCAAACAATTCAAAATAAAAGCATGGATTTTAGGTCCATATCACTTGGCTTGTTGCAAAAAGGTCTAGTCCTTTTTGCAACCACTACATCTTGATGTTTGCTGAGTGTAGTGTGATGTCCAAAGTGCCACTACATCCTATGCATAACTCCAATATGGAGTAAAATGAAATCAATGTTAGGAGATGAAACCCTAGGTCAAAGCTTCCCTAAAGAACTCATGGGATGCAATGACATCACCATCGCAAGCCAAGTTTGCATGAAATAAATACTAATAGAAAGACTTTAGGGTTATTTTCATGGTCACCCAAACTTTGACAAGTTTTTGGAGAGTGCTTTAGACAACATTCTTTCTAAGATTTGGACTAGGCTTTTTGAAATAAATATGGCATTTTTGATTCTAAGGGTTCCCTAAATTGGAAAAATGGAAGAGAATACATGTTACATCCTTCACTTTGCCAATAAAAAAACAACTATTGAATACAAAAAAATTAGATAAGTGAGTTCAATTTTAAGGACCAATTTGAAAAATTAGGTGGTGTTCTTTTGACCCCTTGGTCTCAATTTATAACTTTGAAAGCTAACTTCAAGTTTTCAGTAATATCACCCTAAATGATTTTCCTTTAAGCACTAGAATGAAAAGTTTGATTTATTTTTAAAAAACCCTAAAATAAGTTTAAAATGATCTATTTAAACATGCTTTGATGATTTTTCAAGTAAAACTTGCAAAAAAAATGTTAGAAAGATGTTTAGCTTAGAAACACTTTTGAAGATGAAATAACCAACTTAGAAAAATGAGCTCTTAGTTTTGTGTAAAA
This sequence comes from Torreya grandis, assembly GCA_037957365.1. Taxonomy (NCBI): domain Eukaryota; kingdom Viridiplantae; phylum Streptophyta; class Pinopsida; order Cupressales; family Taxaceae; genus Torreya; species Torreya grandis. The sequence continues at coordinate 570,735 of JARHVA010005796.1, forward strand.
AAAACATAGTGACCGTTGATGTTTATACTAACTAGCGACAATTACACTAACCAGTGATGTTTATGTAGATTGATGATGGTTTTACTAATCAATGATAGTTATGTAGATAAATGATGATTTTAATAACTAATGATATTTATACTAACCGATGATGGTTATACTAATTGATGAAAATTATACTTAATCAACAATGATTAAAAATGGTTATATTTAGCCTTCTGCCGCTGATGTTTTAACAAGAAGCGCGGGGGAAGAGAGTGCGGTGGCAGACGTGGATACGGCCCTGTTGTATCCCTTTCCTCTGTGGTTGTTTCCTAGGTCGATGGAGTCCTGTTCTCGGTCTGAGGACGGCAGGTTCCATGGTGTTGGAGCGCGTTGCCAAAAGATATTTTTATTGCACCGTTCTGTTTCTTGCTTCGGGATTTTGTTTTGTGGCTACTTTCCCGACCATTACCCTGTTCTGAGCGGATCGATGTTTATTTATTGGAGATATTTGGTATGCCATGGCGGCGAGGAGGTGATCTTTGTAGACCGATGGGTGGATGGGTCAGGTGGTGGTGGCGACGGGTCCAAAGGTAGGTTTTGCAGGGGGAAAACCCTGTGGGAGAGCCGCTCTGAGTATCATATTGTGGCTGGTCGCGTTTGGCTGTCACTATTGTTGTATCTGATGGTGTGTCCATTCTTCTTGGTGACTTAAAACTTAAGTTCTAGGGTTTTTTGTCACGGCTAATGCTTTCTGATAATGTTATATATATTTTTTTAGCATGGTTTCAGGTCCTTCTAAAACCTGGTCTTGTTACTATTTTTCAGTGGGTCTGCCATCTTTGGCAGTTTGTAATGTTTTATCTTTCTTGATTTGTACAGGGTTTTGGGGCCCCTTCAAAACCTGTTTTTACCTTAATCTAAAACAATGATTAAAAATGACCATTAGTGGTTTACTCAATCAATGACAATTATTGTGTAAACTCATGATAAATAAAAATGGTAAAACAAATTTAGAAAATCAAATTATAAAATTTTTAATGCTCTAAATGAATAATTTAAATTTTTATAATGATATTCTTCATGTGTGGGATACATTTGGTCCCACTGGACGTGTCATTATATAAACTAAGAATTTGACTAAGAAGAGGAGATTAGTATTGTGTTAGTGACAAATTGAATAAAACAAATTGATAAACAACACACTAAACTAACACCTTCATTCCTAGTTACTAGGGTGAGATTAATAATTTAAAAAATGACAAACAAAACTAAAAAATAAGGAAAAACAAGAATCCTTCACCTTCTTTGGATGCTTCAAATGCTTTTGTAGTGGCTTGCTGGGCTTGTGCTCATGAAGTCTTCATCAAAGGAGGCTTGGCTATCTCCTCTTCTCCTCAGCACCTTTAGATTTGGCTTGGAATTGAATCAATTTATAATTGTAACACTAATTTAAATAGCTTTTGGAATCATTTATTCATTATAACTTTGCATTATCAAGACTTAAAATTCATGTGGCAAGGCCTCCTATTTATAGATTTTTGCAAATGGGTAGAATTAACTTGACCCATCCATCTCAAGATTAAGATGTGTGGCTAAGGATTAATCCAATTATGTAATTAAAATCCATAAATAGGATCATTAATATTTGGGATAAAGGAGCGATTAAGAGGCATGGAGGGCATTGATGAGGCATGGGAGGCATGAATCCTGATATTTGTGGTATTTATGGCCTATGGATGTTTTCCCAAGAAATGATGTCACCTGATGATGTAGATATTCAATATTAATTTCCAAAAATAATTATTCAACAAGTTTCCATGTAATTCTTAATTAGCCTCTAATTTGTTTTAATTAGCTCTTAAGTATGATTAAGCACTTTGTGCATAAATTACTCAAATTAATCAAAATACCTTATTATTGGCTCAAAATTTGACTAGATTAGAAGTATAAGTCAATGTTATATTCCTTGGATCTATTATCCCATTTAGGATGTTACCAACACTAAATAACAAAGGTACATGTTTCATTCAAGATATTTGATAGGAAAGAGCAATCTAGGGCACCTAGGTGTAAAATTGGCATTTTAACACAGAATGATCTGATCAAAGTTAGCTGGCCCATAAATTTCATTGCCCAATTTAATGATACTCTAGCCAAAATCAGCACTTGAATATGTCATGTTCAAATATTTTAATGTGATTTAGTGTTTTTAGGTCAAATTGTGCACTTCAGTGGAAATTGGTCAAAAGCTTGTTTGGAGGTTATTAGTGGCCAGATTTAGGTGTCTATAGTGTGTGCCTTAGGATATTTCCTAATGTAATTTTATTATACTCTTCTTCATGATTGTGGACCTCATTCCAACCTTTCTTATTTCCAATTATATGAGTATGTGGCATTTGAACATGCCTTGTATGCTTACTTTCTAGTTTGAGTGACATGTGCCCATGTCCCTTATTTGATCAGCCCCTTGGCCACTCTTGTATGCTTCTTGCTTCTTTTTTTATGTGCTTGTTGCTTATTTACTTCAAATTTTTTGCAATACCATGATCCACATCATGCATTATCTTTTTTTATTGGATGCCATGATGGATATCATGTTCCATCCCTTCTTAACAATTAACAACTAACAAATAACATCTCTAATTTAGTATAAAACACATTCTATTACATTATTATATCTATCTAGGCATACCCATATTGATCTAACAATATCTCATATAAACTATGTTATTTCTTGAGACATTTTTTCTATTAGCATTGTTATATCATGTATTTCAATAAATAACACACTTGCAAGGCTCTTTCTTCTGAGGTTAGTCATTGCAGGGTCTTCATTCCTATCCTCAGAAGAGGGGAGAACAAAGAAGGATTTTTTCAAAAAGATTATAGATCTTACCAGTCAAAAAAATCAATTTTTAGAATACTTAGAATAACATCAAAGGTCAAACCAAGTAGAACAGACTAGAAAAATAGTGATGATTATAGAATGATAATTATATTTAGCAAAGGATAATAGATCCAGACATGGAAAATATCATCAGATAATAGGGTGTCCTATTTTTAGTGCTCCTATCCAAACATCAAAGAACCTATATTTTCTATAAATATGTAGAAAGGTAAGCTTAGCTACAATTTTGTTAGATATAGTTCAATTTAGAATCAATAGTTTTAGTATAGTTTTTCTTAGAGAATCTAGATATAGGGGACATCATGCATAACATGATGGATCTCACTTATAATTTTAGATTGGGCATTTGGTATAAATTTTTTTCATCAGAATCCATGTTATAGACACATTTGATTAGGGAGAATGTGCATGGTACATTTGACTTCTTTTATTTTCAGATTTAGTATATGACTAGTGATTCAAAAAGCCTTCAAAGATAAAACAAGAGTTAAAGTGAGGCACTAAAGGAAATTATTAAATCTAAGTTGATAAAATTACCTCTTCTACATCCAGTGAGAAGATCTAGATATTATTGTGCATATCATAGAATGCAAGGGCATCACACAGATTCATGTTTGCAATTGAAAAAACATATACAACATATAATTACTAATGAGGACACTGTATAGGGTAAATTAGTCAAGTAATCCACAATGGCATAGGAACACATTCACAAAGGGTCAAACTCAAAAATAATACAAAAGTGGTTACCAAAGCATAACTTAGAACAACAAAAGGATTAAAATCAAAATCAAAGCAATAAATAGTACCAAAATCATAGGTAAAGCATAAAAAAGATATAAATTTACCTCTCCAAAATGAGGATCAACTTCCAAAGTAGTATGGGTTTGGTAAAAAAAATATCTATAATAGTCTGATTATCAAGGTCAAGGGTTGGGAAAGCATGCTCAAGGCACCACTACTCCTATTCTAGCAGTTGATAATGTTTGTCACCAAGGTTTGGGATTTATTGAGCATCCTAAGGTAAATCATCCAAAAACATAATTTATCAAAGTAAAACATATAGATACAACAAAATTCAACACTATAATTCAATTGGTTCACAATGAATATGATAATGATGAGTGGAACAATATTTGTTATTATGATTTCTAAGATACTAACAATTTAGAGTCATATTCATAGCCCTTCCCTCATGATTCATAATCATGCACAATTCCTTTGTTTGATACAAGACATCATAATAAGAAGTCTCTTATGAGACTCATCAGTTAGTATCATTCATCTCTCAATCTTACTTGTACATAATTTCCCTTTGCTTACTTGTACATAATTTTTTAAAATTACTTGTATATAGCTTATTTTCGATTACTTGTACATAGTCTCTTTATGATTGATTATACATAGATTATGTCAAAAATGCCAAAAACAATCAAATAATAAAAAATAATGAAAGAAATATAACATTTCAAAATTCAAAAATATTTAATAATTCAAAAACATAAAAATATTTCAATTATATGCATTATCCTTGATTTACATTTCTACTACCATGCTAGACTTACATTTGTTATTCTATGTTATTGTTTGTCAATTTCTATACATTACCATGCTTCAATTGATATTTTTTGAGTGTGTGCAGTAACATCCAAATCCTTTATTGTTTCACTCTACCCATTGAGGGGGCATCTTACTTCTACATTCGAGACATACATTGATATATCTACCCAGTGGAGGCATATTCTACATGACTACACCATCCAGGTTATGCCATTCCTACACCACACACTCTAGATATCATGTTGATGTAAATTACTTAATATATTTCATAGATTACTCTATCAACATTCACTAGTATATAACACTTGTGTATTTCTCAGCATATACCTAGTCTTGTACTCCATATTTTGCATACTTTCATTTCTTGCTTTGATTAGTTAGATGCAGTCATATTTCTAGTATATTACATGATTTACTTCCTTACTTTGCATAGCTAGATGTGATTTCATTTCTCAGTTCCTATTTTATCTCTTGTTTGTGCCTTAAGACATTTGCCAGTGTCTTTTTATTATATTCTTCTTTATGACTGTGGCCCTCATGCCAACCTTGCTTGTTTCCAATTACATGAGTATGTGGAATTTGAACATACCTTGTATGCTTACATTATAGTTTGAGTGACATGTGCCCATGTCCCTTATTTTCCTGGCCCCTTGGCCACTCTTGTATACTTCTTGATTCTTACCTTGTGTGCTTGTTATTTGTTTGCTTCTCATTGTTTGTAATGCCATGATCCACATCATGCATTATCTGTCTTTCTTGGATGCCATGATGTATATCATGCTCCATCCCTCTTTGACAACTAAAAACTAAAAACCAACATCTCTAGTTTATTATATTATACATTCTATTACATTAGTATATCTATGTAGGCATACCCTTGTTGATCTAACAATCTCCTATACAAACTATGCTATATCTTGAGACATTTTTTCAATTATCATTATTATATATTGTATTTCATAACATAACACACTTGTAGGGATATATATTCTGAGGGAAGTAATTATAAGGTCTTCATTCCTAGCCTCAGAAGAGGGTGAAATAAACAAGGGTTTTGTCACAGAGATTAGAGCTTCTACTGGTCATAAAAATTAGTTTTTAGAACACTCAAAATAGAAATCAAAGGTCAAACTAGGTAGAATAGACTAGAAAAATAGTGATGATTATAGAACAATCATAAAATTTAGCATAGAACTATAGTTTCAAACATGGACAATAGCATTGGATAGTAGGGTGTCCTATTTTTAGTGCTGCTATCCAAATAGCAAAAAATCTAGATTTTATAGAAATAGGTAGAAAGGTAAGCTTAATTATAGTTTTGTTAGATATAGTTTAGTTGAGACTTAGTAGTTTTAGTATATTTTTTATCAAAGAATCCAAATATAGTGGGCATCATTTACAACATGATGACTCTCACTTCTAGTTTCAGATTGGGTAGTTTGTATAACTTCCAGATCATAATCCATGTTATAAACACTAGTGATTGGGAACAATATGCATGGTACATTTGACTTCTTTTCTTTCTAAGTTTAGTATATTACATAAGAATTCTCATTAGTTACATTCCTTATTCTATCCATAGGTTGTTGGCATCATTTTGGAGTGGCTTTCATATAAGCCTAACCTCCACATTCCTGAGTGGCTTCCACATAAGCCTAGATTCTAGTTTTGGAGTGGATTTTATATAAGCCTAATCTCCTCATTTCAGAGTGGCCAAGATTGGCCTAGTTTATAGTACCCATTCAGCTATTCATGCCACATTTTTAGATTATAAATCATTAATGGGATTTAGGAGGCATCTCATACAACACACATTCATATTGATATCAATTTATAGCTTCACTTAGTAGGCAACAATGGAGCCAAAAGTCTAGCTAGTCTTTGTATTATTAAGCCACCTACTTAGAGGGATTAGACACCTAGTTCAAACATTGATCAATACATGCATGACCACTTGGCTACACTTAGTGGATGATGATAGAGCCAAAGGGATAACCTTTGCATTTTTGAGCCACTCTCAGGGAATTGAGCACTTAGTTCCATTCATGATATTACTCTTGGTAAAATACATACCTAGAAAAAATCCAACATCACTCAATATCATAATAGGTTTTGTATTGGTCTGTATACCCAACAAGGTGTATTCACTCCTTTCTCTTCCTCACTCTCTTACCTAACTTTTTATGTTATTATTTTTGATATAGTGTATCTAATAAGAACTAATCTACTCCTTATTTTATTTTATAGATTGGCACTTCATGACATGCTCTCTCTATGCATACCTAACATCACATAGGTTCCCGAGATTCACCCTTGTAGATAATTTTAGGTATGCTTTCTATTTTTTCTTTATCCTAGTATTTCACTTTACTGCATCACTAGAATAAAATGAGGCAAATGCAGTCATATAAAATGTTTGAATTGGTAGTTTGAGTGTGGCTTGTGAAACCCAACCCATAGGTCCATCTTTCATGCTCTTGTGACCCTTCTAGACACCTTTTTGCCTATTCTCAGTCATATGTATACTTTTGAGACCTAGTTCTAGCTTAGCTAGACTCCATTTCCCATGTTTATTCTATCCCCTAGGTTCTGAGCTTGTAGGATATGAGAACTAGGGTTGGACTATATCACTAGACCCTAGGGTGTTACATTTCTATCACTCCTATCCAATCACATTTTAGGCACAAATGACCATTTTCTTTCGATTCTTCTTCTTCATTATGTCAGCCTAGTGTGGATGCACTTAACCCATGACCAATAGATCTCTATAAAATCCCATTCAAATTTCATTTAGAAGGGGTTGGAAATTATTTCAAAGAAAACAAGAATACAAATAAAACCATTAAGGTAAATTTACCTATTCTCTACATACAACTATCTAACACAACTAAAAGCATATTCAAACCCTCACACCAATATTTAACCACCTCAATCATACCTAGTTTAGCATTTTTTGCATCCATATAACACTATTACATGAAGCACATCAAGTAGGAGAACTACATATGGCTTGATCCCTCTTCAGAGTATTGGTATGTCCCACACAAGGGTTGTGGATACATGTTTAATGCATCTTACACACACTAACCCCCCCGCGCCCCCCCCTCTTTCTCAAGTTTCATCAAGCATAATGAAGGTCTAGGGTATTTAGATTGAATCAATCTATAAGGAACTTCATCAAAATTTAAAACTCAAAATTTCATAGGTAGACTCACACATGGATAGTGAACAAAACCCAAAAAATGTAGATTTATGTGACTAGTTTGGATAATAGTGGTAAGACCAAGACTATAACACTAGACCCTGAAGTGGCATATTTTTGGTGCTCCTATACTTTCACTAAATGAAATTTAGATCCAGGTTCATGATACTATCCCAATCCTAGAAAACTAGTTTCAACCTCTATCGTAGCCATCTTAGTCTAATTTTAAGATAAGTTGCATTTCTCCTCTTTCATTACTATTTTTAGAAAGCTTTAAAAGGCATAACACATTATACAAATCAATACTCTAATTATTTTAATATATTTCACTAATTTAGTCAACTTGAATATTTAACTAAATTAGGAATAATACACCAATATTTCCAAAATTGTTAAATTAGTTTACATGTATTATTTTTGAAGTAAATAATATGTTTAGGATTCATTTCATACTTTTCATGGACTAAATGTATGTATTTTGATTATTTTCATACTTAGCATATTTTATGTTTATTGATAAGAAGTAATCCATATGAATCTATTGGTTATAAATTAAATTAACCAAATCTCGCATTGTTGGTACTTAATAAGTGGGACATGGAGTTTCTTAGCTTACTTAGCATCACCATTGTAAGATGAAGGTAATCTAATCAAGTGGTGTATATAAATTTAACTGATCTTATAGATCATAAAATATTAAAAACTTTCGCTAAAGTAAGGTTTAATTAAATATTGTCAATTCATATTCTTTATTTACATGCTTGTGAGATATCCTATTAGAATGTATTTTTTTTATGGTGCACATCTTATTTTAGAAATCTTATAGCACACAGGTACTAGCTTGTCTCTTTGAATTCGTACACCATCAGTATCTACCCATTCATGGAGGTGTATTCAATATTTGTGGGATTATGGGGGGGATAGATGGTCCATGGTTGGTGTGGAAAAGTACTTGAATGATGCTCTCCCTCTCCATAATAATATTGAACTGGAGACTACACTTGAGATTACCATAAATACTAGAGTTCATGAGACTCATTTTTAGTAGAGGTAAAGGGCAACATTATTTAATATTATTTTCCATTATTTGTAATAAAAAATAGAAAATAGGTGTAAAAAAAATCTAGAGTCTTTAAAGAGGAATATTTATAGAGGAAATTGAAGAGTCATGTGGAAGCTTTATAAGCAATTATATGGGAAAGTGGAAAGCAGACCATTTTGTTTGAATGGAAATTTATCAGTTGGATCTCATTGAGTTTTTGTTATTATTTCCTTTATTTTCCCATCATTTAATTTGATTTATTTTAAATAGATGGTTATTATATTCTTGCCACTATTCTAGTTCTAACAATGGTGTGGCTACCAGAAAGAGTGAGGGTCTTATGTTTAGCCTAGAAAGATATGAATAACGTGGCCCTTGTTTAAAAGCTTTGGTCTCCCTTGTTTTCATCTACTTAAGGTTTTTTCCAATTAAGGTAATAATGGTGGGAAAAAGATAGGAAATGGCAAGAGACAACCCAAACATAACTTTCAATGAAAATACAAGCATAGGGAATCAAACCAAGTGCACAACTATTTGTCTTCCATGTGAAACATCAAAATGAATATATTTGGTGGTGAGTCATTGAATTTTAATCATGTAAATTGTAAGATAACTATGCTTACTTCTATTTGAAATTTTTATGGTGTGGTTTGACTCATACTAACATTTATGACATCTAAAAATGGTGTGGTTATGAAACTTTGTGACATCTATTTTTTTATGGCTGACCATATAATCATTTCAATTCGAACCCAAAAAGATATTGGATGGTTTGATAATAATGGACTATTGATATTACATTTTAAGTGGCATAAGATTTTAATAGTAGTAAGTTTAGAGGTGGAAAACTTCTACATATTTCCTCTGTTGTTTAAATATGAAAGTATTGTGGGTTTGTACTACCATGTAAATGCTCAAAGAATGGATTTATTTCTAGATAAATTTCATACATTTAAAATTATTTTCCTCCAGGAGGGTTTCATTGAGAGAATTCATGGTTTAGTCAAAAATTACAAGATTTTATAATATTTTTGAGGCTATTGCTCATTGGTCTTAAAGGTTTTCCATAGTTGCTCTATTGAATTCTTGAGTATTGCATAAATTTTGTGGAAATTTTAATGTCGTAGGGTAGTTGGTTGAGACCACATAGCTAGGCCATGCTATTGGAATAGGACATCTATTGATTTTACTCTATGCCAATTTATATTATTCTAAGAAGTTCATGGCTATGGTGATTTTGTTCCTTTTAACTCCTTGGCAATTTCCTACCTTCAAACCACCAAATAGTGCTCTACCAACACCTGTCTAAATCAAGTCAAAGCCATGGAAAGAGGTGCTTAGATTCATAGTGTAATACATGTAAATGGCTCAAAACATGCTATAAATTATAAATATATTTGAAGTTAGAGTTGTATAAGTGGATGAGCTTCGGCATGTGAGGCCATGGAGAGTAGTAAGCATAGTTTAGGTTCTCAAATATATTTTTAATGGATTGAAGTTGTAAAAATTTGAATGTTTAGGGCCTTTTTGTCTTGGAAAAAAACACCTTTTAAGTTGGGAGGAGTGTTAATAAGATTTTTGTGTCTCGAGATGAGACACCTTTTAATTTGGGGTGAGTGTTAGTAGAGGTAAAGGGAAAAATTATTTAATATTATTTTCCATTATTTATAATAAAAAGGAGAAAATAGGTGTCAAAAAGAAGTCAAAGAATATTTCGAGAGGAAGAGTCATAGAGGAAATTGAAGTGTCATGTAGAAGTTTTTATAATCAATTATACATGAAAGTGGAAAGTAGACCATTTTACATGAATGAAAATTTATCAGTTGGGTCTTATGGAGTTCTTTTTATTCTTTCCTTTATTTTCCCATCATTTAATGTGGTTTATCTACAATAGTTGGTTATTATATTCTTTCCACTATTCTATTGCTAACACTCATGCTCCATGGAGCCTTATATCAATTATTGTTTTTATTATTGAAACATTATTACTAATGAAAATGTAATTATTTATTCATATTTACATTGACAGTAGTGGTTGAATATTGTACTAGCTATGGTTAAAATTATGTAATTACTTTTTGGAGTTATATAATTATGTTCTACTTATTTATTTCATAGTGATATATAATTGAATGAATTATTTTATACCTATTTTATGATTAACATATTCAATGTTTTTTTAAGGATCACTAATTAGATATTATGATGAATTATAATGTTAAATATGTGGATTTAATTTTTTAAAAATGCATTAATCTAGTAAATCCTAATGGGGATCTTACATTGTGGTATCAGAGCTACAACTCAAACTCTAGGACTTAACAAGTCCACTATCATTTTCTTATCCTTTTGTTTACTATAAAGGAGAATGGTGAAAGTTAGATAATCTAGTGAGGGTACTTCAAATGTCAATGAAAATAACCCTCCATTTGATCCTAGCTAATTTATCACTGAGCAAACAATAAAGTTGGATCAGATTCTCATATCCATGAATGAAACTAGGGACCAAATTATATACCTATAATAGTAAATTCATGGAAATGAAGAGTAATCATATCAGGATGTCCCTGAAGAACATCCTGCTAAGTAAGAAACTCCTCAAGAGTAGAGGTATGAGGAAGTGCCTCAGGACATGAGAGCTCATGTAACTACAAAACTGGTTGGAGTTATGAAAAAGGTGAATCCACGTAATTTTGATGGAACTATTGTGGGAGATGAAGCTAAATCATGTATGAATGAGATGGAGAAGTATTTCAAGATTTGAAACTACTCAAAAGTCACTAAACAATTTGGGGAGCTTACTAGTTGGCTAATAAAGAAGCTATGTGGTAGGCCAACAAGAAGTTAGAAATGAATCTTAAATCTAATACCACCACATGAGATCAATTTGTGACATTATTCATATCATGGTATCTTTCATAGTTATATTTTGACCAAAAATTTATAGATTTTTTGAATCTTAAGTAAGGAGATCTATCGATAACTGAATATTGGGAATAGTTAACTAGACTTCTAAAGTATGTACCTTAGTATTAAGTATATGAGAGGTTTAAAATTATGAATTTCATCATGGTAATAAAACCCCATATTGGTAGATAGGTGGTTGTTCATGCACCATCTACCATAGACCAAGTCTTCAAGAAGGTAACCAAATAGGAACAGACGTTGAAATCTTTTACACAACTCAGAGATAAGTTTAAGAAAAAATTTAGAAGTTCTAAACCAAATTTCAAAAATAATAATTAGAAGAAAAAGATTTTAGACTCCAAGAGTAAATCCAAGATTTAGAATAATAGATTCAACATTGGTTTAGGTAACAAAAAACTAGGTAATGGTTTCAAAGGAAATCAATAGTATGATAGGAGGGGACCACCTAGAGGTTTATTTATTTTTGGAGGTGATCATTTGGATCATGAGTGTACCCAATATAAGTAGAGGAATAAAGGTTCTTATCCTCAAAAAGGAATGTTTCAATAATGAATTCATGTGGCAATTAATAATCAACAAGCCAAGTTCTAAGCTTTACCCATAGAACTGTCAAGTATTTTGTTCGAACATCTAATTTCCATTTTGATAGATACAAGGGATACATAATGTTTTATTTCTCCTTGAATAATAAATAAGATATCTATAAAATATGGAGTAATGTCAAATGCATGGTTGCTACAATATGGTAATGAGTCAAAGGTTAAAGTTGACAAGTGTTTAGTTCAAGCTGAGATTAGGTTACCAAAATTCACAATAGTAGTGGATCTTTATATATCACCTTTAAGGTCATATGATGTGATCCTAGGAGTCAATTGGCTTACGAATCATAAATCCAAGGTTGACTTATATCTGAATAAGGTTGAGTTGGAAGATGATTTTATAAATAAGACACAAATTTAGGGTAAGCAAATGGAGTTAAGGCTTGGGTAGATTTTTGTAATGTAACTCAATAAGGCTCAAGGAAAAGTGTGACAAGCATTTATCATCAAGATAAATAAAATAGAGGAATCTGAGGAACCATCAATCAAAGATTATCCTTTTCTTAGGGATTATCATGATGTGTTTCTAAAGGAATAGCTAGGATTCCCTCCCAAACATGAATTTGATTTCTCAATAGATATTATACCTAGATCATAACCACAATCTAAAGTACCATATAAAATGACAAACATCAAATTGGTTGAATTAAAGTCTCAACTTCAGGATTTATTATCAAAATAGTTGATTAGACCAAGTGTGTCATTGTGGGGTTCACCAATTGTCTTCATCAAGAAGAAAGATGGTACTCTTCTCCTTTGTATTGATTACAAAATGTTGAATAAGGATACTATTAAAAATTGATATTTTCTACCTCATATAGATGATGTTTTTGATCAAATGTGAGGGGTGTTAAGCATGGGATATATTGAGAGGGGGGGTAAATCATTATATCATATATCTTATAAAATTTTACTTAATAAAATTCCACTTAACCATACATTCAAGATATGCAATAAAACTAAAATAATACACACCACACGAGAGAGAGAGAGAGAGAGAGAGAGAGAGAGAGAGAGAGAGAGAGAGAGAGAGAGAGAGAGAGAGAGAGAGAGAGAGAGAGAGAGAGAGAGAGAGAGAGAGAGAGAGAGAGAGAGAGAGAGAGAGAGAGAGTAGATTTTAATATGGAAACCCAATGTGGGAAAAACCACAGAGAACAATTTCAAGTATATAAATGAACACCAACTCAAACTAAAATATTCACAAGCACCAAATTGTAGGAGAACCAACCTTTTTGATGAGTACCAACACAACAACATATTCATGAGCACCAACCCACAAGAGCACCAACCCCTATTGTGTATACCACACAACTATCTCTCAATGTTGTTTTCCTCAACAAATGATAGCACATTACTATATCTCTTTCTTTTTTATCATATGCTCTTCTAAGCAAGATATAATAATTAAAAACCATGCTCTTTCTCACATTACAAATGTATTCTCAAGCCTTTATTTATAGATTTTCAAATGACCCTTGGAATTAATCCTTTGTGACCCTTCACTCCTCATGGAAAATGGTGCCAAACTTGCATGACCCTTCAAATCCTTGTATTAGAAAAGTCATATGGTGACCCTTTATAACAAAATTCATCCTTTCCTCTTTTATATTTATCTTGATGACCTTTAAAATTCATTAAGGTGACTCTTCATGTAAAAATGCATCATACCCTCTTTTGTCTTCACTTGGTGACTTTCGAAATTCCTCAAGATGACTCTTCTTGGGAAAATGCATCCCATTCCTCTTTTGTCTTTACCCCATGACTCTTTGACTTCTCCATGTGTTCCCTTTTGAATTTATGAAGCCAAAAATATATTAATTAATATTAAATAAATATTAACACACATTAGCCAAGATATGAACATTAAAAACACCATTAAATGCTATGGGGCCTTTATCACCAATAATGCTAGACCTTTGACATCAATGATAATATTTCCAATAAGGGGAAATGATATTTTCAAATATTGATCTTAAAGTATAATATCATCAATGGAGGGTATTAAAAAAATAATATTTAGAACTTGATATGGGAATTATGAGTTCACAGTTTTACCATTTGGGTTGACAAATACTCCAATAGCATTTATGAATATTATGAATAGTGTATTCAGATATTATCTAGGCCACTTTGTTCTAGTATTTCTAGATGATATTCTTATATATTATATGGATGAAGAAGAACATCTTCAACATTTGGAATTGATTTTAAAATGATGCTAAAATCAAATGTTGTATGGCAAGTTGTCCAAATGTGTATTTTTTCAAAAGAAAGTATAATATTTGTGACATATTATCTATACAGATGGTATTTTACTATATCTATAAAAGACAAGATCCATTATGGAGTCTATGACACTAAATAATATCCATGAGGTAAGGAATTTCATGGGATTAATGGGATATTACAAGAAATTTGTTCCAATTTTTTTTAAGATAGCTAATCTAATTACTTCTTTGTAGTGTAAGACTCAAAGTTTTATTTGGTGAGATAAGTGTGAAGTAGATTTTTAGGAACTGAGAAGGAGGCTTAATTCAACACCAATTCTAAGATTTCCCTATAGAAATGGTCAATTATTAATGATCATAGATGTGTTTGGGGATAGACTTGGAGGAGTTCTTATGTAGGATGGTGCAGTGGTAGCCTATGAATCAAGGAAACTAAAACCTTATGAGGTAAACTATGCTCCTCATGACCTATAACTTGTAGCAATTGTGAATTTTTCATAAGTTTGGAGGCATTATTTATTTGGAAAACTATTTTATTTCAATAACAACTTAGGACTCAAGTACATCTTCACACACTCAAATTTGAATGCTCATCAAATATGATAGTTAGATTTCTTGTCTAACTATGATTTTGATATCAACTATATCAAAGGCAAGGAAAATAGAGTAGCTGATGCCCTAAGTCATAGGAGGTAGATATTAGTCATGGATATTATCAAGAGTAATTTTAAGGATCATGTTATTTAATTCTCACTGAGAGATGAATTCTATGATCAGTTCGGGAAAGCATTGTCTGAGAATGGTTAAAATACTAAGTATAAAGGATTATAAATAGATAATGATGGTCTTATCAGGTGTGGATCTTGATTTTATTCTAGCATTAGAGGTTAAAATTCTAATGTTATTTTAGACAAGTTTGGATCCCATTCTTTGAATCCTTGATGATGGAGGGGGGGTTTCCTTGGAGAATTTTTTTATTAAAATTTCCTTGTTAAATTATATCTTTATAGTCAATTTAGGCCATTAATTAAAGGTTTCTAGATCTGACGGTAGAGGTTATGTTTAAGAACCTGAAAATGTATTGACATATGACTGAGATGTATGAGTGTGAAATAATGAAATATTGTACTCAAAGAGGAGGAAGAAAAGGTAGAGAGGTGTTACAGGGTTTGTTACAAGATTTTGTTTCTCCCTTGTATTGCTAGAAATAATATATTGGACAAGTTTTGTGGGTATAGCCCATCTTGGGTGAACCATATTAAATATGGTGTCTCCTATTATGTGTATGTTTATGTTTATTTTTTGAATGTTTGATTAATTCATTTAATATTTTCTCTTGTATATGATTTGGGGATAAATTTGGGTTTTAATTTATCCTGACAAGTGGTATTAGAGAAAAGGTTTTGTTTGCATAATTTTAAATCACTAAAAGAAAAGGGTTTAACCTCAAGTGGGAGCTATGGTGAATGAAAATAAAAATGGTGTAAAAGTTAAATGGATAGAAATTTGGATTGTGGAAGATGTAGATGGAGGATTGCCTTTACCTAGATGACCTCTATTTACCATTGGAAGGGTAAGACAAGAAGCCATCAACAATGTTAGATAAAGATTAGGAACTATTGGATCAGAAAGCCCTTGGAACCATATGGTTGTGCCTTTCATATTTTTTAGCATTCAACATATCAAAATAAAAGACAATAGAAGGTCTTATGAGTGCATTAGGCAAGTGATATGAAAAACCCTCTACCTCAAATAAAATATTTTTGATGAAAAAATTATTTAATATGAAAGTGTCTAAAAATGATTTAGTACCAGATCATTTAAATGAGTTTAACATGATTACTAGTCAGTTAAATTTCATAAATATAGAATTTGATGATGAATTTAGGGATCTTCTTATTCTTTATTCCTTGCCTGAAAGTTGGAATAGCTTGGTAATGGCAATAAGCAACTCTATTTCTAACAATACCAAACTAAAGTTTGAAGATGTGGTGTGTGCTATCCTAAGAGATGAAATGTAAAGGAAAAGTATAGGTGAAACATCCATATCTATAAATGCATTAATAGTGGAGAACAGAGGAAGGTAGAAGAATATAAGAATAATAAACTAAGGAAAACCAAAAGGGGGTACAAGATCTAAATCAAGGTGCAAGATGGAATGTTGGATTTGTAGCAAGCGAGGACACACAAAAAATGAGTGTTGGTTTTGAAAGGATAAAATAGGTAAGGATAAACTAAAGCCCATGCACACACAATGATAGATAGCATTGTTTATATGCATTATTTAAATTTTTATTTTTAGTATGTTTTTGGTGTTATATGTATTTAGATGATTGATTACGTGTGTTAGTTGTGATCTAGTTCATTTTAATGCTTATGTGGATCTAATTTTGTGTGATTGATTTATGGCTATAGTATATAGATTGAGTTTATAATATTTTTGTATAATCATGTCATGTTATCGTATTCATGATTGTTAATATTAGTGTGTAATGAGAAATTAAATCTATATGTTTAGTATTTACTTACTACTGCATATGGAGAAATTGAAGTGTCTTTATAATGTCTTAATATATTAACTAGTTATAAAATGATATTGGGGAAATATCATTGTTTTGGCTTAGTGCCATTATGTATAAAAGATAGTAAAGGCATTTTGATATTCCATATAGTGGTATTTAAAAATAACTAAGTAATTATAATATCTTTGTGCTTGATATTATTATAATAATTATTCAATTTATTATTACATCAAAAGCTTGTTATTAAATTATATTAGTCACTTTACTATTTGAAGTAATCTTTGCTTATAAAGATTCAATGATAACTTAGTTTATCCTATGATCTAACCTAAACTAATGGATCAAATACATTGGCATTAGTATGAGTTGTGGTTTAAAATGTTGGATATACTTGATTTATTGACATCCATAGCAATGATATTTTAAGTGGACTTTGTAAAGGCTTCCACAAGAATGCTAAGTCAAATAACCATGTTGGATTTTGGATTAAAAGAATGATTAAAAACTATGGAACTTTTAAGTGAATTAGGGATTTTTGGTCTATTTTAAATTGAGTTTAACCATGTTGTTAGATTTAAAAATTCTTTATGCAAGTCGGCAGACTGTTATTCTATTGAGATATTTCTATCATGCAGACTATTAATGATTATGTTGACTTCATTATCTATTTGAATCTTTGTTTATAAATACATGGAAATATTGTAATAGAGTGATATATTTTTAATTTATTACATTCAGTTTTGGTTATGTTAAAGTTACTCATTTGTTTGTACTTAGAAAGATGAGTTGATATAAGTATGTCATATACCATACATGTTTTTATTAGTTGATGACTAATGAAATGAATATAGGGATTAAATAATTAGTGAGCCATCACAACCATTATACGTTAATACCCTATATCTATATATTCATTCATCAAATGAACAATACAAAAACTAATATATAAGTATTCAATCACCATGACTATGCTATTAGATATTGTTGAAAATTTAGGAGACATTTTGAGTAAGTATAGATAAAAATATTTATGAAATATATTTGTACAAATATATTAAAAATTCATGCTTGTATACAACTTATACATGTATGAGGAAGTTAAGTAATAATAAATTTATATATGACATATATATGAGAAGTATGCTTGTAAATATGGTATATAGTGTGTTTGTTAACTAGGTTTTATAAACTTTGATGAAGTATACCATAATTTAAATGCATAAAACTCATTATAGGTGTTAAAGGATAATATGAAAGTTGGATTATTGTTTAATTCTAAGGCTTGAATTAAATTATGATTGATTGTTACAAATTTTGTATGTTTTACACATAGAAATGAGCTGAGATAGATATTTTAATCCTAGATAGTTCTATATTTGAGTTATATATGAGAACTAGTAGTTTTTAAACTAAGTATAATTATACTCAAATGGTATGTCTTATTAGGATTGTACTTATTTACATGTATTATTTTTGAATTAAATAATATGTTTGGGATTCATTGCATACTTTTGATAGACTAAATGTATGTATTTTGATTATTTATGGACTTAACATGCTTTATGCTTGTTGATTAGAAGTAATCTATATGAATCTGTTGGTTATATATTAAATTAACTAAATCTCTCATTGATGGTACTAAATAAGTGGGAGATGGAATTCCATAGCTTACTTAGCATCACCAATGGAAGATGAAGGTAATTTGATTAAGTGGTGTGTATGAATTTGACTAATCCTAGAGATCATTAACTATTTAAAACCTTGGCCAAAGTAATGTTTAGTTAAACATTGTCAATTCATATGTTTGATTTATGTGCTTGTGAGATATCATTTTAGAACATAATTTATTTATGTTACACATTATGTTTTAGAAATCTTATAACACACATGTACTTACTTGTCTCTATGGATTTTTGCACTGTCACTATCTACCCATCCATTAAGGGAGGACCATTCCCTAGTCGGGGGATTGTGTGAAGGATAGATGGTCTCTGGTTGACGTGGAAAAATGCTTGAATGATGCTCTCCCTCCCCATAGTAGTACTACATTAGATAATACACTTGAGATTATTATAGATACTAGTGTTCATGAGACTCATGCTCTATGGAGCCTTATATCTAGTTTTTTTAATTATTGAAACATTATTCCTAATGAAAATGTAATTATTTATTCATATGCACATTGATAGTAGTGGTTGAATATGGTACCAGTCATGGCTGGAATTATGTGATTATTTTATGTATTTATATAGTTATGTTCTGACTTCTTTGTTTCATAGGGATCGGTAACTAAATGGATTATTACATGCCTATTTTATGGTTAACATATTCAATATGTTTTTTTAAGGATCACTAATTATATTCTTGTGCTGAATTCTTATGTTGAATACGTGGATTTAATTTTTTTTTAAATGACATTATTCTATAAAATCTTAGTGGGGATCTTATAAGTTGATATTATCTCAATCATGCAACCTAATGATACTTATATCCTAATGAGGTTGGATGATACAATCAATTCCAACCCAAAAAATTGAAAATATTGAGTGATTTAATCACTTCAACTATATCTGAAAGTGAACTAACTACTATAGTAGATTGGCTCAATACAATCTATAACAGTCTATTTTAGGTATTATTGCATAAAATTCCATGATGTGGTAATATTCCATAAAAGAGTTTTAAAATATGAAACTAATTTAGATTTTGAAATATTATGTGCAAATTATATATCATATAACACCTTAGATATGTCTCATGATGAAATTGTGTATAACAATGGTACTAATGTATAAAATTCTACCACAATTGTGAATATGAATAATATAATTATGTGCTTTGGCCAATTTAAAAATTGTTTAAGTGTGGATAAAATGATTATAAATCATTCCCCCATTATATATGGAGAAATTTTGAAAATGTAAATAAATTCCAATGTGGAGAAGTGTGGAGAACATGATTTATCACTGAATTTGTATGTGCCAAATACTAAATAATTGTTGAAAACATGCTTCTAAAGCATGCCCCTACTAAATTTAAAAACTATGAATGTGTGGAATCCATGTCAAATATAACATGTCCCCACTAAATTTCAAAATTTTGAATATGTGGAAGCCATGTCTATATGATATGCCTACACAGAATTTGAAAACTGATTTAATTACCAAATACAAAATAATTATGGATAACGTGCTTCCAAAGCATGCCCCCACTAAATATGAAACTATAAAAAAATGTTAATAACATGTATATATGACATTTACCCACTAATATTCCCCCCTTTGAGATGACATAAAAATAAAAACTAGTAGTTTTATCACCTCAAAAACATAAGACAACTATATAATCTATAAATAGAACCATGTAGCACATATAAGAATATATCTACGTAAATGTAGCATTAAAGCATAGAGAACAATGTGATCAAATGAATGCCTAAGATTCATGATAATGATCATAACAATGTCTCAATAGTAACAATAAAATCTCAACAAGCAAATCAAGCACACACACACGAGGAATTAAAATCAAGTCAACATGTAATGGTCTAAGGAGACCACAAACAAGGGGTATGTTCAAATTTTGCATAATCAAAGGGACATGATTATTCAAATGTCCAAAAAATAAAGGATGACATATTAAAATTTCTATATAATAAAAAATGACATGTTCAAATTTCAAATAAATCATACATAGGCACAGGGGACACAAACAAAGGATCATATTAAAATGCTCGATCAAGAAAGATAATATAAAGGTAAGGCACTCAAGGAAGTGCATAAAGGAAAGCATAAACAACCAACATAAATATATTATAGTATTCTATGGATAAAATTTGTCAGCAATTTTTTTTTAAATGCATAGAATATCAAGTAACCTATGAAAGATATAATCATGGATAAAGGCATGTGTAAGTACATATACGAGCTCAAACATGATAATGTGAAATGACCATATAATGATATAACATGTGAGTATCATGATCATATATGTGTATGCCCTCAATGTCCATATGACATGAGTAGAGGGAAGGGCCAACATCTAAAATAAGAATAAATCATGTATCTATATATGTTTGTATCTCACTCAAATAGAATAATGACACACATGTGTATGTACAAGTAATTGATATGCCATCGATCAACATGGAACTAACAGTATAGATGTCAAGGAGCCAATAGAGTATGCAGGTGCTAAAAGTGTTTTTGTATTTTTGAATGTTTTTTTTTATTTTTTGGTATTTTTAAGGATATCTGAATAGGAAAGATAATCATGATCTCATCCAAAGGATGGTAATAGGTATCTCACCACTAAGAATCTGGTACAAGGGATTTGTGGTACTACCAAGGAGTATGCATAGCGCAATATTTGTCATTGTAGTATCTTTGATGCTTTGCATATGTAAAATAAGACTCTATGGTCTTGGATAAATAGTAGGAGTAATAGAAGTAGGGATTCATAGAACCCATCATTAATTTTTATGTTGTTTCTTTGGAATATCTATAATAAGAACATGTGTAGGTCCTCTAGATATCTAAACATGGTGCATAGTAGATGAGAATTTCATGGAATTCATTGTATGTCTTTGATGTAATGTTATCTCAAGTATTGGATGCCTAATAAATCATATTACCTATTGCATACCTTTTCAAATAGATTAACCCTAGTAGGTTTGACATTTATCTTCTTGGGTATAATTTTATCTTTTTTAAGAGGATGCTTATATAGGATCTCATAAACTATAATTATCCAAGTGGCATGAATGTATTTAAAACACCCATGCATTGTAAAAGATATTGCTCAAATTATATAGATCTAAGGTCTTCCTAATAACATATCAAAGATTTGTGTGAAAGGTATAATTGAGAAGGTAGTAACCACATGTGTAGTACCAACTTGTAAAGGTAGATAAATTTCATCAAGGACCTTTTAAGAGGTCTCATTGAATGCTCTAATTGATACATTATAAATATTCAAATTGTGATGATTATAACCCAAATGCATAACTAATGTCATGGTGAAAACATTTTCACTTTCAACATTATCAATCATAACATTGTGTATAGGTTGGTGATCAAGGAATGTTTGAAATAATAAACAATGAAGATCAAAGTCATCATGTTTAATGTCAGTGTCATATAAATTAGTAGAATGTATCTAAAATATAGGAGGAATATGTGATTTATAATTACTAATAATCTCATCTAATGGGTGCCCATAATGTGATGGATGAGGATGTGCATTATATTCCATTTGTACTTCTAATACCTTTTTAGAATGGTTTTGCAAAGGATTATCAAATATTTTCTATTTTTGGTCATCACTAGGTTTTGAACCTAATTCCTTTGGAGGATCATGAAATGAAATCTTCTAGTCATTAATAAGGTATTGGATCTTATGGTTCAAGGTAAAATATTTTTTTGTAGAATGTTGTGGCCCTTGGTGATAATCAAAATAAAAATTCACATCATATCCTTTGGGTAGAGGTGTATTCATATCAACCACTATAAGATGAGGGAGGGATATAAGATGATAATTTATTAACCATGGGAGTAATGAAGTGGGAGACTTAGGTAACCATGTAAACTGTCTCTTTGGTGCATTAGATAAAATAATCTAATTAGGCTATTGTGAAACTATGTTAACCATGGTGGTTGTCTCCTTTTTAGGACCAGGAAAATTTACCTTATAACTTAGTTTGATTTTATATTTGGTACTAGATGTATATTTAGTTTGTGTGTTTGATGCATACTTGAGCTTATTCAATGAAATAATCTTCAGTTCATGGTCTCATACAACATGGCATAAGTCATTATAAGATTTAAAATTATTGAAAATAATGGACTCATGTAAAGGAATAATAAAATTTGTTTGAATATTTATTACAACTCCTTATTAGCCATAGGATTGGTCATTTTAGACAACATTATCTTATACCTCAAGACATATGCATTGATAGGTTCATTTTTTCCTTTCTTGATTTTGAAAATTTGAGCATAGGAAAATTTTTCATAAATATTAATGAAAAGTGTACTAAAAATTGATCTATAAGATATTTGAATTCTTTCATATATTGGAGATGTAAATCATATAACCATCTCTAGGCATAATCCTTGAGGTTTCTTGGAAACAATTTGGTCAAAAGTTTATAATTGGAGGCATAGTCAAGGCATACCATATAAAAGGATCAAATATGATGTTCATGATCACCCTTACCATTATAAAAAGGAAACTTAGGTGCAATAAAACTAGTTGGCAAAAGGTGCAAAGATATATCATGTGTAAAGGGGTTATGAACCACATCTTATGAATCAATAACATGAGTATAGTTTAAAACATTTTGTTCGATATTTTTAATATTTTCCTCCAAGGTATTTATAACTTAAAGGAGTGTTTATATTGTGGGGCCATTGGGATTTAAATTAGAAAACTGATTAGTCACCAAAGGATATGTAAAATGCTTTGAGAAGTAATAGGCATTGAAACTGATATTTGAGTTGAAATATTTGTTATCCCCATGGTAGATGCAACAATAGTAGTTTCAATAAACAAAGGTTAGATTACATAATATATGCCTACAATATATGTAGGTATATTTATTGGTATGGAATCAATTGTAGTACCTTCAAAAGACTCACCATCACTGGGTGAAGAAGCCTTAGTTTTATCATGTTTATTTATTTCATCTCTTATAACATATAAAACTGAATCCATTAATATCTTGTTATTATTGAGATGAGTAATCAGTGCTTCTTTATCTTTCATTTTAAAATGAGTTTTTTTATTAACATTTACCATTGCTTCACAAATGAAATAATTATAATTTGTAATAAAGTACAACAATCAAGAAAACAAAAAAATAGAAAACCCTAATTGACCTAGGGTTTAGAGTTCAAGGATCAAGTTCACCAAATGTTTAACCTAAAATGTTTATAGATTGGGGTTATCTAAGGTTAAAGGGGATAGAGGTATACTAAATTACAAGAGTGATAAATTATCTCTATAACAAGAAAATTATATACTAAACTCAGATATAACACATGTTGAATTTATAAAACTAAGATAGGTTAAAAATAGTAAGTATAATTATGATAAATATGAAAATGAAAAATAAGTAATGTACTTAGCTAGTTTTGATATTGACACAGTTCTAGGTATGGAATATGTAGGAAGTAGAATAGAATATTATTCTAGAATAGTCACCAAATTTTAGATTGAGTACCTCTAGAGCTGTGGACATTAGCGTTAGCCTTAGATGGTTGAATTGATGCTACTGTCTAAACCTGACATAGGTGTCCTATATGGAATACCTATTTGAAAAAGATGAAACCACTTGGATGCTTCTAAATTTTTCTTCACCTTCATTCTGGTGCATTTAGATTTGGTTCATAGACTATTGTTCATCATAAAATTGCAAAACCCTAGTTCTTCATCTTCATAGTGACCTTAGAGAAAAAT
Organism: Torreya grandis; assembly: GCA_037957365.1. NCBI lineage: Eukaryota > Viridiplantae > Streptophyta > Pinopsida > Cupressales > Taxaceae > Torreya > Torreya grandis. Next base: position 595,167 of record JARHVA010005796.1, read on the forward strand.
GGTTTAATAGGAACATAGTTTCAATCTAACCCCAAATACCCCTATATGAATGAAAATTTAATACATAACCAATACTCCTAAGAGGGCCTCAAACTAATGTAGTTCTTCCATACATCTTGGCTTGTGTGTGAATCATGTAATATGTGGAAAGCAAGTAGAACAGTGACCTAACTTGTAAATACAAAAATATATCTCTTAGGACAATCCTTTGGTACTTCAAACCTATGTATTTGATTTACCTATGACTAATATTCAAATAGAATAAAATAGGTAATCTTTAATTTATTTAGTGCTTGATTACCTACTTTGATAAGTTGCCTTATGTCTTTTCTAGGTCTTTTCTAAATGAGGAAGGAATGAGGGTTGACCTTGTATTTATATCAATCCATTTTAAGAATTAATTCACATGAAATAATTTAGGATAATAATTAGGATACATTTAATTTTAAAATTATATGACTTTAGAGCACTTGACACTTCCATCATAGTAGGACACTTATGTTGACATAGGTGTCTATCCTGGACACTAGTATTGAGAGAACAAGAAAGTAGGTACCAAATAAAAACTTATAGAGGTGGAAGATAAGTAGGTTTTAATGATTTTAGTCAAGATAAAATGTTTGGGTCATCAAAATAAGACTAGTTAGACTACAAGAGAGGTAAAGGGGCACAAGATAAAGTAAATATGAGACTTCTAAAAGTAGGAAAGGTCCAAAACTAAGAGGAATAGCCAAGGTCTAAGTTTTCCAAGTGTAAAATATTGGGGTCATATATAATTAAAAAATAGTCTCTACAATATCATGAGAGGACATTGAACAAAAATCTATGGAAATTTTGTTATTCAGATCATGAAGCTATTCTTACTTATATCAAGATTAGAGCAAATCCTAGTGGTTCATTGGATTGAAACTCTAAGATACTTTGAGTTTGAAAATGTGGATATATTTAATTTTATCAAATTTTATTTATTTTATAGGTACTACATATAAATTTCATTTTTAACTACTTACTAACATTTTTTTTAGGTTATTGGTGACAAATAAGCTTCTACCTTCACGCAGTTGGCACTATTAGTAAGGAATTTCATATTCTTTAAGCTAAGAAAAGCTTAATAAAAATACTCTATTATTATAAAAAGGGGATTCTTGAGGCCATAATGGGTTATCCATCTCTCAATCAGACATGATCAAATGAAATGATCTTGGTCTTAATGTTATCTTCCACCCTTGATATGTTAGCAACACTAATTTCCTTCCATGAAGCACTGGAGGTGGAGATCTCCAACTACCACTTCAACATTGACAATATTTGCTATAAGTGTTTATAATCTCCTGACTAATTGTGAAAACATGCATCCAAATGTATTTGGAGGTTATGGTCATAGGATCATATGTCATTTTCCTATCTAGACATGTTCATAATGATGTACTTGTATCTAGAGGTCCCATAGATGTAAATGTCAATTAGAGGACAAGAAATTGTCTCTTCACTATAAAAAAGTTAAATTTTAGGACTAATTATTTCAACGTGTGCCACAAATCCATCTCCAAGGTTGTATTTTTGTGCTTTAGGATGAAATTATAGGGCTTTGACAATCACTTGAGGGTTATTTCATTTTATGAAAATTACATATGGTTTCATTTTTACGTGCATCTAAAGCTATCCCCTAAAAAATAAATATTCCTCATATTGGGAAGGGAATTCTTCATACCAAAATGGGTAGTGGGTCACTTCAATGTGTTTTATCAATTGCCAAGAACCTAGTCCTATATGTTATCTACCACCTCAGATGTGTTAGTTATGTATTTACATTTGGAGGCCTTTGAGGTATAAATTTCAATCGGAGGACAAGAACTTCTCTTCACCCATATTCATCTCCAAGGTTCCATAAATGTTATATAGGGTGAAATTATAGTTATTTTATATGCATTTTAGGCTTCTTTTCATTCATGAAAACAAATTATGATTTATGTTTTATGTGTGTCTAAAGTTAGCCTAAAAAACTAATTTTACTATATTGGAAAGGGTGTTCTTAAGGCCAGAATGGGTAGTGGGTCCCTCAATTGTTGTAATCAAAGGATAAAAACCTAGCCCTTAATGTTATTTTCCAATTTTGATGTGTTTTAAGCTCCATTTTAATTATATAAAGCATCAAATATGGATATATCCAACCATTAATGCAATATTGACAACATTTAATATTATTGTTTCCTAGTTCCTGAATGATTATGAAAACATGCATCTAGATTGATTTAGAGTTCATGGCCATGGGAGAATATGTAATTCACCTATCCATATTATTCAAATTTATGGATTTACATCTGGAGGTCCCATATGTATAAATGTAAGTTAGAGGACAAAAACTTGTCTCTTCACTACAAAAAGTTGCATTTAAGGATTACTTATGGTAGTGTGCCACAGATTCATCTCCAAGGTTCCATCAAAATTATTTGGGTTTCAAGTATATGGATTCAACATACGCATGATATTTATTTTTATTTATGAAAATGAATTACCATTTATGTTTTGTGCATGTGAATTTAGCCTTTAAATTTTTAATTTTTTTGTATTAGAAAGGGTGTTCTTGAGACTAAAAAGGGTAGTGGGTCACTCGATTTAGCATGATCATATACCAAGAGCCTAATATTGTATGTTATTCACCATTTTTGATGTGTTAGAAGTGTCAATTTCCTTACAAAAAGCATCATAGGTAGAGATATGTAACCATCACTTTAATATTGACAACATTTATTATCAGTGTTTCCAAGCTCCTAAACAATTGTGACAAGATGTATCTAGGTGGATTTAGAGGTATTAGTCATGGGCTCACATGTATTTACCTATCCAAACATGTTTTAATAAATTTATTTGCATCTGGATGTCCTATAAGTGGAAATGTTAGTTGGAGGATAACAACTTATCTCTTCACTACAAAAAGTTGTATTTCAAGATAGATTACTATAGCATGTGCCACAGATTCATATCCAAGGTTCCATAAATGTTATATATTTTTAAATTAAATACCTTATAAATTCATGTGAAGGTTCTTTCAATTCATGTAAATTATGTATGATTTTTGTTTTACATGTGTCTAAAGTTATCCTTTAAAAACTACAATTTTATGGTAATGGAATGGTGTTATTAAGGCTAGAATGGGTAGTGGTTCACTCAATTAGTCTTGATTAGAGGCCAAAACTTGGTATTATGCATTATCCACCACCATATATGTGTTTTTAGTTTCATTTTCCTTCGAAAAATCACCAAAGGTGGAGATCTCTAACCACTGCTTCAATGTTAATAATATTTGTTAGTGTTTCCAAGCTCCTGAACAATTGTGAAAACATGTATTCAAATGGATTTAGAGGTCATGATCATGGGATAATGTGTCAATTACATATATATATATATATATATGAATTTAAATTGATTTATTTACATTTATAAGTCTTAGATGTGAAACTTTTAGCTAGAGGACAAGAACTTTTCTCTTCACTATAAAAAACATACATTTCAAGATTGATTACTACACTATGTGCCATGGATTCATCTCCAAGGTTACACCAACATTATATTAGGTGAAATTATAAAAACTTAAAATTAACTTTAGGGATATTTTATTTCATTAAAATTACTTATGGTTATTATTTTACATGCGTTTGAAGTTAGCCTTAAAAACTAGTTTTTTTCCATATTGGGAATGTTGTTCTTGAGGTTGAAATGGGTAGTGAGTCACTATATCAGGTGTGATAAAAGACCAAAAACCTGGTCCTATATGTTATATACTACTTCATATGTGTTTTTATCACCATTTTTTTTCTATGAAGCACTAGAGGTGGAGATTTCCAACCACTGCTTCAATATTGACAACATTTGTTGGTAATGTTTCTAAGCTCTTGAACAATTATGAAAACATGCATCTAAATATAGTTGGAGTTTTTGGTCATGGGATCTCATCTAATTTTAATATCCAAATTTGTTTTAAATGATGGATTTGTATTTTTATGTCTTGTTGATAAATTTTTTCATTGATGTCAAGGTACATCTGGTGAAGATGTATGGTGAGTGGTCTTTGAGAGAATTTGAAGGCAGCCTAATGTCTCTATATTTAGAGAGAATTTTAAGGAAACCTAATTATTCTTAATTTGGTTTATGGCAAGTTAAATGTCATGATTCAAGTCAGCTTGATGATTTTTAGTGTTATCACAGAGGTTTGATGATCAAGTAAGTAGTGAAGCGTGGCTATGAGACTCTAGGTCTACATGAGGTCATGAGAGCATTGGATCAAAAATATATTATTTAAGTGGTATGAGATTTATATATGATGAATTTTATTATTTTATAGCATCACTAAGGTAAACATGTTTGAGTAATAGACTTTGAGTACAAAGTGTCTTTAGAAGCCTAGTCATAACAAACATAGTCATATCATGAGCATATGCATGGTGAGAATGAATAGGTATGTATATAGGTATGACATTTATTAAGGATCATGTAATTCATGTATGAAATGTGTATAAGAATAATTTTTTTTTTCAATATTAGTTGCCAAGTTTCAAGTGCTTGAAAAGCCTAGTCATGTCATGTAAAGTCCTAACGAGAAGGTTTGAGCATGGAGTCTTGGTGAGATGGATGCATAGAGGTATAAGAGGTTGTATGAGGTTATTTAAACATGTATTTGAGTCATTAGATCACTCATAAGAGTTTTAGAGTGATTTTATAGGGGTAGGACCTACAGGTCTAGTTTACAACTAGACCATTTTTAAACCCTCTTTAGCCTAATGAGGCATCATGATCTATTGTCGAGGCCTATTAAGGATGTAAAGTAGTGTTTGATCCTGAGAGAGGTTTCTTGAGTATGTAACTAAAGTGGAGAGCACATGGAAATAAAAATGAAGGTTAGTATCAAGGCTTCATGTGATTTTTGGGTTAAGGTCTAAGAAATTAGCGAGAGAGAGAGAGAGAGAGAGAGAGAGAGAGAGAGAGAGAGAGAGAGAGAGAGAGAGAGAGAGAGAGAGAGAGAGAGAGAGAGAGAGAGAGAGAGAGAGAGAGAGAGAGAGAGAGAGAGAGAGAGAGAGAGAGAGAGAGAGAGAGAGTCTGGACTAATGGGGTATAAGGTTTTGTTTCCAAGGAAATTATGGATAAGTGGGTAATTTTATAGGTATGATATGTTTTTTAAATATGTTCACAAATTTTTAGGTCATGGTTTGCAATAAAAAGCATGAAAAGTAGTTTTGAGGTCTCTTGAGTACATAAAATGAAGGCATGCAAATCTAAGAAGGAATTTTAGGTGTTCATTGAAATATTTCACATATACATTGGAAATTTATCTATTAATTATATATGGGTAATGTTCCTATCTAATATCTCTAAGCATTAGTTTTGGAAATGAGGGGTAGTCCTTTACGAATAATTATTAACACCAAAAATAGTGTTAACACTCTCTAAAACCCTAATAATAACCCAATGTGAAAAATCATGTTAAAAAAATCCAATAATGGTCTTAAATTAATATAAAAAATATTTTATCATGCATAACTCTCCCAAGAACCTCTAGGTGTGATTGGTTTGTTAGGCTTGTGAGTAGACCCTACAAGAAAGTGCTAGTTTCTCAGAGATTTATTGTAAAAGCTAGAATTGACAAAGTCAAAGTATTAAAATAATTATATGGATAATTTTGAGAATTTTATTTTATGTCCATTAAGGTTTTTTATAGGTTATATCCCTAAATTTTTCTAAACTGATCATCCAAGTTGACCAGTCGCTAACAGGCCTAATGATGGAAATAGTGAAAAACCAAGGCAGTAGTGAGAAGAAGTTTAGGAATGAATTATCATGGAATAGGGATGAATCAAATTATATTGATTTATTTTTAACTAATTTTAATACATTCTCATTTTTGTATAATTTTTGGAGGTTAGTGGTTATAGTGGAAAATTTGTTCACAAGTTGACTTACCTGGCTTAGTGAGGTTTATGTATAGTGAGGTTATGAGATTGGTATGCAAGACTAATATTTCCATTTAAAAATATTTTATTTATATATTATAATGTTATAATTATCTCATAGTATTATATACATTAATTTAATGTATCTGAAAGTGGTCATACAGGTGTTGAAGGTCATTGTCACCATGATTGTGCTTTAAGGGAAACTGGCAATTCTGGGTAAGCAAGTTATAATGATGATTTTGAGGTTCTATGCCTTGAGTTTAAGTATATAATGAAAATTATGTTGTTTTTAAGGACATTTATCTCCTATAAAATATTTTTATAAAGTTTTATAGTTAGTGAAAGTGATTTAAATGTTGAATCCAAAATGGGTTGATTGGTTGAGGTTTGATTGTCTGTACTAAAGACAAAAGATTGGTCTCCAATACTAATATTTGATATGGCACTTATGGTGGAGTGCATAGGGCTGTCCCTGCTATCATGTGGCTTTGCTCTCAGACTTCTAGAACTGCATGGGTCATCCTCCCTCCAAGGTGTCGATCTTATAGAAAGCTTAGATAGCTGGTCCAGCCTTTATCTTGTGGAACATCTGGCTTGAAAGAAATAGGTGCATTTTCTGTGAGACTCAGCTGGAATGGAGCACCCTCTGGCAAAAAGTTTACAATTCATTGTATGATACTCTCTTGGAAAAGGGTCATAGAGCTGATGATTTGGGAGTGGAAGACATTGCTATTTTTTTCCATATTATAGGTGTGCACTCGGCTACTCCCAGCATCGCACCCCCCACATGGCCTACGCAGAGAGCTAGGCAGTTGCAACGGCCTGTTGATAGGACAGGTTGATGGGCACCCCCTCAGGTTGGGATAATCAAAGTAAATATAGATGGATCCTCCAAAGGAAACCTAGGAGATGCTAGCATCAGTGGATTGGGCCGGAATAGTGAAGGAGAGATTCAATTTGTTTTTTTTTGTGTACAAAGGTTGTTACACCAATAATCTCATGGAAGCAATGGCCATCCTGCAAGTGGTGCAACAGTGTTGCCAGCATGGGTGGGAGTGAATTATTTGTGAGTCAGATTCTTAGGTAGTGATTAACCTGCTAAATAATCAAAATTTTCATAGTGTTGATTGGTAGCTGGCGGTTCTTGCCCAACAGGCTCTCCAGTTAAGCACATCCTTGGATTCAGTGGTTTTCAAACATATTCCCTGAGAATGGAATGGGGTTGTGGACTGTCTTTCTAAATGGGCTTCTGAGCAAGGTCCTAACTGGTGTATTTTGGACCAGAGGATGTTGCTTGTAGAGTTATTTTAGAAGTTGGGTCATTTGGTTGACCAGGATAAAGCATTGTAACTATCGTTTTTGTTTTTTTGAATAAATTTTTACCCCTTCTAGTTAAAAAAATTTGTATTATATATATATATATATATATATATATATGTAAAATTATATTTTTATAGTATAAATGATCATGGTAAGTGTCATTTAAGTTATTGAAGATCAATTTGTTCATGATGGGGTTTTGGAGTGTTCTAGTAGTTCTAAGTGGGCTATTTATAGAGAAGTGTTTGAGTATTTTTGCACTGAGTTGAGAAGTATAAATCACATGGTGATTTTTTAAGTTCATTAAATTTATGTATATTTTATTTATTTCCATATTTTTTTATCTAATTTGTGTTTAATCTCTTGTAGTTTAGGACAAACTTTTTATGTATGAGAAGACCTAATTGTGAATAATATAAATGGTGTGCTTCAAGTGGTAATTGGACCTAAAAAGTGTTATGGAATATATATGACATTATTATATGTATATTTTATTTTTATATGATGTTTTATTTCCATGTGTGAAGTTTAAAATTATTCCAAGTAGGGCAAAGTGCAAAGTGTCCTAAAGCAGACCTAATGAGATTAGGTCTCCATGAGACCTAAAGATAAAATAAGGCCTAATTGACATATGGAAAACCTAAAGTGATCCAAAGCACATTTTATTCATATTTATGATATTTTATAAGATATATTACATGTTTAAACTAAGGGGTTAATGGTGTTTGGTTAGCCAAGTGTCAATATGAGCAAGAGGCTTATATATATATATATATATATATATATATATATATATATATATATATATATATATATATATATATATATATATATATATATAAGATACTTTTTGGCCTATTTTAGTGAGTAAAGTGAATGTGAATGAGATATCACATTATTGAGTAAAATAATGTATTTTATACCATCACATGAGTTTATGATAAAATTTATTAAAATTTTACGTAGGTTTTATCTATGAAAATCAAGGCCACATGACCTAATCAGTCCTAAAGAGACCCAATTAAGTGAAGAGATCTAGAAAGCAGTTTGAGAGGGATAAGAGTGTGAAGAGATAAAGACATGGTCATCATCAATTTGTTGAGAAAAAAGGAATATTTAAGGTTATAAAATCAATTAGGTTTATGATTTGGTGCTGATTCATCTAGGGGTTGGTTCCTCCTTACAAGTGGGTGCTTGCTAAAGCCTAGTTGAGTTGGTGGTTAGCTAGTTGGGGTTAGTGGTCCATGTGAAATAGGTGATTCACTAAATTTTTTGTTTATATTATATTATTTTATTCTATTTTAATAAATAATTAGGTTTTATTACCCTTAAGTTTTTCCCACATATTTTATGTGTTATTTTGTTTCATGCTTATGTGGATAGGTGTTTATGCTTGCTAAATCTATATGCTTATTTGAATGGTTCATGATTGCTTAAGTGAAATTGATAATAAAGTTTTTGAATACTAAATCACCCCAATATTAATAATTTTGATTCCAAAATTTGGTATCATATTAGGTCCTTTTAATTAGGCCTAATATCCTAAATGATATCCTAGAAGCGAGGATGGCTAGTCAATAAGCTCAAGGTGGTTTATCTACTAGTGAAGCTCTATTCATCAATAGAACTAATTATGAAGGAAAGTGGTAGAAATTCCAAGGTAATGAATACCTTTCTATGTGGCCTATCAGAGGTAGAGTTTGTGAATGTGATACATTATGAGTCAGCCATGTTAATATGCGATAAATTAAATACCATTTATGAATGAGATGCAAAGGTGAAGATGGACAAGTTGTAGACCCATAGGAGATAATTTGAAATTCTGAAGATGAATGAAGATGAAACCATTGCATCTTATCTATTGAAGGTTGATGAAGTTGTTAATGCCATTAGAGGAATTGGATAAGTGAAAGAGTCTATAGTTGTTCAAAATTTATTGATATCACTAACTCTTAAATTTGATTCTAAGGTGTATAAATTAAAATATATGCAAGATTTATAAGAAACTAGAAATGGATGGGATTCATGGCATTTTAACTACCTATGAGATGATAAAAAATGAAGGAAGGCCTCTTAAGAATTAAGAAACATTAAAAGATGAAAATAATTCAAAATCCAAGAAATTCAAAGATGAAGAATGCTCATATGTTGATGATGATAAAATGATAGCCATGTTTGTAAGGAAATTGAGGTTTGGCTCTGGTAAGTATAAGGGTAAGTTTCCTTTCAAATGTTTCAACTATGGTAAGATTTGCCTCTTTGCATCTAAGTGTCCTAATAAGGATAAGACTAAGCATGATGAACATCATGGATATGATAAGAATGTCTATAAGCCTAAAAAGAATAAGAAATATTTTAGGAAGTATGAAGCTAGGAAGGGTTCATTCAAGAACAAGAGTAGTTTCTACATCAAATAAAATAATAACTCATTTGACGTAAGTGACACAAGTATATTTGATAGTGATGATGGTAATAATGAACCTGAACATGACAAAAATGAAACCCTATTTATGGATATATAAATAGACAATAAAGCTTTCTCAAATGTTAAATACCTTATGAATGATGAATAAGAAGTTGAAGTGAACCTTGAGGCAGAATTGGTGAGTGCCCTAGAAAATTTGAAGTTTCAAAGAAGAAATAATCACAAACTTTGATCATTAGTTAAGGACTATGAAGATAAAATTCATTTGTTTGAGGAGATATTTAGTAACACGTTTAAGGAGTATGATGAGACCATTAATCAAATTGAAGCATAGATGGAGATAGTCACTACAAGCCTAAAGACTAAAGAGGAAGAATACACCAGGTATGCAAGTGAAATGGAATCCTTGAGAGTTGAGTTGGATCAAGCATATATAAAATTTAAGACCTTTGTGAAGCTTAAAAGTGTATTGATTCTCTAGATAATATACTAGATAGTCAAGAATATGCATGTGATAATATAGCTCTTGGTTTCAAAGAAGACCAAAAGGAGGCAGCTCAAGTTAAAGAGAAAGCTAATGAAGATAAAAAGGTTAACATACAAAATTTTATAAAATAGTATAATGCTATGAGGTATGATAATTCATTTAATGATTACTATTATACATGAAATCAATTTGGTCATATAGAAAGAGAGTGTAGAAGAACCTCTAAAAATGAATATGCATGGGTTTATGAAAGGAATCATTAGTCAAGAAGTATGTATAAGGTTGTTTTCTATAGTTGTAATAGTGTGAGACACATTGCAAGATTAAACCCTAATAGATTAATAAGATCATCAATTCAAAACAAGAAGTTTGAATATCATAGAGTATAAGATAAAAAAATGAATGTGTGGAAACCAAAGACAATAAAGGTAAGTCATAATTAGTCTACAAGCTCAAATGGGTTGTTCGTTATGATAGATCATAATATAGATCTGAAATAATTCTAATAATGTTTATTATCAGATCATATTAATGATCAAATGGTTGATGAAGAGGTCAAGAATATAGTGACAATCAAGCCTAAGATGATACTAAAGGATGTTCAATCTTGTGAGAACATGGAGATTTAGGAATCTCCTGAGCTTATGTTGTTATAATATCCTATGGAAATGGGTGACTCCATTAGGCTTTATGGAGACACTCTTATATTAGCAAAAGCATGGTGGGTACTTGAATTAAAGAGGATATATTTATTTATTCATAAGTTCCAAGTGTAGTTGATGACAAGAATATGGTGGGCTAGTGTGTCATCAATTTTTTTTGTCATATTACTCATGACAAACACAAGGTGATTGGTATTATGTTTTGAGTTAATTTTAAGGAGGTATGAATGGAGTAATGCTTTATAAAATGTGTTTTAAGAAGGTATGGTTTAAAAATTTATATTATGTATGACCCTTTTTCATTAATGTCAAAGGGGGATAAAGTTTAATAAGGAAGATTGAATAGATTTGGAGATATGAGAGTAATCGGATTGAAGAATGTTTTTCCATTAATTACAAAGGGGGAATTTATTGAGAAATGTTGTCATTAATGTCAAGGTGCATCTGGTGAATATTTATGGTGAGTGGTCTTTGAGATAATTTTAAGGTAACCTAATGATTCCTTTGTTGGTTTATGTCAAGTTTAATATCATGATTTAGGTCATCTTGATGATTGTAAGTGTTATCATAAAGAGGTTTGATGATCAAATAAGTAGTGAAGCATAGCTATGAGGCTCTCGGTATAAATGAGGTCATGAGAGAATGTTTATTAAAAAGAGATTCTTAAAATGGTGTGAGAGTGTTGTATGAAAAATGTTATTGTTTGATATAATCATTGAGGTAAGCATGCTTGAGTATTGGTCATTGAGTATAAAGTGTCTTAAGAAGCCTAGTCATAATAAGCCTAGTCATATCATGAGCATATGCATGGTGAGCATAAAGAGGTATGTACATAGGTATGAAATTTATTGAGGAGAATTTAATTAATTTAATCAATATGTATAAGAATCAAATAGTGTTTCAAGATTAGTTTTCAAGTTTCAAGTATTTGAGAAGCCTTGTCATGGCACTAGTCATGTCATGTAAAGTCCTAATGAGAAGGTTTGAACATGGTGGCTTGGTGATATGGATTAAAGGAGGCATAATATCCTATATTAGGTTAAGTTAACATGTATGTGATGCATTGGATCACTCATGAGAGTCTTAGTGTGAGTTTATAGGGGTAGGACCTATGGGTCTAGTCTACAACTAAACCATTTATAGACCCTACTTGGCCTAATGAGGCATCATGATCTATTATAAAGGAATATTAAGGATGTAAATAAATTTTTGAGAATGAGAGGATTTTATTAAGTATTTAATTTAAGTGGATAACACATAGAAAGAGACATGAATATCAGTTTCAAGGCCTCATATGATTTGCAAGTCAAGATCTAAACAAGCAAAGAGAGAGAGAGAGAGTATGGCCTAATCGGGTATGAGGCTATATTTAAAAGGTAAGTATGGATATGTGAGTATTTTAATAGGTATGATATGTTTTTTCAAACATATTCACAAATTTTGAGGTCATGGGTTGCAATAAAAACCATAGAAAGTGTTTTTTAGGTCTCTCAAGTATAGAAAATGAAGGCATGCAAACCCAAGAAGGACTTTTGGGTGTTTTTGGAATTTTTAACCTCTGAATGAGAACATAAAATTATAATTATATAAATTTAAGGGTCCTATATAATATCTCCAATCATTAATTTTGTAAATGAGGGGTAGTCCTTTACGAACAATTGTTCATACCAAAAATAATTTAACCCTCTCTAAAACCCTAATAATGACCCAATGTGAAAAATATTGTTCAAAATAGTATATAATGGTCTAAAATTACTATAAATACTATTTTATCATGTATTAAACTCTTCCAGGCACCTCTAGGTGTGATTGGTTTGTCAAGTGCATGAGTACACCCTATAAGAAAGTGCTTGTTTCTCAAAGATTTATTGTAGCAGTCAGAGTTGACCAAGTCAAAGTATTAAAATAATTTTATGGATAATGTTGAGACTTTTATTTTATTTACATGAAGGTTTATGGATAGTTTTTATCCCGTAGGTTTGCTAAATCGATCATCCAAGTTGACCAATTGCTAACAGACTTGATGATGGAAATAGTGGAAAACCTAAGCAACAGTGAGAAGAGGTTTAGGAATGTGTGATCATGGAATAGGGATGAATCCAAGATAATTAAGATATTTTAAATTAATTTTAATATATTATCATGTTTTTTTAAATTTTTGGAGGTTAGTGGTTATAGTGAAAAAATTGCTCATAAGTTGACTTGTTTGGCTCAATGAGGTCTATGTACATTGAGGTTATGAAGATTAGTTTGCAGGGCCAATATTGACATTTAAACATATTTTATTTATATATTTTAATGTTATAATGATATAATATGATAATATAAATGAATTCAAAGTCTTTTAAAGTGGTCATATAGGTGTTGAAGGTCATTGCCACCATGGCTATGCTTTAAGGGAAACTAGCAGTTCTAGGTTTGAAATTTACATTGATGAGTTTGAGGCTCTATGGCTAGATTTAAAGTATATAATGCACATGATGTTGTTTTTTGTACATGTATGTCCTATCCATTATTTTTATAATGTTTTATATTTAGTTAAATTGATTGAAATGTTGAAGCCAAAATGGGTTAATTGGTTCAGGTTTGACTGTGTACTGAAGGCAAAAGATTAGTTTGCAAGACCAATATTTGACATTAGACCTTGTGACTTTTGTACTTTATAGTGGTATATATATATATATATATATATGGAAAATTATATTTTTAAAGTATCAATGATCATGGTAAGTTTTCTTTCAATTTTTAAAGATCAAGTTGTTCATGACTGGGTTTTGGAGTGTTCTAACAGTTGTAAGTGGGCTATTTACAGAGAAGTGTTTGAGTAATTTTTCTCTAATTTGAGAAGTCTAAAGCACATGGTGATGTTTTTAAGGTAATTTAATTTTTTATATGTGATTTATTTCCATATTTTTATAACTAATTTGTGTTTAATCTCCTATAGTTCAAGATAGACTTTATGTGTATGAGAAGGACTAATTTTGAATAGTAAAAATGGTGTGCTTCAAGTAATAATTAGAACTAAAAGGTGTTATGGAGCCTATATAATTATTTTATAGGTATATTTTATTTTTATAGGTATATTTTAATATTATGTTTGAATTTTAAAAGTGTTCCAAGGAGGGTAAAGTGTAAGGTGTCCTAAGGCAAACCTAATTAGATTAGGTCTCCATGAGACCTAAAGATGAAATAAATCCTAATTGAGATATGGTAGACATAAAGTGACTAAAATCACATTTTATTAATTTTAATGAGATTTAATAATATATATTCCATTTCCAACCTAAGGGTTAAGGGTTTTTGGCTGACTAAGTGGTAATATGAGGAAGAGGCTTATATATATATAAGATAGTATTTGGCCTATTTTAATGAAAAGAGTGAATGTGAATGAGATAAAACATTTTTTAGTATAATAAGGTCTTGGAAACCATAATTTAAGTGTATATAAAAAATTATTAAAATTTGATAGAGGTTCTATGTATGAAAATCACGGTCACATGACTTAATCAGTCGTGAAGAGACCTAATTGAGCAAAGAGACCTAGAAGGTAGTTTGAGAGGGATAAAAGTGTGAAGAGATAAAGAGGTGGTAATAATTAGTTGACTGAGAAACAAGGTGTCCTAGAGGTGATCAAATCAATTAAGTTTTTTAGTTGGTGTTAAGTCATCTAGGGGGTTGTGCCTCCTTATAAGTGGGTACTTAGCTAGATGGTGTTGGCACTCCATGTGAAGTTGGTGATCACTAAATTTGGTTTTAGTCTTATAGGAATGTAGTAAATTTGCATATATCATTGGTATTTATTCCCCTTGAGGGTTTCAACACATATCTTATGTGTTCTTTTGTTTCATGCTTATGTGGATAGGTGTTTATGCTTGCTAAATCTATATGATTATTTGAATGGTTCACGATTGCTTAAGTGAAATTCATAAGAAAGATTTTGAAGAATGATTAAAACCCCCCTCTATCATTTTGATTAAAATAGGTCCAATAGGTGTAAATTTCAATTGGAGGATAATAAATTTTCTTCTTAGAAAAAAGTTACATTTTAGGACTGATTAGTATAGCATGTGCCATAGATTCATTTCCAAGGTTTCATCGATGTGTTATGGGGTATCATTATAGGGATTTAATATAAATGTGAGGGTTATTCTAATAATATAAAGGGTTTTATTAAGGATGGAACAAGTACTCCATCTCTTGATCGAGCATAATCAGAGGCCAAGATCTTGGTCTTGGATGTTATCCACCACCTCAAATGTGTTGGCAGTGTGAGTTTCTAGCCACAAAGCACCATAGCTATAAAATCATATATCACCCCAAATTTATACATGAATAGATTTTATTTTTTCAATTTTCACATCCTAGGGAAGGGTTTAGCAATTGATAGGAGAGTTACCCTCTTTGAAAACATCCTCATCCTAACATTTTAATAATAATAATTTTTTGTATTATTTTCTTATTATGGGGATGATTTTATAAAAACATCCTATTGAGATTCTTTGAAAGTGAAAGTTTATAAATATGTTGAGTGTATTTTTCAAACAAATCCTATTGAGAAGGAGAAGAAGAAGGAAATGTTTTCTAAGGATACATGCAATATTTATTGTACTCATTACAACATGCATGGGCATTGGCATGAAAAATATTGGAAATTTAATTCATAACTTGACCCAACTAATTGCAATGGAAACTCAAATAAGGAAGAAGTGTTTAAAAAGGAATAATTTGTTCCATCACCTACAATTCAAAAGATAACAAATGAAGAAGAAGAGATACCAAGGAAGAAATCACCAAGGAACAACAACCCATAGAGAAGTCCCCATCACCATTGTAAATCAGTAAGGGTAAAAATTCATTATTGGTGTCATAGATAGAATAATTTCAAAGTTAAGATGTTGATTGACATGTATTTTTAATAAGAACCTAAAATTTATTTGTGTGTTCCATTTGTTGAAAGAAGAAATAATGGATTTGACCCCATTTTCATGAGAAGGTAAGGATTAATTTTATTATTATAGGGTGAATATGGAACATTTATATAAAATATTTAAGAATCATAAGTTAGAGCAACCCATTTAATCAAATAAGCTGTATCATTTTTAACAATCTCATATTGGCATATGATGAGAAGAGAAGAAATGACCAAGATAAGTGTAGTGGAAAGGAAGAAAACAAATTTGAGGAAGTGAAACAAAAGATCTATAACCACAAAAATAATCTAAGGCCTTAGGTGACATGAAAATTACAATATTGCACCTAGAGTAGATATAAATTAGGTTCTTCATGCCTTGGCCGAAGAGGTCGGTTAGATTGTTGAAGCGAATGACACTGCTTATAGAAATTTGGTATGTCTATAAATTCAATGAATAAAAAAAATGAATAATAAGTGAAAAATGAAATTAAATTAGTGTAACAATGGTATCCAAATTAGAGTAGTGAAAACATCATATCAAACATTTAGACCATCCACAATCCAAGAAAGGATCTTATCTATTCATTATCTCTATAAATCAATCAAATTATTACATCTTAAATATTTTAAACCATATATCATCAAATAATGTAAAGATAGATATAATTCTAGGCACATCATATCAAAGCATCATATCCATCCATAAATCAACCAAAGCATGAAATGCGATAAAAAAAGCTAATAAGGATGAAAATATTGTCCATAAATAGCCAAAAATAATACCCCATTCCAATTAAGGATCATAAATAAAATCATCAAATAGTGTATCCCAATCATGAGAGGAACCTCACACTAATATATGACTCTATCTCAACCATTATGCTATTTTATCCCAGATAGTTTTAATTACAACATATATTAAAGGACTTTAAGTTAGTTTTAATAATTACAAAAAGAAAATATTAAAGATGATCATATTTAAATATGGAAATACAACCATCAAATTTAATTTTGAAATATTAATTTGAGCCAAATTTTATGTGGAAAGATGATCACCACAAAATGTGAACATGTGTGTGTGTGTGTATGTGTATCCATAAAAGCCATAAAGGCATACAAAATAAGAAAATAATAGAATGTCAAGTGAATGACATATAGGTATATAATTCCAAAAATGTATACATTACCATATACACATAAATAAATTAAATCATCTAAGAACATAATAAAATGTTGGGTGAATACCATATATGCATACAATGCCAACGACACATACATTTTCATATGTGCATACTAAAAATTACATCATAAAATACATCCCACTCATCAAAAATCCCCCCTTTTTTCCTTCTTTAAATAAGACTCCCCTTAGGATGCATTTTTTGTAGATGGGGAACCCTTAGATGCCTTAGATTCCTCTAAGGTTAGATTATGGGTCATTTTATGCTCATAGCTCACTTGTAGTTAAACATATTCATATATAAATAGTATTATAAACTTTACATATTAGACATAAAACCAAGTTTAGAAATTAATTTTAAACTAATATAATAATTATTTAAACATGCACTTACCACAATCTGATGGTCACACTCAATTTTCCTCTAATGCTCAATAGGGTCAGTGATAGGTCAAGGTACATGCATAGGAGTGTGAATGGGGGGAAACATGATAAGGTGACCTAATAATCATCTAAATGGGACTATCATATGCCATCAAACAACGTTGCATTCACAACACATTCATATAAGTTATATTTGCCCAAGTATAGATCAAATTTGTTAAAATAAGTCTATATTTAAAATTCAAAATTATAAGTTAACATACCTTAATGAGTGGATTGTAGATGAAATTTTAGAAGCAATGCATGTGTATATTATAGATCATAGAGATGAAATAGTCTCCATTGTGGTCATCAAATAAACAAATAGTATATGATTGTTAGTTGAGCATAGATATATATAAATAAATACATGTACATGAAGTATAATACTAATGAAAAATTAATTCTATATACTTAAACATCAGATGAGTAACATCAATAGGTGCATTATTATATGGTCCAAAAATTAGCTGAGAATAAGTAAGCATCGACTAGGTAACATCAACAAATACATTAGTAGACAACCCATAAAATGGTTGTGAAGATGATGGTATCATCTCCTCTTACAACATTATATATATATATATATATATATATATATATATATATATATATAATTGAATTTATATGTAAATTAATTATTACCTTTTAAATATAAATATAATTAAAAATTAACATGTCAAATATATAAGATACCTTTATATTTTTAGTTGAGATGAGCACACCAAATGTACATTATAAAAAATCATCACTCAAAACCATAGTATCTAGGCCCTCAAAAGCACCAACATCATCATCTGAAGGTCGAGTGCATATAACACCATATCATATACAAGGGTGAGGTTAGGCATGCACAGTAGGTGGAGTATCCCCATGTCCACCCTCTCCAACATTAGTATTAGAAAGCTTACTCATATGCTAAATGAGTGTGTCATTAAGTGGATGAAGTAATGAAAAGTGTCAATATTAATGACGTCCTTCATTGTAGATGGGGTCTCATGTTGAAGTGGATTTTGGGTAAGGACTCTTTTAAGTTAATTAGGCACATGATGTGTACCTGATATATCTTGGCAGATCCTTTTGATCTACCCTAAAACTTTGACTAATCAAAATAATTGGGAATCTCATTGAGGACAAAATTACATTAAAGTTTGATCAAAAAATACAATGTAAACTCATGTTTATTAAAATGTGGGTAATAAAAGACCATCCACCGTTTGTACCGAAAAATTCATCTTATAAAATTATGTTGGCATTGGTGGATTGGAAACTATTTTAATGATAATAGAAAAGGCGCATTGGTTGATGGATCAATGAATAATCCACAAATTTGGTTTTTTGTTATTTATGTATCCCTTACCTCACATGATGACAATTTGTCAACATAGTAAGCCCTACATATACCCTTATAGTATTCCCATATATAAATTTGACTCGTTATCAAGTTAACTTGGCTTAGTACTAATTATAAGGTATTAATCAAATATGTGTGATGGGTGTTGGTAGAACTAGGGTCCCTCATTCTCCTAATTGTCTCTTAAATTCATATTTTATTCTCAATTATGTATGTATCCAAATCCTCTTGACTACATGTGAGGTCGTTTAGAATTATAGGAGGGTTAGAAGGGCTAGGATAGTTAGGAGGGTTATAAGGATGTTGGCTTGCACTTAAATGGGATATTCAAATAAAATAATTGGTTTTAACAATAAAACAATGTAAATAAAAATAATTACTAAAATATGGTGTTAACAGGTTTTAATTTTTCTTACTTAACTCGCATCCATAGTGTCATTATCAATTAGTTGAGGTAATGGATAATGGAAGTATGTTTTCTCCTCATGTTAGCAAAATACGACTATAGTAACATAGAGACAAGACTCCAAGGCAAAGAAAGATTAATTTGGTTTGGGTTTTAGTCATGGTTTTTTGTTTTTATGTCTAATAGATATAGGGCCTATGCACTTTTGTTACTATAATAAATTCTTATACACTTCTACTAATATAAAAAATGTATACACACTTTTAACACTATAAAAAATGTGTGTGCGTTTCTTATAGTTTATAACATGTACTCATTATGTATTGGTAATCACCAATACTAAATTTTAATAATGTATATACATTATTTCCATTACAGATATGTGTCATGTGATAATGTGTACCTGTTACTCAAAAATGTCCACAAAAGTCCCCCCAACTCAATGCATTTATACACATCTTGACCTATTTCAGGACTATAGAATGATTATTGTTGCATGATATTCTTCTTGATGTTGATGATTTTGATATTATAGTGAATTTAGTATGGACCGAATTTGCTCATATTTCACTAAATATGCCTCCATTTATACTCATAATAGGAGAAAGGTATAATATATGATGTTAAGCATATTCTAATTGTCAAATAATTAATTATTATGGTGAGACTTATTGATTGAACATATTTATATACATACATAATTTATTTTATCTAATAATAAACTTATTTAATTTATTTTTGTGTAAGAATATACTATTTATAATATATTAGGATATGATAATAATAAATGTATCCAAAAATATATTAAATTCAATAATTTTCTTGTTGGGAGGATTGACAGAGGCTCTAATAATTTTTAACACATTATTGGGAGGTAAATGAGGTAATCCTAACTAAACTATAAAAATTGAAGATATTTTTAACATGCACAAATCTAGTCTATGTGGATAATGTTATGTGTAATTTAGTGTCCATTATGTTATGTGTAATTTAGTGTAAATCCAATTTGTTTTTTAAGAAAATACAAATAAATATAATCATTAAGAAAGAAGAATCACCAATGAATCAATCATGCATATGTAGTTTGTGTTGGTTATCTTAGGGAGGAATTTTCTTAATTTTTATCATAACCTATAATCTTAAATTTCATTACCAAGCTTAACATATTCTATAATAAAGAAATTCTAAGCATATAGATTATTTTTTATGTCAATCATTTCCTCCATTTATTTTATGGCATCCTCTATTCTTAAAATAAACCCCACTTAAAAAATAATAGTATGTGGGGTATTATATATGAACCACGCATCTCTAAATCTACCATCATTTTTTTAAATCATCTAATAATTTCTTCACTCCTTTAATTTCTACAAAAATAACATAATGTTCACTTGATTTTCATAAGTAAATGTGTCAGTGATTATATTATCAACTTCATTTATTGTATTTCTGACAACACTAAGTCAACAAATTAAACCATCAAGGCTTAGGATAGAAAATATGAACTAATTGAAGTCCTCTAATAACCTTCACTATTTTGAAACCTAAAGGGTATGCTTGTAGTTTTTATTTATTCCAAAAGAATTGCAAATTTTAGGTTCTTTGGAGCTTCCATATTTCTTGGATTAGAAAATAAGGCCAAAAGAAGTGAACCAATGCCAATAATAAGGGAGAAGATTCAATATTACACAACTCGATATAATCCTCTTACTATATCTATAGATTTAGGCATAGTTTTTTTTTGTAATCCCACTCCTCCTACAAACCAAAATATAGGATCACTAGAAGAGTCTCAATTATAGTATCCATAATTCTAAGAGGCAATTTTGGTACTATTAAATTGAGAGTTTAAGTACATTCTATGAGTAGATGGTGGGAAGAGAGATTCTATCTCTCCTTTCCTCCAACTAATGAGTTCTCCATGAACACTAGATGTAGTTTTAGTTTATTTAAAACATGTATATGTAGTTTATATAAAAAATGTATTATTTTTCTTATCAAGAATTCTTCCCTTTTTTGAAAATAATTGTAAATTATGATGGGAATCACCAAACAAGGTATTAGTTTTTTTAGACATTTTTTCCAAGTATGTTTGAAAAATGAAGTACCTAGGTCAATGTTACATTGTCATTGTGGTGGATTCTTAATTCAATGGTCCTATTCCATAGATTTTTGTGGCCTTCCTAAGGACTTATAAGGCTCTTGTAGCTATAAATATCAATTTGTATTGATATATTGATGCTAAAAATGAGAAAGATATGATCTCAACATTAGGATTGTTGCACTCATAACATGTATGTTGGTATTTTTCTAGATTAAAAATATCTCTTACTCTTGTTATCATCTTTTACATTATTACACTTGTCTTTACCAAGTTGGTTAATGCAAAATCTAAAAATTAAAAAAAACCTATTCTATGCACTCACGTGTTATTTATCATGTCCTAGTGTGAACCAATATACAAGAGCTCATAAGGCCAATGTAATAAGTTATCATTGTTACAAATTGTCCAACTACATCAATGATCTATTTTTTTCCAAATTTTAAAAATGATTCATTTAATGCTAGTCACTAGTAACATCTCTAGTGTCCATAGGGACATAAATACCTTAAGTTCTATTTCACTTTTGAACTACAATTAGAAACCATGATGAATACTAGAGTATGAATAAGTAATAAAGAAGAGATGAAAAGTATTTGAATAGGCACCATTTGACAATAAGATGGTTGGTACTTCCTCCAAAGACAAATTATGAGCCCACTATAGTTTCCCAAAAAAGATGAAATAGTTATACAACTGTTAATAACTGGTAGAAAACACTCCCAACTTTGAAATAAATAGGCTTGCAATGTCTACATATCTAGGAGTATCTGTAGCTCTCTCACAGGTTCCTGGATGTATCTGGAAAGGATCACATATGGATTCATTTTTTAATAGTGGAATATCAATATCCATCAGTGTAGGTTTTACAATATAGTCAATTTTATCATGAGATATCATTATATACAATTTTTCCATGTATGAATAAAGATTCACCCTTAGACCCCTAATAATTAACATTAAAACCTCATTCATAGTTGGGTGGAACATATATGCATACCTTAAAACTCTCTATAACATTATTTACTTACCATAATTTAACATGTGAAACCATAAAAGTAAACATTTAAGGCTCATTTCATCTACATATTCATTTTTTAAAATAGCTGATAATGG